>CM036620.1:38382608-39582705 GCA_020746105.1 Trogon surrucura
GCAGTTCTGTGAGCCTCTCCCATATCTGAGCTTAGTTTCACTGAGACCTGCAGAGGCTGTGGAATAGCAGCAGTTTAATGATCACTTCTCTAGTAAGAGTTAAAGCAACTGTTTAGAGTTTCTCAGGAAACCTGCTCTGCCAGAGGAGCACCTGGGTTCCTACTTGTAGTTAGCACTGGAAATGCAGGACCCGGAAACATCACTGCAGTGCTTGCTTTCTGCCTTCCTGAATTCTGCAGAGAGCCCATTCTGAGCGTCTCCTTGCAGGTATTTTATTCCTGCTGTATGTTTCTGTTTATGTAGAGCTACACCTGTTGTAAATAATTTACTGCTTGTTAATTTGACTTGTAAGTTCACCCATTGACACTGCCTCTGTCCCAGTATTTCTGACTTTGACTTCTGTAATTAAACCCAGAAAACAGAAACACTTGGGAGATTTTTCTGAAAGTCATGGCATAATAAACCACAGTGGTTTGGTTTGCTTCCTGGATTGTAAGCGTTTTGAATGAGCTTGCTTCAAGATTCCATTTATAAGGCTTGCTTTAGGAGAAGAAGAAAATTGAGAAGTTGATGTAATCCTGTGCCTCCAGGAGCTAAGGTTTTGAGCAGTATAGCGAGTATTGGAATAGACAGTATAAAAATGAGATATTTAGAAAAAAATGCTGCTTACTTTTACTAGCTGTGATAATGGGAATATATTAATTGAGTTACATGGTCTTGCCGTGCTGATCTTTCTCCAGCCCTCCTTATTCTGCTTCTCTGTGCCCCAGGCATTATATTTCAACAATGACCTAAACACATCCATGATTACCATTTATTACAGTGCTAGATTTTCCCTGAATTAATGGTTAATACTTCATGTTATTTTATCTTTGTCCTACTTTCTTATTCAGTTAAGCCACCACAGATTTTTGTAATCATGCATCCCTCTGCACACAACAGAAGTTGTCAGAGAAGCTGAAGAGTTTGGCTCCTGCATAGGGAATAGAGAGGGAATCTGACATCTGGGAATGTACTGGAAGCAGTTTAGTATTGTGAAATAAGGAGATTTTTGTAGCCCTTTTTACTAATTAGGGCTCAGTAGGATTATGTGCCTATGGAATTCTAGGAGTGCAGTAAATCTGTGCCTTTAGACTTTAGGTAAAGCCATTCTGGAAAAATTCCTGTTAGTTTCACTGAGGTTTTTATCAGACCTTCAAGCCTGGTATCTGAGTAGTCAGGACTATCTGGTGCCAAGGCTGTTCATTTTGCGTTAGTGGTAGTTTTTCTTCACCTTTTCCAGAAGAAAGATGCAAAAAAATCCAGGAAATAAAGCCCACTTCCACAAAGTGCAGAATTGGTCATGGAATGTTAAAGAGTCATTGCAAGACCTAAAGTAGAAGTAACAGAGGTTAGCTGGACCAATGGCAACCTACAACTCACTGTCTGAACTGCTACTCAGTGGATGATAGGAGGGTATAATTCAAGGCACCGTTCTTGTTTCATTCACCCGCTGAGAATGTGGTCAGGGCCATAATTTAGAGACAAAATATAGAGCTAAGTGAACTTCTCACCTGGTTGCAGCATCACAGGAATAGAGGGTTTCACAGTGCTGCAGTACCATCCAGTAATGTGAGATTCTGGTTCATGGATTTGGAGGAGCATCTATTCTGCGCAAGTCCAACGTGGTGCGTATGCTTGTGTCCAAGGGCAAGGAACCAACATCACTCCTCCACATTCCAGCACCTCTCACACAAAAGGTAAATTAAACACATTTCAGGAACTATGGACATGATTCAAGAAAGGGCTTGGCTGCCAAGAACAGTGCAAAATTACAGTGTGAATTCCCTCCCTTCAGCTCACTAAATATCCGCTCATGCGGCTTTCCTTGGCTGCTTCCAGTTCTCTCTGTGTGTGTGTCAAAAACTAGCCCAGCCTGAGAAGCAACAAGGATCTCTTGTGCCAAGCCCCATCGGGAATGGATTACAGGGCTGTGTTGGGTCTAAAGATACTAAATTTGCACTTGCACTGTGAGGTGGGTCCCCTGACATGGCCTGGCATCCTGAATGTTTGTGATCAGGTTTCTGCCAGTGGAGCTAGGAAGCAGCTGCTACACCTCCCTGGTGGTATAGGAGGAGGGATCTGGCCTATGTGTCTGACTTCCAGTCAGAGCGTGGCAGGCATACATTAAGAATTGGAGGCTGGAAATTGCTCTTGGATCCCATAGATCAGACATGGTTTCTGAGACATCATCTTAGAAACTCAATCTGAAAAGAAATAGCAGTAAACTTAATGCCACCTTCTTTCCCTTTCAGATTTGGCTAATTTATTTGAAGGTTTATCACAACAGTGGTATTTATCACTGTATATGCATATATCAGCATATCTGCTTTGTGTCTCCTATGGGGGCTGGATTGCTTTTCTGTTTAAAGAAGTTTTGGATAAAGTGCAGAAGCAGGAGTGCACTGAAACACATCTAACTGGCTTGTGCTGAGCAGCATTTATTATTAGTGTGTGGCAAATGAGTGGCATTCACTCCAGCCCTGGTGTTACTAGGTTTTAAAAGATGTAATAAAAACTGTTGGGAGGTAGTTTTTGCAGATGTTTAATGTTAATAATGGGCCCATAAAGATCTTACTGCAAAGAGAAGGTTTAGGTGCTGCTGGTTTATCTTGTGGATTCTCTGTGCATGCATACATAAATGTGTGTGGGAGCGAGGGAGCAGAGCGAGAATGTACGTCATGTTCTTTAGGCTATTTAAGGCACTTAATTGCTCAGAAATTCTTGAAGGCACCTATTCTTTTTGCCATAAAGGGAACACAGACGGGTAGTTTTATGAATCGTGTCTAAATCAAATGCCTATGTTAGACAAGGGAATCCCAGTCAGAAGTGTTACGGGGCCTGCAGAAGGCAAAGAAGGTGCCCCTCAGGGGGGTGGGCCAGGCAGCCACCTTACCAAGAAGGCCAGGGAAGCCTGGGATCTGGTTACTGCTTGCAGGAATATTAAAAAAAAAACCAAACCCATGTAACATACAGCTCTAATGTAGCCAGCCATTATGTCAAAACAAAAAGGGTGTCTGCTGGCTCGGTGTGCAGGCTGTCCTGCACTGCATCTGACGCACCAGATGCCCTTCATGCACTTTGCTGAACCCTGTAGACCCGGACCTTTTACTACATTTTGACCTAAAAATCCTATTCATTAGCTGCTTTAGTGGAGCTTTTGCAAAACAAATTTCTGAAGGTAATGCTTTCTTGTGCCTTCTTTGGGAAACTGAAAAACTAAATGAAAAGAAAGTGGTTCTGAACTTTGTTATACCAGGATATGATACATGCCCTTTCAAGTATGTACAGATTCTGTCTTCAACTCTGTATTTCCACATACGTCTGACAGCCCTCAACGTCAGAGGCCTGTTAACATATGTGGTAATATGCAAGATGTTAAACATCTGCAAAGTCTTCTGATCATTTTTGTAATGTCTCAAAAGTTAGACATAGCTTGCAGGGGATTTCCACTGAAAAGAAACAAAATTTGGAGGACATCCTAAGTTAGGTCACTCAATATTTGTTTGCCGATGTGCTGGGTGGTATTACAAGATGCCAAGATAAATTCAAATTAACGTGAAAGTACTCAGTACTATTGGTTGTGGGTTTACATAAGTTGCTGGCACATGATGTTAGGAATTCTTGGATAAAGAGTTGCCAGGGTAACAAAGTCCAAATGGAAAAAAAAAATAAAATTACATATAATATACTTGTCATTGTTCTGTGACACTTGTTCATTTTTACCCAGTGCAATGGAATTTTGCTTCAGCAGAGCAATTAAACATGGAAATGTGTTCACAGACTGTTTCCAAATTAATTAATCTCAAAAACCTCATTTTAAATTTAAGAAAACTGAAACCAAGATAAAGACAGAAAATGCTATGAATTCCAAAATGAAAATACGATACATACAGATTTAAAATTTTTAAAAAGATTGCAGTAAATATTTGTATACCAAAACAATTCACTTTAGGATAAAACTTTGTAGATGCCTTAGGTGCCTTTGAAAATTCTAGTTTGAAAAACCTTTTTTCTAAAAAAAGGTTTATTGAAAGATAAACAGCAAAATTTTGCAAAATATATATACTGCTTCTATGTGAATCTTTCATTTATAAAAATGTCAATTCAAGTTTTCATATTTTATGGTATAATGCTTATACTTAAAGGCATTTTTACCAGTTTCATAGTTTTTATTACTGTTGTCACACAATTGAACCCACAGACTAGTAAAGAAAGATTGAACAAGATCAAATGGTTGGCAGCTGAAACTAGACACATTCAGAAGCAGAACTAATGTTCAGTGTTTTCTTAGTGAGGTTAATTCACCTTTGCAATAGTTCACATATCTGTACAGTACATTTTTCATCACATGAATTTTTTAAAATAAGACTCTTGTCCTTTTGAAAGACTGTTTAAATGCTGTTTGTGTTCCTTGGCTGAACTAATCCTTTTTTCTTCGTGGGTACACCCTTTCAGTTGATTGTCCCATCTGGTTTAATTGTTTCCCGAGGAGCTTCTGCTTCGTCAATCTAAGACCACTTCTGGATGCATTAATTACAGGATTCTGAGAATTCAAGATTGGATTCCACTGGCAGTATCGGTATGCCATTAAAAATATCTGGGTATTGATTTTCCTTTACTTCTGGGTTCGTTCCCTTAATATCTGTGCTCTAAATGAAGCCAAATAAGATTTTTTAGCTTTGATTCTGAACTGAGTTTTCAAATAGAACTGAACCTGCTGTTTGATTTTAAGGTCAATCAAAATGTTTAAAAGACCTTTCTCTCCTCTTTCAGTTTTACATATTTCTCAGTTTTCCTGGAATTACAGTATTCCTAGAATTTACTAAAGACTGGCTTGCTTGCATGATATTTATAATGTCAGCAGCTTCAGCTCCTATAATATCCAAGGATATTATAGGTTTCCAACTTAGTAAATGAGTAAATGTGTAAGAGATTACAATAAGATGAAATTTATCACCTAAAAGGTGAAACTAAGCTGCTGCTGGCAATAGAAGGTTATAGAGTCACAAAACATGGACTGCTTTATAATTTCTGATGAGCAATCTTGTTATTCTGGGCCTTTAGATAGAAATCATTGAAGGCAATGAGTATAAAACTTCATGTCCTGCCATATCTTCACTCAGGAATTATTTTCCTTGAAGATTGTGCTACAAAGGTGTGATCATAAACTGAACTTCTTTTCCTTTTCTACTTCCTTTTACTCTTAGTTCCTCGTACCATTAAGTCTCTTAGAGCAGTCTAATCCATGACAATTTGTACTTTCTTTTAGACAAATGGATACTTAACTGGATATCGTGCAAATCATAAAAAAGCACTCACAAAAAGGAAACAAAGGTTATGGCTTTTTTGTATTTGTATACAACTATACATCTATACACATATATATATATCTATATATTTAAGTATACACACGTATTTAGTCTTCCCTAAATTTCAATGCTGACTTTAACTGTATTCTTCTCCTAGTCTTTCGTAAAACAGCAACAAAAAGTGCTATCTGAGACCTCTGTATTTGTTGGGCAATAATAAATTAACAGCCTTTTTTTCTCACTAAATTAGTTGAGGGGTGCAGACCTCAACACTTTTCTTAGCATATTAAGGTCGGATGCAGGTGACTCAGATTTCAGGACTATCTCATGGTTTTCTTATGTTCTGTTTCTCATTTTACCTTGCAAAACATGTTTTTCCTCCAAGAGAGGACAGCCCATGAAATGGCTTTGTTTGGCCTACCACAGCAATTTCAATACTTGCAAAACTTATTATCCTAGTTTGAGCTGCTGCTTTACTGTTTGATAGTCTTGGATTAGGACCTGAGTAGTCTCGGTCTTGGAATCAAAACCCTGCTTAATAATGAGAGGAGATATCAGGATAAGCTTCATTAGCTGTGGGCAAGGAGCTAAAAGCACAAGCATCCAGGAGCACACCCAGGCAAATTCTTTCTCAACTACAGCCAAAGCTTGAAAACTGCATTTATGGGGATGCTGAAAGTACAATGAAGGAAAACAACAAAGTCACACTACACTTGTAATTTCAAACAGGTTTTTCTTCAGGGCATCACACAATTGTACTATGCATTCTCACACCTGAGCTTATTTACTCTTCTTCTCTACAGTTCCCCCTCATCAGCCAAATAACCAATACTCCTTAGCAAGTTACTCTAATGTCAGCGTCACAATTACCAGTGCTGAGATTCTGTCAGTCTCAGCATGTGTTTTCCTTTTATGTTTCCCGGACATTTCTTCTAGATACCATGTTGGAAACCTTGAAACCGGACTATGCAGTTAAAATTTAAGATGCTGAGGTTAGGCTGAAAGTACACAGCGTCTGTCACTAGCATTGCTGTAGGGAAGCTAGTGGAGGTGTACCAGTAAGTCCCGGCTGTGAATCTGTGCTGTGTGCAGCCAAGCAGTAATTTGAGGCATTAACTCACATTCATTCTGCTTATACCAACAACATCTCTACCTTTTCATAGTGTATATGCCCACAACGATTTGCTTACAATGAGGTTATAAAGACAGGACATAAAGAGACATAACGGGAACTAGTCGTATGGAGATGGCAAGCTTTTCCCATGCAATCTTATCATAGAATCATATCATAGAGTGGTTTGAGTTGGAAAGGACCTTAAAGATCACCTAGTTCCAACTCCCGTGCTATGGGCAGGGACAGCTCCTACTATGCCAGGTTGATCAAAAGCCTCATTTATGTTGTAAGTTCAGGGAATGTGTCAATTGTCTCAATTATTTTCCACTTGCAGAATCGGAATATGAATACGATATACACAGAGAGGACTCAGCTATGACTGTGTAGAGTTTTCTTTAGCTATTCAGAAATTTTGTCTTTCTACCTAGAGGATGTGAAAAGAACAAAACAGTGATCTGGGACAAAAAAATTTGACAGCAAAGCTACAATATGCTTATGGTTTATAATCAATAGACACTTAAACAGAAACTCTCTTTTTTTTTTTTAAAGTGTCTGGAGTGTATTCAAAAACCTAAAATGGGAAAAAAATTTTCTATGTCAAATTTTTCCAAAGAATGTTTTCCCTTTAGAAAAATGCATATCAAGATAACCAAAAGATAAAAATCAAGTTGTGCAAACATTTCCGTTCCAGCTCTTTTTCCCCCCCTCAAAGTCTTTAATATTTGCAAAAGTTGCTTTGGAAAGAAAAAAAAAAAAAAATAGATGTTACAACAGACTTGGATTCTAAGTACATGGAAAATATAAGCATAAAATTAAGAACTATGTAAATGCCCTAAATACCTTTTAATTATTACCTGATGACAAAACCTTAAACAGGATCTGGACATCTATGCTACCTGTTACTGCCAAGACTGCATTATTATGTTTCAACCTTGAAATTCTGGGAAGTGGGAAATGCGCTGTGGCTCAAACCACCTGTGCTCTGGGTAGCACCCTCTGTCAAAGAGATGGGAGAAGCAAATTTTGGCTGATGAGGTGACCATTCTCTGTATCACCCTCTAATGCAACACTTCCACGAGTCAGCAAATCCAGGTATTTAGGTACCTGTTTGGCCCTTATCCTAGGTGTCCCTAGAAAGGAGGAGAGACTTAAAGTAAAGATGTGCTGAACTGACTCTCCACCTCCTGTTGTGTTTAAAAAGGGATAACAGCCAAAATCTATTTTCCACTCTACATTTAAAACTATCGACTTCAATGGAATTACTCTGGATTACAAATGCCATCCTTAGAAGCAGAAAATGACCTTGTGTCCTTTTTCTTTCCACCACAAAGATCCTCTTTCCCGGCTTTCACACACTGAGCGAGGGCAGTTTGGCTTGTGCTACTGTTGCGCATTTCCCTCTCCATTACCTGTTTCCTCTCCTGTGTGCATTTTTGGCATAATGTGTCATGTACTGAAACCTCACATACCTGAAATATTTGGAAGCATTAAGTTGTGGACACATCTGGCTATTAGATTCGAGATGGCTGCCCCTTTTGTGAATAAAAGCCTCATGCTCCCTTAGGTAATTCCACTAAGATTTCCCCCTGTATATCATAGTTTCGCCTCCAATATTTTACTGTTTCCTTTATTAACAAAGAAATATTATAGTAACCATGCAAAACACTGCAGAAGCTTAAATGGAAGATGTCATTTTCTAGGAAAAGAATGTAAAATCCTCTTTTTTCAGGTGAGGACAAACATCCCTCACAGCTGACTTCTGTTGGTAACTTCTGCCATTCACTGTGGTGAACTCTCAGTAAGGTGCTATGGCCCTTGGGAAACATTTCTGTAGCTGAATGGCTAGAAACAATGTTTCTCTGTATACTTTTACTGTGAAAATTATGTGCGACTGTATGATCAGCAAACACTTTCTTGTAAAGTTGTGGTGTGAACAGGTTGAGAAACCCCTTGTTTGATTTCAGCGGGCTCCTGATGCTTCACATCAAGCTGGCACCCAGAAGTGCTCTTAGTACAAGCTTCATCTGCTGCTCTAGCTAAGAAATTAGTAGGATAGTGTCTTCAGAAGTTTCTTCACCCTTCTCTGCTTCCTTAGAATAACATCTTTCCCATGTTAGCAGAGTTCAAATGAAAGGCTGGCTGCTAACTTAAATGTTGAATTAGAGCTACAAAACAAATTGAGGATCATTTAGTAGGATACTGTTGAAATCTCTATGTTATTAGGCATCTAACCGGAGGAGTGCTCTCTCCTCCAAATTTTAATGTAAACATTTCTACTTCAGGTTCAAAGAAACCTTAACCTATTAAAATAATTAAAAAAGGACCCAGTTCTATATAACCTCTTCTGTTTGGAACAGTTTTTTTAGTTAACAAAAATATTTTTTTTCTTTTAGATAAATAAGGCAAGATACTACCACCTGTTATAGAAAGAATTATCTTCTTTTTACATCTTGCTCTCTGAAGAAAACATCCATTTATTCTGTTAACTAGTCATGTAGTAAGCTGGTGATCAGGTAATCATTTTCAAGTTCTTTTATTTTAGTAAATGGGGGAAATACCAAGTTGTAGCTACAGCAGTGCCAGCTTTTTCTGACTACATGCCAAAAGGCTACAGATATGCTCAAACTACCTTAGATGATGCTATGTCTGCATAGGAAAAGGTGTGAATTTAGGGCTAGAAGAAGTTTAAGAATAGTGATAGAATTAGGGAGATAGTCCACAAAAAGCGATAGAAGGATACTAAAATGTCTCACCAGTTCTATATCCACAGATTATTACACTGAAGACTTAATTCAGGAAACTAAATACTTGCATCACTTCTGTACTTGAGTTGTTGTCCTGTTACAGAGAATGGGAATATTTACACAGTGGGTGGTAGGTTCAGGTATCAGTATCTTGCTAAATTAGTGTTCAATGTATTTAAGAAAAAAAAAGAGAACTATAATCACCCTGGAACTCTTATTTACACTTGCTACCTTTTCTCTTGGCATAATGCCCAACAGCTGCTCTAACAAGAGAAGTTATCAGCCCTAATTGTCTTTCACCCCCTGCTCTGCTGGAAGGGCTTCTCTAATCTGCTGACAGCCAGTGTAGTGTTTCATTTAAAATGACATGGGTTAGCTTGAACAGTTGATTTTTGCTAACTTGGCTCCTTTAGACTGAAATTAATTAGGGCTCTAGCTAGCCTCCTCCCCTTGCTCAGCTGTTTATGGTCTGCATGTGTGTCTCCACCCTGAAGCATGACATAAGTAATATATGTGAGTCAATAACAAACTAAGACGGAACTTGATAAAAGATGTATTTTGACTACTAATTTTAGTAATAACAGACACAAGTGCTAATGTAGTGGCTACACAAAAAGCTACAGGCTATTAAATACATTTATTGTTAGTACACCGTGTGCAATATATCATGCAATAAGACCAGTAAAGTAAGCAAATGTGTTAACAAGGAGGACCAGAAATTCAAGCCCCAACAGCTGGCAAAAAGAAGGCAAAATCTGCTGGTTATGCATAACATTAGGCCCTTGGTATATTGTTAAAATGGTGAGGTATTGAAAAGAACAGCTGTAGCCAGTTCTCATAAAACGTGATATTTGCAACTGATGTTGGGGCTTAAAGGAGCTTCTGCAGTTTTATAACAGGAGAGTTGGATTTTGAAAGCAGAGGCATGTTTTCGAGGTACTACTTGCCTTTCTGAATGTGGTAAGGACTTGTTCCTGTTCTTTCTCTTCAGTGGAGAGCCTGCTTGTCTCTCAGGTGAACTAGCAGATGGGGTGAGTGTGAAACCATTTATTTCTTTTTCATTCAACATTCACTGCAGCACCCTAGAACCCAGGGAAGGACTGTGAGGAAAGGTAGGAGTACTCAGTGCCAGAGTGGCTTCCCTGTGAACCTGGTGGCCAGGGCCTTTCAAATAGGGCCTCTCAAATACAGTGCTGGTGCATTTACTTGTTCCTTTGTGGCCTTCACTATAAATTTACTTTTGCATTCTGGATCTGGGCCTGTTTGTTTTTTAAATAACTCCTCCAAAAAAAGATAAATATTACCATAAAGACCAGAGAAATGTGTGCTTGGAACAGGCTGACCAGAGAAGTTGTGGATACTCCCTCTCTGAAATTGAGGCCAGGTTGAGATGGGGCTTTGAGCAACCTGGTCTAGTGAAAGATGTCCCTGCCCATGGCAAGGGAGTTGGAACTAGACAGTCTTTAAGGTCCCTTCCAACCCAAATAATTCTCTGATTATATGATTCAGAGATCTTGGTTTAAAAGCTCAAATTCTTAAGTGGGAGTGAGGCCTGTGTGTTCAAATTTATGCTCATGCATTGCTCAGCCCTCTCTGTTCCAAGACTTCAAAGTGGCCAAGGTCTGCTTTTTTACAAGCACTCGAATGTCTCCGGTCTTTAACATGGGCGAGATTCACAGCTAGTGAATTCAGGGGCTCCTACCAAGCAGTGCAGTGAAGAATAATACCCAAGCATGGGATATGTGACTGTTAACAGTCTAGACAGGGTGGTGTGCTTGTGGGAAACCCGAGTGTCCCAAACCTCTCGGAACAAGATTGGGAAACTAAGGGCTTGTGAAGCTGAGTGGGGACACATGGCTCCTGCATGGAGCTGCAGGTCCTTGGCCAGCACACTGTGAACTGTGCCTCTTTGCCACCCCAGGACTTGTGGGTGCACCTTAGCTGCTGTCCTTTTCTTGGTAACAATCTGATTAGTTGTAGAGGGTGGCATGAGGAAAGACTGGGATCATTCCTCACTCCATAGCAGGCGTGCTGTTAGGGGTGAGGGCTCTGGTCTCCTCCAGGTCAGGACCATTGAACCCAAAGCAGCCTTCACTGCATGAGAATGGTTGAAATTCCTAAAACTTTCAGTGGGTGTACCAAATAAATGCAGCAGTCTGGGATTCAAAGAAGTGGCAGCTTCTAGGGTAGTGCTTTAGAGCTTTCTTTACGGTGCTGAATTCCTCAGTAACACTGGTTGTATGTTTCTTAAGATTGAGTAGCCTGGAGGAAATCTGTCCTTCTGTAAGATAAAATTCATTGAGGGAAAGACAGCTAAGGGGGAAGTTCAGCTGCTTTATGCGATGCTGTTCTGCTTCCTGGGGTTTACAATATACACTGCATACACTAGATGGCAATGTAACACCTGCGCAAGGAGGTTAACACTGAATTCAACAAACAGCGCTTTCCCGTAGGTATTGCAAGCTCTTTGAAAGTAATAGCTTTACCTTACCTCTTTTACTTGTATTGTGAGCAGATACTCTAACACAAGGGAAAAATACAGGGCCAGTTTAGCTCACTGGAGATCCACTGAGTTTGATTCTTGCTTGCTCTCATTTGTTTAATAATTTTCAGAATTGTGTATGTATTTGTCACTTGGCTTAATAATTATAAGGTAAACTCTGCTAGTATGTAGCTTAATGCACTTCATTAAGTTTTGCATCTTCTATCCCTGTTTGACACTAGCTCAAATAGCTTTGAAACATCCTTCCTGTGTATTCCTTTTAGAATACTTTAGACAGTGCAGATGTTCCCTTTTCATTTCCTCTTTTCCGATGAGCAAAAGCCTGTGTAACAGCTCAGTAATGTTTCTGGGAGATGAGGAAGCTCTCTTGGATGTATATTTCAGGTCCACCTTTTTCTCAGGCCTTGCTGTGGCTTTCTGGATTTAGCCCAGGCATAGATAAACCTGTAATTACATTTGATTTTGCACATGTTGTACTGTACTTTTCCATATAGTCAGGTGATTGTCTCATTCAAAAATAGCCAAAAAAAGTGTAATATATCTGAATGTTTGGTAAGGTTGTGTAACGTACTGGGAAGATATTCCTGTTCTGTTGGGTGGAGGTATTTTGTTTTTGTTAGGTGTTGGGTTTTTTTTAATTATTACTGTTTGAGTTTCACGTGCTATTTAAATAAAATTCAAGGGAGATCTGCTGTCCGGATCTCACAGCAGAAGTTCTAATTAAGTCTTTTCTAGTGGTGCTGTCATCAGGAATTGAACAGGGAAATTGCTGGGTTGCAGCTTTTTAATTATAAGACAAAAAAGTTAATACTGCAATTATACCACATTGAACTTTTAGTTTTGATTCAATTTGTCCCCTTTGCCGATTTCTTTATTGTATAATCAGAAAGAAATGCTCCTTAGTTAGTGAAATTCCCATGTTTAAGTCAATGAAGAGCTAGTGGGACACTCCAGATGGTGTTCTTCAGTATTTCTGGTGTCCAGGTATGAAGGCAACAACCAGTGATTCCACATGTTCCTCAAGAATCCACCCCGTCAAATATTTTTCTACACCCAGTATAGCTGCTCAGCTTTTTCTCAGGTCTTCATTTTCTTTCTCCCAGTTAATTCTTCTAATGTTTCCCCCACTAGAGCAGCCCCTCTGTTTATTATTTCTGTCCTGTCCACCCATCTGCTTTTTTTAGCTACCTTTTCCTTCCTCCTGCCTTGCTTCTGTATAGAACATACTCCCAGGGAACAGGAACTTATACAAGGGTTTACAGGGAATGAACAGAAATATTTATATTTGTTTTCTCCAGTGATGGCTTGGTTTGGTGTCCCTATTTCTTTATACCCATGCTTTAACCTTGTCATAAGATCAAATAATTATTTATTTTCTTAACAGGGCATGTGAACAGAAGGATACACATTAAAGCTATAGGAATGCTTAACACTGCATTTCAGTAACTAATTTCTGTCATATATTTATCTTGACTGTACCTCTTCCTTCTTGTCTTCTAGTATGATGAAAGCTCCTGCACTATGCTTCCTTCCTCAGCCTCTCTTCTAGCAAGGACCTGCTCTTGCAGCTGAGGTCAACAGTGGAGCTATCCTTGAACACAGCCCTCTCTTACAAACCAGCATGGGTTTGCGTTGTACAGTAATATCGCCAGCCTCAGGGTTCTCTTTAAAGTGAAACAGAAAGCAAAACTGAAAACTGATTTAAGTCATTAATTTATGGAAAATGCCTTCTCTAACTGAGTAGTATGGCCTTAGATAAAAGTCAGCTGAAAAATTTCCATGAAATCCTTCTGGTGCTTTTTATTGCTGAAGGGATCATGAGATGAATTCCTCCATTCCTAGTGCTACAGGTACATACCATGGGACATCTCACATTTGAAATGTTTTATTATGTCATATTGTCACCAAGTTAAAAATACAAATTATTAAAGCCTATTAAATATATGTAAAAATATCTGTACTTTAACCACAGTTGATTAGAAAATGTGTTTTAACGCCTGTTTTTTGATTTATGTTTTGGTTTGACACTTTGCCACAAAGACATTTGTCCTTTTGATTTCTGAGTGAGAGATTCCTTTGAGGTATAAGTTTAGCAACCTTGGGTGAAAGATGTCTTTACACCTGCATATAGAGAAAGAGATTAATATGTTAAAGAGATTAATATCACATAATTACCTTTTTTGCACAAGTGAGGAGTGGTATTCACTTGAATGTAGAAAAGCAAGGCAACCTGTGCAGACCTATTGTTTCACTCTATAATTTTGGGGCTATAGTCCCTATGTATTAAGAATATTATGTATCAGATAATTTCCATGCTTTATAAGGTACTGCACAGTACCTTATAAGGTGTTGGAAAAAACCAGGAACCATTCCATATGTTATTTTATTTTAACATATAAAGAATGTATATTAGGTAAGGAGTGGAAGACCAGTATAATTGGTTTAGCCTCAAGACATAAGTCTTCCGTATCAGTAATTTTCACAGTTCTTACTAGCAAATTCTGCAGAGTGGTTTTGTCGAGCAAGAAGAAAACAAAATGAAAATTTGCTTCACTGGTAAACTGATTTGATTCCAGAATTACTGAGATAGAAAATGAAAACTTGCCCATGTCCCTCTTTGATCACAAATTCCCCAACATAGATCAAAATTAAGAAGCATCTACAAAGTCATGGATGAATGAAATGCTACAATAACTGTTTTGAAGTGGAGTGTCAGCTCAGTCTCTATGGCAGTTACAGAACCTGAGCTCATTACTGCTTTGCAACTTCCAGCTGAAATTTTGCTTTCGTTTTGTTGCTATTTACGGCTTCTTATGTGAAACAACAAATCTGATATAAATTTTCTCTTTCTTTGCTTTGTTGTGAATTAGATATGTAGTCAGACTGTGGTGATGATTGCAGTAGCGTGTATTTGTTTTCTGTTGAGGTTGGATTTACACTGGCCCATCAAGTCTCTGGGTTGGTTGACTATGTAGTTCCCTTCCTTTAAGTTCAAAGCCTTCCCCGTAAGGATTTTTCTTTAATTATGAGATTCTATTTCCAAAAAGGAAAGCAGTTGTACAAATTACTCCCACTGCAAATCTTTTGCATCTGGCTAGTTAGTGTTCATACTGAACAGCTTTGCTATCTTCCTGTTTTCTGGGTAAAATGGATTAACAGTGTAGTTAAAAGTGAATCTTGACTAATTTAATAAGAAATGCTCATAGTGCTTATGGTTATCTGCAAAGCTCTTAAGTTTAGAAGACATAGCAGCTGACTGAAATTCCCAGAGAGAAAAGTGACATGAGTATTACCTTGAAAACAAGGCAGATTGAACAAATCTACGTAGTGGTAATTTTCACCTCCACATTTCTAGCAATTTGACCTGCATATTTCAGAGAAAACCCTGAAACCCTTTGTTGAGCCACTGTTTCTCAAAACATTTGCCTTTGCCTTGACAGCTCAGCACACTTGAGGAGCCTGCCTTATGAGTGAGATCATTAACAGCTACGATATCTGGAAGTCAGAATTCTGTTAAATGGGCCTGAGGATACCATATGGGCAGGGAAGAAGTATGGGGTCTTTTGGAAACTTTTTCCAAATTTTTTTTTAAACACACACGCTGAGCTGAGGGTAATGGTTATGTTCTGAAAGTGAAGTGGGCGTTCAGGTTTATCTTAAAAATCTCATAAAGAATCTTTAATCTTCATACCCTAAACACTGAGAGAAAAAAGCAAAACAACAACAAAAAAAAAAAAGCGAAAGCAGTGTCCCACCACCTCTTCAAAGAAAATGTTTGTTTTTCTTTGGTATACAAAGATATGTCTCTTTTTTTTAAGTATGAAGTTTCTTTTAATATTTTGGTATATTTAATACACTGATTCTTTAAAAAAAAATGTTGAGAAGTACATCATGCCTATGTTGTATGCTGAATTCACTCTGCCTTCCCCTAAACAAAGGTTATATTTGTGTTGCATGTAAAGCTAAAGGCCTTTTCCTGAAGGAGTACAGTCAGCCTGCTTGTTAATTCTTTCAGTGAAAGGAAACTAAAATGCAGAGATAAGGGTTTAGAGATGGTAAACATAAACAATAAAATACTAAATGTTGACAAAATTATGTAGTATGTATGAATTAGGTAAAAAGCGCATTTTTTTTCCTTTATTTTTTTTCCTCTCTAAGAAGTTGCATTTTATGACTGCTGGTACCTGAAACATCTTTAGGTTTCTGAAAAGTTTTAGAACTAGAGGAGCTAATTTGATAATTAGAGTGTTTGCAAAGCTCCAGGTAATTAAACTGCCTTCCTTTCTATCTGGTGGAGGAAGAGCAGTGAGTACTTCAAATTTATATCTCATTGCATTTCAATACTCTCTTTTGGCATTTTCTACAGATTCATTGCAATAATTAGATGAATGAGAAAGAAATTGTTGTAGCAGCTGACTACTCTTGGGGAATGATACACATATTTGGGAAGTTGAAATAATGGAGGGCATCGGGAAAAGGAGCTCAGGTTTGGCAGTGGTATTGCAAGCTCAAGGAGATGCAGAGAAAAAATGAAGTTAAGTTGGAAGTGTAGTGTTGACATGGGAAGGATAAAGGTTAGAAGAAATTTTTGAAGGGAATAACAGAGGCAGTGGGTTTGGGGGTAGAGAAGGCAGTAGCTGAGGAAAGCAAATGGAAAAAGAGTAGCTCTTCAAGGCAGAACTTGGAAACTTAAACCAACAACAATCCCAAGATTGGTGTCAGGCACTGTAAGCACAGTGATGATAAGATCATGAGGGGAGGCAGGCAACATACTGTGCTCACTCCACACGCTGAGCTCTTCTGGTGGTTTTGTAAAACAAAGCATGGTACAGCACTGAAGGTTTGGGGATGGGAAGATGTCAGCCTGTGTTGTCCTGGTCCCTCAAAAGTGCAGTAGCAGTTTTTAGTCAATAATTCTTCTGGTGAAAAACAAGATCATAAGCAGCAGACAAACTTGAGGGGAAGCCAGGGTGGCAAAGCCTTAGTGCAGCAGCACGCTCCGCTGCCTGACTCTAGCGGACACATCTTTAGAGCTGTCTTGTTCGTACTTCGCCCAGTTTCTGGTGCTACTGGAGGCTGTATCATCCTGTGCTTGGATGGTGTAAGGCAGAAAGAAGTCTAAAAACTCCAATCCAGAGTGCTGAGAGAGCATTTACGGAAAGTGGTTAATGGCAGCGCAAGGTCTGATGATTAAAAAGCTTGCTGCAGCCTCGTGTCTTTGATCTTACCATGGTGCTTGTCCCATTGATCATCCCAATTTATTGCCCTATCTATGCACATTTGCTCTTTGTGAAACTATTTACACGATCCATCCTCATTAGATTATCAAGTGATTTACTCCCTGTCTACACAAAACCAATCCACAATGGGTGATTCCATTGATGTGCAAGTGGGTTTTGTACAGTTCAGTTGACACTGAAGTAAATTGCACTGCCATAAACTCCCAGGTTTATAGTGTGTGTGTATGAACATGCATTAAGGGGTTGGCAGAATATCAGTTACACTGATGCTGACCACTGTACAGAATAAACTATCAAAATAGAAACCTAGATGAGAAGTATTTTAAGAAATACTATTTTACAGCATGGTGACACAGAATAAAACTTACCCTGAAACAGATCTTTCTATGGTTTAATAACATCTAAAACTGAACCTTGAAAAGAGTTGGGGGGCAGGGGAAAGGCAAGCCAATAAACTTGACGTTTGGGGAGTACTTGCTCCTTTTTTTTCCAACTTATAAACAGGGGAAAAAAAAACCCCACCCAAAAATATAATCTTCCACTGTAAAGGATTTATTTGGATAAAATATTGCAGTAAAAACATTTCCCAATCTCTGTGCCCCTGAAATAACTTGAGTACTACCCAACGTACTTTTAAACTTCCCAAGAGCTTAAACCACTATTTAATTTTGAGCATGTTGATTGCTGAAAAGAATCAGGTGCCTAACAGAGCACTGAAAATAAGAATTGCTAATAGAAGTTAAGATAAAGAATTAAAGCCCAACAAGGAATAGCCCCATCAGGGCATCTGCAGTGAATGCTGCCCTAATCTGGATGGTGGGGAAAAAATAGCAGCTTTGGAGGCCAGTGAATGGTGATGGGAGTTGCTGTGAAAGCATGAGTATCCCTTTTGTGTTTCCAGTCAGCTTGTACTGCCCAGGAGAAAATTTCCTTTTCTGCATTTGAGGGTGGGTGCTTCAGTACTTTGCTCTTATGTCTACCTGGTAGAAATTGAAAAGAATCTACCTATGTGGTTTTCTATTTGTGTTGAAGTTTCTGTTAAACCTCTTAGTTCTGGTTCAGGTACTTCAGAACTAATTTGGTCCTCTTGGTCTTGATTGTGATCTTTAGGAGAAGAAAAATAATCAAGTCATTTGTCAGCTGATTAAAAATAAAATATGTTACAATGTGGGCAACAAGATTGCAGTGTGATTTCTTTGATGTATCAGTTCAGTGTATGTAAAATAAGAACCCAGCAATCTGGTGCTGGTATTGGACTGGATTAAACTACTTGATTTTGTATTTGGGAATTAGTGATAAAGAGAAAAAAATCAACTCCAGTGGTAAAATTATGATATATTGGATGTTATTTCCTCTCAAGCAGTTTCCTAACTTCTTACAAAAGCAGTGAGTAATAAGAATTTAGCAGTTGTACTCTGAACTCTGTGTGTTTAAGTGGATTTTGGAAGGACACACAATATTTTTCTATTTGGTTAGTACTACAGCTGCTTAGGCCTTATTTTTCCCAAGAAAAATGTGGAAGGGTAAAAAATTACATCTTATGAATTACCAGGAGTAGAAGCCTGAGTTTCACAGAACAGTCTGTAGTGGAGGAAGATAAATTTTCTGATAATGGCAGTATACTTTGTTTCTATAGACAGAAGATTCAAAGAACACTTTAGAGTAAATATCGAGCCATACAATATGTCTCTTGGGATAGACATTAATTTGAATCCTGAATGATGTATCACTCTAATAAAGTCAAAGTCAGAAGGAGCTGAATAAAGGATGTCCTTCACCTGCTACTTGGCCTGTCACGCCTTTTGGAGATGAAATAGTGGATTACATTCACACAACTAATGAAAGGTCTTAACAAATGAGAGGATATGCTAAAAAGACAGAGCAGTAGGTCTCCCTTCAATAAGGAACCAACTGTTCCCAAAGTGCTTTCCCCCCACCCTGTGATTAATCTGTATTTGAGACTGCTGACCTTAGTGATCGTTCCCAAATGATCGTCTCTGCTTTTGCTTTGCTTAGTCACTATTAGTCTAAAGCTGAAGCTCTGTGCTTTCCTAAGATAATTTCACTTGTTCTGCTTATCTCAATAGGTGTTTTTAGAAGACATGTCTTTAATTAAACTTAGACAAACTTAAACTAAAAATCCCAGGGAGGGTTTTAGCACAAGGAATGAAGTACTTGTAAAGTTTAAATATTGAAACATTTTGGCAGAAATAATAAAGCACATTCATTACATTCGCTAGGAAGAAGGAGACTGGAATTCAACAAACTGAGCAATGGCAAAGACTTAACACTTGGGTAAAAGAACATTTTAGAAATAAGTGTGTAGGGTGGTGGTTTTCCAAGTGGGACTGGAAGTAAAATTAAAATCAGATCAAGATGCATGAGAAGATATTGCGTACCATTTTGGACTTGTGTTCTGTGACGCATTGACATTATTTTGGCAGTATGAGAAGTAGCTCTTTTATAAGCAAGTTCACACTCTCCTACTAATTCCAGCCATAGAGCTACGACAACATAACTGGTGAAGAAAGATTAATATGATGAATTGGATAGAGTGCATGGATTAATAGGTATCAGAGTAGAGAAAAACTGTGCAATGAAGAGAAATGGGGCATGGGAGGAGAAGGAAAACAGGTGTTGTGGCTTACTTGAATGTTTATGGAATTTGGCACAAAGCATAATCACATGTTCACTGATGCTGATGGCAAAGCTCCCATTAACTTTAATCATGTTCAGACATTTCCCAGGGTATCCAGAAGAAAGTAAGAAAGACTGCAGGGGAGCAAAATAATCGTGAAAAGATGGGAACTTGGAGAACAGTAACAACTTGTCAGGAACCAGCCAACAGAATACAGTGATTTATTAAAAAGATCTTTTTTTATCTTATAGACCAAGTGAATACAACTTCAAATTAAGGTAAAAAATGGTTTACAGAATTCCTATTGTGTCATCTACATCTATCTAAATAAATGTTCAAATGTCAACTCCTGTGAATTAACATGGCTCGGAGACGTATGTCTAGTATTTGTTGATTGACTATGATGACCTAGAAAGACTCTCTATTATCCTGTGTAGATGCTACTAACATGAGACAGTAGTCACTCATTCTTCCTTAAGGAAGAATAACTTGCCAGGCAGACATGCACTCTCAGTATTGTGTGGTGTGTTCAGTCTGTGTGTTCTTAAATTTGGTCAGTTCTCTTCCTAATCTAAATGGTTTTTTTAAAGGTCCCTGAAGGACCTCTGGGCAGGACTGGTGGGGTTCAATACAAGACATCTATCTTGAATACTAACACTCAGGTTTCAGTTTTCCTGCAGAAATCACAGTTCTCTCAGTCTGTACAAAGCCACCAGGCAATGGATCTTAACCTGTTGGTTTTACCATGTATTGGTGACTGTCTTCAAGATGCTTTTATTCTCTGGGCTGCATCTGATAATACTGGAAAGTTATAAACTTTAAATAATCTCTACATATCACACAGCAGGGAGGAAATCTCAAAAACAGATTAAAAAGAAAACGACTAGTATTTAAACCATCACTATTGTTTTCAGTAGAAAAACTTGGATCACAGAAAAAGGTGAAAATAAAAAGTAGACTGTATAAATGTTTATGAAACAAGATACCTGATGGTATTTTGAGAGCTGGGACTGCTTAAAGGAAAGCTTTATGAGTAGTGCAGAAAGTGATATTGTCTTTGCTGTTATTGTTTACTATGTGGTATAGCCACATTCCGTGGTATATATCCTTTTCTTTAGTAGATTGCATGTTTGTGAAAGCAGTGATCTATGATCAGAAGAAGTCTTGGATTAGTTTACAGCTACAATTCGACTAGCCACAATAGTCACAGCATGATGAACTGTTTATAGTTATTTTTGAGAAGTACTTGGGAATAGGAAAGAAATTTGCTGGCTGGGTTTTTAATTATGAGCGGCAGCACCTGGAGTTACTTTTATAGACTGTACCTAATAGTTTGGATATAGGCTAAGGGCCTATATCCTAAAGCAATCTATGCTATGGTACCTTTTTGTTCAGTATCAGTTGCAGCACATGCTTGGTGTATGCAAGCTTAAAATGGTGGAGAGTTCAGCATCATTGCTTAGTGAATCGTTGAGAGGGGCTCATGCAGCTGAATTCTCTAACAATTATTTCAGACAATGTCACTTTCTGTCGCTGCCACCTGTCTTTGCTCTTCATGAGAGCAGCCAGAGGATGCTTACTAGAAGAATCACGTTTTGGCATACCTGTGGGAAGCACTTTTCTACCCCTGTGCAGTTCTGTTGGTGTCACAGCCAAATGATGCCAGCTGGAAAGGTACTGGCAGCCCTGGCCTCCCTCTTCTGTATGAGAGAGATGGCAACTGTTTTTTACTGTGTTTTGGTTTGTTTGGTTTTTGGGTTTTGGAGGGTTTTTTTGTTTGGTTTTTTTTCACTCCCTTCCTTTGGTTTGTGGGTCATGCATCAGGCCAGGAGGTCTGTTATCTCTGTTGCCAGCTGGTGTCATCTCTCTGTCCAGTACAGAGCAGGCTCTCACCACACCTACTGATGGCTGTGATGTGGTACCCCTGGGACTCACCCTCATTTCTGGCATCTCTGGAAGGGACTCGGTGGCTGCAGCAGTTGTGGCAAGCAGCTTCTGAGGACCACCACAACTTAAACAACCGTGGGTAAACACCATAAAAAAGAATTTGAAGGCTGCAATTTTAGTGTTAACTATGATCTAATTCTTAGCTATCTTGGAACTTACTTGATGAGCAGCTTGAGAACAAGGACACTGCACAACTAACCATAGCAAAAATGCATGTTTTGCACTAATATGTGTTCATGATCAATGATTACATGCATTTATCTAGCTACTCTAATTACAATCCAGTTATTTCTCTACATCTGAAAAACGAATACCTTTTTGCACGAGGTATTAAAAATCTAAGTGCCCAGCCATCATCACCTTTCCAAATACATTAATTGCGTTTACTTCTGCCTTGTTCTGTGCCTCTCTTTTATGTGCCAATCTACATATATTCTTTATTTTGTGGAAAGTGTCTATAAGATGCAGATTTTATAGGCTGTTTTCTTATGGGGACATTGCGGTATTTATGTAACCAAAGGGCAATAAAAAGCAAATAATGAAGGCAAGGCACACAGCAGCCTGAACGTGGAGCTTGCTGAAGCTGTATTTGCCAAGGAGATGAAGAGCCCTGGGAGCGGGAGGGTCTGCTGGCAGCCAAGCACACCACCGAGTTTGTGGGAAAGTGAGCACCAGACCAGAGTAATATCATACAGGACAAACCTGTTAACCCAGACAATTTTTACACTAACAAAATCCTTATTTGGGGCTTACTTATTCTGCTGCTTTCTCAGAGCTCTGCTCTGTTTACAGCTAAACATAAACTGTGTAGGTCTACAATTTAGGTAGGTAGAGACATCCATCTTTAAATCTCCTTAAGTGTTACTTTTCTGTCTGTTACATTTATTAAGCCTCAGTAAGGCTAACGGATTTCAGCTGGCTTAGTGCATGCTCGTACTGACGAGACACTGATTATGACCTTTGGGATTTGAATGAGCCCTAAATCACAGATCATATAGGCACATACATATTGTGAATGTCTGGGATTGTAAATCTGGATGTTTGATTACAATGTTGACTGTCACCAGCATATTCTGTGGTCTAGCACTGGAAATCTCAGCACAAAAAGACAGTTGTAAAATTCTGCAGGTTTAATTCCATGCTTCTTTATGACTGTCTGCAAAGCTGCAGAAGTTACTTTATGAAGGTTTCTATGATGAACCATCAGTAATCTATGGAACCCAGAATAGGTGTCTGAATATAAGCTTTAATAGAGTGATAGGAGGAAAAATATCTTGATCGTAGTAAAGCAGTGAGTTGTGCATGATTTTGAGTGACACTTTGTATGAAGTATTCTGTAGCTTTCTAAATAACTTCCTGACAAAACTAACAAGAAACCCACAGAAAGTTTGTCTCATTTGGAATTTCTAAAATATCACTTGGATATATATATCTAAACATATAGAACCAAAATATTTTTTTTCTCTCTCTGTGGTAAATAAAAAAGTTAAACATTGGCATGCCACTCGCTTAAAAATTACTATATTAAAGTGCTTCTGACATACTGTGTGTAAGTAACTTGGGACTATGTAGTATTTTCCATTGCTCAGGAATACGTTTGAAAATGTGCTGATGTCAAGTGTAACAGACCACTACTTACAAAGTGCTGTTCAAACACTTTGTGTTTTCTCTACTTCTCCATTTCGAAGCAAAGGCACTGTTTCTCCTCTGTCTGCCTCAGACCTTATTTCGCTGATCATAGTTGAAATACGATGTCCAATAACATAAAATGACATTAAAGGGCAGTACCTGTTGCTCTGAAGTGACAATAGTTGTACCTTGTATTCAAGATTTATGGCAAGGCAAACTTGCTCATCAACTTTGTTTTCAGGGGACAATTTAAATCTTTATAATATTTATAATATATATTATTTTATATATCGTTATATAATATATATTATATATTATGTGTTCAATCTTTATAATATAGTAATATATAAATTTTTATAATCCAGAAACAGTTTTGCTTTTTTATACTCGTAGTGCCTCATGCCAGCTGAGCAGTTCCACCCTGCTGTGACATGGTACATCTGCATTCAGTGCAGTATTTAAAGTTATTACGTACCGATCTGTATGGGAATAACAGCATTCATATAAAAGTGTTAAAAATCAGTCCCTGTGTATTATTCTTATGCTTACCTCTGAGTTACTTTTATTCTGACATCCAATTAATCTATTAGCGAATGATAGGTTTACAAACACGCCTCTTCTTAGATTACAATTCCTAAAGTCTGAAGCTTAGATTTGTGAGCTATTATGCTGGGAGGAACCCGTATTGCTGTAAACACTGTCTTCGAGGGGATGCAATACACAAGTCACACAAAAGCAGAAGGGAGAAAATGCATTATTCTAATCTCAATAACAAGTAAAGAACTAATCCACTGAAACTGAAGGATTTGCCCCAATGTCATATTTTTTACCCCAATATCATATTTTTTGTAGTAAAGCCAATGAGATGATTTTGATTTCCCTAGTGCTTAACACCACCTTTCCTTCACAATATACTTTATTTTGAAACAATCCTTAAAATCCTGTTCATATCAAGTGAGAGCAAAGGAAATTTTTTGCATCTTGACATGGACATGCTAATTTGCAAAGAAGGCCCAAGGTATCTACGGTATAAATCCAGCAATGCCAAATAAATTATTGATATGTTCTTTGTCACCAAGAATCTTGTGATACAGATATTTTTTAAAAATTTTTTTATTTTAACTACATGTTGAATGATATCTATATGTTATAATTTTCAATCTGCTTGCTTGTTATTGGCAAGAGAAACAAAATTTGAACCTTCTGCTGGCACATCTCCATCCCTAAATCGGCTGCACATAGCTATTCTAATGTTTCCTTTTTTTTCTCTGGAGTAGGCACAATCACTCTTTGTCCTCTGTAGAGCAGATCAGAGTGTGGGGAAATCTCGTCTCAGCCCCAGTACAACTTGACTCCTGTGGTGTTTCAGTACTGAATTCTGGCCATCTGTGTCTTACTGCTTCAGCAAGCTTCCTCCTAGTATTGTCATTAAGCATTTTCTGCATGCAGCCTTTGCGCTTGAAAATGAGCAATGTTGTGTTAATCTAATTCTAGTGCTTCATCTCTACTGTGCAAATTTGTAGGGACATGTTATCTGGACCAGAATACATATTTCCTTTCTATTAAATACGTATTTCCCCCCTTGCCACTAGTCTTCCAATCACTTTCTATTCTTATTTGAGATTACTAGTTACTTACAAAAAAAAAAAATAGCTCCCTTGGGAATACAGTACCTCTTTATTATTGAAAATTATTCGTCAGACCCTTTCCATTATAAGACATGATACCAAAACATTTATGCAAGAGAAAAGGGTCACAAAGCGGTTTAATTTTTGGTGTTCTTCAACTTGGTTCTCATCACTTGATCAATACATAAGTGCATAACGTCCAGTGGTGCAAGAATATAAATATACTTTTGAAGGAGCTAAGCAAGCTTCTTTCGCAGTGACTTTTATATTGCTATTCTGCAAAGGTTTGTTATTTGTCTCAGGAGAGATCTTTTTTCTTTAAAAAAAAATCCCCCAAACCAACTGACACAAAACAAAACTAATATCACATTTTCTATTAGGAAAGGAAAAGTAAGATCTTCTCTTTATAATTAACAGTCAAATAACCCGATGTCTCAGTTAGTGATGGGATACCCATTTCATTAGCTATTCTTTACAGCAAACAGGTGGTTCCTGACACAAAACTGCAAACATCTAAACATATGATAAAAATGAGCAGATATGGCAGTTGGGAAATGCAAAGAAACTCTATGGTAGAGGCACTGAGTCCACAACCCGAGTGGCTTGTATATACAAACCAATGCATGCCTTGATTCTTCCTTCAGCTGCAGTAAAAGTGTGGGAAGATGGAAGTGGACAGCTTCTGTATAGATTGAAGCATTTCAGCTTGACATGTGCAACTGAGAGCAGAGAGTTTTTTGGGCATTCTATATTTCCAGTGCTTACAGTGTCCTGGAAATTGCTGGAAGTACAAAATATTTTCTTCTTCTGGAAAACCAGTGGTCTGTCTTCTCTATATTATGTGATGCGTTTTCCTCTATTCATTGAGTCTCAGCTCAAGATAGGTTCCTTAACTGTCCTAGAACCATAAACCCATCTCTTTCTGAGCTTGTGAAGCCTAGTCCAAGGAGAGACACAGTAGAAAATGTGTTTGTCCACTTCTTTTTCTCTTAGTTCTGGAGCACACTTCATTTCACAAAATGAATGTGAGGGGTCTGCTGCAGACTGTAACTGCTGTAAGGGCAAGTGTGAACTTAGTGACAATGAAGACAGTTGCTCTCCTACAGCCCTGCTGTCACTTGGGTGTTCCCAGGGGCTAGCTGGGCTGGCAGATGTAGTTTTATGTCTTCACGTCAATAGTACAGCTCCAGAAGCTTAATTCATGGTTACCTAAGAAACAAGCTTTGTTCAGATTCAGTTACCATTGCTTGTTTTACTGATGGTTATCCATTGCTCGTTTTACTGATGGTTTTCCATTGCTTGGAAGCCTGGTTAGGTTGGTAGGCTGCACACTTCTTTGCAATTTGTGGACACAATTTAATTCAATGTTCAATGGGATTTTTTTGATAATGTGATGCGTAGATGCTGCTTATTTTCCATAACCCTTTTCAGAGTTGGTAGGGGCAGAGCCCTGTGTTAGGAAGCAAGCAGTTCTTAACCTTTTCTAATTGTTGTATCATGCATCTGCATCATGCAATAGGCTACATAACCCTACTGAGCAGAAATAACTTGTTTAATAAAAATGATGGGAAAGAAACTGCATCATGAGAAGGCAGTTCATAATTACATACATGAGATTTGCACAAAAGTGATTTAATCTCATCTAGACTGTTCCTATTAAAAAAAAAAAAAAGGGGAAGAATTCCCTCTCATCCTCTTAGTACATGGATGATTCTCAAAACTTGTTTAATAAGTCATAACTTGAGCATTCTGTGAATCTTCCAGAATAGAAATTGAATCTCATTCTTTTTGATTATGCTTCATGTCATATGAATTTTTGTTTGTTTTTTTTCTTCTGAGCATAAATGTGTCAGAAGAACTAAATTGGGCATAATGGGTGCTCCACAGCAGCTGAAAATCCTTGGTTGAAGGACTCCAACTGCTGGCTTGTGTTGTGGTTTGGCACCTGTGAGCAGAGTGTGGTGAGAGCCTTGGATAATGAGAGATGTTGATGAATGTAGGATAGTTGGAGAAAGACTTATTTTTTATTGTTATTATTTTTTATAACAGCACAGCAATTCTGATAACATACAAATGAATTTTAAATGCTCAGATTGTCAGATTTATTATTCTTTTAGGTTACTGCAGATGGTAAATTATTTTTAATCTTACTTTTAAATGTTCTGTACATTTATTTATAAATTCCTTAGTTTTAGGAACATCTGTATTTTGTTTTCCCTAGTGCTATTAAAGTTGCATCACATGCATCAGATTCACTTTCAGAATATTATTATGTGCAGCAGTGCCACCAGATTAGAGATGATTATGATTATGAACTACCCATGCATTTACTTCTCAGCTTTATGCCAGTCTGTAAGCTGGCTGAGTGGATCTGATTTGCAGCATGGTTTTCTGCTGCAATATGCAGATGATAAAGATCTGTAATTAACTAATGATCTATACAGCAATTTGACAAACTCTTTTGCTCTGATTGCCTACTCCCCGCAGAAGCCTTTCTGTAGCTTCACAGAAATTTCCGCTCCTGGCTCCTCCAAATCTCAGCTATGAAAGATATTTTGATTTATAAAGGAACTTAACACTCCTCTTTCTAGTGGCAGAGGTGGCTGTGCAAATCTCACAGCTTAGCACAGAGAATGAGGGGAAATAAAAAACCCAAGAGTCGCTAGGTAAAATAAGAGCTTTTTACAGCTATCCTTTAACTGCAGCCGGCAGTGGTGTTAGCCAGCCGTCCTCTGCAAAAGTTGAAGTTATAAACACCACTTCTGAGGGCAGAGCGACCTGGCATTTCTGAAGCAAAACCATAAATGTAACATCTCTTTAAGTGACAACCTGAAACAATAATAATGTTTAGGAAAACAATGGCCCGTTAAGAGCAAGTGATGCTGGAACACGAGACGCATTGACTGTCCTTGACTTTCCGACAGCCTGAGAGCCGGTGAGGAAACGCAGATGGAGCCAGTCTGCATAGGCCTCTTCACACTCTTTCTAATTTTTTTTTTTGTTTCTTTCAAACAGCAGGAAAATATTGAACAGTGCCAAAGTCCAAATGAGTCACTCTGCATACAACAGGAAAAATCATAGAGCACCAAAGACCACCTTAGATGCAAGTTCAAAAGAAAAATGCGTATACACATCTTGCATGTATTGCTGATGACCTTCCTTTAAATCCCCACTATGATTTTTCCAGGAAAATGTGTGACAAGCAACAAAGAGTTCTCTGATTTATATTGTGTTCTTGCATGACAGAAGAAAAAGTTGGGAAATAATCAGGGCAATGTTTTTAAAAAACTAAAATAAATGAGGGCATATCTCAGAAAATGTTGATTTAGACCTCTATCAATCTCCTATTTAAATCAATGGCAAAACTCCAAGTGGCTTCAGAGAGAAAAAGATTTAGCATGGAGAAAATAGACTATGAACATACTTTTTAGCTCAGTCCCATCCATTCCCCGCCATCCCCCCTCCCCTTTAAATGACTGAAAATGTAAACCACGTTCAATGCAGCTGGTTCTCATAAGTAATATGGAAAGTGTGCAGTGTTGTTACAACTAAATATTTCTACTTTGACAAAAACAGAAGCTACAATAACCCCCAAAAGAAAAGTGTGATTACTGTGAAGGATGGCTTTCAGCCACCAGGAGTAAACAAGGAAGTTCATATCCCTAACTAGGGGAGAATTTTGGAAGGAGAAATGCCTATGGCAGAGCAGTATGAAAGGCAAGAAAGAAAACTGAGGTTAAAGCTGAAGGTCACCTTCAAGAGTGGCAAAGACCTGAAAATGAGATTTCTTATGGCCAATGAAACCTTTGACATCAAAGAAGATGTGCTGATTGATTTCAGTGGCTTTGAATTAGGGCTTTTAATTGCATTGAAATTGTTATGCCAGAGCATATATAGCAGCAGAGGTCTAAGACTAGATTTTTATTGCAATCTGGTGGCTCATTATGTGTGAGGAAGTCGTGGTGGAATCAGCAAATCAAGAAATGGTTGTATTTACTCTGCATGTTGAATTGTATTTTATATTTTGGTGTCCAGACTGTTTTGTTACATCTTTGTACTCCCTCAGCATTGACTGAAAAAATATTCATCGTTCGTAACAGCTGGGCAAAATTTGAATTCCATCTTTTTCTTCCATAATAAGTGACTGAAATGAAGGTCTCCTCCTTGGAACCCCTCTTTAGTAAACACCATATCATGTGTCTGAAATTCTTGCTTACTATATTTGTGCAAAGAAAAACTGCTTTCCTATGTAGGAGTCCATATAATCAGACAGCAGTACCAGTTGGCAATCCAGTCTGGTAAAAAAACCCCATGGACACTTCTCAAGTGTAAGAGCTCATGGATTTTTTGACTGGTACATCACGATAATTTTCTGTGGAAAATTGAATGAATGATAATTCCAGGTTTCTCCACACTTTAATTGTGACAAATTCGTCCAAAAATATGTACGAGTTCATTACAATGTTTCTCATTCTTTCATGAATTAGACTCTTTAAGGGTTTTCTATGCAACTTTTTTCTTACATTGTTTTAAATTGTGCTTGCTGCTGATATGTAAGCCAAATAAAAATTAATGTTTTCTGTAAGGACCTAAATGTTAGCATTTGGATATTAAAATCAATCTCTCTCTAGAAACTCAATCTAGTAAAATAGTCAGTTCTGTTATTTGGATATAGATAGAAGGGTTATACAGAAAATAAACCCAGAGAAACTATAGTAATAGGCATAGTCATCTGCAGGTCCAGTGACCGTTGGGGCCAGGGAGAATGTAGATCTGGGGAGTATCAGAGCAAAGACAAAGGAAATTGGTAGTGAATATTGTATTAAAATAGTTTTGTGTGTCTGATGTAACTGTGGAGAATGTGAGCTGAATATGAACTGTTATCGCATTTCAGCTGCCTCACCTCAGCTTACTCTCTTATGATGTTTATTCCCTAAGTTATGAAGAAATTGGCACAAATTCACTGACAGTTTGTTCTGAGGGATATTAGAAATGGATAAACAGTCCATAGGTATCTGGAAGTAAGCACTGACAGCCCCCATTGACACAAAACCAGCAGTGCAGTTCTTATATCCCAGTTGTTCACTAACCATTGCCAGAGATACGTCGCTATCTCTGGAGCAAATATTAACTCTGCTGCTAGATGAGATGTTTGTCATTACAACTGATAAAACAGAAATTTGAGCTGAACACAGTTGTTCCTGACTAAAGGAACTAAAAGGTGGAGTCCAAGAGCTCTGCAATATGCTGTTTTATTCTTTTCCTGAGAAAATAATGGATTGGAAACTATCACGTATTAATTGTTCCCATTATATTTCCTTTCTGTGTCCCTCTTACATGTCCTTTCTGTCTAGTTTATGACTTCACATGTAATCTAAAGGTGCAGGTCACCATGTTCAAAATGTAACACCCTTTTCTGGCAACATCCTCATGAACAACCTGGAGCATATGCTTCCTGTATTGTCCCTCTCTCGCAGGGACAAAGGCTGTTGCTGCTGATAACAAATTGGCTCCTCTGTGATTCATGGGAGTAAAGAGCCAATACAACCTCTAATGTTTCTGTCTCACCCACAGTCTTACCACTTGATACTCTGTCCTTGCTCAGGACTTCCTAGAATGGTGTGATCGTCGCCTCCCCGATGGTCTTTGGCACTAGTGAAGTCTACAGTGCCCTTGAGTAAAATGACTTTGCTTTTTGGAATAGAATTTTATTCTCTATGTCAGTAGTTTTCACTGATTCCATGGAAACTACTTTCAGGACCCCATTTATTTTCTACTTGAATTTATGGTCGATTTGCCTTTCAGCATTTGGATTATTTTTCTAATCAAATGTTTCTCCATCAGTGTGTATTAAAAAAAATAATCTCTTAACAAATTAACTCCCAATTGTCAGAAACATGATAAAAAATAGACTATTTTCAAGAGTTATCTCCTCTGCCACAGCCTGCTTCTCAGATAAAGGGCTCTGGAGATCAAAAATAGTGAAGGAAAATGCTGTATTTACATCATTTGAAACTCATGGAACATGAAGTGCTCATTGGCTGAGCTAGTAAGTGCTTCTTCAGAGAGATTTAATCTATGTCAGTTCTGCACAGTATGTTTTGTGGATCTTTAAGAGTGGGAACTTGGTATTACAGTGAAAATGTCTTTTGATTTTTGGCATAATCTCACAGATTCAGGGTAATCCCTTAGAGCTGTCTTTATTACAACTATAACTTCACAATGCAAAGTAAATCACATTTTAGTCTAAAGCATATTTCAGGTTTGTTTTTCACAGAGAAAACAGTACTGATTAAACCTATACTTCCCCTGAAAAAAAAAACAAAAACAACCAAACAACCCAAAACAAAGAAAACAATCATCTGTGAGTCTGATCTTAAAAAGATACAGAAGGGAAAAAAATCCTAACAGAAGTAACATCAGAAATTTATTTTAATATTGTGTTTGAAAACAGCCTATGAACTACCTCCCCTTTAGATTCAACATAAATGTCCAGTTTGAGAATGTATATTATCATTAATTCCTGCTTTCGCATAGAAGTGGTATAATACCCTTGCATCTCTCAATCCATTTTATTCAATGATCAGCCTTACATTTGGAAACTCAAGAATCATTTCCTGGCATGTTGCCACAGTTATTTCCATTTACAGCTCAGTAAGTGTATAAATAAATATGTGTATTTTAATAAAAAAACAGCCTGAGAAACATAGCTTTATTGAAGGTGGTGTTTGAGAAGATTGTGACTAGATACGCTAGAATCACTTCTAGCCCACGCAGAGAATCACTTGTAGCCCACGTAGTCTCCTGTGTTTTTGTAGCCAATTTGTCTGGGTTTGTCCCCCGTTCTCACAAACATGTCTGTGTAGTTGTCTGCCTACCATGGATTTGTTAATGCATGTGTTGCAAAGTCCAGCTGAAACTGGTGATATCTGAAGTTATGTAGCTCTTATGCCAAAAATGTCAGGTCATCACTAAATATGTAAAAAATCAGTGCCTGGGAGACAAAGTCACTATTCTTTGCTTCAGAATTTTCTTTCCACATTTTTTGGACTTTATTTCAAAATGTTAACGGAATGAAAAAAAATCCAAACCCAAAGCAACCTAGAAACCTAAACAGTGAAGCGAAGCAAGTTGTTGATTAATAATTAGAGATTTTTTTCTTCTTTGGCAGATAGAAGCACTTGTCCATACGGAATGAAAAAAAAGTGAATATAAGCCCTATTTCAATTCAATTCACCACATTCTCAGTATTTTACTGATTAATTAGAAGACCTCACCATGTCCAATGGCATAATAAATTTAGCACATCCACAAAGGACTTTCTGAGCAGGATATGCTAACGTCAGGGTTATTTTCTACCTTTCTCTGATAGTGATCCTACTTGCTGCATCATTTTTAGGAAGTTGTCTGTTGATAAAAGCTTGGTAAGGATGACCTTTGAAGAAGCCAGGATGATACTTTTCCCCTTGCACACAACTGCCTCCTCCTGCCCCAATCCCACCTCAAAGCAGACACTCCTGCCCCTTGATACTAAAGGGTGCTACCTAACAAATAGAAATTGCTATCTGACTTGATACTGTTGTTTTCAGTTTCCTGGTGATTATAGGTAACATCACATATTTGTGTAGTATTTTTTTTTCTGTTGGCTGCTTTGTCCCACAGGTGTTTGCTTCTTTTGCAACTGAAAAGCCAATTTCTACACACTGATGCTTCTGGAGCAGGGAATAATAGACTGGAACCCTCTCCCTCTATTCACTTTAAAATAAGCTCTAGAGAAACCAAAGCAACCAGCTGGCTTTCTGCAGCACATTAATGAGTTGACTTATTTATTTATTTTTAAATGTCCATTTGAATATCCTCTCTCCTTACCTCCCGTGGGATGAATTTGAAGCCCTTCCTCAGCAGTTATTGAGGTACACAGTGAAGAAATGCAATCTTTTTCTTCCCACTGTACAAAGAGGAAGAAGACTTGACAGGTCTGGTTGTGGAGATGGGTTCCCAGTTCACCAGACTTTCAGATCGGGAAGTTGAAGTGGGCAGGAGGTGTTCGAAAAAAACAAAGATACACTTTAAGTAGTGGTAGGAGAAAGCGGATGTGCTGCTACTGGGGTGAAGTAGGCTCTGTGGAGGAACATTGCAGCCTCACAGTAGCTTAGGAGGATGTCTAGGAGGATTACTTGGCAATTATCATTCAGTCTGATCCTGGAAGGATCTAATTGTGTAACTTTGCCCAAGCTTTCCACAAGATGCCTCAGCATTCAACACCTCAAAGTGTTAGGGCCAGAAATGGGAAGAAAAGGGAGATGATCACTCATGATAACTGCCAAATCTCTGTATTTGTATAAATCTGGCACTTTTTAAATAGCATACTATGTCCTTCTAATAGTTTAATAAATTATAAACATTCATTACAATGTATTCTAATCTAAATGTGATGATTAGTTGGTTTTTGTTTTTTCCTTGAAATGGGACAGATATTAATTTGTTAAAATCTTGATGGAAGTAGAGAACCAATTTCCTGCTTATTTCCTCTGGGAAACTGGCCCATCAATTTTTAGCTCCTACAAAGGGGATAGAAGAGAGTTCCCAAGGACTAGACTTGGAGAGCAGATTGTGGAGGTCCGTCCCATCTTTCTTAATGCAGTTCATAAGTAGGAGGCTCCACCTACTCTAGAAGATGAATAGCTTCCAGTGATTTTCCATAACTAGCATAATTAGATCATTTTTAATGCTGTACAGTGTCTTTCTGCAGCAAAATAGTTCTGGTGAGGGAACTGACACAGATTGTCATGACATATGTGTGCAGGATAAATGTTTTTCTATCTTATCTTGGTCTCCCTCTTGCAGAATTGAATTTTTAGACACACCCAAGTTTACACTGATCCTTAAAACCCAAGAAATTATGTTTAAAGAAATACCGAAAAATCGTTCTATTTTCATCCAACACTTTGACACAGACTGTGGCGGTAATAAGCTTTGTGGAATTATCGTGTGAGTAATTCCAGTAAGAAGATTTGTAATCACAGACTGTGTATCCTGTTAGTTAATTTGGCGTACAGGAACAAAGTTTCATCAAAAGCTTGTAAGCAGTAAAATGATTTGTCCCCCTTAGGCACCCAACTGAATGCTCAGGAGAGTCTGAAATTGGACAATTAGAGTAGAAAGTGCGTCTGGCAGCCTTCAAGCATTTGTTTGCCTCAGTATGCTTACCGCACAAAGTCACTGCAGTTTTTATTACTTAAAATTGATTGTGAAATGTTGCCATTGTAGAATTTTGAGATTTCTTCACAATGTTTCCAATACACTAGTAAAAGGGGCTTTCACATGACTTTAATGCAATTTGGTCTCCACCTCAACTGGGGCTAATAACGTGGCTTTATTATTCTTTTTGTTTGGATGGACATATCCTGTCAGAGTGAATCTTCCGGTGATCCTCTCCTTTCACTACATTTTAGTTTGTACTTGGGAGCACATGAGTTGGATTTCATTGCTTTCCAGAGCAAGCACTCTGAAAACCACGCAGCACGAATGGCAGGTCCTCTGTGCTTCTTGCCAGTGCGTAGATATGCACATTCTTGATTCATGTGCTCACATAACTGAGCAAATACCGCCCAGGAGTGGTTTTCTATTCTATGTAATTGGGGTTTATTCTGGCAGGCTGGAGGACATCTCTTAATTCACTTAAAGCATCTTTCTTTTTTGGAAACGTGGAAGACTGAGGTGTCAAACTTTGAGCCAGCCAGTGCTGTGCAGCACACAAGCGTGCTCTTCCCAAGCTGTGCTGGTGCTTGGCGTTCAGGTGACATGGCAACTGCTGCTATGGAAACTGCTTCCACAATGACCAGTGTCCTAATTTCCCTATTTTATCAGCATGCTATTGCACTTTCAGAATATCCAATCATACATTTGCCTTAATGAGTAGGATGATGCGAGGAAGTCACTACTTCAAATTCTGTTAGTGTATCGACGGATTTTTTTTTTCACCAGTGTACATTAAAACAAGTTCATTGTTTCTTTCTTAGATTTTCTCCATTACGTTCAGTTTTGAAAGTAGTTTCTCAAGCACAGTGGAAAGCTGCTGCTGATAGGCCTGAAGATTGGTTTTTCATTTTTCTTTTCCCTCTTTTGAGTCCTCAGTGCTGAATCTGAACAGTGAAGCTGGTATAGGTGGTAAATAGACAAGGGAGAATATAAATATATTAGAATCTGGAAAATGCACATTACTAAAGTCCTCTGCAGGATGCCAAATTGAGAAGCTTGGTAACGTTTAGCAACAATCTCATCTCACAGAACCAAGATGAGAGTGTCCTTTTAATTTTTTTCTTCTCCATGATACCTCTGTACCTATAATGCCGATGTATCTTGGGGAAATCATTGTGTAAATCAGATGCAGGGAAATTGACTGAGTGACCAGTCACTTCACTGGCTCGCTGTGTGACCTTGTATTGTTTCACTTCTGTGAATTTTGTTTAAAAATAATATTTTGTTTAAAATAAAAATTTTGTTAAAAATAAAATTTTGTTTAAAAATAATATTTTCAGGAAGAATTCCTGTAATGTAATAGACATTTGCAAAGTTTTTTGTTTCACACAAAAAAGTCATGTAACAGCATCGTGACATGACACCTATTACTTGGCTTTTTGCATGTTTTTTTTGTTGGCAGATAGCTTTTTAGCTCAACTAAAAGGAGTATTGGATGCAAAAATTCAGTGTCAGCAACTTCATATCCTCCCTATTGCCTTATTTACTATTTTCTTGAAAATCTCACTTGTGTTCTTAATTTTACTGGGTGCTTGCTGCTGAGATTTCTCATCACAACAGACAAATTGTGGTCTGCTGACAATGCTTTCACATTCATTAGTGGCAGGGCTGGAACCGTGTCATTTTATCAGATTGGAAAATGTAATCTAGGAGAACTTTGGTTTATCTTCATAATCTCTTTTTTTTTTCAGTTATTGTTTTATGTTCCATTTATGGATCTTTTAAAGAGATGTCTTTCCACACACTTTGGATTCTGTCTTTTCTTGTTTATTTATCAGAATAAGTAAAAACAACCGAAAATGATCTGATGTAAGAATATACTCATCCTCAAGGAGTGAGGAAGGTACAAGGGTCACCCTCAGAGAGAGTGCTCTATCCCATCATCTCTGGGGTACAGAGACGCTCTGCAGAAGTCACTGGATGATCGTCAAAATACCAAGAGCAATGTCATTAAAGATCTGCCATGTGCAATGACTGGGAGACTGTGCAAAACACTATTATTTCAGGATTATTGGAAATTTCCACAAAATATGGGGAGATGTGGGAAGAAAAAACCACCAATCCCACCTGAAAAGCATTGCAGCTCTTGAGCTAAATGTTTTAGTAATGATTTGCAGATATATAGGGATCACAGGAATTTGAGGTAAACATAGAAAGAATATAAGAAGATGACACAACATCTGATGCCTAGAATGTATAAAAGTCAGTTTTCAATGCATAATTCTTTATACAATGCATATGTCAATTTTCTGTTGCAAATCATGTGTTAAGGGTAAATTGGACAGCCCCCCTCACTCCAGATAAGAATTCCCTGTATTTTAAATATGGCTGCAGCAAAGGAAAAGTTAAGAACAAAGATAAGGCTTGGCTCTCAAGCAGAAAAAGGCTTTGTAAACCAATAGTAGTCCTTTCCTTAATGAGGAGCTAAGCAGAATATTTCTGCCAGTTCTGCTGGTGTAAGGGATTTGGAAGCAGTGTGTGACCAAGAAACATAAGGAAGACTGACCTTGGTATCCTTAAATCTGTTTCTTTTTCTTTGTTTTGGTGAAGCTTCACTGATTTGGGGAATTTGTCTTACTATGATCCAAATGAGAAATTATATACTAGCTGAAACTGCAAAACAAAAATTAAGTACTTTTGAAGTTTTTTAAATTATTTTAAACACACTTTTGAATATTTTTACTAATAATATTACCCTAAAGAATATTGTTACATTTTAAAAGCCACTTTAAATCCAGACTTGATAATACTTCATTCTACTTACTCTCATCTGTCCTTTTTTCCTTTCCTTTTTCTTCCCCTTTCACTTTTCCTTTTGTTTTCCTTTTGTTTTCCTTTTGTTTTCCTTTTCCCCTTATTTTCCTTTTTTTATTCCCCCCCCTTTTTTTCCTTTTCTTTCTTTTTTTTTCTCTTCTTCTTACACTGACTTTTTTTCTACTGTAATAATATGATTGAGGTATTTCTGTTGCCTAAATAGGTTTTTATAGAATTTATTACTTGGGCATGCCTTCTGTTTTCTTTTTTATTCTTTCTCCTGACAGTTTTAGGTCTTTTTTTCCTCTCCTATTCTTCTTTTTCTTCTTTTATCTTACATATTTATCCTACTTTTCCAATATTATTTTTTTTCTGCTTACCTGGGCACTTCTAAAATAGAATTATTTTTTTTTATCTTTTATCCTCTCTTTTAAAATAATTTATTAATATTGTCTGTAGCTATGTACAATATATAGAATTATGCCCACATATCTAATTCTGATTTAAGTGAAAAATTAACCAATTTTTTTTTTACGTGAATTAACAGGATCGAGCTAATTGACATGATATAACAGAGTCATGCAGAGAGTTTGTTAGTACTTATAGTTTGCCTAAGGGAAAAACTTAGTAGATTATTTTGGTATCAGGGACATTGGGTGTTACTTTAGAAGGACACAAAATGCTAAAGTTAGTATCTATCTTTAAAAGGACTGAAAAAGAATTATTATCGATGAGTCAGCTTAGCTTCAATGCCTGGAAAAATACTGGAACTAAAAATCAAGCCAAGTATTCCTAAGTACTTATAAAGAAGAGTAACAAAAGGAAGTAAGTTGTAGTCAACTCAGGACTGTGAAAAATATATTAATCTGTTTAATTCCCACTCGGTACTGGCTTATATCCCTTGTCATCTGGGCAAGTGTTTTTGATATTGTTACATTAGTAGAGCTGTGGGTATTTTCATAAGCAATGGAAATACAGTCTAGAGGCAAGATGAATCATTAGAAGATGAATTCAGACTCAAAGACTATACTCAGAAGTTTTCTGCAGTCCACTGTCAACTCTTAATTAGCTTGCTGGATGGTAGATTAGAGAGTGTTCTTATTATCTTTGCCGATGGCATCCTCCTGGAAGAGTCACCAAGTGCTTTCAAGCAGGGGTTGGGCTTTGAGATAAGCAGGAACATCGAGAGCAACATTGGTGGTGTTGCGCCCTGTCCCTCAGGGCAAAGGACAGGACTGTTGTCTGTCCCAGGAGTTCAGTTTGGCGAACACTAATCACAAATGAGCCTGGTTTACAGCCAATGCCGTTCTGAAATCTGTCAATGGGGAGTACTGGAGGTGTGACCGGATACGCAATAGCTTCCACTCAGAGATGCAAGAGCCTTGGGGCTGGTTTGTGGTGTCAGAAATGGGGCATCTCTCTTTCTAGAGGGATGAGCTATTGGAGATGGTCATGGGTTTTGCAGCCAAAATGAACAGAACTTATGAGACTGGGAAAGGACTGAGGTGATTAAACCTTTCTTGAGTCTAGAGGAGACAAGAAGGAAGCGTGTGAAGTCTTAAAATACATAAAATGTTTCTCCTAAAGCTGTCTGCTGTGGATAAATCAAGAAGTAATGAATTAACTGCAGCACGAAAGGTTCCTGTTAGATTTTAGCAAAATGCGATGGCTGATAATAAGGTTAAATAAGTATTGGGAAAGGGTTTCATTATTAAGGGCTTTAACAGTGAACTTAGAGAAATATCTACCAGGAATGGATGTTGTAGTTTGATCCTTCTTGGTAGAGGTAGAGAGCTTAATGAACGACATTTTTATGTTCCTTCCAGCTTTATATTTTAAGATTTTATGATCAGAGGAAAAGATTCCAGAGCAAAAGATAGCTTTATATTTCAGATCTGCCACTCACTGAGATTTTGGACATGGAGAGTGTTCTGAAGAGCTGAAAATCACATATTGAAAATAGCCACATGTGAAGTTTGTTTGACACGATACAAGAAAATTTAAAGATGGGCCTAGGCAACCTTTAGAAGACCTCTATCTCCTTTTCTGTAATATGCTAGCAATTAGGGTGATTCTTCCTCTCTGTAACGCCACAGTATCGTTTGATTTATGGACTGGCTGATGTTTTTCAAAGAGGTTTTTTCCCCCCTTCATCTGTAAAATGGCTCTCTTGGAGGCTTTTGATTAACATGGAACAAAGAAACATTATTTAACTTGTGAGAATATTTTTGTAGTACTAGAAATATTCTCAAGGGTGTGAATTTTAGGTGGGGGGCTGTTCAGCAGTACATATTCCACCTATTTTCCCACATTCATTTTGTAATTTGAAGTCTGAGTTTAAAATTCAAGCATTACCACTCAAAGTTTTTCCTAGTAAAAGCCTATTAAAACCATATTTCTAAAACAAAAATTACAGTATGACCAAAACAGTTGGAATGCTCTCACTAAGGCGTGTCTGCAATACTTGATGGCTATTGGCATTTTAGATTTATGAAGGGTGAGCTGTAAGACTTTCACAAAACTGAACTTCTGTTTTATTTATAATTAATGATAAGCAGAAGCTTGCCCTGGAAAACAAATTGCACAATGTGATAAGCTAATGAAATGAGTATTCGTACTCTGCTAAATTCCTCGTGCCAAACATATGATTGTGGATTTGGATAATGACTTCATTTGCTCATATGTGGTCAGAAAAATGCTCCCCACTGGCACAAAATTATTTCTTGCTTTGATTTTTATTTTCAAGTTGTCCTGGTTTGAGCTAAACAGAACCAATTCTGTTCAGTATTTTTTATTTTTCAGCTCAGTCCCCTCCAAGAGACTGCACATTCTGAAGTCAGCAGCATGTTTTTGCAGACAGTGTGTGCTGCTGGCAGTGACAGTACCTGATGTTTACAGTTACTGCCTGGGACTGGGATGCAGAAAATCTCTTGCTTACAGCTGTTCCTTTAGTGACCAAGGCCACTGCTGGCTCTTGTGTGCCACTCTGGGGATGCTGTGAAGTAAAAGGGGTCACAAGGAAGTAAAAGGCTGCACCTTCAGCGAACAACAGACAGGACAGGTGACCAACAAGAGAATTTCATTCCATATATGTCATATTCAGGTAAAGCTGAGGGGTCATGAGGGTTATGCTCTCTTGCTCTAAAGGCCAGCCATCCGAGGTGGACTCCACCTATTCTTCTGCCTTTGATCCCAATCCTGAGTTCCCAAATCCAGCTCCTGTGTCCAGTTCCCCTCTGCTGCTGAGCCTGGGGCTTCCCCAGTGCTGCCTGCTCTGCACCATCAGTGGGGATTGCTATCGGAGGGTAGTCAGGTTCGATATCGGTTTTGTATGTATGTATATAGATTTTTATTATTACTATTTTCTTAGAGTTGTTTAGTTTTCTTTTCCAATCCTCAAGTTCTCTACCTGATTCCCTTTTCCTATCCACTTGGGGAGGGAGAGGGGATTAGAGAGCAACTATCGATGTTCAGTGGCCAGCCCAGTCCTAACTCTCGATACAAGTTTACAGGATGAATAAGCGTAATGAAACTGCCTTTAAGCATACACCAGAAATTAATTTTGTTCGTTGCTAATAATCCATTGTCAGAAAGCCATCAACTCATCCATGTGATCTTTAATTTTGAAAAATACATTATTTTCTTTTTCCAGATATTTGTAGCTAGTTATTGTGTAATTGTTTACAGAACTACCAGGAGAATTGCTGAAATTCATTCAGTTGTTCAAGACAGTTTGCCAGTTCAGGCACTGATACTGACATCCATCAAGATTCCCACTCATAGGGAATTTCCTTTCTATTTCTCACTGGTATTTAGTTCTAGCAAATATCTACCTGACTCATTGTTGGGATTTATCTAGCAGTACTATTTTTAATAAATCATTGCTTCACTTCTTTTTTTTTTTTTATACATCTTTGTTTAGGGTGAAATGTTGGAGCATTTTATAATGTACTTGTAATAGCCTATTCCTATACATGAGAATACGTTATTATTGGCAGTGCCATGAAGCAAGTAGTTCATTGAACATATATATAAATTCACTTGCTTTAGGGAAGAACCATTTGGAAGACCAAAGTACTCACAGATTTCTGTTTTTTGCAATGCCGCTGGCTGATGTTAGCATAATTTCTATAATCAGATTTATCTAACTGTTCTTTTTTATTGAGGGAGATATGATCTAGTGCAATTCTATCAAAGTATTAGGGGCCAAATCACACATTATTGAATGTATAAAATGGATTCAATTGATTGAATGTAGTTTAAATTCTAAGGCAATATATAAAAAAATCCCGAGCATGTTTACATACTGTAAGTTGTATGAATAATAGATGTGGAGAGTATATTCAAAATATGTTGTTTATGTGAGCATGCTGTTTAAGGTTGTGATACCAAATTGTACTACTCTCTATCACGCATATTTTATCACATGGATATGAACCACATGAACAGATTGTAAGTTTAATAACTAATAAAAATTGCTGTAGATTTGTACTAGGACTTAAAAAGAGTCCCATGTTTTGTAGCAAGTTTATCCCAAAGAATAGTGCTTGTGTTTCCTTGCCTTTTGGTGTCCAATGACATGCTGCCTCAGTCTTTTCTCATGCTTCCAGTCTAACTTCAGACTAAAAGTAGGAACCATGGTGAAATTCCTTACACCAATGACACAGCTTCCTTTGATATCAATAAATCCGTACTCTGTTACCCTTACATTTGTGTTTCAGGTTCCATGTGCATGTACGACATTGTCTAGGTAGGAATCTTAAGTCTGTGCTCATTAATGGTGGAAATGTAAGCTTATAGCAGAAAATAGATGCTTAAAAAATACCTGTTCAAAAAAAGTAGATTAGAACTATAGTACTCCAGCGCCATCTTTTCAGAACTGCTAATTTAATTTGGTTTTCTACATTTGAACATGCAAGACCAATAAAAGAGTGAATAAATTCTCATTCTGAGTCTTGTTCAAAACCATCTCAGTGAATTAAATGTACCTACTGGGATCACTGGGCTTTGGCTCACATTTTGTCTCGTGCCTATAGGGTTTGAGGTATGTAAAGTTTGTATGTATGTTTAATGGGCAATCAGGTTAGAAAAAAATCACCCTGCATGGTTACTATCCAGCTATGAACTTCTTAATTATGTGCTCTTTAAGTCTTTCAAAGCTCTCATGGAAGTGATACTAAAGATGAAAACTTTCCTTTCTGAGTGTTTCAGCAAAATGCTTAAATGGGGTTAAGTTGTACAATATTTTCTGACAGCTTCGAAGCCCATCTAAAAATCTATGTATGAATTTATTTATTGATTTGCATGGCAGCAGTCAAGGCTGTTTATTGTAGAATGGGCAGAAAAGTTAAATTTGCCTTAAGAAAGAAAGATGGCTCTTCAAGAAAGCAGGTAAATACGTAAATTCAACTCTATAGGATATATTTAGTAAACACTTCTGAAAGTTAAATAAGCAGAGCAATCCTAAACTTCTAGATTTCACTGGTTTTCAAAATCTCATATCCCTGATGTTTGGGAAAAAATGTCCCAGGAATATTTTTGTAAAATCCATGTTCCTATTTCAGGCTTAATTTTTAATGTCTTTCTTCCATGCTTGGTACTTAATGTAAAGTGCTGAGCATGCTGTCTTTCATAGAATCATAGAATGGCCTAGGCTGGAAGGGACCTTAGAGATTGTTTAATCCAACCTCTCTGTCATGGGCAGGGATGCCTCTCAACTAGATCAGGCAACACATGGGGAACCAATGGGGATCAAACCCACGACCTTGGTGTTATCAGCACCACGCTCTAACCCAGTGAGCCAGCCAGCCCCCTTCATCTACCAGAAGTCTGAACTTGCTTGACTTTAAAGATTAACAAATCAAGATGCCATTTTTTATAGGGTTGAGAATTTTCTGACAGCTCATTTATCTGCCAATAAGAAAACTTTATCTTCCTAATATGGGGCAGATTCTGCCCTTGTGATCAAATAAAAGCATGTGATGACACTGGTGTCACTTTACAAAGATAAAATTTTGATAGAACTACTGATTGATATTTATTATAATAACTTGTCTTTCTTGTACAGGATCAATAATCGCACGAATTAGAGTTAATTGTCTAAATATGGATCTAGTCTACTACAAGATTTCTTGAATTTTTGGGAAATTAGGCATGCCTCTGTCTGGTCCTATTTCTTTATTTCCTGTCTTGGAAAAAGCTGGTCTCAGGCAGGTCTGTATTGCTTCTATGCTGGGAGAAAAGAAATATTCTGGGGAGCATGGAATATCTCAAGGTAATTGGGAACCTACCTTTGTAGACTCCCTCTGTCCTGGCTGAGGAATACTTGATGATAACTACTTGCTTGAAAATTACAGTAATCCACTATAAAATAAAACACAGATAAAGATACATTTTCACTTCATTCATCCTAAACGATATAATTCAAAAATTTTATTTGGATAGGTAACAAAGTGAAAGGAACCCCCACCATTACAACCTGCTCAGTGATAGTTTAGATCGAAAAGATGTCTCATGCAGTCTAGTCCTCTGCTAGATGCTTTTGTGGCTGTTTGCAACTTGGATTCTCTCTCAACCTGTAGCTGTCATCTGCAGAAGTGGAAGTGCATTTCCCTGTGAAATGCACTTGTGTTTATAGCCAAATTCTTTCTTATTCCCTTCCTGAAATTCCATTCAGATTCAGATTTTCATTTCAATTTATCTCTAAATTTTCAGTGGAAAGTTTTGATATACCTGCCATTAAATTCCGAAGAGCCTCCTCTTTCTTGGGATGTAAAAATCATGTCTGCAGACCAGTCTTCATTGTATGTATTTGCCTAGCTTGCAGATGATTCCAAGACTGTAAAGAAAGCCTCACCTTCCTGTCAGTGGCTAAGGTTATCTTTAAAAAAAGAATTGTTGTGAGAGGCTTTGGTTGGTTATTAGAACCATTCAGACAGGACTTTCACTTGGCTGTCATCTCAGGTAAAGCTATTTGTGTGGATATGTTATAAAATAAATCCACAAGATAATTCAGGTTAAGAGTAAACTCCTCAAGGGGTTATTATTCAACAATACAATTTCTTTATAAAGTGTGTGTGTTTCAGTGCAAAATGCCTCCATCCTCTAAGACTTGCAATTGGTCTCCTATAGACTGTAAAAAATATTTAATATATATCATTCTAGATGAATTAATGCATGTGCCCACAATAGGCTACTGACTCTAGACATATTAGTAATTAAACATTTCAGGATCATAATGTGTATGAGGCAACCATAGCTAAAAATCCATATGGGAGAAAGCCTTCAAGAATATTCTTTGCAAGTCAATTGTAACACTGATTGCCTCTGTGATGTAACCTAAGACCTCTAAATATACAAGAGACCGCACATCAAATAAATGTGAATAAAATATATGATAAGAAAACCTAAATCAAATTTCTTTCAGAGCCTGCCAAAGTTTTCTGGATTTTGTTTTCTTTTCTTTGGTACACTCACATATCTAATTCTCTCCAGGTTTCAAATCTTGCACTGTCTCAGAATAACATCAAATCAATACACATCCAATATTTCTGCTTTTGCCTCAACAGAAAAGAGCTAATGGTGCTGAGAGTCTTTGAAAACCTTTCCAGTTGTCCCAATACGGAATAAATTATCCTGAAAAAGTAGAACTCTTTTCCAGCTATGCTATTATTGTAGCATATTCCATCAGCAATACCTTTAAATGTTTAATAATACATTACAGCAGAGAGAAAAGGCTAATGGAGAAATCTACTCTTGTTACAGAAAAACTAGTATATGCTTTTTGTCTCCTGCTTTTTCTAAGAAAAGGAACTGCAAATTTGTGGCTTCAAGCAGCTATTCTTTAAGAAATAAACAAATTTAATGTAAAATGCATGTGTAATTTTCTTAAGAAGTGTTTTACAAAGGAAAAGGATTGCAGCATTATGTTGCATTTTCTAAACACAGGTGCTAACTATGACTTTATTTCAGGAAGGTTCTTAAGCAAGTGTCTCACTATGTATTAGCATGATGTACTAAGGAATGTGATCTTCCCACAGAATGAGAACGGATTAAATCCTATGTCTCTCATTTCTTCCTCCCTCCTATCCTATTTTTCCTTTGCAAATGTCTTTGCCTTTATATTGTCCTCTTCACAGATTTGAGTTCACCTACTGGCCTTTTGGTACTTATCTATCAACTTACTTCTCCAGAGAGGTCATCACACACCTTTTGTTGATCGGAAGTATTAGATGCGATATTAGCTTGGGCATTATCTATTGCCTCATCATTATCCCTACCCTTCACTGTGTTGCTATCTTTTCACCAGTGCCAACAAAATTGTTCATTGAGTTGTGCAATGAAACGCCTCAGGGTGAAAAAGTATAACCAGGTTACTCATCTCTTTAATATTGCGGTCTCAGACCTGGCTGGCTGACGTGACTGAGCTGCTGTTAACCACAGTTAACCACTGTACAGCAGTGGAAATAAATGGGCTGTCATTAAAAGAGTCAGGGTTGTCATGGGATAGTGCTTATGATGGTATTTCTGACAGTGCTTCTACTTCAGAGTAAGGCCTGAGGGTGACACTGCTTCCAGGTCTACCAGAAATGAAGGCAGCCTGATTTCCAAATGAGAAGTTGACAAGTTTGTGGGGTAATTAGCAGATGTAGTTGAGGACAGGCTGACCTCTCCTGTTTTGGAGGAAACTATCTGTGCAGCAGTCAAAAATCAAGAGGTTGTGTATACTGGTGATCAAAAATGAATTTAAAAACCCCACTAAATTTGTAGGACTGCAGTCTATAAACAATTGGAGTTTGGTTGTTTATAACATCTTTAAACTTTTGCCTATAAAAAGTTGAGATACATACCATATTTACAAAACATCTTTTGAGATCCCATGTGGAGTCAGGCCTTGATATTGTGATGCCAAGCTACAGAATTACCTTGAAAAGTCTAGGGGGCTGGCAGCAATACTGTAGATATCACAGGAGTGTGATGCTGTCATCCTATTCACAAAATGAATGTTTCCCCCAAACTCAGCATATTGAACTTAGAAAACAGCTTAAAATCAATGGTCTTGATAAATGATTTTGTGTGTTTATGAGAAATTTTAAACATGCAAGATTTTTCCCACTCTTATGGTACTTTTTCTGATTGCATAGTGAGTGCATCTGAATGTGTATAATAGTATTCACCTGCAGCTTTTCTAATAATACTGTCTACATCAGAGAACGATGGAAATAAGGATCTAACTTTTCAGAACATCTTTCAGAGTGAAATTCACCAGATAGTTATACAAAATATATAAAAACGGTTGTTTCTTGTTAAGAATCAGAAATATTTCCCATCAAAATATACAGTAATTTTTAATGGGAACCAAGTTTTATTACTATGTGTTATCAACAAAAGGATTATTTTCAAATTTTAATATCATTTGCATGTTTTGAACAGAAAACACAAGCAGTCATAGAATCAAGTACGCATTCTGGTCAATTTTTAGCTAATGTAATTCCATATACGTTTCTAAATGAGAAAAAGATTTTTGTAGATGTTCTTCTCTGTGTTTTTAAATGCTTTTGGCAGGAAGGATAGGCATACAAAAGACATTCTACATGAAGCTCTTTACTCTCAGATTTTACCCTTTGTTCTTAAAAGCTAGATATACAGATTGGGAGAGGAAAAGAATAGCAGGAAATAAAAACAAACCAGCCAAGAAAAAATCCCCTAACAAAATTGCTTATGAGGGTTGTAAATCTGACTATGGACTACCATAAGCAAAGAGCTATTATTCTTTATCAGTTAGTGGATGGCAAATGTTTCATTTCCACTTATCTGGCATTGCTCTTGGTTTTCAACCAGACCATACTTACGTTTTTTACAAAATTAGAATTCACCTGGGTAATTACATTCTGTTAGCAAGGTTAAAACAGCAATGAGATAGAGTGGAAGAAATAAAAAGCATTGTTGATGTTTTAGTACCAAGAATGGATGGGAAACTGCATGAACTTTACAGGGAAATTGGGACATAGTTAGGGAGATGAAGACATTATTCCTTCATCTCGGATGAGTATCCTTTTTTTCTTTTTTTTTCTTTTTTTTTTTGTTTTTATTTTGATGGGTGTGTAAAATCAGTCTGAACTGTAAAGACAAATTTCTCCACTCCAGCTTGTGGATATGTCATTGATGGTTCTGACATGACATATTTCCTGATGTCATGGTGGTAACATTCCCTACCAGTTCTTAGATTTATTGTCACACTAAGTAAGTTTTTCGTATGCTTATCATAAAAGAAGTGCCCTGAGATTGTACAGCTGTAGCAAATCCCGGATGCATTTGTCTTCATTTTAGGAAATTCTGTTTTGTTGCGCACACTTCTACAGAAATGTTAAATACCTTAGATCAGCTGATTTTATTTCAAAGTTATTATCCTATATGATATTACGTATTAGTATACACTGTCATCTTAACGTTGCAAGTAACTGCAACACCTGAGACCTCAGACCAAGAGAAGGTTTAATAACACTCCTAATGTCAAATATAAAAACCTTGACTGGTATTTTGGATAAAAGAAGCTCTCTGGTTTTAGCTTAAAAAAAAAAAAAAGTCCTTCTTGGCTGTGGAACTTCCCCTTCCAAGGGGAGGTCATGTTTGACCAACCTGATAGTCTTTTATGAGGTGGCAGTGCGGTGGACATGGTTCATCTGGATATCAGTAAAGCATTTGACACCGTCTTCCAAAGCATCCTTATAGATAAACTGAGGAAGTGTGGTCTGGATGACCAAGTAGTGAGGTGGGTCACTAATTGGTTGAAGGGAAGAAGTCAGAGAGCTGTAGTCAATGGGGCAGAGTCTAGTTGGAGGCCTGTGTCTAGTGGGGTCCCTCAAGGGTCAGTGCTGGGACTGGTGCTTTTCAATATATTCATCAATGACCTGGATGAGGGAACAGAGTGCACTGACAGCAAGATTGTTGTTGACACAAAACTGAGAGGAGTGACTGACACACCAGAAGGCTGTGCTGCCATTCAGAGAGACCTGGACAGGCTGGAGAGCTGGGCAGGGAGAAATATTACGAAATACAACAAGGGCAACTGTAGAGTCTTGCATCTGGGTAGGAACAACTCCATATGCCAGTATAGGTTGGGGACTGACCTATTGGAGAGCAGCGCAGGGGAAAGGGACCTGGGGGTTCTGGTGGACAGCAGGATGACCATGAGCCAGCAATGTGCCCTTGAGGCCAAGAAGGCCAATGGCATCCTGGGGTGTATTAGTAGGGGGGTGGCCAGTAGGTTGAGAGAGGCTCTTCTCCTCCTCTACTCTGCCTTGGTGAGGCCATATCTGGAATATTGTGTCCAGTTCTGCGCCCCTCAGCTCAAGAAGGACAGGGAACTGCTTGAGAGAGTCCAGTGCAGATCCACAAAGATGATGAAGGGGGTGGAACATCTCCCTTATGAGGAAAGGCTGAAGGAGCTGGGTCTCTTTAGCTTGGAGAAGAGGTGACTGAGGGGTGATCTCATTAATGTTTATAAATATGTCAAGGGTGAGTGTCAGGAGGACAGAGCCAGGCTCTTTTTTCAGTGATGTCCAGTGATAGGACAAGGGGCAAAAAGGAAAAACTTTTTCACTGTGAGGGTGACAGAGCACTGGAACAGGCTGTTCAGAGAGGTTGTGGAGTCTCCTTCTCTGAAGACTTTCAAAACCCACCTGGACGCGTTTCTGTGTGACCTACTGTAGGTGATCCTGCTTTGGCAGGAGGGTTGGACTAGATGATCTTTCAAGGTCCCTTCCAACCCCTGACATTCTGTGATACTGTAGAAGTAATACTGAATGAGGAACAGGTGACTGAGATGATGATATTAAGGGTAGAAGAAAAAGAGAGATGTAGAAAATGTAGAGGTATATTTTTATGATTCTCATTGCTGTGGTTATGTATTACTATCACACAAAAAGAATTGGTCTAGAGCTCTGGTTCTGTGTCTGTATTGTAGATGGCATTTATTGTTTGTAGAGAAGTGACCCTAGAGACCTCAAACGCATAGCAAGTTTTGCAGGGTGCCTGGTCCTCTTCACATGCTGAAAGGGTGGCTCCTCTGATGAAGAAGCTGTAATTATCCAAGTGTTAGAGGCTGAAGATTACTAGCTGAGGTGCATGGAAGTCCAAAGAACAGAAGACTCTAACTCTGTAATGAAAAAAATTTAAAATTACCACATTTGAGATTTTCAAGTGTGGATGTAAATTTTGTCCAGTCTTCAGATTATGAAAAATTCTGTTTCTACCAAGTGTCTCTCTATACTTTCTCCTGAAGAATATAAATTTACTTCAGTAACCTAGCTGGTTCTCAATAACAAATTATGTTATATTTCCCACAGCACTTCTCATTCCTTCCAATTTTTTTAAAAGTTTCCAAAGTATAGCATCTCATTATAGATAATAAAATTAAGGACACAAAATATTTACACATTGCTTTTTTACTTCACCATTCTGCAGTTTCTGTAGTTCAAAATAATTCCATTTATTCTTCCTGATGGCAAGTGTATTCATTTATTATTTACCTGGGCTGGTAATTTATAGCAAAGAGGATTGAAAATGAAAGAATGAACATCTGAGGGAAGACCAGCTATGCCTCCTTGACCATCAGCCTGTAAATGAGTAGATCTCTGTATAGTTTGTTGAAGCACTTGGGAAAATTTCTGTTCAACTTTTTTCTCATTATTTTGTTAAAAACCCCTCCACAACTACTTTACACTAGCAACCAGAGACTGGCAGTGAATGAAAAGTAAGGAAAAAGAAAGGAATTGGAGAGCTGGAAGAAAAGAACAGGAAAATCTGGAACAGAAGTGGTCTCTGAATTTTCTTGCTCATGTGATATTCTCTCTGTTTCAGTTTTCTGCCCAGATACTTGGTAGGACTGCGATCATATTGTGTTTGCTAAGACATATGCTTGCAATTCTCCTCCTTTTCTTTCGCCTAACTCTTGATAGAAAGTACAGCCCATCTCTCCCATGCTTAGCGCTAAACTAAAGTTGCGAATCTAGCTGATAGTTTATTGTTTAGCTTGGTGATGATGGCCACCTTCCATTTCACCCAAGGGGAGTTCTTCTCACTGTTTTGATAAATTATATTTGTTGCCAGCGGATCCTTTCCTTCCCTGTCTTCAGCACTGCAATCCAGCTGTCTACTGAGTACAGGGAAAATAGCTGACTGGCCAAGGTTAGAGCAAGGATGTTTTGCTCTTGCTGGAAAGCTAACAGTGCACAGAATGACTCTGGCTGAAGAAAAGGACTTATCCAAAATATTCTTTTCATTTCACTTGACATTCATGCATCTACTGGTGGTAGTTATGTTGTTAACGTATAACTAAATCCAAGGCAACCATGACAGCCATTTTTTAAAAAAGCAGATTAACTCCAGTGGAAACTCTAGAAATTTTCTGGCATTTTGACATTGCTTTAAGGCATGTGCTTGCTTTTAACAGTAGACACCATTTTGTTTAAGGAAAGTTTTTTGTTTAACATGGGTACAATCAAGTCTCTTCTCTATAATAAACCGATATTTCACCTTATGGAGAAAGACACATCTGAGATTAATGCTCTTGAAATAAGTCTGAAGTTTGATTCTTATCATCTAGTCTGTACTCAACTTGAGGATCTTGTCATTAGAGGTTAGACTTTGATGAACCACAACTTCAGTTTAAGCGCCAAAAAAGAACACTATTAGTTACCGAGCTCTGATTCAGACCATAGAACCTCAAGACACTGATATGTACGTTTTGAGCCATAAGAAAGTCTGTAAAAGTAATTATTTACATAGGAAAGAAAATTAAAGGGTCACCAAAAGCTTGATATTATTTCAGCTGGTGAATATCTGGATTCTAAGCACCTGCTAAAGGTTTAATGTATTGTTAGTCTTGAAGAGTTTTGTCAGGAAAATGACAACTAAACTTTAACTGTCAGAGCAATTAAGAGTCAAAGGAAAGATTCCAGCTGACTCCTCCACAGAGCTGCAAGTAAGAGCAGCCTCTCTTTGTGCCAGTGGTTCAAACTATACCTTGCTGGTGGTCAGCTTAATATAAGTTTGATCTTCATTGATTTGTAGTCAGAACTTTCTAACATTGTCATCAAACCTATGGAAGCAAATTGCTTTAAAATCATTAGTTGTTAAAAGAAGCTTGTTCTTTGCACAATCTTGCTGTAAGTTCTTTTGTCTAAGATTTTAAAACATCTGCCAGAAACTAACCATAAAATTTCATAATTCCAGATAATGTTTTTCTGTGTTCTTAATAAAAATATTAAAACGAAAAAAATCATTTTTGCTTAACTCTACTATGCAGAAAGCAGGTGAAAAGTTAATGCAAAAATGGAAAAAAACATGTATGTAAAGAAAAGCTGTTTAGCATGTGATTCAAGACCATATCAGTGAAACAAGGTATTAATATGGAAACAAGACCAGAGTAATACTGATTTCTTGCAGTGAACTAATAAACCTTTTCCTGCTCTCCCAGGGGCTTTGCATGAGGTTGATTTAAAGATTAGCATCCACATCAAATTGAAATTTGACACTGAACTTATGCTTGAACTGATGTCTGTGGTATTTGCTTGCTAGCGCTATACGTGAATTCAATCCCAAGTGACATATTAGTTGTAAAGGCACTCTTGAAAATATGGTCTTTGGAAGACAATTAATGAGTTTAGAAAGTAAATCACAATGGCAGATCAGTATCATTTTCTGTGTGGTTGTATCCTTCTCAGAATACACCTTCCTAAAGCTGAAGGATGACAAAGGTGGTGATGGAAGACTGGCTGTGGCCTTTACACATAACTATAGATGTTCCTTTTACAGAGTGAATTCTAGTCCTTTAAGACTTTAAATTCTTGCCAGATGGTAAAACACTAACCTATGTATCTCACACATAATTGACATTTAAGCATAGCTTTAAATCAAAGCCAATTGTTCAAAAATCTCTAAAGAGTGTTCCGTGGATAGCGATTGATTGTGTTATGAGCAAGCTTTCTGCCAGTAAAGTAGTATTTTTTTCTCGTGCTTTTGATATTCTTTGAGATTCTGTATGGGGGATATATTTCCCTAAATTCTAGTTCAATTTCCATTAAGAATTTAGGAATTATTAAATATCTTTTCCTCCAGTTTCAGTGAACAATGGGCTAAGCACTAAAATTATTGCTCTTGCACTGATGCTGTTGGATGATACTCAGGTTTCCTTGAGTGGTAAATTCTAAAAAGGTAACACTATACAACTATACAACTAAAGACTGAAGTCTTATGCCAGAAGAACTGCATGCGCCCTTTACAGTAGAATGCTCTGCTTTGCCCCGTAGCTATCTGTCTCCAGTTAAATTACCTGCCAGTGAGTACATGCATTTCTCATTTGTTACCATGAAAATGCAAATAAATCTTAGGCCTTGCTTCATTTTCACCACTTGCTTGAGGCTCAGCAAGAATTTTACATTGCCACATGGCACTTTTTCTGACCTTGTATCCTGGAGATTTTTGTACGTCTTAATATTTAAGCATGACTGATGCATAGTGAGAGCAAGTTAGCCCACTGAGAATCAAACACTTCTGAAAATCCAGTTGTGGACAGTGAATCATCTTTATTTAGTAGCATTGATATTGATTTTCTATAAACTAGCTGTCACTGGTTTTATATGATCAAAGATTTCTAAGCAATGTGTATGCTAAGGGGGTTAAGCACATAGCAGAACGACTGGGTATACTGTATTTTGGAAATGCAATTTTTAAAATCTGATAGTGAATCCTGAGATCTTGAGAGAGGCATAAAATACTAGTGAGTCTGGCTGCCAGCAGTGAATTTTGACCCAGGTACAGGTCTGCCTGAGACATGGGTAACTAGCTTAAAACTTGAACTGCAATTTACGAATTTAAAAGCTCAGTAGACAATTTCTGTGTCCTAGAGAAATAATAAGAAAGCCTTCAGCATTATAAATGTAGAGTCAATCACCAAGGGCAAAATTTACACAATAAAGCTGCAGTTTGCTACCTTTAACAGAGAACTGTTTCCTCAAATGGGTATTGCTCTTTTCCTAAATTGTGGTGGTGCTGCTCTTGGGCTGTACTTGCCCATGTATGTAGGACTTGCACCCACCTCTCACCACCACTTGTTTGTGCAGAGCCACCACGGCCACCTCTGTGCTTGTGGGGTGGATGCGCCAGAGATGGCAAAGCTCTGAGGCCCTCCATGCATCAACCTGTAGAGGAAAAGCTTCATCAGAAGAACAGCTTAAAGTGATTATAGTTTCAGCTGTTTTCCCCTTCAACCTTCTAAAAAAGTCAAGCGCTTAGTATGAAATAATGTTGCTATTATATATATCTTCTTAACAGGATTAATTCTTGATGGGAAGTGTAAATCTTTTGCAATAAATGTATGAGTCGTATGTAATTACAGAATTTCCAATGACAGGACAAGGGGCAGTGGGCACAAGCTGGAACATAGGAGGTTCCACAAAAATATTAGAAAAAACTTTTTCACAGTGAAGATGACAGAGCACTGGAACAGGCTGCTCAGGGAGGTTGTGGAGTCTCCTACTCTGGAGACTTTCAAAATGCCTGGACAAATTTCTGTGTGACCTACTCTAGGTGATCCTGCTTTGGCAGGTGGGTTGGACTAGATGATCTTTTGAGGTCCCTTCTTACCCCTGACATTCTATGATTCTGTGATTTACTGCAGAAACAGCAAGTATACTTGTACATTCAAGAAATGTTTGCTTCTTTGTGCTCTGAGTGCAAGTGTATATACAGAAAAATGTGCCAGTATGTATATATATAACCAGTGTGACTTGCTCTTCCAATTAAATTTAGTATCTTATTAGAAAATATCACTTTTAGTACCTTTGTACACCTTTATATTTTCATACGAATTTAAAATTAATTCCTTAAGGAGAAAAACAGTCATAAAAAGAACTAGTTACTTAACGATTCTTTCTATATTTCTTACCTTTATTCAGTACAGTACAATAAAAGGTTTTAGGAAATTTATTCCTTGTTTTTAAGTAGCAGAAATCTCATAAAAAGCAAAAAAAAAACCCACAGATTTTAGTAAATCAACTAATTTTAACTTTAAAAAAAATGAATTTAGACTGGATCATGTATGATAATTTCCATGAAATACATAGCATTAATTTTACTTAGTTGCATAAAGAGATCTAGTAGTTTTCAGAGGTGTCTGTATTGACAAAACCAGCAATTTCATTATTAAGACTATTCACAGAAAGCTGAAGTCATAAATGCGAAGTAAGCTCATGCTTCTGCTTCAAACACCTTTTCCCAAAGATTTGTGTGGTGTTCATGCAGCTTTACTCTCAACCTTAGACTGCTGCTCTTGCCTTAGCTTTATTTAGTCTCCTGAAAAGAGGTGGGGGGAGAAAGTTCAGACTTTTTCTGCTGAGTGTAGATGTTTGGCTCATCTCTTTTCATCTTATTACCTTTGACAGAACTGGCAGAAGGAATCTAAGCTGTCGAGGGAAAATAGGTTTTGATATTTCTGGGTAATATCTCCAGTGTTGTCTGTGCTGTTCTTTCATCCAAGGCAGTTTTATTTTCAAAATTAATAACTGTCACAATAAGTAATCTTCACAAGTTTCAGCAAGCATTATCTGTGCTATCGAATCTCCTCTATGATCTTGATTCAAATATCAAAAACTTTTCACAGAGGTGGGAAAGCCTTTTCATTCCCAAACCAGGGAAGAAATTTTGGTGGTATAGCAATTGAGACAGCTTTGCTTACAGAAAGGAAGGCAGTTCTCCAGCCTCTACGATGGAAAAAAATTATAAGTAATTTCTGCAGTTTTGTGGCTGTGGTTTCTTTTTCATGGTTCTGTTTCAATCTCTGCGACCTTGCAGCTGCTGCAGTCGTGTCGCTTGGTCTCAGAAATGAGGTTTTAGCATTTTTTTCTTTTATGCTGTGAAGACCATGACCCATTGACCTGGTATGATTTTTTAAAAGCTCTCCATAGAATTTAATCGAGTTTTTCACATCTGGAAAGTAGAACCAGAGCTGTCAGAATATTTATTTTTTTTTTTTGACAGTGGTGAGAATGAGGAGGGAAGGAAAGGTAAAGAAAAAGATCAAGATTTGGATTTTAGTTACTTCTACTGCTTGCTGGACTAATATTAGTGGTTTTTGGAAGTTTAACTCACACAGATGTAGAGGCCCAGTTTTATTCTCCAGGCAATCAAAGTCTAATCCTAGGAAAACAGGTTTAAGATCATTTTACCTGCTCAGATATGGAAGCACTAATGCAGGAAACAGAAGAAAACATAGCAGAAGATTCAGGGGCCAGACAGACCCTTTATAAGCAATTAGTCCAGTTGGCCCGGGCACCCCAGACCCTGGGGCTGCACAGAAGTGTCCCCTCTCCCTGACAGAGGTGTCACAGCCTTTCCAAGCCGCCTCTCTACCAGGCTTGTTGCCATTTTCTGGGGGACCAAGGTAGCAGTTGCTGCAGTTTATTTAAGTGGGCTCAGTGCAGTGCCTTCCCTCTCCCATCGCTGTACCTCAGTAGCAAAGTGCAGAAGCAGAGTGAAATTTGATGAAGGTGGAAGCTAGATACCCTTTAATAAATAAATCTTGAGAGTTTTTAAGTGTTTGAAATAACTTTACTGTACAAAAATCTCCATAGCAAGATGCAATTATATGGCTGCCAGCTAAAAAGAAAATATCCCCACTTTAAAATATATCTTCATCTACATTAAATACAAATTTTTGAGATCACTAGGGGATTCTGCGATAATATAATGACTGTCAGAAGTGGAATAAGCATCTCATTAGAAACCTTTATTTGTGGGAATAGGCTTTACAGGGGCTCAAGCCCCTGGCGATGCACTCCGGCCAGCTAGCTCCTTCCAGATTACTCAAACTAGACTCAGACAGGTACAGACAGACAGAAGGAGAAAAATGGATTGGGTTTTGTGTGGGTTTTATAGCTTGTTTATTTTTTCTTTAAAGATTTTTTTTGGTATTATTTGAAATAATTTGTTCATTTAGCACTGACTTTTCCTACCCCTTCTCCCAGCTCCATACACTTTCCCCCATTCCTGAGGGAAGACAATTAGTTGCAGTGGGAGCCAGTGAGCTGGACAGCAAGACCACATATTTTATAATCTAGATGTTTTCATTGTGCTGATTTGAATGTAAGACTTGTAATTGCATTGCTGATTGTCAGTGTGTTAACAGAATAGGACACCATCACATATTTTTGCAAGTGTTACGAAAAGCAGAAACGAGAGAGAGAAATGATTTACAAGCTAGAAGTCTCACATGGTTGATGTTTATTGGCACTATCTACAAGCTGACACAACCTATAAATCTGCAATGTTGATGAAAATTTATTTATTACTGTGCAGTCAGTGAAATTAGAAATGTTCTGGGCAGTAGTTTTCTTACTGAAGCAGTAAGAAAATTAGATGCTTTTACTGGCAAACAACCTGGAGCACTAGGGAGTTATACAACGACATCTAGGAAATTTAACAATTTGTTGATAGTGTAGACGTGGTGGAGCTAATCTGGGAAAATGCAAGTCAACAATTGTACTTCCAGTGAAAGGAAAATTTATGACACAACTAGAACTTAGTGTCCATTTAAGAGTTTAACTTTGACCTGTGATATGAAGAGAGAGGATTTATTTGGCTGCAACAATGAGGTGCTATTCATTCCTGTGTAATTAGATGGGATAATATCTATATGAATACATTTAGTTCTGAACACCACAAAAACAGATCGCTGAAGAAATAACTGAAGAAATAAACGGAATTGTCAAACATAAGGGTGTTTGTAGATACGGCCAGGTAGCAGATGAGAAATATAAGGCCTGTGCAGCTGCATGAAGAATGACGCAGCAGAAGGGATTATGGAATGGCTTAAGTTTGAAGAGACCAACCTCCCTGCCATGGGCAGGGATGCCCTTAACTAGACCAGGTTGCTCAAGGCCTCATCCAACCTGGTCTTGAACATCTCCAGGCAGGGGACATCCACAACTTCTCTGGGCAATTTAGTCCAGAACCTTGTCACCCTCAGACTGAAGAATTTCTTCCTAAGATCCAGTCTAAACCTATTCTCCTTCAATTTAAATCCATTTCCCGTTGTCCTTTCGCTGGAAACACTTGTAAAAAATCCCTTTCCAGCTTTCCTGTAGATTTCCTTCAGGTATTGGAAAGCAGCTATAAGGGCCCCTCAGAGTCTTCTCCAGGCTGAACAATCCCAGCTCCCTCAGCCTGTCCTCATAGCAGAGGTGCTCCAGCCCCTGGATCATCTTTGTGGCCCTCCTCTGAACGCACTCCAACAGTTCTATGTCCCTGTTATGGTGGGGACACCAGAACTGGACACAGTATTCGAGGTGAAGTCTCACAAGAGCAGAGTGAATGGGGAGAATCACCTTTCTTGATATTCTGGCCATTCTACAAAATTATAGAATTTTTCATTATCAAGCTCATCATGAGTTTTAATCATCATCCTAATGCTCTGAAAATGAGTGAGTTGTGATATTTCTCAGCAATAAAAAAGTGTCTTACTTAAAACAGTGAAAAAAATGTAATATTTTCAAAGTTTATAGTAAATGAATAAATGAATTACTTTAGAATTACTGTATGTGCATTGACTAAACTGGTCTGTTATACTTTGCATATTTTGGCAGTTTACTCATTGTTGTAATTTCACAGCTGATCTTCTTCACGTTTTTGTGCTAAGATTGCTCAACATATTTTTGACTCGATAGCCTGTATAACAAGGTCTGATGCTATAATCTTCCACCTATTTTGCATTCTAGGTATACTAAAATGAGGCATTACAAAATATAATATTTAGAAATCGTCAGATGTGTCATAATAGCTGTCTTTAACTCTTTCTATGAAAGTAGTTCTACATGCTTTTCATTAATTCTTAATATTTTGCTATCTGATTCATTCCAAGACTTCTCTCATACTCATTCATTAATTCTGAAGATAGGAAAATTTACAGGCAACTTGGATTTACTCTTACAAAAAAAAAGAAAATTAAAGTACTATACAAAAACCATTTTACAGGGCCACACATCTTAATCATGTGCTGATTATGCCTGAGCTATACATAAGGAAATATGGAGGTTTACTGTTTATTCCAGAAAAATAAACATGAGATCCAAATCTTATCAGTATAAAGGGTGAATAGAAACAACTTTAGAAAGAGACAGACAAAATAAATGGAAGGAAATTATAAGCCAAAAATACTAATAAGTTTTTATATTAATGTATTTTTTTTCTCTTGATAGTGAAAGAACTGTCACTAAATTTCATATCAAGTGGCGTGTTCTCTGTGCTAATGTTGTTAGATATTAATATTCCATCTATTTGGAAAAGAAATCTCAGGATTAATATCTCTAGCCTGGCATTTCAAAATCATAACAGTTTTTGATGAATTTTTTTCACGCAGTATTCACTTTTTCCAGTAAGTTGGACATCAAAAGCACTGTAACTGCAGAAACATGAGAAATATAAAGAAAATATTTCATTTTCCTTTAAGACGTATCAGTAAAAACTGGGTTACAGAATATTTTTGAATATATCTTAGTGGGTATTACCAGGAGCATGGATCAATTTGAGAGCACAGAATTTATCAAGTGTACCATCTGTTATTTTTAGATTGCACCTTTATTAATGAGAAATTTGCTGAGTGAAGATTTTGAACAGTGTTTATAGAGCACAGTCAAATGGAATCCCTGTTCATTTACCAATGGTATAAATAGCAGAGATTTTTGTTTCTTCACTGACTGGGTCAGCTGTTTGAAGTATGAACAGTAACTCTATCAAAGTAAAAGTTTTGTCAGAGAAGTCTCTGAAACAGCAGATTATCTTATTCAGATATGAATAAATTTCTAATATTAAAGGTAGAAATACTTCCTCTAAAGACAAATTTATGGATAGCTATTGTGTCCTTAGCAGCCTGAATACTTTAAACTTGAAGGAAATTAAAAACACTATCAGAATTTGAAATTTTGACTTATGACTACTTCTTCATAACAGTGAATTCAGATTTAGCGAAATTATTGTGCTTAATAATAGCATAAAAAATGTCTGTAATTTCTGAGGCATTAGGATAGGAGTGAGCTGGGCTCCTGGTTGCAAACGCTGTACATTTTCTTTGTGTGTGTGTGTGTGTGTGTGTGTGTGAAAAAACCATTAGCACCATGTCTGTGATGCGATAAGAATTTCAAGCAATTCTTATTTCAGGTAGTTTTGGGTTTTGGTGCCTACCAAATAGAAAAGGTCATTGCAATTTCACTGGTACGGAGCCAGTTAGTGGAATTCAGCTTGGGAAAGCTTTTTGCTCTGCATTTGGTTTTTCTCAAAAGTAATTGGGAGCTGCCAATTCTAAAGGGAAAGAGCCTGTGTTCTTTTATCCAGGATTCTCTATAATTTTATTTTAGTCAAGGAGTGAGTTAATGGGTATTTTATGTGATCCACAGATGTGAGGCTAAAAATGAAATTCTAATCTAAAATCTTTAAAAGCAAACACACACTGGAGATTCAGTCCTTCAGATGAAAACTGTTATCATTGAAATGAACAAAACTGAAATTATTGTTACCAACATTATGACAGCTTTTTGCCTTTGCAGGATTCTAAAATATGTGCAGCAAGGAAAACACTTGTACAAAATTTTTTGTATAAAACTAACGACAGTTTAGAACACATGCGTACCTCACACTGACCTTTTAATCTCATACACTTATTATAGCCGTAACTTGGATTAACAAACTCAGATAGAGATGATTTGAAAAGACCAGCGGAAGTGGCCAGGAAGACAGGGGTTTGGACTGCCAGTGATGCTTTCTGTCACTTTACAAGGAAGATGAATTTTGACTTTACAGTTCAAAAAGGACAATAAAGTTCAATAAGGACAAGAGCAGAGTCCTGCATCTGGGGAGGAATAACACCAGACACCAGTAGATATTATTCTGCTGGAAAGCAGCCTTGTAGAGAAAGACCTTGGAGTCCTAGTGGACAGTCAGTTGCCCATGGGACAACAATATGCCCTTGTGGCCAAGGAGGCCAGAGGGATCCTGGGGTGCATTAGGAAAATGTGTCCAGCAGGTCTAGGGAGGTTCTCCTCCCCCTCTATTCTGCCCTGGTGAGACCACACCTGGAATACTGTGTCCAGTTTTGGGCTCCCCAATTCAAGAGAGACAGGGACCTGCTGGAGAGAGTCCAACAGAGAGCTATGAGAATGATTAAGGGACTTGAACATCTCTCCTATGAGGAGAGACTGAGAGAACTGGGGCTGTTTAGCCTTCATAGGAGGCATCTGAGAGGGGACCTTATTAACGTATATAAATATCTGAGGGGTGGGTATCAAGAGGAAGGAGACAATCTCTTCTCAGTGGTGCCCAGTAATAGAACAAGGAATAATGGGTTTAAGTTAGAACATAGGAAGTTCCACCTCAACATGAGGAAAAATTTGTTTACGTGAGGGTGATGGAGCACTGGAACAGGCTGCCCAGAGAAGTTGTGGAGTCTCCTTCTCTGGAGATTTTAAAACCCAGCGGGATGTATTACTGTATGGGCTGCCCTAGGTGATCCTGCTGTGGCAGGGGGGTTGGACTAGATGATCTCTAGAGGTCCCTTCCAACCCCTAAAATTCTATGATTCTATGTTTCTATGATTTTAATGCCAGGCTCTCCTCGGTGGCAATGATAGAACAAGGGGTAATGGAATCAAGCTGGAACACAAGAAGTCTCACTTAAATTTGAGAAGAAATTTCTTCTCAGTGAGGGTGACAGAACACTGGAACTGGCTGCCCAGGGAAGTTGTGAAGTCTCCTTCTCTGAAGACATTCAAAACCCGCCTGGACGCATTCCTGTGTGACCTACTGTAGGTGATCCTGCTCTGGCAGGGGGGTTGGACTAGATGATCTTAGAGGTCCCTTCTAATCCCTAGCATACTGTGATACTGTAATGCGAAAGGGTTGGTGACATTGTTCTAGTCAGTATTGAAGAAGACTGCATTGTTAACCCAAGCAGGTAAACCCAATATGTCACAGCCCTTTCACAATGATCCAGCTTGCTTAAAGACTGGAAGAGCTTTTCTATAGAAATGTTATAGTCTCTTTATCATCTCCTGGTTTTTGTTAGGTTATGGCTTCTACATTTTTCTCATTAACTGTGAGGTCTAGGATTGGCAAGGATTGGGAGTGTTGTTATTTTGGTTTCATTTCATTTTAGATAAAATCTCAGATTCTGCCATAATTTAGCACTTCCTGAAGCTGTCAGTTTGCAAGTCTCTAACCATTCTTGCAACGTGGCAACTCTGGCAGAAGGTGGAAACTCTCCACTGTGAGGACCCTGCAGCCAGAGCTGGTGCAGAGCACTACCTAGAACTCTTCTCTGGCTGGGAATGGCAGTGCTCCAGCACAGAAACAGTGGGAGTATTCCTCCTAGTAAATGAAAGGAGCTGCAGGAAACAAAGTGACATCTGAATCTTTTCTGTAACACAGTTGTAAACACAACAGTCAACAGGCCTCAAAAAAACAAAGCAAATGCCTCAGAAGTCTCACTGTACATGTTATCTGCTCCTGGATGAATGGAAAATGGATAAACTGAAGTGAGTTCTTCCAGTTTGCAATCCTCCCATGACTAAATAAATAACAATAATAAAATTAAAAGCAGTGCTGCCCTGGGGACAGTAAGTCTCTCAAGATTCCTAGTCTGTATTTGTACTGCGTCAGCAAGGATGTAGATTTGTAAATATCCCAGACTACCCAAAAGGGCAATAAGTTATTCATCTTTTGTTGTTTTCTTACGTAATATACTTCCTTATTTTCAGTAGAGAAGGAAATATAATGCTGAGAACCAGTGCTAGAAGCTGCCTACTCAGAGCCTTTCTCATAAATACGAGTGAGTCAGAAGTTGCCAATTTGTTCAGGAAAAGCTATGTAACACCACCACACAGAGATGAAAGAAATATATTTTCTTAAGCATGTCTTGTACAACAGAGTTTTAAAGGCTGATTAATTATAAAGGTCAGAAGTTAATGTTTGTTTTCAGGATAAAAACTCTGTTTTGGGAAAAATGTGAATCATTTACCGTAGGTAGTGAAGGCTTGGATTACTTTAATTTATAGTTTGTATTCTACCATACATCATTGCGAAAAAGGCCTCCAAAGTGCTATTATATTAAAATGACAGTGTCATAGGAAAGCATGAGTAATGATGTCTGCACTGAAGGATCACAGAATCACAGAATGTTAGAGGTTGGAAGGGACCTTAAAGTTCATCTAGTCCAACCCCCCTGCCGGAGCAGGATCACCTACAGTAGAGCGCACAGGAACGCGTCCAGGCGGGTTTTGAATGTCTCAAGAGAAGGAGATTCCACAACCTCCCTGGGCAGCCTGTTCCAGTGCTCGGTCACCCTCACAGTAAAAAAGTTTTTCCTCATATTTTTATGGAACCTCCTGTGTTCCAGCTTCCACCCATTGCCCCTTGTCTTGTCAGTGGATGCCGCTGAAAAGAGCCTGGCTCCATCTTCCTGACATTCCCCCTTGACATATTTATAAACATTAATGAGGTCACCCCTCAGCCTCCTCTCCTCCAAGCTAAAGTATCATTCTGGCCTCATTAAAGTCAAAAGAGGTTCACTGTTGACCTCAGCGAAGTTATGATTCCCACGCAACCCATCTCACTAGACAGCTGCCAGTCTTAAACTGACAGATCAGGTTGGAGTTCCCAGTAAAAAGTTTCTCTATTTGTAGCTAAATTCCTTCTTTATGTGTCTCATTTTTCCCATCAAGTAAGCTGTAGTATCCAGGAAGCTTTCAGATGACTGGCTGCTGAAATACTTATTTCACTTCTACAGCACTCCATGGGCTCAGCTTAGTTTCCTGAACTTCCCTGTTTAGTGCCATTTGGACTGCCCTGATGTATCTGGAGCAGTTGTGCAAAAGAGAGAATGTCTGGGAATATGCAAGAATAGATGAAACTTCAGCTCAATAAGTGCTCAGCTAAAGAGTATGGCTAATGTGTATCCTGTAAAAATAGGCAATTTCAGTAAAGCCCTGGTGTTTTATTCTGCCTTTTTTGGTTTATAGACTTTCAAATCTTTGGTTTGGAAGTACTTTTTTCTTTTAAAATGAACATAAATCATAGCAAATAAAAATAGGATTTAAAGTCTGTACATAATATTGAATTAATAGAAGACAAATTCTGTTTTTTAATTTTTTAAAAAGGAACCAAAAAAAAAAAATTGACTTGGTTTCAGCCCGACCACATTTCCTACACAGTATTCTTTAGTTCAAGACCTGACTTAATATAAATCCATTATTTGCTCAGCCCTTGACTCATGGCAATTACCAATTTCCCACACAAACACCACCACAAGGAGATTTGGAGTAATTCTCTTAAAGGTTCTTCCAGTCTGGAGTGAGTGGATTTGCATTTTGTCAAGTTTGAAGGCAGTATTTTAAGGCAGAGCATTGTCCCATGGCATTGACAGATCTCTGACCCCTGCCCAACATTGCCTAGGTAGCCTGGGCTTCTGGCAAAAGCCCTGAATGCCAGGGACTGCTGGGTAGCTGAAAATTAAAAACTAATCTTTGAGTGATATTGTAGCTCTCATCTCCAACATCTTTAGCTCATACATGGCTCTGAGTGCTTGGGCTTTAACTAGGTGGTACAGGTCCTGTTGTCAGAAAGTGAATGGCATGCCAGAATAAGTCTGCTCTGAATAATGACTCTTCTCCTTTTATGGCCTTAGTGTGAAGTTCAGATGCCATTTAGTAACAATTTTTCTTTCAACTGAATGGATTTAGGATTTTCTTTTGAAACTGGAGCTATCTAGGTTTATCTATATTGCTGTTATGGAATCTTTTGTCAGTCTTTTGCCAAGATAAATAATTCTCTTAGTAAAATAAACTGAAAAGATTTCATCTCATTCTGAATCTAAATGATCTGCTGATCTGTTTATCTAATCATCCTACTTTTTCTAATCTATTATATGGACATCTGAATGCAAGTCTGTTATATGGTAGAATAAACTTAAACTATCCTCTAACATTTTGCTATTCTTTTCAAACTTCCCTCTCTGTTTCTTACATACAGAAGATGTTTCAACAGTAGAGATTTAAACAATCCCAGACTGACTTATATTACATTTTGATTTAAGCTACAGGTTTTCAAACTATGGCCCATGTCAATCAAATTCTGTCTTTAGTAAATATTTCTGAAAAATCAACTAGTGATGTTATATTGTAGAAGTGTTGGCATTACTAAATATTATATCCAGATGTTTATATTTAAAATCATTCTTATCTCGTTGATTTTATTTGCAAAAATCAGAAATATAGCACTCAATTTGATATTTTGGGGAGAGGTAAAGTTATAAAAGCACAACACCACAGAAAGAAAAGCAGTTTACAGTAAAAAATGTTCAGTTTTCTCAGTATAGTCAAACTTCTAGCTAATATATATTAACTGATGTGACCTAGAGGTATTATCCAAAGAATACAATCATTCTTATTGTCTGTTTCTTATTATTTGGGTTCTATTTATTTTTAGGTTAGACATGCTAGGTTCCTCCTTTCTACCTACTTTGCTCTTCACAACATTAGAAGGAACATCCTCCTACAAGTTACTCACGTAAGTAATCACGGTTTAATCCTTCTAAAGTGCAAGAATTCCATTATATTCGAAAGTTTCCTGAGTTTATGGTTTTCATTCTGATTTTGTTTTTCTGAGAAACTAAAATATCTTTGCAATGAAAGGATAATCTAAGATTAAAATTTAGATTAAGATACAGTGTAAATATCACTGTAATTCATCCAGCGTCTGTAATATGTTCTTGCATCATCCTTAGTCAAATCTGTCTCTCTGTTTGGAAAAACTTCAAGATTTTTCTTCTCCTTTGAAAAAGTAAGGGTTTCACATACTTTTTTCCCCTGATTTTCTATGACACCTCTGTAGGAATCTGTATATCCTGGTTTCTAATCCCTCAGAAAAAGGGGAAAATGATCCACTGAGGTAGTAGTAGCAACTTCAAAGAATGAGTCCCAGCACATTTTAACTGAGAAAACAATTCTTGCTTTATTCCTGCTTGAAAGACTTCAATCACAGTCTGGATACTTGCGACTGTGTTTGTTACTCTTAGTGTATCTTCATGTATTTTGTCCATATAAAAGGGAACAATAGTATTCACTTCTAGGATTACTGTTGGTGAGAAATCAAGATATGAAGCATGCCATGGAATTGAAAAATGCTCTAAGTTTATTTCCAAAGTCCTATTTTTTTATTTTTTTCCCCTTTTGGATATGAGTGAATTTCCCAACTAGATTGTAACTAGGTCAATGAGTAGATAATTTATTCACATGACTACAAGTATTTTTTTAGAGTTGCTGGTTTCACTGGTTTTCTTCTTATTTAGCATACACTTTTAATGATATTGTAATATGTTTAGCGAATTTTTTGTCTGCAGGAGATAGAAGAGTTAACTACTGTGTGTATAGAAAACAGGGAGCAGGTCTTGCAAGGTGCTGTGTAGTGCAAATTTTCCGTGACATCAGTAAAGTTCAGTAATTTCATTGCCTCCCAGGACTCAAATGGAAGATCTGAAAATGTTTTATTGCTCCATTTTAATATTTATAGTTTTACCTTTCTTGCAGTGGGATTTGAAACCACACTACAAGGAGACAATGAAATGTGAAACTTTCAAGAGTTTGATTTTCCTATTCAAAGCATCATAGTGTTCCTGTTGAGAAGAGTGGCAATGTGCTACATTTATTTTCTGGGCTGCAGAGAAGAAGCAAAATTATTCTTCTGAATATGGAATACTAGTAAAAAATATACAGACCAAGGAGTTTTTATTGGTTGGTGGCTACAGAACTTCATTTTTCCTGGATCAGACCTATGTTGGCTTTCTGGTATTTTTTCTTAATACCCTTTAACAGTTCAATCTAATTTTGATGTTTAATATTCCTTTGTTTAAATATTATCTAGTTTTAAGAAAAATATTTTAAAGAGTATAATTGAGCCCTCAGGTTTACATTAATGTTCTGTGAAATAAGATCCATGTTAAATTAGTACTGATCAGAAATTAACTACTGCCATGAGGCCTCTGTGCTTCATCTTGCATAGTTAACCTGGAAAAAGAGTGAAGTTCTGGAAAATGTCTACCTTCCACCTTTTCTTACCAACACCAAATTTGTAAAAATTTGTAGCAAACCTCATGCCATTTCAATGCAAAAACTGAAAAGGAATATTTTATTTACTATGATTAATAGTAGAATGAAATAATCTCCTGTTGAAAACCTACACATGAAAGAAAAAGCCTGTATCTTCAAAAGCCCTGAATCTAATACTTTCTGTCTAGTCTATAGGATTTCTTCCTGGAACCTCACTGCACTCTACAACAAAAATCAAAAGACTGAGATACCTTAGGAAGAATCAGGCTTTAGTTTTGTGCCTGGTCACTTTATTCTGAGCCCACATAAATCACCAGTTATCTTATTTGCTACTGTCTGTGTATTTGTATTCACAGCATATCCTACCCAGCAACTGACCAAAACTTACTTGCCAAACTGGCCTCCTCCCTCTCCTCTTCCTCCCATTCCCTAAACTAAATAACGCTCTTCTATGATGTTAGAAAATGTTTTTGAGTCCTTGGAGGAGAGTTTGGGAGTACAATCAAAGCCAAACAGGAGATACAGAAACATAGAATGGCCTAGGTTGGAATGGACCTTAGAGATCATCTAATCCAACCTCCCTGACACGGGCAGGGATGCCCGTGGCTACTCAAGGCTCTGTCCAACTTAGCCTTGAACAGCCCCAGGGAGGGGGCAGCCACAATATCTCTAGGCAATTTATTCCAGAGTCTTACCACCCTTATACTAAAGAATTTCTTCCTAAGATCTAATCTAAATCTATTCTCCCTCAACTTAAACCCATTTCCCCTTGTCCTATCAGTCAATGCTCTTGTAAAAAGTCCCTCCTCAGCCTTCCTGTAGGATCCCTTCAGGTATTGGAAGGCAGCCGTTAGGTGCCCCTGAAGTCTTCTCTTTTCAGGACTGAACAATCCCAGCTCCCGCAGCCTGAAGCAAAGGTGCTTCAGCCCCTGGATCATCTTTGTGGCCCTCCTCTGAACGCGCTCCAACAGTTCTATGTCCCTCTTATGGTGGGGGCACCAGAGCTGGATGCAATATTCGAGATGGGGTCTCACATGAACAGAGTAAAGGGGGAGAATCACCTCTCTTGACCTGCTGGCTGCGCTTCTCCTGATACATCCCAGGATGCAGTTGGCCTTCTGGGCTGCATGAGCGCACTGCCAGCTCATGTTGAGCTTCTCGTCTATCAACACCCTCAAATCCTTCTCTTCAGGGCTACTCTCAACCCACTCTGTGCCCAGTTTGTATTTGTGCCTAGGATTGGCCCGACCCAGGTGAAGGACCTTGCACTTAGACTTGTTGAATCTCATGCAGTTTGCACTGGCCCGTTTCTCAAGCCTGTCAAGGTCCCTCTGGATGGCATCTCTTCCCTCAAGTGAGTCCACGGCACCATGCACTTTGGTGTCGTCGACAAACTTGCTGAGGGTGCACTCAATGCTGTCGTCCATGTCACTGACAAAGATATTCAACAGCACTGGACCCAGAACAGGCCCCTGAGGAACACCGCTTGTCACTGGTCTCCACGTGGACATTGAGCCATTGACCACAACTCTTTGAGTGTGACCATCCAGCCAGTTCTTTACCCACCGAGTGGTCCATCTGTCAAATCCGTGTCTCTCCATTTTAGAGACAAGGATGTCATGTGGGACAGTGCCAAACATCCTGCACAAGTCCAGGAAAATGACATCCGTTGCTTTTCCCGTGTCAACCAGATCTGTAGCTTTGTCATAGAAGGCCACTAAATTAGTCAGGCACAACTTGCCCCTGGTGAAGCCATGTTGGCTGTCACCAACCATTTGATTATCTTTTATGTGCCTTAGTACATCTACCAGGAGAATCTGTTCCATGATTTTGCCTGGCACAGAGATAAGGCTGACTGGTCTGTAGTTCTCTGGGTTGTCTTGAAACTAGTTTGGTTTCATCAAGCAGAGGTTTCATTTTTTTTTGCCTGAAATCACAAAGGAACTGAGGTGCCATTTGCAAGATAAGACATAAGTTTATCTCCTATAACTTGTTAGGCAGTATAGGCTGGAGTAGATACTTAAATACAAGCATGTGAGGAAGGCGTTCCAATTCCCAGATTTTGGAGTAACACAGCATTGCTCTTTCTTTTATTAGTATTCCTTCACTACTCAGTGATTTAGAATTTTTGTTTTCTAAGAACATGTATTACCTTCTAAAGTACTATTCTGACTCCTTTAATTCAAACTTGAGTTAATGACAAACACTATACCCTTTCCACTGGTGATGTTGGTAGGTAAAAAAGTTTTATTCTGTTCTTCATCCTCTCCCAAACTTTTCTGGAAAATGAATCACGCTAATATATTTTCCTGTATATTCATGACGAAATAGAAAGAATTATCATCTAGGTCTGGATCTGTTTGGTAAATACATTCAATATTTTCCATATTGTGCTGTCAGAAAAAAACCCTATATATATATATAAAAAGGGACTAGGCTGAGAGGCTGATTTTACGTTCTTACACATATACAATTTCCACTGGAAACCACAGTAATGTTTCATGTAACAGAGTTTAAAAATAAAATTAAAACCATTCCAAAGTAATTTCTCTATAGCAAGCTGTAAGTCCCCTACTTTTCCCACAATATATAAGAACATTCTTTGTAATTTTGTATTTAGTCCTTTCAAACACAGCTGTGTTCTTTTTGATCTCATGTAAATTACATTATAATATGTTTTTAATTGGAGGAAAAAAGGTAATGGCAGACTTACTGTGTTTTGCAAACCAGACCTTTTAAACCTGCAGAATAATTTAGAGTAACTTGAACTTTTAAAAGTATAAACAGAAACCTTGCTGTTTATTTGAGCTTGTTGAAGAGGTCAATACTTGCAAAGCCTGTTATAGGGGACTAAACGTTCTTCTGGAAAGAAGAGATTTTTCCTCATTTTTGGCCTCTCGTTTCATTTACTGATCTCAGTTCTTGAAGCTTCATCTTTTACTCAGAACACTTCTACACAGGACCTCTATATGCTTCACAAACAATAACTGATTTAGCTCTGCAATCTTTCAATGAGGACTGCAACTGACAGGTGGGAATCGTGTTTAAAGAGACATGGCATAATCACTGTATAACTGTGTGTGCTCCTCTGGCATAAAATGCAGAACTTTCACACCCCAGGCCTGTTCCTTAGTTACAGATTAAGGAACAGATAAGAAGGTGGAAGGTATTATAATGTGTTTACAGTGATAGGATCCAGTGAGACGTAGAAGGTTGCACACTAGTGTGATTTCTATAGTTTTGTAGGGTTGTCTTCCACACTTTGGACTTAGGGTACTGTTGTAGTAGAAATATTCAGTGTGACTATGTCCTGGTTTGAGAGCACCGGGATAAACATTTTCTGGGGCTCCTGGTGGCAATCATGATGAAGGGGACAGCTGTGTCTCTGGAGAGGAGAGGATGGGTCAGGTCACTCAAATGGACCAATCACAGTGTTCCTTCCCATGTTCTCAGTATATAAGGGCCCCTAAGAACAGCCCTGGGGTGTTTAGTGCCTGCTGTGCTGGGGGGAATGTCTTCAGTTCTTCATTATATCTTGCTGTGCTGTTCTTTTTTCCCACACTGCAGAGGAGCACTGTTCATTGGGACAGGTTGTTTTGTCTAGCCCTTCCTAAGCGGGAGCAACGAAGCTCCTTTTCTGTTTTTCTTTTACTATCATTGCGACTCTGGACTCGGGCACTCCTGTCTGCTGCCAGGTCTGGTCTGGGACCTTTTTCTGCTTGGGACCTAGGTGTCATCCACAAGGTGCAGGCTCTGTATTAACATATTCTCATGTATCTTTGAATATATTTGCATGCTTGTATAATATCTGTATGCAGTTCAACATCTTCACTGTTATTCCAAGTGTTATTTTGTTTTTCATTGTACTCGTTCCAGTTTTCTTTGACCTCTGTCTCTCTCCCTGATTCCCCTGTTATCCTCCTCTGGGAAGGTGGTTTTGGGGACCACGGGCAGCATTTGTCAAAGTTTAGTGGTCGGCTCAGCCTTCAACTTCAACAGACTAATATTTATATTTTGTTCTGCATTCCAATTTTCAACTTCATATCAGTCTCTTGACAAAGACATGTTTCTGTCTGATTTGTTTGAGAAACTTAAGCAGGCACTTAATTCTTTTACTAACACAGAGTTATGGAAGGGTGTTTAAAGGTTTTGAAGATAAAAATCACTGCGTTCTTCCATTCCTAGCTGATTTGCTCAATAGCATGTTCCACAGAGACTAAAATTTTAACTTTCTGCAATATTTTTATAAAGAAATATCTTGCTGCTTTAAAATAACACTTTCCTTGATTTAAATATTACTGACTCAAACAAACTGATGAAAATGAATTTGTTGTGGATACTCTGCTGCTAAATAGGCTAAGCTCTGTATAAGTTCAAAGGCTAAACTATTGCCAGAATGAAATTTAAACTTGTCTCTGTTGAACATCTGTGCTCTCAGAGTTACCAGTGATGTGTCCCTTTGACCTGTTTTATTTGAACTTTGCTGGAAGTGAATTTTCAAACTACTAAATCTAACTTCAGGGTGTGAATCTCCGGTGGGTGATGATAGGTAATTGGATGGTGAACTCGCAGGGGGCATGAGAGTACTGAAGCTCGTGTGTTCTCAAAGGAAAGAACCAAAAAATTGTAAATGCAAGTTGGGAGTGGGTGAGGGTGGAGTTTCTCTTTTACTATGAAGAAAGAAGATTTTGTAGTGTGTCCATTTTATGATGGTTAGTTTTTATATTAACACGTCACATATTTTTACATATCTTACAGTAATGTAAGTGATGATAACACAGAAGCATAGTGGGGCGATGAAACATTATTTGTAACATGCCAATAAACCTACCTGAGCAGAAATTCTGAGCAGAAAAAGCAGGGACTTATTCTGTTATTGCAGGACTAGTAACATTGAAAAGAACTTCTGGATGACTAGACCTGGGAGAGGGCAATCCTTGCCCACAGGCTGCTTGGCAGCTCACCCGTTCCTGTGTGCCCAGTAGCTAAAACAGATTCTACCTTGACCTGCAGAATGTGAGACAGGTGTTGTGATATACACAGCCTCATCCTGCAAAGGTGGACTCTACTAGCTCTACTACCTTTATTTCTGTGTGAAAGAGGCAGGATTTGCCTCTCTGTGCTGGTGAAATCTGCTTGTAAAATCATTTTTACTAGAAGTATCTAGTTCTGGAATGAAACTGGTTTCACCCATATCCAAGTCTACTAATGAAATCAGGTTCACCTGTGTTTTCTGAAACTTGAGAAACCATCGGTTTTCTAGCATTATAGGCATTGCATCAAGTTCTCCTCTTGGTAACAGTCCTACTGACATGTTGAGTTTGCTGGTGTTTTGAAACATGCACCCTATCTGCTATACGTGTTTGCAATTTTGTTTCCATCTGAGATGACTTGTGTTAATTATTTTGTCCCTGATATAACAGCCTTCTGTGGGGAATGTATTAGCATCGTGTTTCTGTGTCGATGTAAGTTCTTAAGTAAAGTGTGTATTGCTCCACAGGGAGAAAGATGGGCGAGAAGCGGGTGAGGTTTATTGTTGCAGTGAACTACACTAATGGGGATTCAAAACAGAGGGGAAAAGGACACTTTGGGATTCATTCAACAACATTCATAACCTTGGCACTGATCCCAGCGTATCGGTGTTGAACTGAATAAAACAAATATTGGATTGCTGAACGGAGCTTTCTGAAGTGTCTTGCATGTGTTTCTGCTTTACATGGTAAATATTTTCGGATCTGTTTTTAGTTAATATTATTGACACAGATTAGGTGAGAAAAAGAGACTCAAACTCAAAAAAACATTCAGAAGCTTACTTAAACTATTAGTTTATCCCTTCTAATGCTCTGTGGTACCACTTCAGTATGTATTTATTTCTGTAGAAATACCAGAATGTCCGATATGTGTTTCCCAACCCTAGCACATCTAATAGCACTTTTGAGAGAAAAGCTTACTGTATGATTGATATCATATTTTACTGAAGACATGAGGAAAAACAAAAATAGAAAAAATTATAAAATTCTTAGTGCATCCTTGAATATTATTTCTTTAATGATGTATTGCATGACTAGAAGAATAGGACAATATGCAAATATTTTCTGTCTCCTAGTTCAAAGAATATCTAAATACTGTTCCATTGAACTTCCTTTCTAGAACTTTTGTTTCTTCTTCCCCCCCGCAAGAAGTCCATTGCACTCTGGTCCCTGAATATTGTGTCAGTGCGGGTTTTCCCATTATGGAAGCCCATCTGTACAGCTCTGCAGCCAGTAACTCTGTGTTCTTCTCTAACTGAAACACAATGGCTTCAGCAGTGCCTCACTTTCTGTTACCTTCACCCACACACAGGCGCACTGGGCTGTGATAGCATTTGGCAGCTTTTTCAGATGTTTTTCCATAGTTACTTGTGCCTGTGTTCTTTCTCGTGTTTGCCTCTGTGAGAATGGCTTGGAACTATGTTTATAGGAACAATGGTCTTTAGAAAAGACCTGAAAATAATGTAGATGTTATGTTACTAATTTATTAGCTGCTGTTGTGAATTTGGAGGTAGAGTTTTACTAGGAGCACTTGTGCAAATAGCCATGGTTCATAATACGAAGCCTGAAACACCGTGACTTTAAAGCCCCTAAATCTAAGTGGCACTAGTCAGCATGTCATTTCAGCCCATCCTTGGTAGGTTTGACAGCAAGTAGGTTCTAAAACTCTGTTACCATGGACAGGAAGTAGGCTAATAAAAGCACTTCAGCCCATGTTGAAGTTGTATGCTCTGTTGCCAGTACAGAAATCCAAGGCAGCAAAAAATTACCTCAAACACTAAGCAGAGACTAGCATCCAGTGTGTCCTGCCCTACTTTCCTCAGCAGTCCCCGTGCAGCTGTGGAATCAGCATTGTCGGACCTGTAGTGCCACCTGGACACCAGTACCAATAAATAGTTTATGGAGAGATTTGCAAACGGTAGAAGTAGACATCCCTTCTCTCTCTCTGGGCTTTCTCTGCAGCAGCTGTTGTTGATAGGAGACTGTTTTGTTCACAGAGGTTGAGCAAGCATTACAGGTGGTGGCTGAACATCTCTCTAGAGGGATGTATACAAGAGTAGTGTTGAAACATGACCCCTCCATTACTATACCTCCTGTCTGAGAGTCTGGAAATGATCCTATTTCAATCTTCTCTGTTGTGAAATGCAGTCAATACATGAGCCTATCGGCAACCTGCTGGCCTATGTTTCCCTTAAATTGTTTCCTTGTAACTAAAAACCCAAGAAAATCACATATCAGTCTAATTTTATTTTGTAAGTGGAAAGACCATTCCTTTTGTATTGCTTTCTCAGCTGAAAATATGCAGCAAAATATATAGTAATACATCCAAATCCAAACAGCCTAAACACCTTTCTTTGCCAAGAATATCTGGGCAAATATATGGTGGAGGGAAGTCATAGTAGAAGGTACTCATGCAAAATGAGATATTGAGTAGAAACCATATTTCCTTTCTTACCTTGCCAAAGCTGCTAATGAGAAATACCTGGTAAGCTTCCCTGTTGGTACATTCAGAATTTTTTTGTTCTATATCTATATTTGAAAAGATATTCTGAGGTATGCAATCTAAAAACCAAGTGTCCTGAGACACATGCTTTTTTTCTGAAACAGAACACAAGCAATAAATTATAGGAAAGGATGTCTCTGGAGTAGAAAAAGATAAAGCTTATGAGGAGAAACAAACAAATGTGGTAGGCATATGTGACTATCTACACAAATTCACAAAATTTAAACTCCTCAACCTTTGGTCTCCTTAGTGGAAAACTTGCTGAAATGAAGCTAAGTTTAAAGTTCGGTTGAATGTGTGTGATATTGCACCTTTAAAATATGAATATTTATTGTTTCATAAGTTGATCAGTCTTTTAATGGCACTTGTGCATTCAGTATCAGCTAGAGCATACTAATGGTTTCTATCCCTGCTCAAGCTGTTATTACTGGCATATTTTTCCACCAGTACATAATCATTTTGGCAATCAGTGTGTGGCCAATGGGTGCAGCTGTGAGAGTGTGCAGAAGTTCATCAGCTAGCTAAAGTCCTGTCAGAATTTCCATTACACATTATTTTGATGATAGCTGTTTAGATACTGTTTTTTTAATAGTTTCTTTTGAGCTGAAACCTGTCACGCATAAGCCTTGTTGTTTGCAATTAAAAACTGGTAATTTGAGATCTGAAATACCATGTTTCATGATTCAGGTTGCATTTCTACCTACACAGTCTGAATTATTTTTTTTTTACTTTTTCATAGACACAGGTTGGTTTTTTTTAATTTGCAATTTGTTTATCTATAAACTTCACTCCAGCTGGCTGAGGGATTAATAATGATTTTCTTATTCTGTTTTTTTTTTATTTCTTCTTTAAATACCACCTTAAAACACCAAAAGTAATTGTAAGATCAAATCTGAAATCTCAGTAAATGCAGTTTCTAAGTGATTAGTGCAAGAGGACACCATTCATAGAAAAATATTAATCAAATGGAAGAGTTATGTGAGGAAGTTTTATTGTTTTATTGTTGCAGTATATACCCTCATAAGGGACAACAGTTAATCAGCTAAAATCAGTATCCTTTTGTTTGACAAGTGAGGAATATATCCTTTCCTCTCCTTGATCCTGTAGTACCATGGCAGCAGTGAAGATCCTTGCATGCACCTCAGCTGGGCCTGAACCAAGTGGTAGTTGTCTTCAGTAGGCAGACCAGAACAGCAAGAACTCAAAGATGTGTTTGGAGTGTTTATCTTCAGGGCTTGTTGAGACCTCCAGAGATTGGACCAAGGCTGTGGAACAGCCCAGGGAGTCCCTGAAAGGCCCATTTTAGTAGCACAGGAATCCAGTTTCATAGGCTGTGATGTTTTTGGCCATTGGCTTTCTTGTGAGTTGTTTCTGAGCACTACAGTGGCAGGAAGGTGGCTTTCTACCTGTGGAATAATGGCTTGGCTAGTTCAGTGGTGAAACACACAGGGAGCCCTGACTTTCAGGCTCTGATGTTGGCATGTGGACGTCTAGCCCACAGCACAAAGGATTGTGATCTGCATCTCTACCACAGGACTTCTAGGAAATTTTGAGCTGCACTCCACTGCTGGCTTATATTCCTTGTCCTATATGCCCTGTATATGACTTTCAGTTTTAGCCCTGCACCAGTATTCTTCAAGTAGCTTATGTGTGCCAGCTCTGCTGGTGTCTTCTCCTTTTACCACTTGGGACTTCTCGTAGAAGGAAGCCCATACATGCAGGCATGGCCTTAGCACTGGGAGACTGCTGGGCAGGATTCTGATCTCTATTCATGAAGGAGAACAGAACCCAGTGGATGCATCTTTTGATTGCGTGATGTATTGGGACACAAAGTCACGTCATGAAAGGGTGTAGCATGTTATAAGACACATTAATATATCAAGTTTGGACAGAAATTACAGTGGATTTTGTTGACAGTTTCTGTATATTTAGAACAACAATACGTGTTCTCTTCTCATTAGCACCTTCATTTCCTTTAATGCATAACCTCTGTACCTTCCCTTAGAGTGGAGACCAGGCAAAAAGTAATAGATATGTATTGGATGGCTGTGGGAGACGGGCATGTGATACTCCACTATGGTACTGCAAATGCGACTCAAAGCTACTCCAATAATTGTAAGCATAGGCAGCAGCTGAACTGTGGTTTTCAGGTCAACACTTGTAGGATCCTGCCTATTTCTATTTTTCACATCAAATGCTTAGGAACATTTCATAGTTATTAAATTAGTGAACTAAGCTTGATCTTAAACTGGAACAAATACTACAGCAGTCAGTTTGACAGTAAGCATTTGGCCCCACAGCACAGCGCAACCACCTAGTCATGTCAGTGGGGCAGTCAGACAGAGGTAACTATCCTGCATGGATAGTGCCAGGCAAGAACACCTGGATGCACTTCTGGTACTCAAACCACCCAGATAATCTCTGCTAATAGTGCCTTGTGCAGTGCAGGTATACTCAAAGCATCTAGGCCAGGGCAGGCATTTGCGCTTCCAATGTTTAGTAAATTAGTCCTTCTATGTTTTGATCAAGTGCAGGAATGCTTAAAATGCTATGAGACTTTAGAGGTTTATTGAAATATTTGATCTTATAAAGTGTGCTCACTGAAGGCAGGTATTTCTGTCATGACTACCAATGCAGTTCTCATCACTATATCACTGAAAGTTTCTCTCAGGGCTAGTATCCGAATGCTTTGTCCTTACCTCTCTAAGTATAGAGACAACAGGATTCAAAAACCCTCATTCTCATCTTAATAACTGTAGACTTCTTCGTACCACATGTTTAATGACATTACATGTAAAACGAATACTCTTTGTGACAATGTTCTGTATTTGCATATTCCCAAGCTTAGATCACACTTGGAGCTAACCTTGTACTTCAGCATCCAATCCATTTTAAATGTATTTCACAGTCTTATTTTTCTTGATCAGGAGCATCTAGCTGCTGCTTAAGGCATTTATACATTATTCATAAAAACACATAGAGAAATTATATTGGATCAATATTCACAAACTAGCAAGGTTTCAAATAACATGCAGGCATTTAGACCTAAGCTATTAAAGTCTGTTCCGGTTTTGAAAGAACTATTACTTTTAAATCCTCATAAATCTGTGTGAAATGATAATATTGATCCTTTTATTTTTGTCTTGCTGCACATTCAATTTGTATCCTACAGAGTGCACTACGTAACTTTTCCTGAAACAAAAGGGAAAGGATCATCTCTACAGAAAATGGCTCTGATATATTGCATATATAAAATAATGTTATAGTTCAACAGTGATTAAAAATAAAATGTGTATTGAATTAATCTCGTATTTTTGTGTTCCTTCACATGTCAAGAATCCCCGAGTAATGTGCTTATCAAGAACTGACAGAATATTGTGCAAACATTGACTTTTTATTGCAGCTTCAATCTGGTTTTATGCCAAAAACACTCCGTTACATTGTTGTTTTGAGTAATGAGAGGCATTTATAATTCATTGAAGCATGAACAAATTTTGGAAGCAACTTTTATATCTCTTTGAGGTCTTTAGTATGCTGAGACCCCGCAGTTGAAGTCTTCCAGGCCCAATGATTTCTACAATAGTTAGATTTTGGGGATTTTTTTGTTCGTATGAATTAGGGTTTCTTCACTGTATGGAGAGATATTGTAGGCATTCCAAGTCCTGGAAAACTAAAAATTACATGCAGATGCACCCAAAATTCTTTTGAAGCAGGACTGTGAATTGAGGTGATAAAGTTTTAGGTGGAGTTGAAGGTCCGAAATTTTCTTTTGAAGAGGTATTAACTTTTTTTTTCAGGTGCTTTAACAAGCTCTGGTACAGGAGTGGCTTGAACACTGGTCCTTCTGGGCACCTGCGGTATTAGAGACTCTACTTGTTGAGCAGTTTCGAAGCCCCACAGCTGGAAAGTGGTTTTCAGACTTTCAAGTCTTGAGCAGTTTGCCAGACGAATTGCAGAGGAATTCATCTGGCAAGCTGAAAGGAAACCAGGTACATTTATGATCAGACCTATCTGGTTTTCACTGGAATTTTGTTGAAACTGACATATTCCTGGGAACCAGTTAATGTTCAAGGGGCTGGCATTTTTGTTTAGAAAAACTTTGTAAGAAAACATAGAGTGATCTCTGTCATTTGATTTGGCTACGATCCTTAGCCCTGGCTAGCAGAGATCTCAGCATTTCTGTGCAGAGAATGTTACTGTTATACTTTGCTGAGATGAGTTAAGCACTGCCACTGACAAAAGCTTCACTCTTCTTTACAGCCAGGTCTCCTCTGTAGCTCACACTCAATTTTCCTCATATCTGTTACAAGGAAGATAAGAGTGCTGTTAGGCATTTACCTTATCATTTCAAGTAACAGCAGCAGTGGGATTTCGGGTTTTTTTGGAGGTGATTTTTCAGGGGTTTTTTTTGGGTTGATTTTTTTTTTTTTGAACTGAAGAGGTGGATACGGCTTATTCTTCCTCTCTCTATTAGCATAACTAGCTCTACAGATGCTGACAGATCTATGTTCTCTAGCAATGACCGGTTTTGTGTTTAAAACTGCTGTATAAGTGAGGGCAAATGCTATCCTCTTTTAATACAGTTCTCATTTTTACAACAGAAATCTGGACAGAAAGAAAATTACTTTAGCATTGCTTAAATTTGGGCCTAGGCTGGAAAGAAAGGATGGCTTCTTTCTTTTCTTGATAGTTCATCAACCAGCTTGGTTGATGACTACAGACATTGCTTTTTTGTCCCCTCAGAATAGCTTTAACAACTTGACCAATTTGAAATTAGTTAGAGCAAAAATTATCTAAGTTACAAGGTATTTAGGGTAGGATCTATATATTTTTTGTGTGCACACACTCAGGTACTTGCATTGGTCAAACAGAAACTAATGCATCCTTAATGGTATGCAGGTTATCCATCTGCATGCAACATCATTGCAGATTTGATGTCAAAATTATGTGCTCTCTCCTTTGAACAAAAATCTGCGTAAATATGTCATTGCAGATTAGACTGGTCACAGACTGAAGTTCTAGATTGAATTCCCATAAAAAAGGTATAATGGTTTTTGACACGGGGAATTCAAATGCTTGGCTGATTTGCTGTCGAGCCCAGCTTCAGATCAGGTAAGACTGCACTGGGGAAGGAATCTAAGCAAAAAAAAAGGCTGACAAAAAGCTCTTTTGGGGGCTTTTTTTTAAGCCGGCTACAGCAACCACACCTGAGGCCGCACCGGCAGCTCCAGGGCGGACACCCGAGATAGCGTAGGCGGAGCCACCCTCAGCGGCGCGACGATTTTAAACACGGTGATCAGCTGTTAACTGTGCCCTCAGGGTATAAGAAGCCTTTGGGAGGGCAGAGACTAGTCCCTGTTCACCGAACAAAAGGCCCAGAAGGGTAAGTCTTTGTTAAAAGGCAAGTACTTAAAAGACTTGTAAACTATTCCGTGCATAGCTTTCGGAGAGTCTTGTACTGTAGAGCCAGCTATGGTTGCCACCAGATCAACGGTTGTTAGAAAAACTGTGGCCACACAGACAGAGGCCCCAGGTAAGCATGTGGGTGGTCAGGCCTCGGGCTGCAGAGAATGCTGGAGCCTGGTACTTGCCATGGAGGGTAGTGGAGGCGACACTTGTGTCCGATGTGACCAGGTGAGCGATCTGCTCAGCCTGGTGGCTGAGCTGAAGGAGGAAGTAGAAAGGCTGAGGAGCATTAGTGAGTGGGAGAGAGAGATAGATCGGTGGAGTCAGTTCCTGAATGGCAAGTGGCAAGCTCTGCAAAGAGCAGAATATCCCCCCACCTCTGGCCATCAGGCAAAAGGGGGGGACCTAGAGGATAGGGAGGAGTGGAAGCAGGTGCCTGCCAGCAGAGGAAGGAAAATCCTTGCCCGGCCTCCCTCACCTGCCCGGTTGTCCCTGCAAAACAGGTGTGGGGCTCTAGACAATGAGAGCCAGGCAAAGGAAGAGTCAGTGGAGGGTTCACCCATAGGGCTGTCTAGGGTGAGTCGCTCCGATACACGCATTAGGACTTCTTCATCTAAGAAAAAAAGGAGGGTAATTGTAATTGGAGACTCCCTCCTGAGGGGAACAGAGGGCCCTGTCTGCCGCCCTGATCCGACCCACAGGGAAGTCTGCTGCCTCCCTGGGGCCCGAGTTAAGGATGTTATCAAGAAGCTTCCTGGTCTGGTCAAACCCACGGACTATTACCCGCTTTTGGTTATGCAGATCGGTAATGATGAGATAGTAGAGAGACAACCAGAAGCAATCAAAAGGGACTTTAGGGCACTGGGGCAGATGCTAGAAGGATCAGGCGCACAGGTTGTGTTTGCCTCTCTTCCTTCAATTATGAGGAAAAATAGTGGAAGGTTTGACAAAGTGCAGCAGATTAATACTTGGCTAAAGGGGTGGTGCCAGCGGTCTAGCTTTGGATTTTTTAACCATGGGGAGATCTACAGGGCACCTGATCTACTGAAACAAGCTGGGGTTCAAATGACACAAAGGGAAAAAAGGATCCTTGGTCATGAGCTGGCGGGACTCATAGAGCGTTCTTTAAACTAGATATGAAGGGGGATGGGGTTATAGCTGGGATTGCAGTGGGGCAGTGTTCTAGAAATTATGAGGACCGGGTGGCCTTCCATCCCCCTAGGGTGAGATCAGTGTGCTCAGCTTGCTCCCTGGAATGCTTATACACCAATGCACGCAGCATGGGGAATAAGCAGGAGGAGCTAGAAACCTGGGTTCGGGCAGGAGGTTATGATCTGGTGGCAATTACAGAGACATGGTGGGACAGCTCACATGACTGGAATGTGGTCATGGGTGGCTATGTCCTTTTCAGGAAAGACAGGCCAGCCAGGCGAGGTGGTGGAGTCGCTCTTTACGTGAAAGAGCAACTACAATGTCTTGAATACCATCCAGGCATGGATGAGGAGCAAGTTGAGAGTGTATGGGTTAGAACTAAGGGGCAGGCTGGCAGGAGAGATACTGTTGTGGGTGTCCATTACAGGCCACCAGATCAGGGTGAGGAAGTTGATGAGGCCTTCTACAGGCAGCTGAGAGCAGTCTCACAATCACAGGCCCTGGTTGTCGTGGGGGATTTTAACTTCCCTAATATTTGCTGGAAGGACAACTCAGCCAGCCAGCCACAGTCCAGGAGGTTCCTCCAGTGCATCGATGATAATTTTCTGATGCAAATGGTGGGGGAGTCGACTAGGAGAGGAGCACTGCTGGACCTCATCCTCACTAACAAGGAGGATCTGGCTGAAGCAGTAAAGGTTGAGGGCTGCCTTGGCTGCAGTGACCATGAAATGGTGGAGTTCAGGATCTCATGTAGCAGAAACAAAATAGCAAACAGAATTGCAACCCTGGACTTCGCCAGGGCAAACTTCGGATTTTTCAAACAATTACTCGAGAAAATCCCATGGGCAAGGCTGTTTGAAGGTAAAGGGGCCCAAGACAGTTGGTTAGCCTTCCGGGACTGCTTCTACCATGCTCAAGATCAGAGCATCCCAACACGTAGGAAGTCAAGGAAGGGAGCCAGGAGACCTGCGTGGCTAAACAGGGATCTGCTGGGTAAGCTCAAGTGCAAGAGGAGAATTTACAGATCTTGGAAGGCCGGGCTGGCCACTTGGGAAGAATATAAGGCTGTTGTCCGAGGATGTAGGGAGGCAACTAGGAAAGCAAAGGTCTCCCTAGAATTGAACCTGGTGAGAGGGGTCAAGGACAACAGGAAGAGCCTTTTCAAATACATGGCAGATAAAACTAACACCAGAGGCAATGTAGGCCCACTGATGAATGAGGTGGGTGCCTTGGTGACAGAAGATACAGAGAAGGCAGAGTTACTGAATGCCTTCTTTGCCTCTGTCTACTCTGCCGGAGGCTGTCCTGAGGAGCCCCGTTCCCCTGAGGCCCCAGAGGAAGTCAGGGCAGTGGAGGAGTTTGCTTTAGTCGATGAGGACTGGGTTAGGGACCAATTAAGCAATCTGGACATCCATAAATCCATGGGTCCAGACGGGATGCATCCACGGGTGCTGAGGGAGCTGGCTGATGTCATTGCTAGACCACTCTCCATCATCTTTGCCAAGTCTTGGGAGACGGGAGAGGTGCCTGAGGACTGGAGGGAAGCAAATGTCACTCCAGTCTTCAAAAAGGGCAAGAAGGAGGACCCGGGTAACTATAGACCGGTCAGCCTCACCTCCATCCCTGGGAAAGTGATGGAACGACTTATCCTTGGTGCCATCTCAAGGCATATCAAGGATAAGAGGGTCATTAGAGACAGTCAACATGGCTTCACCAAGGGGAAGTCGTGCTTGACTAACCTCATAGTCTTTTACGAGGATATAACAAGGTGGATAGGTGATGGCAGAGCGGTGGATGTGGTCTACCTTGACTTCAGTAAAGCATTTGACACAGTCTCCCACAGCATCCTTGCTGCTAAACTGAGGAAGTGTGGTCTAGACTCTCGGGTAGTGAGGTGGACTGTGGACTGGCTGAGGGGAAGAAGCCAAAGAGTCGTGGTCAATGGGGCGGAGTCTGGTTGGAGGCCTGTATCCAGTGGAGTCCCTCAAGGGTCGGTACTGGGACCAGTATTATTCAATATATTCATCGATGACTTGGATGAGGGACTAGAGAGTACTATCAGCAAGTTTGCTGATGACACCAAGCTGGGAGGAGTGGCTGACACGCCAGAAGGCTGTGCTGCCATTCAGAGAGACCTGGACAGGCTGGAGAGTTGGGCGGGGAAAAATGTAATGAAATATAACAAGGGTAAGTGTAGAGTCTTGCATCTGGGTAGGAACAACCCCAGGTTCCAGTATAAGTTGGGGAATGACTTATTAGAGAGCAGCATAGGGGAAAGGGACCTGGGAGTCTTGGTGGACAGCAGGATGACCATGAGCCAGCAGTGTGCCCTTGTGGCCAGGAAGGCCAATGGCATCCTGGGGTGTATTAGAAGGGGGGTGGTTAGTAGGTCGAGAGAGGTTCTCCTTCCCCTCTACTCTGCCCTGGTGAGACCCCATCTGGAATATTGTGTCCAGTTCTGGGCCCCTCAGTTCGAGAAAGACAGGGAACTGCTGGAGAGAGTCCAGCACAGGGCAACTAGGATGATTAAGGGAGTGGAGCATCTGCCTTATGAAAAAAGACTGAGGGAGCTGGGGCTCTTTAGTTTGGAGAAGAGGAGACTGAGGGGTGACCTCATTAATATTTACAAATATATCAAGGGTGAGTGTCACAAGGATGGAGCCAGGCTCTTCTCGGTGACAACCACTGATAGGACAAGGGTTAATGGGCTGAAACTGGAACATAAGAGGTTCCGCTTAAACTTGAGAAGAAACTTCTTCTCAGTGAGGGTGACGGAACACTGGAACAGGCTGCCCAGAGAGGTTGTGGAGTCTCCTTCTCTGGAGACATTCAAGACCTGCCTAGACACGTTCCTACGTACCATTATCTAGGCGTTCCTGCTCTGGCAGGGGGATTGGACTTGATGATCTTTCGAGGTCCCTTCCAATCCCTAACATTCTGTGATTCTGTGATTTCATCCCAGTTGTGCTAACAAGGTTTGGGGCTTTTACTGGGGCAGTCTCTTTCACTTACAGAATGTGGTTTAACTCTGCCAAGTGACAGCAAAACTTTTCAAAATAAATTTATGTGCACAAAAGAAGTTGTTATAATATGTGTTCTTAGTAAATATTTGCTTGGAGAAAAGACACAGCTGATGTCTGAAGAGGATCCATGTTGAAAAATAAGAGCCAAGAGTTGCCTGTAGTTCTTCGAAGCCACCCTTGCAGAGAACCAATGCTAATTTTGTTGTTCTGCCTCAGTATTTAGCATCAGAAATGCTGATAAGAAACCTGAGTGAGCTGATGTACATTTATCTCATCTCTACACACATCAGATTGATTTATAAGTTACAATTAAAAGTGCTTGGTACTGTAGTTTTTTTGAAACTTTACAGACCAAGAGGAAACATCAGATTCAAGTACTAAAACAATAAAATTCCACGTAAATAAATAAATGACAGAAATTTAAGGAAAGTTTATTCAGGAGAAGGGCTTGGCCACATATGCACTTGAAAATAACAATAGATACTTGTTTATAAAAGATTTATTGAAAGCTTTGGCTTTAGTAATCACCAAAAGTAAATCCTGATAGCCATAAGAGACGGTAATGAAAAACAATCATGCAGAAGGTGGATGTTGTATATTTGTATTCATTTTCCTCTGGAAAATCACATTAGATATGGAAGTTTTTCAAATGAAGGGCTGAATTTAGTTATATTGACTCAAGGATTATTAATTCAATAAGTGGTAATTTCAACCAAGACTTTTCCTCACAAAGTCTTATTAAAATGTATTAACGGGCAATTCCACAAGAAGAAGACAGGCTTAATATCTCTATCTGAGAAATGTAAAATACAATGTGTATTCTGCAAAATGTGTATCCTGTAAAATATCTTCACCACTTAACAGGCCAAACACCTACAAAGATGCCCTATGAAAAATATCCATGCAACATGGCAATATCCCTGGAAATCTGTCATCATCTACAATGACTGAATTATTTTTTAGCAGAGCTGTATGATCAACATCCGCTCTAAGTTCTAAGCATGTTGAAAAATAATGTACAGTATTTACCAGTCTTTGTAATAATAAACCCTCTTGAAACTGGGACAAGGTCCCAGCTCATAATGTAGGACATCACTGTGATTCCTAACTATATCCATCTCCAAGGAAGGGAGGCAAGAATAACTGAGTGCTCCCCAAGGGTGGAGAAAAACCTCTGTTCCACTTGTCCTTCCACAGTTATGCATCAGCAGGGAAAAGCACAGTATTTACGGACCTGCATTCTAAGGTTCTCATTCATGGAAACAGTTCTACTTGGAAGACTGCTTAAAAGCATTGGTTTACTTTCCGGAATATGCTCTAATTTCATTAAAATCTGTTTCCTCTGAACAGGAACTGTAAATGTGACACTGTATCAAACTAGAGCTTAACATCTGAAACACACAGGCCCTTTTAGATATAATCTCTCTGTTGCCAGTATTAAAATCTTGCCTACTATCCAGCTGCTCTTTGGTGTCAAGAGACAAACCCAGTTTCTGTACTGAAATGTGAAAACAGTCAATTCCTCACTAATAGTTTCACAACTCAAACATTACTCACCAGTCTTTCCCATGACACCCATTGAACACCTATATGATCTATGTTCGGGTTTTACTGCAGAGCCCTACAAGTTTTACGGAAAAAATGGAGAAGAAAAACAGTATCATCTCCTGTAGTCTAGAGTAGGTGCTTGATTGATAGTATCCAAGCAACAAAATAATATCCCATCTTATCTGTCTTTCCAGTTAAGTTTATCATATTAACACCCTAAAAGAAATTTTCAAGAATCAGGAAAAAAAAATTCACTGAATGGGGACATGTGTGTAGAATCTTTGAGATTAGAAGAAGAATGTCAGGAGAGCACAATTGGGAGAAATGGTACAGGGAACTAAAGATGCTCTAGAAACACATTTTCTGAAACTAGGAGCTTGAAAAATTTACAGAGACAGAGGCAAAACCTGAGATTCTCTGGACAGAGAATGGACAGCAGATATATTCTACAGGTAAAAGGCAAGTAATTAGTATTGAGAATATTCAATCTACATTTCTTGGTTTTGTTTTTAAATCTAGTGAGCTTCATTAGCCTCTTTTAGATGTTTTGACTATTGGCTCAGTAACAAAGAAATTCCCTGCTTTCTTCTTCTTGTTTCCAGAGAATTTCTATTTTTGGTTCTTTCTGATCCAATTTATATTGAGGTCACTTTCTCAGAAGCACAATGCTGAATTCCTAATGCTAAATGGAAAGTCTGATGATTTCATTAAATTATTAGCAATGACTCAATCCCCTTTTAATGTTTCTGAAAGTATTGATTGGTGGGATTGGTAGAAAATAAAACACGGCCCTGTTGCAACAAGTATTTTGCAAGATACTGCTACTGATTTTACTCTATGTCCTAAATGCAAAAGAGCTTAGAGACAAAAGCAAACTATTTCCCATGAGTATACTTTATAGGGGGAAACTCTATCAGTAGGAGATAAAAAATACCTAAATAAAATATCAATTCAACAAGTTTTTTTCAGACAGAACTTATTTAATCTAAATTTTAGACAGATTTAAAATAACAGCTTGAGCAGAAAGCAAATGTTTTCGTCTGGGCACCAGTGAAACTTTTATGGTCCCTTTGGATTTGCTAATAATGACAGAAGCGTGTTTTGGGGGTGTTTTTTTTGGCTTTTTTTTTGACAGGATCAAAGCCAAGTTATATTTTTTTTAAAGAAATTGATTTATTTTTTATGTTCTGTAACAAAGATTTTTGCCTGTCTGGGGGAAAGAAAAAGCCACAATAAATGTTGTATACATTAGTGTCAAATTCAAGAGCTAATATACAAGATAAAATTGTTAGAAAGAAAGTAATAACACATGTAAGCCCATCAAAGCTAAACAGCAGTGAAGATAGCACAAAAGGTCATTCATGATGTTTTCCTTTGCAATTACATCCCGGTACCATGCTACCATATTCACAGCAAGCTGCAAATATGACTTCCAGTTACAAGACAAACAAAGATTTGAGCTATAATGTGTTCTCAGCTGCACTATATGGGGAACTTATTACACAGTTCAGGAGTAAAACCCAGCTCTCAGCTTCAGTGGATAACTCATGGGATTCGAAAGGATGATGTCAAAGCTTCCTACGGCCAGGGACATTAAGCACGTCAGAGAAGCAGTTGTGTCTATGAATCAAAAAACCCAGGAGAGCCTGAACTGAACGTGTTGGGCAGGAAGGGACTCTGTTGGAAATTTCTTAAAGTGAAACATTAAACTGGCTAAATCACAATGCTTACCACATTCTCCAATGGTAGCTAAGTTAATAAAAAAACCTACTTTTTAAAATAATCATTTTCTTGTGCCAATTTCCTTTCATCATTGTATTTTGTTTGTTTGAGTTTTTTAAATAGAATCAAATTTTTTCGTTTGAGCACGATTAACATTTATGGAAGCAAATTATATGTCATGTCATATCTAAGCATCTGGTTAAGATTTCTGTCTGCAGCAAAATGCCTCTCTGCTTTAAGGTAGCTTTTTGCAAAAGAGCACATAGCTTTTACAGCTGGAAAAGACATTACTGTCCGCAGTTTTCCCACAGCCCAACCCTGCATGTAGATCATAGTCACATCCATACTGGTAGTGCTTCTAGTTACAGGTGAATCCTGTCATAGCAGCCTGGCAGTGTTCAGAGAAGTCTCCTGCAGCTACGTTTAATTCCATGTTTGGAGCATAATTCCACAATATGATTTCTCCAGCAACATAGCTCCTATAAACACTTTCCAAGTTACGCCCTTTAGCTGTCTGTCTTTGGACGTCCATTTCCTTCTGCTGCCCTACAACTTCCTACTTCTCATCTGTGACTAAGCAATAGCACGTAACACCATACTGTAAAACACAAAGAGAAATTCTTCACTGTGAGGGTGGTGAGAGGCTGGAACAGGTTGCCCCAAAAAGTTGTGGACGGGCCATTCCTGGAAGGGCTCAAGGCCAGGTTGGACAGGGCTTTGAGCAACTTGGTCTAGTGGAATGTGTCCCTGCTTATGGTAGGGGGCATAGAAATAAATGATCTTTAAGGTCCCTACCAATGCAAATCGTTCTGTGATTCTATGGTTCTATGATATGACTGAAACAATGCAAAAATCACGATTATGCATGAGTGCAGCTGCAAGGTGCCTTAACAGCATGCAGAAATCATAACGTACCACAGGGCAAGTGGCATTTTTTTTCAAGCTGTCCACAGAGCACCACTACAGGCAGAAGGCCGGTGGCCGTGGATCATGCTCACATGCTCCACATGGAGACAGCCAATGCCGCGGATGGCACTCGGCAGCCTGCAACTAGGTTACTCTCTCTGGTGAGGGTTTACAAGCGAGGGAGACTGAAATTCTTTAAGTTACTTCCCTTCCGTGCCTGCCACTTTGAGGTCTTCTGCAGACCAGCTCATGACACTGCCACCATCCAAATTCATTTTTATTCTCTGTCATGTAAAAAGATCTTCAAAATCTTTTAATAAATGAAAATAAATAGCTTTACCAGCTTAGGCTTCTCACTGTAGAGTATCTAAACTTGCCATCTCTACTTCAGAGAAATACAGCCAAAGTTATGAGACAAAATCAGGTGAAGAGTTATTTCAGTTTTATTTCTGGCGATAAAACACAGGCCACCAGAGGTTACAGGGTATTTTACAGTGGCTCAAAAGGACACAGCAAGCAGGCATTGAAAGAAATCTTTTACAGTGGAAATAAGGTTTAATAGTAGTTCTTCATACTGAATAGAGGCTCAACAGCACGACCATCCTTTTATTATAAAATACAGGAAAGTCAGGACCTAAGCACAACCACAGCAGGGATATTTTTGGCTGAAATGACTAGAAAATGGAGAGGATGCTCCTGTGGCATTGACACTCCTAAATTTATTTTTTTAATCAGTAATGCAATAACCACTTTTTTTTTTTTTTTTCCCTGACTGAAATGCAATAAATAAACTCTGTGATCTTAGATCATATTTATTTCTCCTACAGGAGATTTCAATTCCAGCCTAATAGCTCATGGAAGAAATTAACATAATTTGTGTAAAATGCTACCCCTAGGAAGGGTATTTGCATGGGCTCAATCCAATAAAAACATACTGGTGTCTAAGCAATGATATATTTGAGCACCTGCGTAATGCATTGGGATGTTTGATCATGGGCGTTAAGGATGTTATGGCAAAGCATCAGCTAAATACACTGACTTCATCCCAGTCTTTGCCAATTTAGCACTTCCACAACTTTTATAAGAGAAGTTTGTGATTTGATATCTACTAACTAGTTATAGTTTACTAGCCAATGGAACTCAAGTTCTCAGTTCTGAAATGATCCAGGAAATGCTTCAGGTTCAGACCAAAGTTAATTTAAACTCATACCCACCCCAAATACTTCTTGAACAGAATAACTTAACATAAAAATTTGAAAAGAAAGCAAAGAAAAAAAGAAAAGCTCACACAACTGACCATTCCAACCCATCAGCTCCTCAAACTGTGGAGCAATATTCCTCAATGGGAGGAACAGAGATATACATAAAATAGAAATAAGCAGGTAGAACCAGGCGCTAAAATAAAGGATAAACCATATAATAGTGTAATAACTTACAAGATTTGTCCAAATACACACACTACTGGCTTGTCATACAGCTCTGTTAGTTCTCATAATGTTAGTGAGAGAGAATTAGGTATCTAAGTCTATTGATCTGGAGGACAGTGGAGGAAACATGCTATTTCATTCGCCCCTCTAACACAAGAGGTAAATTTTCTAATTGCTTTATCATGTAATTCTAGTCCACATTTTTTTGGTAGCTGCAACTTAGTTTCAAACACAGAAGAGAAACAGCTGTTGACTATTTTACCTATTTTGCAATGGTAATCTGTGATTTTACCATCTGTATCTAGAAATGGAACTCCTAGGTTTCTTTGTGCTTTAAACACCTTTTGTCTCTCTTGGTATGCATCTGTCCAAGTTTCTGGTTAGCCAGACACATTTTTAAACCTTGAAGTTATATTCATTGCCATTAACTATTTAAATTCATCCCAAAATGTGTTTTATTTTGTAATCTATTTTATTAAACGGTTCTAATATTTTCTTACAGCCAACCTATTTTCTGCTGGGCTAACTTCTTTATGTCTGTGAAATCTTGTCTTCTTGAGCATCCAGCGGGTTGTCTAATCACTTGCCAGTTTCCATTAAGGTTCTCTCTTTTGAATTTATGATCCTTAACAGCAACAAGGCATAAAATTTGCGGAAATTGGTCTTTTTTTAAGTTGCAAATATACAGAGTAATTTGTATGACATGCAGTCACTAGTACCTGGTCTACTGCTACTTTTAAATCAGTGATTAACTATTTTCCATCTTTCTGAGTGAATTTTAAGTAACACCCTGGTGAACATCAATTTTCTGTTCAGAGAAATTATTTCCAAGCATTTACAGAACGTGTAAGGAAAATTGATTTCTAGCCAATAAAAGGACCAGCATGGATCACCTAAATTTAATTCATTCCACAGAGGGAGCTAGCTCAAAATTTTAAAGAGAAAAAACCAAACAAACAAGAAACTACTCCCCCCCCCCCCAAATATTAAAAACTAACCAATGAACTCCCCCCAAAAAACTAAACCCAACATCGAAGTGTCTCTGAAGACTTATAGGACACTGGATTTGGTACAGGATCCAAGCAAACCTTCCCGCAGCATATCCTGGGCTCTGGCTCTTGGGCAATCCACTCCTTTCTTGTTTCACTTCTTTAATTTTTTTACAGGTTATTACACTTGGGACTACCTATTGCGGTGCTAAAATTCACAGTCTGCAAAATCTAGGACTAGCCTGAAGCTCTGTAGCTCTGAGAATTCTTGCTTGACAGCAGACATGCTCCAAATTCTCCTTGAATGAAGTCACCCAGGAGGTGAGGTGAAGGATTTTAAGACCACCTCCTACAGCCCATTGAAAATGACGTTCACAGAGATAATCCCAACAAGCTTCCAGTTTAACAGAGCAATTGCAGCACACAGATGGACAGTCAGAATGTATAACAACTTTCGTTTAGGGAAGACCATGCATGCTCTGATGTTTCCAAAACAAAGTTTTCTTGAAACTCCTGGCTAATTTCTACCAGAAATTAGAGAATCTGACATCAATCCAGTTCAGACTGAAAACATGTGAGCAAAATTTTAATGGGCTAGAAAACCTGTTTTACATCTCTAGACATGACTGCAAGTTCTGCGATGCTTGTTTGAGAATTTTTTTTCCCCCTAGATATTAATGGCACATAGTTCAGAGTCAATTTTTCCTATTTTCTAGTGATATGTTTTGGATCACAAAATACACAGTAGCAAAACCTGGGACATGTGCTTTAAATCCCAATAGCTGATCAATCTCAGTTTTCTACAAAACCAAACTCCAAGTTCTCAGATTGGGTTGCAGCCCCAAAGCCCAGAAGCTCTGCTGCTTCTTTTTCAGTCAGAGACAGATTTTAAGTCTAGATAAAATTTAGTCCATGGAAAATCTCTTTTGATAACATGGGTAGAGATACCTTTGTGATCACCTTTAGGCTATCAATTTTCTACTTCATAACTTGATCACTGACGTGGTGAAACATCACTGATGAAAAAGGATGGAATTCTTTAGGGAAATAAAACCTTCAATTTCATGCCAGATGTAAACACCCGAGTTGTATTAAACCTGAATATTCAATTTAGAAGTGCTAGCAAGTGATTGCTGAAATAATCAGATACATGCTTATTACTTATAAGAAGTTAGCACAAAAATAATTATGCATAATTTCAAGATGGTAGGCCCTTTTTTTCCCAGTCATTTGCATTGACAAATGAATCCTTACATTTGTATATCTGTAGCTGGATAGTGAACAGAGATTTAAGTGTTTGCTGAGATAAGTTGACATGTGAATCTGAGTCTTTACATATGCAATTCATTTATGTTGCCTCAAATTTTCAAGGGAGAATAATTCAGGGGAAAAAAACCCCTGACCTCACTGAAGACTGACTGAAAAATACACTTTAGGCAAGCATTTTAGTTCCTTGGGAATACATAAATGATACCATAATGTTCAGATATTATTGTTCAGATGGCTTAGAATTACTGATCCAGCATGTAAGACTTCACAATAAAGAGAAGAGTTATTGTCTGGCTGACCTAGAAGCAGAAGCTCCTTTAAACTGAATAGACTTTAAAAGTTCTCTGTTACTAAGTTACACAAACACAGATGATTTGGCTTCTGGTTAGTGAATGACAGCCAAAGAATACTGTACTAAGGGACTTCAGTGTGAGGTGGAGTTAAAATATAAAGAATACAGCTTTTGCACCATAGTGGAGCTAGCTCTACATGGGAAGACTGCCTTGCAGGAAAAAAAGTTTGTTAGTATTGAAGTTTCATGACAGATGTTATCATTTTGCCTGAGTTTTATGGCTGCCTTCACCTTTTGATCCATACTTCTTAAAAAGATGGAAACATGTCAACAATTTTTTTTTTTCATTTCTGAATGTCTTAAGGGAAATCTTTCTCATTCAAAAGTAAGTACTATGTCAATATTGAGCAATGGACATTTTTCTATTTAAATGCTTAATAATCTGTCATATTTCTAGTACTCTGCAATAACTAGCTGCAGAGATTTTTTTTTTTAAAGACAAATTATTAGATAGCTTCAGAAACAAATGAAAAAAGTTCTGTCGGGTTAAATGAGCAAATGTGTCTCCATGAAAAGCAAAACACCAAAGTCCCTGCCTCAGCAGTGAAAATAATTCACATTTTGGAAAAAAAAAAAAAAAAAAGATACTGGAAAAGCTTTTCTCCTCCCAAGCATGCAGCTAACATCACTTCCAAAGCTGGATCAAGTGTTAGTATACCACATTAACAAGCTGTTTAAAAAGAGATGTGGACAAGTTACACAGTTCCTTGTGGTCTTCTCTTGTAAGAAAAAAAAAAAAGAAAGAAAAAAAAAGGTGTGTCTTCAAACTTTTTGAGACTGTCTGGCATAAATATATTTGAATTACTTACCTTTCCATTCTGTCCTGCTATGAAGAAAAATATAATTTCTTTAATAGATCATAAGACATTATTTGGCTAAGTTTTCATTCATGGAAGCCATTTAATTTCTTGGGTGTTTTGTATCACAGCTAATTCAATTTGTCTGCAAGGTTCTTCAGTGATAGCAGGAGTAAAACCTGTTCATAGCTGTTAATGACAGGCACTAAATACAAGTCAGTTCAGCAGCAGAGGCAGATGCCTATAGCTAAATTGATGCAAATGGAGCTACATTACAAAGTTGTCACTGCTGAGTACTTTCTGCTCCTTGAATAGTCAGACCTGACTGCACTGAGAACATGAACTTAAGTTCATATCTAATGATCTTAAAATTGTTCTTTTCTTCTACAGCTCACTAAGTTATTGCAAAATCACTTAGCAAACACTTGCAAATTTTAAGGCTATGTAATGTTTTTCAAAGAAGAGTTTGACAAAAATCACAAAACACTGAAAAAGCAAACATTTAAATATCAGACTTTTAAACCTGTGCTGTCATCCCTTTTGCTTTGATACTAGCTACAACAAAATTAAGCATGTTCATATTTCTCCTCTTTCTTTTGTCTTTTCAAAATATCTCCATACTTTCAGTGCCAAAGTTTCAAAACTTTTTTCTTCTTTTTTTCCCCATAATTATTTTTCGAAGCTTGACAAAGTTTTAAAAAGTTAGAATAAAAGGCAACATACATATAAAACTCCCAGATGACATAGATCTTTGTTGTTGTTCCATAGCCAAATGAGGAAGAAAAAGGAAAACAAAGTTCGGAACTGGAGATATAGGGCTTAAAACAAACTAACAAGCAAAACACAAAAAAGCACAAACCCCTTTCTATACATTATACTGTAGTTTCCCATTAAAAAAAATATTTAAAAGCAATATTTATCAAGGGAGAAGATATTTCTGAAAAAAAATCCTGTATTATTCCATGAGAAAAAAAGCAGTTACTTATTTAACTAGATCTAATTTAGCCTGAAGTAATCCTTACCTATTCCTATCAGGAAAAGACTCCCGAGAGCCTAGGAAAGCCAACCTAATCCACCAGCAGAACTGGAAATTATGACAGCGTCAAAAATGCAGTGCTTATCTGTGAAGAAGGTACCGGTCAGTAAAGTAATTGATCAAACTGAGTGATCTCCTCCCCATTTGAAGTTCTTGCTAACTTAAAACAATGATAACACCAAACAATACCAATTAACGCGTTCTCAGTTGCAATAGAAAGCAAGGTTTTCCTTCTAGATGTACATAAAGTAGTTCTTATTTTAATTCTGTAGGTCAGCATCTTTATGACTGCGGGCATATGACCAATGCTCTTTCTGAATTTCATGCATCAGCCTCAGTTGCACTATTGTCAATTAGAAAAAAAAAAAAAAACTCATCTTTTTGCTTGTAAACTGAACAGAGTCCATCACAGAATCACAGAATGTTAGGGATTGGAAGGGACCTCGAAAGATCATCAAGTCCAATCCCTCTGCCAGAGCAGGAACGCCAAGATAATGGTATGTAGGAACGTGTCTAGGCAGGTCTTGAATGTCTCCAGAGAAGGAGACTCCACAACCTCTCTGGGCAGCCTGTTCCAGTGTTCCGTCACCCTCACTGAGAAGAAGTTTCTTCTCAAGTTTAAGCGGAACCTCTTATGTTCCAGTTTCAGCCCATTAACCCTTGTCCTATCAGTGGCTGTCACCGAGAAGAGCCTGGCTCCATACTCGTGACACTCACCCTTGATATATTTGTAAACATTAATGAGGTCACCCCTCAGTCTCCTCTTCTCCAAACTAAAGAGCCCCAGCTCCCTCAGTCTTTTCTCATAAGGGAGATGCTCCACTCCCTTAATCATCCTAGTTGCCCTGTGCTGGACTCTCTCCAGCAGTTCCCTGTCTTTCTCGAACTGAGGGGCCCAGAACTGGACACAGCATTCCAGATGGGGTCTCACCAGGGCAGAGTAGAGGGGAAGGAGAACCTCTCTTGACCTACTAACCACCCCCCTTCTAATACACCCCAGGATGCCATTGGCCTTCCTGGCCACAAGGGCACAGTGCTGGCTCATGGTCATCCTGCTGTCCACCAAGACTCCCAGGTCCCTTTCCCCTATGCTGCTCTCTAATAAGTCATTCCCCAACTTATACTGGAACCTGGGGTTGTTCCTACCCAGATGCAAGACTCTACACTTACCCTTGTTATATTTCATTACATTTTTCCCCGCCCAACTCTCCAGCCTGTCCAGGTCTCTCTGAATGGCAGCACAGCCTTCTGGTGTGTCAGCCACTCCTCCCAGCTTGGTGTCATCAGCAAACTTGCTGATAGTACTCTCTAGTCCCTCATCCAAGTCATTGATGAATAGATTGAATAATACTGGTCCCAGTACCGACCCTTGAGGGACTCCACTGGATACAGGCCTCCAACCAGACTCCGCCCCATTGACCACGACTCTTTGGCTTCTTCCCCTTAGCCAGTCCACAGTCCACCTCACTACCCGAGAGTCTAGACCACACTTCCTCAGTTTAGCAGCAAGGATGCTGTGGGAGACCGTGTCAAATGCTTTACTGAAGTCAAGGTAGACCACATCCACCGCTCTGCCATCACCTATCCACCTTGTTATATCCTCGTAAAAGACTATGAGGTTAGTCAAGCACGACTTCCCCTTGGTGAAGCCATGTTGACTGTCTCTAATGACCCTCTTATCCTTGATATGCCTTGAGATGGCACCAAGGATAAGTCATTCCATCACTTTCCCAGGGATGGAGGTGAGGCTGACCGGTCTATAGTTACCCGGGTCCTCCTTCTTGCCCTTTTTGAAGACTGGAGTGACATTTGCTTCCCTCCAGTCCTCAGGCACCTCTCCCGTCTCCCAAGACTTGGCAAAGATGATGGAGAGTGGTCTAGCAATGACATCAGCCAGCTCCCTCAGCACCCGTGGATGCATCCTGTCTGGACCCATGGATTTATGGATGTCCAGATTGCTTAATTGGTCCCTAACCCAGTCCTCATCGACTAAAGCAAACTCCTCCACTGCCCTGACTTCCTCTGGGGCCTCAGGGGAACGGGGCTCCTCAGGACAGCCTCCGGCAGAGTAGACAGAGGCAAAGAAGGCATTCAGTAACTCTGCCTTCTCTGTATCTTCTGTCACCAAGGCACCCACCTCATTCATCAGTGGGCCTACATTGCCTCTGGTGTTAGTTTTATCTGCCACGTATTTGAAAAGGCTCTTCCTGTTGTCCTTGACCCCTCTCACCAGGTTCAATTCTAGGGAGACCTTTGCTTTCCTAGTTGCCTCCCTACATCCTCAGACAACAGCCTTATATTCTTCCCAAGTGGCCAGCCCTGCCTTCCAAGATCTGTAAATTCTCCTCTTGCCCTTGAGCTTACCCAGCAGATCCCTGTTTAGCCACGCAGGTCTCCTGGCTCCCTTCCTTGACTTCCTACGTGTCGGGATGCTCTGATCTTGAGCATGGTAGAAGCAGTCCCGGAAGGCTAACCAACTGTCTTGGGCCCCTTTACCTTCAAACAGCCTTGCCCATGGGATTTTCTCGAGTAATTGTTTGAAAAATCCGAAGTTTGCCCTGGCGAAGTCCAGGGTTGCAATTCTGTTTGCTATTTTGTTTCTGCTACATGAGATCCTGAACTCCACCATTTCATGGTCACTGCAGTCAAGGCAGCCCTCAACCTTTACTGCTTCAGCCAGATCCTCCTTGTTAGTGAGGATGAGGTCCAGCAGTGCTCCTCTCCTAGTTGACTCCCCCACCATTTGCATCAGAAAATTATCATCGATGCACTGGAGGAACCTCCTGGACTGTGGCTGGCTGGCTGAGATGTCCTTCCAGCAAATATTAGGGAAGTTAAAATCCCCCACGACAACCAGGGCCTGTGATTGTGAGACTGCTCTCAGCTGCCTGTAGAAGGCCTCATCAACTTCCTCACCCTGATCTGGTGGCCTGTAATGGACACCCACAACAGTATCTCTCCTGCCAGCCTGCCCCTTAGTTCTAACCCATACACTCTCAACTTGCTCCTCATCCATGCCTGGATGGTATTCAAGACATTGTAGTTGCTCTTTCACGTAAAGAGTGACTCCACCACCTCGCCTGGCTGGCCTGTCTTTCCTGAAAAGGACATAGCCACCCATGACCACATTCCAGTCATGTGAGCTGTCCCACCATGTCTCTGTAATTGCCACCAGATCATAATCTCCTGCCCGAACCCAGGTTTCTAGCTCCTCCTGCTTATTCCCCATGCTGCGTGCATTGGTGTATAAGCATTCCAGGGAGCAAGCTGAGCACACTGATCTCACCCTAGGGGGATGGAAGGCCACCCGGTCCTCATAATTTCTAGAACACTGCCCCACTGCAATCCCAGCTATAACCCCATCCCCCTTCATATCTAGTTTAAAGAACGCTCTATGAGTCCCGCCAGCTCATGACCAAGGATCCTTTTTTCCCTTTGTGTCATTTGAACCCCAGCTTGTTTCAGTAGATCAGGTGCCCTGTAGATCTCCCCATGGTTAAAAAATCCAAAGCTAGACCGCTGGCACCACCCCTTTAGCCAAGTATTAATCTGCTGCACTTTGTCAAACCTTCCACTATTTTTCCTCATAATTGAAGGAAGAGAGGCAAACACAACCTGTGCGCCTGATCCTTCTAGCATCTGCCCCAGTGCCCTAAAGTCCCTTTTGATTGCTTCTGGCTGTCTCTCTACTATCTCATCATTACCGATCTGCATAACCAAAAGCGGGTAATAGTTCGTGGGTTTGACCAGACCAGGAAGCTTCTTGATAACATCCTTAACTCGGGCCCCAGGGAGGCAGCAGACTTCCCTGTGGGTCGGATCAGGGCGGCAGACAGGGCCCTCTGTTCCCCTCAGGAGGGAGTCTCCAATTACAATTACCCTCCTTTTTTTCTTAGATGAAGAAGTCCTAATGCGTGTATCGGAGCGACTCACCCTAGACAGCCCTATGGGTGAACCCTCCACTGACTCTTCCTTTGCCTGGCTCTCATTGTCTAGAGCCCCACACCTGTTTTGCAGGGACAACCGGGCAGGTGAGGGAGGCCGGGCAAGGATTTTCCTTCCTCTGCTGGCAGGCACCTGCTTCCACTCCTCCCTGTCCTCTAGGTCCCCCCCTTTTGCCTGATGGCCAGAGGTGGGGGGATATTCTGCTCTTTGCAGAGCTTGCCACTTGCCATTCAGGAACTGACTCCACCGATCTATCTCTCTCTCCCACTCACTAATGCTCCTCAGCCTTTCTACTTCCTCCTTCAGCTCAGCCACCAGGCTGAGCAGATCGCTCACCTGGTCACATTGGACACAGGTGTCACCTCCACTACCCTCCATGGCAAGTGCCAGGCTCCAGCATTCTCTGCAGCCCGAGGCCTGACCACCCACATGCTTACCTGGGGCCTCTGTCTGTGTGGCCACAGTTTTTCTAACAACCGTTGATCTGGTGGCAACCATAGCTGGCTCTACAATACAAGACTCTCCGAAAGCTATGCACGGAATAGTTTACAAGTCTTTTAAGTACTTGCCTTTTAACAAAGACTTACCCTTCTGGGCCTTTTGTTCGGTGAACAGGGACTAGTCTCTGCCCTCCCAAAGGCTTCTTATACCTGAGGGCACAGTTAACAGCTGATCACCGTGTTTAAAATCGTCGCGCCGCTGAGGGTGGCTCCGCCCACGCTATCTCGGGTGTCCGCCCTGGAGCTGCCGGTGCGGCCTCAGGTTTGGTTGCTGTAGCCGGCTTAAAAAAAAGCCCCCCAAAGAGCTTTTGTCAGCCTTTTTTTTGCTTAGATTCCTTCCCCAGTGCAGTCTTACCTGATCTGAAGCTGGTCTCGACAGCAAAAAAATAGGAGTTTTCAAGAGGCACCTGATAAATTAAAGCCCACTTCACTTTCCATCCCTGATCAACCCAGGTCTGCCAGCAAAATTCAGTAGCATAAACATTGCCTAACATTAGTTTACGCTGCACTGTTTTGCTACTGTCAAAAATTAGCTATTCTGCAATATCTAATAGTTTTCTTCAGTTAGACTCCTCCCATTTACTAATCAAGAGGTAGAGGTCTACCAGCAATTTTCTAGATATGCTTATTACTTGCTTTATAAGACTGCTGAGGGCGAGCACTAAAGTCAGCAAACTGCCTGTGTTCAAGAAATAGGCTAATTTCTTCTATTCTGAAGTTATCCAATGATTTGGTTAAAACATAAAGAGCTGGCTTGTACATAGTTCCTAATATTTCTTACACTTCTGTAACTTTTAGGTTTTTACGTGGATTTTTTTAAGCCTATGGATTAATTTAATATCGACAATTAGCACTTTAAGGCAAGGGTCCTGATACTGCAAATATTTTCAGAAGTTATCCAACATACAAGATGGTGTTTACAGGGCAGTTAGCAGAGGAGTTAGCAGAGTGGTTTGATGTTTTGTTAGAATATCTGGATTTACCACCAACGTAACACTCATATGGAAGCAATACATTTCCTTAAACTGGTATTTGGCTTTGTTTTACTGAATTCTTATTACAGAATTTATAGAAGTTAATATACGTAAAAAGTCTTTGCATCTTAGTATAAAAACTTCTGTATTGTTCACTTCAATATACAAATTCTTAAGTGTTTTTAAAAAAACAAAGTTACAAACCTCTGCATTCAAACGTTAATTATTGACTGTCAATCGAAGCTGTATATTGTCCACTGAACTCTGCCACTTGGAATTAAAGAGAGGTGTGACTCTTTTCAGGAGCCTTGCAAAATAGTCATCAGAGTATAGACAGAAGATTATTTGTCTCAGTGCCCACGAGATGCTGTCAGTAGGATGGAACATACATTGCAACCATTGCCTGAGTCCAAACCTAAAGCCAGACTACAGGAAACAAGTGAGCAAAGAAAATCCAATTTACTGGTTGTGGGTTTTTGGGGTTTTTTTTAATAAATCCTAGTACAAGTTTGCTGGCAGATTCCCTTTTCTACCTTGTCAGAACTAAATGGCACTTTTCTACTTTTTCTCTTTATAGTTTTTCTTTGTCTCTGCTGTCCAACTACAGTGTGCATATACATAGGAAAAAAAAAAGAACTAATGAGTGTCTTGCCCCTGAGATAGTGTCACAGTGGTTAGGGCACTCTGTGGAAGTAGGAAAGATTGCTCAAATTCTCTTCAAATTTCTCTAGCTCAGAGAAAGTGCTAGAAATGAAATAAGAATTTTTACTGTTCTTGGTGAGCAATATAGTATTTGGGCAATCCATATTTCAGAGGCAATCTGTAGCAGTCCTGTGGTATTTCTTGTAGACATAGGAAATTGGACACTTAAAAGCTCCCGGAGGCTGAAAATGTGAAGGTAGTATAATCGACAAGCAAAGGTGGCAAAACTTCACACTCGTTTACAGTAGGGAGAGGTGAACCACCTTCATGATTTGGTTTATGGGCATCTGGTTTTCATGTTCAAATTTCTAGTCTTTTTATTTTTGAAAAAAAAAATTAAAATGCCTTCTTTGGTGTGCGTAGGGGAAGGTTCTGAATTGCTTTTGTAGCATCTTTCACTGTTTTTTTTTGCTTGCCTAGGGGAAAAAGGAGTTTCTCTATTTGTTTTTTTGTTTGTTTCAGGCAGACCTAGGATGCTTTTGGTTTTCACGTCCAAACACTGGAACAAAAACCGTCTCCAAAGGTGCCCCACAGCTCCAGCCCTCTTTGTGTAACTTTACACCAGAACAGAACTATGAGCCAGTTTGTCTGGGCAGTATTCCCAAGGACAGTCTGATATTTTTCAAGTATCTTCACATCAAAAAAAAACCAGTAACAAAAGAAAGGCATTTTTTTACATTTTAATTCCAAATGAAGGTAGAAGGGAAAATGAAACCTGGGTGTGCTGAAGAGTAAAAACTGATAGGAGGGGTAAACAATTGTTGAAGTTTGGAAAGAGTAGAAACAAGACATTATAACAAAATGATATATTTAGAAATATAGGTCCTTTAAACTTCTTGCTGACTTGAATTTCAGCTTCAATGAGGCTCAAGACCTTGCTGAAGAAGTATCTTTTCCCTGTTGTTTGTAACAGGAGAAAACACACAATTAATGACAAGGGATTATTAGGGAAATATCTCGACATTTTTAGTGTAAGAAAGGAAGCAAACCATGGTCATATGTATCTTTTGTCTGGCTCCAAATTATCTCTATCATGTTGGAAGTTTTTATTCGGAAGTCTGTGTTGACTCTCATGATTAGGACCAGAAATCCTGCAGCTGACAGGAAAATGACCTATAAATAATGATCCATGATGGACTTGTCATATAGTCACTAAATGAAATATTCTAGTACCTGTTTCCTTTGTCTTGTTTCTTAGTTTCCATCTTCTTTAAGTTTATTCCTTTTGACATATCCAGCTAGCTGTCTGGTAGAAATAGGGTGGGTTTTTTTTGTCTTGTAAGTGTATTCAATTTTCACCAGAAAAGTACCACTGAAAATATTGTTGGAATTATTTTTATGAACAAGAATTTCACTTGAATACAATTGGATGCAGTTAGTACTGGATTTCCAAATCAAAGCTGAGTATTTTTTTTTAAAGAAATGTTTATAAATACATGTATACAGATATATTAAAAACAGGGCTAGAAGGAATTGCTTACAATACAGTATGAATACTGGAGTTTTTAACAAATGAAAATGCCAGAGTTTAGTAAGAATATACACCTAAAACACATCAAACATACTATAGTAATTACCTGTGTTCGTTCTGTAACTACCATGCTGTATAAAGAAAATCAGCCATCTTTTAACAGCAGCCCATCTTCACTCTCTTAGCTGGTAATAAAACACTTTTTCACCAGGGAGTAAATCAATTTCATTCACCAATGTTGAAAAAGGTGTATATGGGGTCATAACACCATGTAGCAGATGCTTTCTGAGTTTGCATCCCAGCTCTTTGCCTGGTAACTTGTGTGGTCATGTCTTAAATGACATGAATACAATGCTTCCCCTGATACCGCTAACTGATAATTCTTTAAAGGATCTGTGCCTGGTCTGTCCACAAAAAAAGGGATATTCTGGTTACTGAGGTGGAGAAAGATGTCAGGAGACAGAAATCCTAGCACCACTATAGTCCATGTGAATTTTACCATTGGATTCACCTAATCCAGGATTTGGCCCCAAATTTGCAGTTCAGACCTCCCTTGTTTACTCTGAGTAAGGAGGCAGACAGAAACACCCATGCCAAATGTGCTTGGTTCACATGCTTTCAGCAAGCCTGCCAAAAGTGAACTCCCCTTGCAACATAGCTCAGTAAGCACTATACATGCAGCATTAGCAATTGACACTGCTTAGAATACTACAGTAGAATACTGCATGAAAGAACCATAAAAACTGGGGTTTGTGCCATCTGTTTCTGTAAAACTTGCAGAAAAAAACATGTTGGCAAATAAATTAGGATTGGTTTAGTGAAAAATAATAATTTGGGGTTTTTTGAACTTTGTTTTGGTTTGTAAGCTTATGTCATCTACAAGGAAAGATGGTATGACTTCACGATTGCATTGTTCTATCTGCCAGCCTCACCTTGTCTCCTTTTTGAAGTAAACATGATTTACTACAGGAAAAAGAATCATAAATTTGTCTAAGTGGCTTAGTAGACCACATTTTTCCTCCTGAGACTGTGCTTCGTTGATGGAATAAGTCACAATACTTTTTGTTTCTAGTTGAATCTCAAGGATAAGTTTTGTCTCATGTATAATTCAGCTCATTGTTTTGAGTGACTCAATACATACACTGTTCACTTACCATTTGAATTCCAGTTTTTTAGACTACATAATTTTCTGTTGACCTACAGTAGAAAATATACTGTGATCTGTGCCATGGCCATTACTTGTAATGTTTGTAAAATAATTAGAGTGACTAACACAGGTCATGGAAGACTACTCATATATGCAAACTATGATCATGATTCTATTTTAATTTAACAAAGTTGCACATCTGCTCATAAAAATGTCACTTGGCCAAGCTGGAAATGATGTTTTTCAAGTGCAGTGCTGCAGATCTGCTCATCTGGCTGGTCAACACTAATCACAAAAAAGAGGACTCATAGTTCATAACTGGAGATGGAACTATTCCATTCTTCTTTCCCTTTTGTCTAGTAAGCTTCAGCAAAGGAGGGGATACAGCAATAGATGGTGAGAGGCATGCTTGTAACAGCACTAAAACGTGTTGCCTGGTCTAGTTGAGAGGCGTCCCTGCCCATACCAGCGAGGTTGGATTAAATGATCTCTAAGGTCCCTTCCAGCCTAGGCCATTCTATGATTCTAAATATCAACGTTAAAACAATTTTCTATTTCTTTCCTTCTCTAATCAGTCCGAGTCCTGAAGGGATATAGTACAATAGCTGAAAGAAAGCAGATAGAAACATAAGGTACCTGACATAAACAAAGCGGCCATAAAAGTATACATTGAGGGAACCTATGGTTTCATACTCCAAGTGTTTGCTTTAACGGCCACAATTGTTTCAGATGGAGTCAGCTGCATTTCAGTCAAACTCTTCACAGTGGGCCCTATTTATATGCTTATTTTCGTTAGAAAGAATGTAGATTCCACACTATGGCCTGGATAGTCTGAATGGCATGTACAGCTTTCAAAATAGTGTTAATATTGAAAATAAGTCATGATCACTCTGTGATGGCAGAAGAATGGAAGCACATGAACGTTCCCAATGCACTAAACGTGTCCTTTCAGACTATTCAGATACCACCTGGACAACTAAAGGAGTCCGCTGCATTCAGTGCCTAATTCCTAACCCTTCATCCCTGTGTAAAACAAACCTCTTCACTATATGACAGCCAGCTTGCTATAGTGAAAGCATTCTAAAGGTATAGCTTCTCATCCAGACAGCTAGTGTTTGATTGCTGCAAAGAGAAGGTGATATTAAGAGTACACAGCCTATAATGAAATATGTCTGTGCATGCAGAATTTGATCTGTAAAAAAATCCTTTACCATAACAATAATTGAAGGAAATAAAGCCTTTGGATTTATCACAATTTGCCCAGCTGAGAGGAACTAAGTTTGTTCAAGCTTAGGCTCTAGAGCTTCCGGCATAGTAGTGAGCAATTATTTTAATTTTCATTTTTTTCTATAAGCATAGGACCCAAAATTTATATAGGAGTCCTTGGCCTGTTATCCATCTGTTAGTAAACAACACATCTTTTTTTTTTTTTTTTTTCCAAGTGATGTCTGGCCATTTCCTCATTTGCCCATCTGCTTTTGTAAGCTTTTATAAAAGGACTGGAAAAATCCCAGTTTTGTATGCTAAGAAATCTGAGATTCTGAACCATTTTCCAGTCTTCTTTAGATGCATCATTTAAAACCACATCTAGTAAGCTTTTAGTGGTTAGTAATACACCAGAAATAGGCAGATTTTCAATGATACAGGAAATAGAGTTTGAATTTCTTGATTTTACCATTTCAGAGATTGTTACTCAGCAGAAAATACTTGTTTGTAAAAAAGCCTTCTTTTCCAGAGATGAGTTCCAAGGTAGCATCAGTACAAAAGATTTGAAATGCTCTGCCTTTTTAGCAAAACAATTTTAATGGATGATTTTCTGATTGACTTCAGGCACTTGCCAAAGCTTTTGCATAATATATTTGACTGAGTAGTAGCCTGCAGAGTAATGTCAAATGAATGCATATTTCAAAGAGGAGAAGAGGGAAACGTAATTTTCCACCTACTAACAGGCTGACCATATATTCAGAAGTGGTATTTGACAGGAGCTTGATTCAATAAGTTCTGAATAGCTGCTGCCCACTGTTTTACTACACCCCCTACACAGGGCTGCAGCGAGGACCTGCAAAATCTACAATTGCAAAGGGGACCTAAATTCCAGGATTGTAGGAATCCAATATTTGAGATCAGCAGGAGAACTATGAAGCTGGCAGTGAATCATAGAATCCTAGAAGCATAGAATACCAGTTTGGAAGGCATCTCAAGGATCATCTTGTTTAACCTTTCTTGACAAAAACACAGTCCAGACAAGATGTCCCAGCACCCCATCCAGCTGAACTTTTAAAGTGTCCAATGCTGGGGACTCCACCACTTCCCTGAGGAAATAATTTCAATGGCTGAGTGTCCTTGTTGTGAAAAATTTTCCTCTTGTGTATAATCAGAATATCCCTAGCAGTAACTTGTACACATTAGCCCTTGTCTTTTCCATGTGACTCCTTGAGGAAAGGGGGCCTCTCTTATTTGGGATGGAGATCATCACGCTCAGTCAGTAGCACAGCACAGAATTGTGCTGGTGGCTGTGGTGGTGGAGTCAGTGAGAGGTGGTGGCAGCTCCCTGTCGTCTGCCTGGTAATGGCTATGCATCATTTGTGGGTATCAGCAGGGCTTGCCAGCCTCTGGCTCCATCCCAAAGAAGCAGCAAGAACTTCTGAAGTGGAATGGATGGGCATATAATGACTCCAAATTCATCTTTCATAAGAAGAGTCAAGAAGAATTCACAGGGAAAAGGTACAGGTTAGGTGGTGTGGTATTTACAACTTTTAAGTAATGGAACCAGTCTGGAGCACAAAACTACTTCTAGAGCATCCTCAAATGTTAATGACGTACCTCCATCCATTGTAAATGAAGAATTTCTTCAGGATCTTAGAGCTGCTAAAATCTCATACTCGCAGGTTGTTGAAGATAGCATATTCATGGCTCATGGTCATTGCCAACATGAAATGTGAGTACTCAGGGAAGGAATGTGAATGAACAAGGAAGAAGCAAACTCTAATCAAGACTGAATTAATGCTGATGTGATGATTTGGAACCCAATTTAAAAAATAAAACAATAATATATTTGGTTCTTTACAACCTGATCTTGCCACCCAGACTCAGTTACTGTTGACAGCTCCTAACTTTATTGCACCAGCATGCCTGATTGCTGTCATTGTGCCAGAGATATGATACTCCTGAAATTCAAACTGGGAAGGGGAGTAGATCATATCTGAAAATAAACAATCAAATGAGAATTTCTGTGGCAGAGGCTTGTTTACCACATCTTCAGATGGGCAGCTTAGCGAGTCTGGAAGTTGCTGAGTATGAATTCAATACAAAAAGAATTATATGGTGCTATTAATACTTAGCAATTTCAATCTGTAAATCTGTACAATGAAACTGAGCTTTCTTCCTTACAGGTTTAGAAACTAACATGAACAACATTTAAGGAGAGCTTTCGCTATGAATAAGGGATTTGAATCGCAATTCGTTACTGTGGCAGAAGCCCAAGACCATATAGGACTTGATCTAGAAAAAAACCAAAACAAAACCATTGGAAAGTCTTCCACTGATTTCAATGTTATTTTTCTCCCTTGAGACACTATAGAAATGTTCTAATGTAGTAAGAAATACGGGCTGATTTTATTATATTTTTAAAAAGTCCTTATATACATAACCTTTTAATTAAAATGGCCACTGACGATGCTGCGGAAAAACACCTGTCACATGTATGAGCACCATGAGTTATAGAGTGGATGTTCCTCTCTTTGTGATGGGATATTGCTTAGCTGAAAAAGCAGCAGCCCCTCTGCAACTTTACTCAGTTGCTTTTGAAATGGATTAATCTTGAGAACTGTTCTTGGTCTGTGCATGCGGCCTTCCACCACGGCATTGCTCTGATATGTGCTGCTGTGCTTTCCTTTTAATGTCTTACGACCTTTATGGTGTGTCAGTTTTTCTCTTCTGAAGGCAATGGAAGGTACAATTCTTAAGGGTCTCATGGAGGACTCCAAACTGCAGTCCCTTAATAGCACCACATGAGTAAGGATGAGATGCTGCTCCTTTTTTATAATCTACTGCCTTATTTCACAACAGAATCACACACAGGACACCAAAATCCAGTGAAGGGCTATTTTTAGTATCTACCCCATACAAAAGTAGAAAATATATCAAAGTGCATCGATCCTTTCTGAGTAGGACTTCTGAGTGCAAAGAGCAGTCCAAAGGACACTGGGAGAAAAAAAGATTTAAAAAGAGCATTGCATAGAATAAGGTACAACAGTATGTGTCTATGGCCTGATTGTATTACAGAATCATAGCATTGCCTAGATTGGAAAAGACCTTTAAGATCATCAGGTCTAACCATTAACCTAACACTGGCAACTCCTTGACTAAACTGTTTCCCTAAGCACTATGTCTACACAACTCTTAAACACCTCCAGGGCTAGAGATTGTACCAACTCACTAAAATAAGGCAGATTTGTATAACTAGTTATACTCTGTAATTGTCAATTTTAACACCTTACCCAATGAAACTGTCATTTTGACTATGTCCCGGTTTCACTGGGATGGAATCCCATCCTAGTGACGGTGTTCAGGGCATCAGCATTTTCGAGTCAGTCAGGCGCTTGAGCTGGGAGGGGCAAAAGCCAGAACAGCTGACCCAAGCTGTGCCACAGGTGTATCCCATCCCATAAATGTCAGCTTCATTATAAAGGGAAATGTTTAATAAGGCTGAGACTTCTTTTTGGCTTTTTTTTTTCCTCCCCTCCCTCTTTGCTCCTGCTTCTCTCCATCCCTGAAGGGGTTTGTTTGCCGTTCTGCTCCTGAGGACTGCTTTCCTGTTTATCGTCACCACCGTACATTCACTGGGCTGAGCATAACTTGGCATACTTTTTATTTGTTTTGGTATTAATATTAGTTTTGCTGTTTCATTAGATCCTTTTTCATTTCAACCCATGGGAATCCTCTCCTTCTTCTGATCCCCCTTCTCTGCTGGGTGGGAGTCGTTAGGGGATAGAGCAACTGCTGTAGTTTAGCCCTGGATATGGGCTAAATGTAGAAAAACTAGTATCAGTTTGGTTTCTACTCTAGTGTAAGACTATCTTCAGACTTCAGGTACTGTCAGAAATACTTTCATTTGAAACAAACTTCCATGAGATTACTTCTGTGTCTACAGGTTTAGGAGTATCAGCACTGCACTGCTGATTTCTTAGACTTTGGCAGTACAATAAAACAATTACAAGTTTGGTGGGGCTTCCCTTTTGCTTGAGAGATCTTGGGCACACCTACTTCCACCCTGACAGCAGCTACTTGACGTTCAAATCATATTAGAGGCAGCTAATGTAAGAATAACATCAAAACCATTCAAAACCATTTTGGAAAAGCAATGGTCAGGCTCTAACTGCTTCTGTTGTGTTAATAAAAAAAAATCCCTCAGGTCTATGAAATCTAGATCTAGCAGTGCCCTTTCTAGGTGTTTCAAGATGCCAGGAGCCAGAACATCAGCACTGGGTACTTTATTTATATTTTTATGGTAGTACATAGTTCAATTCACATGCCGATGCATTTATGGTTGAAACGTAATAGAATTTCAACTGATGTGGCATATAGTCACTTTAAAATTGAGTCAACTATATTGAAATCAGGTAGACATTTGAGGTGAAACGTGTTATTAAGATAGGCTAGCAAAGAAAACCCAAATGGAAATTGCAAAAAGTATTTCTGAAAAATAGTTTTCTTTCATTTATCTTCTAATTTGGGGTAGTGGTTTGATTTGCTTCATCTCCCTACATGCCTCGTAAGAATGGACATCTGTTCTTACTGGTAGCCTGCAAACTGCACATCTGCTACCAGAATATCGTATTGGGTACCTTCTGTATTCATCCTGGCTTGCTTGTTTATGTACTTAAGGTGTTATGTTTGCTTTTGAATGTATAAGCTCTTTGAAGCAGAAGTTTGTGTAAGATCCCACAGTCATGGTGTGACCTGGCTTCAGGTGCTCCTGTAGTCTTTCTCCATAGTTCCATCTATATTAGTGTGTGTGTTTTTGTACATATGTGTGTGTATATATATATATATACAAGTAAGTTACAGAAGCTGAGTTGTAAGAAATTGCAAGCAAAATTTAAGTTCATTTTTCATACTTAAATGGGCTGATTTTGGGCCTACATGGAGTTTAAACCCCATGTCCTACTGAAATCTGAATGTTCTTTATCTACAGCAGGTGGTTCCAAGAAAAATGCCCCTCTAGTACATTTTAGCTTTGGGTTGTCTATTTCCAGAGAGATCCATAAACTTTGTAAAACAGATGGCTACACTGACAGCTTGCCAGAAACCTAGGGACTGCACTTAGTCTACATAAAATCATGAACAGAATTAGTATTTATTTCTACTTATAACAGCTCTAATAACTGAATTGAACAAATTGCTTCTGTTTAAACTCGACAGTGATGGGGTTTTATTGCAAAAGAACCTATGGGGTTAAGTGGTGATATCAGTCCTAGTTTAAGACCTTTGCAGGTAGCACCTTAGATAACATTTTCTCTGTTAAAAAAAACAACAAAACAAACAAAAGAACCCAACACTTCATTTAATAAAGTACTCTGGTAAATCATGCTTCAGTCCTCTGAAGTGAGGAAATGGGATTTCCTGACATGATGTGCCAGTGCAAAATGCATCACGTGCTACTAAGGGAGCCCCTGGCCCACCCCGTGCCAGGAGGCTCATTTAGCAGTTTTGCTAACATCATTTTCAGTGCAAGATATGCTGCTTCTCTACCTTGTTAACCTCTTCTGTGTTATGCATATACTGGTTAAAAGTGAAAAAACATGCTGCAGGGACTGGTATATGTTCCAGGTATGACTAAGACCAATAGCTTTTTCCTTATTCACTAAGAGTAAAGAGAAAAATAGAAGATGCAACAACCATTGTTAACTGTAGGTCTCTGCTGGCATTCAAATGTGGAAAGTTTTTTTTATCTTCAACCTTTGAGCTACCCAGCTATGCTTTAATATTACTAGGAAGAAATGCCACCTAAGTCTCAGAGGCATATATGTCAGAACACAGCATATTGTAGCTGCTGCTCTTAACAGGTTTTTGTGCAGTTGCTGAAACTGAAGGAATGAAATACATACTAAACAAATATAGTGATATAGACCAGAAAGTTTTGTCTTAGCAGGAGGCTGAGTACACTTTGTATCGTACAGTGTTTACTCCTTCTGCTTTCTCCTCTTGTTCAAACAGCAGGACTTCAAGGCAGACAGCCAAGATGGATTCAGCCATTCACTGAGGCTAATTCCACAAGCCTGATGTCCTTTCATGGGCGCTAGGCTATACGTTTGCAGAAGAGAGCTTGATTGACACTTCGGTGTGATAATGCATAAACTCAATATTTAGATGTTATGTTTACTGGTAGCATGAAAAACTGAAAATTCCTTACTGGTGTCTTCTGAGCTGCATGAAGCTTCACGTGCAGCCTAACCTGGAGCTGACCTTGTGCAAACACAGCAGAGATTTCTGGTTAGCTTGTTAGGCAGTAAAGGAATCTATCTGCAGGGTGAAGCTTGGGACTCCTGTCCAAAATACTGCCAGAGGAGAGGTCTTTATTGAGCTCTTTAACTTTGAAATCCATGTGTGAGATTTGTCTTTTAATGACTAACAGGATTTGCAAGGAATCCCATTGCTACCATCCTGGACATGTATGCAGTCCTGGTCTGCTAAGTACTCTTGGCTGCAAGGATGATGGAGTTGATGATAATTGCCTGTTTTTGCAGTGTACCACATAGCTTAGAGAGCGTTTTGGGTTTTTTTTAACTAGTCTCAATACTATGATCAGTCCTCTACAAGCTGATACAAAATATCTCTGGGAGGTCTTCATAGGCAGTAATGTTTCTCCAGCCTGGAGAAACAGTACTGCACTGACAAAACTGATTGGGCTGGGTGTTATCTACCAGATTTTCCTATAACTATAGTTGCTGCCACAAGAGCTGAGACCCCTTAACTCCCAGTGCCCTTTAAGCGCTGTAAGTTTTATTGTTAAGGGATTTCCAGCCCATCCCTACTCATTACCTTGGAAACATAAACAGAAGCATTACTGAAAATGTCTAATAATGAATTTAGTCTAAGCACCCTACTGGGAGGTAGAGGAGCATTATTATCCCCATTTTACAGTTGAAGAATATGTTCCAGAGTTCAAGGCTGTCCACCAGATCTCATTCTGCCAAGTTTGTCCTGCCTGTATGACTAGGCTACTAATTTAAATTCCTCTGCTGACCACTAATACAACAGAACCAATTGTCAAGATAGGTGGTCTTTCATGTAATCACATTCAAAACCTTCAAGACTCACTCTATATTAAAAACAACAGTTTAAATCCTGCCCATAAACTTGCCAGCAGTCGCTACAGGTTTCTCCAGCATCCATTTAATAGTCTCTGTGTGATACACTACTTAATTAGAAGGTAGAAAGCAGCTGCTGGAGCTTAAGTTTCTGTGTCACCTCTACATATAGCTTCTTTGCAAAGCCCAAAGCAACAGTTTAACCTGACTATGACAATTGCACTGAGAGCCGTGTTCTTCTCATTCTTTCACAGCAGAGATGCAAAAGTTACAGGTATCTTGGTTTTCCATGTAGCTATGGCTATGCTTATTCTAAGCATTGAGAAACCAAGTTACTGGTTTAAAAATAATGAAATTTGAAACCGACGCTAAGGTCTCTGAATTTGTTTTCATGCTTTATGTGAGAAGGGCTCGTGTTTTTAAGTATTGCTTCAAGAACAAAGATCTTCAGGTTTGGTGAGTTTCCTAACGAAGGAGAAAGTTTTTGTAAAATCTCCTGAATCCTGTTGCATTGATTTCAACAAGACTCTCTGCTAAAGTTGCAAGGTCTAAAAAATACTCTCTTGGAAGCACCTTAAGCTCTGAGAATGTGGTCACAGAAAACCAACTGTTGCCATTAGCATAGAAATTAAGAAAGTATCTTGCATGGGGCAATGGAGAATTAAAAGTCCCAGTTCAGCTGAAACTCTTTGCACAGTATAAGACAAGCGAAGCAAGTTCAAAGAATGCTTAAATCCAGTGATCAAAAAATGGGTGCTAGGTAGAAGAAATGTATTTAAGGTGATGTTATTTTGTGCATTTTTAGTCTATTTAATACTTTTCCATTAACTCAGAGAGATAAAATGAACTGTGAAGACATAATACAGTACTCTGGGTATGGAAGCAAAGTGGAATGTAGTAGAGACATCTTAAAAGGATTGAAGAGATGAATTCTGTTCAGAGCCTATGACCATGGGAAGAGAGCTTGCGAAGGGATGCACAACATAAAGCTGAACTAAGTTTACTCTGATAATATGGGACCAGACAGTATTCAGCATGGCAATCAACAACAGTTATACAAGCCAGAGATCTGGAAATAGAAATGCACTGAATGCAACTTATAAAATGGATAATGTCCACTGTGAACAAAAAGGTCAAGAGTACCACTGACTCAGATAAGTGTTTTGTGGCTGCAGGTGGACACAGATTCAGTGAAAGATGAGCTGACTGACAACCGGATGCATGTAGGATAGTCTTTCCTTTAAGACAGAATGTTTAATGTGACAGTGATATGACAGAAAAACATCAAAAATAACACAAGTCGAGCCCAGCTTCAGAGCAGGTAAGACTGCACTGGGGAAGGAATCTAAGCAAAAAAAAGGCTGGCAAAAAGCTTTTGGGGGGCTTTTTTTAAGCCGGCTACAGCAACCAAACCTGAGGCCACACCGGCAGCTCCAGGGCGGACACCCGAGATAGCGTAGGCGGAGCCACCCTCAGCGGCGCGGCGATTTTAAACACGGTGATCAGCTGTTAACTGTGCCCTCAGGGTATAAGAAGCCTTTGGGAGGGCAGAGACTAGTCCCTGTTCACCGAACAAAAGGGTAAGTCTTTGTTAAAAGGCAACTACTTAAAAGGCCTGTAAACTATTCTGTGCATAGCTTTCCGGAGAGTCTTTGTATTGTAGAGACAACTATGGTTGCCACCAGGTCAACGGTTGTTAGAAAAACTGTGGCCACACAGACAGAGGCCCCAGGTAAGCATGTGGGTGGTCAGGCCTCGGGCTGCAGAGAATGCTGGAGCCTGGCACTGGCCATGGAGGGTAGTGGAAGTGACACTTGTGTCCGATGTGACCAGGTGAGCGATCTGCTCAGCCTGGTGGCTGAGCTGAAGGAGGAGGTAGAAAGGCTGAGGAGCATTAGGGAGTGGGAGAGAGAGATAGATCGGTGGAGTCACGTCCTGAATGGCGAGCAGCAAGCTCTGCAAAGAGCAGAATATCCCCCCACCTCTGGCCATCAGGCAAAAGGGGGGGACCTAGAGGATAGGGAAGAGTGGAAGCAGGTGCCTGCCAGGAGAGGAAGGAAAATCCCTGCCCAGCCTCCCTCACCTGCCCGGTTGCCCCTGCAAAACAGGTATGGGGCTCTAGACAATGAGAGCCAGGCAAAGGAAGAGTCAGTGGAGGGTTCACCCATAGGGCTGTCTAGGGTGAGTCGCTCCGATACACGCATTAGGACTTCTTCATCTAAGAAAAAAAGGAGGGTAATCGTAATTGGAGACTCCCTCTTGAAGGGAACAGAGGGCCCTGTCTGCCGCCCTGATCCGACCCACAGGGAAGTCTGCTGCCTCCCTGGGGCCCGAGTTAAGGATGTTATCAAGAAGCTTCCTGGTCTGGTCAAACCCACGAACTATTACCCGCTTTTGGTTATGCAGATCGGTAATGATGAGATAGTAGAGAGACAGCCAGAAGCAATCAAAAGGGACTTTAGGGCACTGGGGCAGATGCTAGAAGGATCAGGCGCACAGGTTGTGTTTGCCTCTCTTCCTTCAATTATGAGGAAAAATAGTGGAAGGTTTGACAAAGTGCAGCAGATTAATACTTGGCTAAAGGGGTGGTGTCAGCGGTCTAGCTTTGGATTTTTTAACCATGGGGAGATCTACAGGGCACCTGATCTACTGAAACAAGCTGGGGTTCAAATGACACAAAGGGAAAAAAGGATCCTTGGTCACAAGCTGGCGGGACTCATAGAGCGTTCTTTAAACTAGATATGAAGGGGGATGGGGTTATAGCTGGGATTGCAGTGGGGCAGTGTTCTAGAAATTATGAGGACCGGGTGGCCTTCCATCCCCCTAGGGTGAGATCAGTGTGCTCAGCTTGCTCCCTGAAATGCTTATACACCAATGCACGCAGCATGGGGAATAAGCAGGAGGAGCTAGAAACCTGGGTTCGGGCAGGAGATTATGATCTGGTGGCAATTACAGAGACATGGTGGGACAGCTCACATGACTGGAATGTGGTCATGGGTGGCTATGTCCTTTTCAGGAAAGACAGGCCAGCCAGGCGAGGTGGTGGAGTCACTCTTTACGTGAAAGAGCAACTACAATGTCTTGAATACCATCCAGGCATGGATGAGGAGCAAGTTGAGAGTGTATGGGTTAGAATTCAGGGGCAGGCTGGCAGGAGAGATACTGTTGTGGGTGTCTATTACAGGCCACCAGATCAGGGTGAGGAGGTTGATGAGGCCTTCTACAGGCAGCTGAGAGCAGTCTCACAATCACAGGCCCTGGTTGTCGTGGGGGATTTTAACTTCCCTAATATTTGCTGGAAGGACATCTCAGCCAGCCAGCCACAGTCCAGGAGGTTCCTCCAGTGCATCGATGATAATTTTCTGATGCAAATGGTGGAGGAGCCGACTAGGAGAGGAGCACTGCTGGACCTCATCCTCGCTAACAAGGAGGATCTGGTTGAAGCAGTAAAGGTTGAGGGCTGCCTTGGCTGCAGTGACCATGAAATGGTGGAGTTCAGGATCTCATGTAGCAGAAACAAAATAGCAAGCAGAATTGAAACCCTGGACTTTGCCAAGGCAAACTTTGGATTTTTCAAACAATTACTCGAGGAAATCCCATGGGCAAGGCTGTTTGAAGGTAAAGGGGCCCAAGATAGTTGGTTAGCATTCAGGGACTGCTTCTACCGTGCTCAAGATCAGAGAATCCCAACACGTAGGAAGTCAAGGAAGGGAGCCAGGAGACCTGCGTGGCTAAACAGGGATCTGCTGGGTAAGCTCAAGGGCAAGAGGAGAATTTACAGATCTTGGAAGGCAGGGCTGGCCACTTGGGAAGAATATAAGGCTGTTGTCCGAGGATGTAGGGAGGCAACTAGGAAAGCAAAGGCCTCCCTAGAATTGAACCTGGCGAGAGGGGTCAAGGACAACAGGAAGAGCTTTTTCAAATACGTGGCAGATAAAACTAACACCAGAGGCAATGTAGGCCCACTGATGAATGAGGTGGGTGCCTTGGTGACACATGATACAGAGAAGGCAGAGTTACTGAATGCCTTCTTTGCCTCTGTCTACTCTGCCGGAGGCTGTCCTGAGGAGCCCCGTTCCCCTGAAGCCCCAGAGGAAGTCAGGGCAGTGGAGGAGTTTGCTTTAGTCGATGAGGACTGGGTTAGAGACCAATTAAGCAATCTGGACATCCATAAATCCATGGGTCCAGACGGGATGCATCCACGGGTGCTGAGGGAGCTGGCTGATGTCATTGCTAGACCACTCTCCATCATCTTTACCAAGTCTTGGGAGACGGGAGAGGTGCCTGAGGACTGGAGGGAAGCAAATGTCACTCCAGTCTTCAAAAAGGGCAAGAAGGAGGACCCGGGTAACTATAGACCGGTCAGCCTTACCTCCATCCCTGGGAAAGTGATGGAACGACTTATCCTTGGTGCCATCTCAAGGCATATCAAGGATAAGAGGGTCATTAGAGACAGTCAACATGGCTTCACCAAAGGGAAGTCGTGCTTGACTAACCTCATAGCCTTTTATGAGGATATAACAAGGTGGATAGATGATGGCAGAGCGGTGGATGTGGTCTACCTTGACTTCAGTAAAGCATTTGACACAGTCTCCCACAGCATCCTTGCTGCTAAACTGAGGAAGTGTGGTCTAGACTCTCGGCTAGTGAGGTGGACTGTGAACTGGCTAAGGGAAAGAAGCCAAAGAGTTGTGGTCAATGGGGCGGAGTCTGGTTGGAGGCCTGTATCCAGTGGAGTCCCTCAAGGGTCGGTACTGGGACCAGTATTATTCAATATATTCATCGATGACTTGGATGAGGGACTAGAGAGTACTATCAGCAAGTTTGCTGATGACACCAAGCTGGGAGGAGTGGCTGACACACCAGAAGGCTGTGCTGCCATCCAGCGAGACCTGGACAGGCTGGAGGGTTGGGCGGGGTAAAATTTAATGAAATATAATAAGGGTAAATCTAGGGTCTTGCATCTGGGTAGGAACAACCCCAGGTTCCAGTATAAGTTGGGGAATGACTTATTAGAGAGCCGCACTGGGAGTCTTGGTGGACAGCAGGATGACCATGAGCCAGCACTGTGCCCTTGTGGCCAGGAAGGCCAATGGCATCCTGGGGTGTATTAGAAGGGGGGTGGTTAGTAGGTCAAGAGAGATTCTCCTTCCCCTCTACTCTGCCCTGGTGAGACCCCATCTGGAATACTGTGTCCAGTTCTGGGCCCCTCGGTTCAAGAAAGACAGGGAACTGCTGGAGAGAGTCCAGCACAGGGCAACTAGGATGATTAAGGGAGTGGAGCATCTCCCTTATGAGAAAAGACTGAAGGAGCTGGGGCTCTTTAGTTTGGAGAAGAGGAGGCTGAGGGGTGACCTCATTAATGTTTACAAATATATCAAGGGTGAGTGTCACGAGGATGGAGCCAGGCTCTTCTCAGTGACAACCACTGATAGGACAAGGGTTAATGGGCTGAAACTGGAACATAAGAGGTTCCGCTTAAACTCGAGAAGAAACTTCTTCTCAGTGAGGGTGACGGAGCCCTGGAACAGGCTGCCCAGAGAGGTTGTGGAGTCTCCTTCTCTGGAGACATTCAAGACCTGCCTGGACACGTTCCTGTGTGGCATAGTCTAGGCATTCCTGCTCTGGCAGGGGGATTGGACTTGATGATCTTTCGAGGTCCCTTCCAATCCCTAACATTCTATGATTCTATGAAAATTCAGGATACAAGGAGGAAAAGCCCCCTAGAAGGGTACGCACAGCACTTATGACTAGGTACTAGCTTGGAAGACAAACAAAAAGATGCTTCGATCTCATGGAAAGGGCGTATGTGGCAGAGTGGCAGACAAATGTGGCAAGTGAAAAGCCTTTGTTAGTGTTTTCTTGGGAAGAGAGTAATAAGACTAGAACAGAAGTGCTCAAGCTTCCTATGCATTGAGTTATGGGGGAAAAATGAATTATAAAAACATTAATTAAAAAAGTAACACTTCTGTGAAAGAAAGAATCAAGTATGTGCAAGAGAAGGAAGGCAACTAAGGATAAGGAAAATCCTGATTTTTAATGTACATCTGACAAATCTACAGAATTCTGGCAGATAATAATTGAAGAAATGGGATCTGTGACTGTGTGTGCATCCCTTCTTTGAATCTTTTAGTTTCTCACCCTGTTGCTTGAACAATAAAGTACTTCAGAGGTCTTCACAGAAAAAAATAAAATTCAAGACACTAGGAGAATAATTTGTCAGAGACAGGAAAACCAAGGCAAATGATATAAAGAACTATTTGGACAGAGTTTGAGCTGCTGCACAAACAACAAATCCAGAGTACACTTTTAAAAAAAAAAAACACCTGCAAATTGTAGAGTTAAAACTAGCAAAAGACATGTATTCTGTGGCTATCTAAAAGTGTTCAGTGGTAAATTATGCAAAACATAATTTAAAAAAAAAAAGTGTTTACTATACTTGCTCAAAAGAGTAACCTGAATGGGGTACTTGGAATAGATATCCAGATTACATGAGAAACAATTCTTATTAAAGAGTTTAAGAAATGAGAGTTAAGTAAGCTTCAGCCAGGAAGGATGTGGAATATGGCATAATTAACCTTACCCAATTACACTTGTGCTGGAAGCTAGGTGCAGGAAGAAGGCTTAAAGTGAGAGGCACTGGACACTCTTGGGAAACAAGAAGCTTTTCTCAAACTACTGCTTGCCTCAGTCAATACATCTTGGAGTTTGTACATAATGTTGGGATAATTCGTTGTAGCTGTGGGCTTGCCTATGAAGAAAACTGTTGGTTAGGCCAAATATTTATTTGTACTGTGCTCCTTTGTCTTAAAGACTTGGACTGGGGGGGTCGAACTCCCTGTTAGGAGCCAGAGAACAGCTGGAGTGGATGGGGGCAAGACTGAAACTCCGGAACACTGGGGCAATTTTTTTTTCTCAGTAAACAGTATTTTAGCAAGTTCTTAGACATTACAGGTGGGGCTGTATTTTCTTTTTCTCCATCTTTCTGGTAGTGGAAATGTGTCAGAATTCTCTTCATGGACCTAGAAGCAGCAGAGACAGATTTGTAACCCTGATTTGTGAGCAAACTGTCCTCTGAGAAAGGGGACTTGCCCTCCACAGCTCAGTGCTTTCATCACTTTTTGCCAGATTCAAGGTAATAACTTCATATCACTGTTTCCGCCTAACTACTGTGCTGCCACACACTCTGGTGTCAGCTTTTCTTAGTCCTCTCTGCATGAGCTCTTTAAATCTCCTTTAAAGCTGTAAATACTGGGGTAATACTCATGTCCATGGTGGGTAGGGCACCTATTTAAGTGCTTTGCTAGATGTCTAGTCACTTGGACAAAGAAAAGTGCTATTTTCTGTAGAGACTGAGAACACCTGTAACCATGGGAGTTACCAGCAGAGGCTGAAGCAGGGTTCCCCTCCACTAGAGGTGAACGCTGTATCCTGATCTTCACCCATATTTAGAGCACTTACTTCAGCTTCTCTTATCCAATAGCTAGAGGGTTAGCCTCTCTACCTTTCTCTTCCAGAAGTCTAGTTTCTATAAAAACAAAGCTTTTCTAGGTGAAAATTTTCAATAGATTAGATCCAAAATAATTAGGCATTTGGGATGGACAAAATTGCGTATTCTTGGTAAATGAACCATTTGTCAAAGTTACCTGTCTAAGTGGACATGTGAACATCTTACTCATCTACAAAGACAATAATCAAAATCTCCACTATAATGCTGCTCATGAGGTAAAGACCCTTACTCATGCTGGGTGGCAGTCACAGTGTGGCTTTCAATGCCGTTTCCTTGAAAGCTGTCTAGCAAATAAGCAGTTTCTTCAAGCATTCAGTATTGAAAAGGACAAATGACCAAAAGTTGAGAATGCCAGTTTTTACTCCCTTTGAACTCCACTGTTTGTAGAAACACTCAGCTATAAGCCTCCTAATAACAGGGAGCTTCGCGCACTGTAAAAGCTGTACTAGGAGAAATGGTGATGCATACTGGCAGATGATACAAAGCGAAAGGAATGGAAAGCTCATGGGAGGAAATTATGACAGATGGATTCAAGAGCAGAACTGAGAATCTGGCACTTGAGGCAAAGCCTAAATGACTTGTGAAAGTCTCCTACAGTAAAGGATGCAGCTGTCTCATGTTATCCACCTAATCTTCAGTCTCCAGGAGCAAAAGATCTTTAATGAATTGTGCCAAACTTGTTCTCCTTGTCCTGTACATGTTGAACACCACTCATAATATGGAATCTGTCCAGTATTTCTCTTTCTAAATATCATAAGTCAGTTTTCCTCAGACTTCCTGTGGTCTTCCTCAGGAATGCTGTCCATTTGCCAACATCGTCTTCACTGTGGAAGCTATATGTAGATTAGGTCCACCAGTATTCCTTATCGTTCTTACTTTGTAATTACAAAGATCAAACCACTGATAATGCATATTCTGGTTTTCCTAATTGCTTCAGGATCCGTTTCTAGTATAGCAATACTAGTTAAAACTGAATTTTGGATAAATCACTAATAGGACCAGAGCTGGGCCACATAAAATATTCAGATTTTTTTTTTTTTTTTTTTTGATAGAGTGATTAAAGGGGGGTAATTTAAGATCAGGATTTTCCTGAAGCTGAGGGAACTGTTCCTGAGATTGGTCCAACTATCTTATATGATGGTAGCTCTGGGTGTTCCTGCTGCTGTTAAGACAGAACATTTGCAAGAATGCATATGGTATTCTGTTAACTAGCAGGCTATTAATCAGAGATAAAGGACTGTCTGAAGCCTTACAAGAGAAACACACCATGTGTTCCTGTTAGTAAATACTAGTCTGGATTCTGTCTAAATTCTTGGTCAGTGTTTGGCTCAAAACTGAGAGAGGATGATGTCAAATGTAAAAGCAGTTGCCTACAGCAAGTGGTTTTCCCTGAGCTTTGAAAACTTACTCCTTTCTTTTTTGACAAAAATAAATAGGAAAGAAGAAAAGGGTCTTGACTTGAGTTTTGATTTATCTATTGATTATTCTGTGGTGACATAGCATATATTATTATTTTTTAATTTTATGCATCTAATTTACTGCTGCCCAGTCTCCTCTATCTTGACCACGCACACACAGAGTGGATATATTGAGGGTACAAAAATAAAAATGTTGTTTATAACAGGTGATGGTCTCCGTTTGGCTTCTTGCCTGGATAGGTAGGTAGCAAATTTGTGTGAGTAAATAGCACCTATATTTATCATCTTTGGTACTTAAAAAACCCCACATAACACATACAGCATTAGTATAATTTTTCATTAAGAGCCCCCCCAGGGTCAGGAAAGACTATGGCAACTCTGAACACTCATGGCAAAATCTTTAAATGACTACAGAAAAGTAAAACTCTATGTGCATTCAGTTCTTTTTACAAGTCTGCTTGTTTTGAGAGGAGGATTGGCCAGAAGAAAGAATTCTATTTGCAAAACTATTTGAGGTTTAAAGTATACAAAAATTTTGCAATGGAACATTCACATGAGCTTTTAGAATTTCTTATAAGCATTGATTCATTCTGGCCTAACTAATTACTTGCTGGGCAGAAAACCTTTCTTGGAGTATGGGGGATTCCACACTCAAAGTCTGTTTCTTCTAACATAATGTTTTACTTTTCTGTCTTGCTCAATATTGGTATTTTTATATATATATATAAAATGGACAAAATGGTCTTACAGAGCTCTTACAGAGCAGCTCTTGCAAGAACAGAAAAATTTGAGCCAAGTAGTAGATGGAGTCCGATGCCTGAGTCACCCACAACCCGTTCAAGCAGTCAGGCTATTATTTTGGATAAGGCTTTTGGATTTTGACCAGTAAGTCCATTCCAGACTGAAAAAAATCTACCCAGTATTGCTGACATTGAAATCTGCATGTGGATTTGGTAAATTGTCAACAAAAATTTTAAACCTCTTGATCAATCTGGCAGTGACTGTCTTCTGAAATCATAGTTAAGCTAGATTTCAGAAACTGTTAGATTTTTAAGAGTTTTATTTATTTTTTTTTAAAAGCCAGTCTGTTTTCTTTCTAGTTTAACATACTTGAAAAATATAGAGGGCATAGTTTTTGTCCAAGCACAAGACTTGTAATTACTGCAGTCCAAGACTAGAAATTAAGCTATGGGAGTACCTTTCCCTTCCATGCTGCACTCAATAAAGATTTATTTCTAATTGTTGATCAGTATAAACTAATGGTGTAGAGTCTGAGGAAAGAAAAGAAATGTCTAAAAATTATAAACTGCATTAAACACACTGTAAGCTGATGTCTTCTGAAAAACTGTCTCCTAAAAAAAATTAAAAAATACTGGTCCTTAATTGTGGGTGTGGAATACTGTTCAGTTCTGGCTCTGACCTGAACTCCATTACACCTAGTGATTCTCAAACACTGACATATGAATACACCCTCACATCAGCATCCTATTTCTATTTGACAGTTACCTCTTAGAAAAACAAGTATTTCTAAACCAGCATATTTTTCCTTGATTCTGGCATGAAATAGCCGAGCTCCAGCATCTGATGGTGTGACAGCACTCTGCTTTCCTTGCCTTGCCCATGTCAAGCGTCAGTCTTCCACGTGTTTTCGTGACACAGTCTTGTAGGAGTCAGCAGAGTGCTGTACAGACTTTGGCCCGAACAGCTGGATGACTGGCTGAATCTGCTCACTGACTTCAAATCACATGTTATCAGTGAAACCTTTGCTGCTGTGTTTCCTTTCATTGTGTCCTTAAGCTGACCATTTCCTGCTCATGTCCTTTAAGCAGAGAATATACAGAAGATCAGGGTCAGCCCCGACGCTGCAAATGCTTCACTTATGGTTTGGGAAGATAAAACTGTTGTTTTAAAAAGGTTTGAACAAACATAAAAGTTGCCTACACTTCTTTTTTTTTATAATGCAGTTGTAAAGAACTGATCATAAAAATTTCCTTCATCGTCAATTTTTAGCCAATATTGAACTGATTTTTTTAGATGTGGTGTGTAGTTCCAGCTGTGATAAATGCAAGCTATTGCAATCTGGTGGAGGAACCAGAAGGTTTTTTAATGACCCTACACTGTAATCTAAGCCAAGCAAATATAATGATTCACCCAGGGAAGATAAATTATTGCCTGGAAATATGCCAAAGCATTTTAATTTGTAACTCCGACATGTCTCTCTTGGAACCCATTGCAAAGTGTCTGGGATATGAAGTATTTTCCAAATTGTTATATAACTTCATAATTCACAGTGTTTTTCCCCCCTCCTCATCCAGCACACACATATATATGCTTAATGTAGACAAAAAAAAATTTGCTTTAAATAGCCACCTTAAAGCCCTTCGCTATAGCCCCATGGGGAAAAAGAATAAATAAAAATTACCTTAGTTGTGATTGTCAATAACATTTAAGATTTGAAGTTGGAGCAGCAGCAGGTGTCAGGGGGCCACTTGTCACCACAGCTTGGATATGTGACAAATTGTCAGAACCGGTTGGATGTCCTAGGCTGTTATTAGCCATCTGTTTGCAGCTCTGGGTGGGTCAGCTGCCTGGACTTGACCAAAGCCACCCTTTAATTAGCGAATTTGCAATTCCAGCCAATTTAGAGTTGGTTTTGCTTACTGTTTATGAAAGAAAGATGTATCACAGAGCACAGGGCAGACCTGTTTCTGGGATTTTGTGGAAATTGTGGTATACAATTTAGGATTTGACTGCCAGAGTCTCACCAAGGCACAAAGTGAGTGTGAGTCTGGGCACTGCTCTGACTACCTTCGCTTTCTGCAAATTCTTTTCTAACGTGTAAGGACTTTCAGCTGTGTAGGAGAAGTTGCTGTTTCCCTGTTTGTGTTTGGTGTATGTCACACTTACAGTAACCAGACACAGGCAAAACCCCTCCTCAGCTCCCAGTGCTCATCTTTGTTCCCATAACAGCTCCCAGAGAGGTCACTCACTTCTCAGAAATTTGCAAGGTCAGTGACTGAAAAAGAGTGGGATACTATTGTGTCCCACTTCTCCAGCAGAATATTAAAGTTTTATTATGTTCCTAACACTCCCAAGGCCAAATAAGTACTTGCAAATAGGATAGAAAGAATTGTACTTTGATAGCTCTATCAGGCTTTCCTTTTTTCTCTGAAACACATTTGAAAACACCTTGTAGCTAATTGGAGTTATTCTGCATGCCAAGAGAAGTTGTGGTGAAGTGAGGATAAGGTTAGACTAAAATAAATCATTTGATTGTATCATATACTTTGTTAGCTATTTAAAATATTTTCTGATATTCATTAGTATAGAAAAATACTAATAATTCCACTTTTTAAAAATTTCTTAGTATGATTTTCATATTTTGTGCTATTGGTTTTCTTCTTGGAAAGAAGAGTGTGGGCAATGAAGATGATCTAATAAATTTTACATTCTTCTATTGCTTATAGTATACTTTCTCTATTAAATAATACAATGGACAAGAACATGTACTGTGCCTTGGAATGTGATTCAAGCTCACTCTTACACTTCTTTCCCACAACTTGCCAGAACTACAGTTCAAAATAGCTCTTTACTATCACCTCCTCCTTCTGTGATTATAGCCTTCAGAGTTCCGACATGATATACTAATTCAATATGAATTGACATGTTTGCCACAATTTTGGTTGAAAGATCAGGAAGGAGAAAGCTCTTCCGTTCAGGAATGTTGAATGGGGCACATTTCTAAAATGAGCCCAGATCACTTATTCTCCTTCTGCTATAATGCACCTTTGGAGATCAGAATCATACAAGTTTTAGAAATCAATAGTTCATATATTTTATATATGATGAGTATCAAAATACAACATGGGCAATTCTGACTTCAGAGTCGATAGTTCCATTGAGAGCTTCTGCTAAGATCATAATATAAATCTAGAGAGGGTTGCACAGTTTGAAGAGTGTTTAGATAGAATTCAAGACTTAACAAAATGTACCCAGGTTTTACTTTTACAGTGAAAGGATTAGGCCTATATTGCTTGTGCATGTACGACTCTGCACATGTCCCACCTACCTCTCAGTGCAATTTTGGGTTTTGTGAAACTGTGTGCAAAATTTGGTGATTTTTCTTTGCACAGATTTGTTTGAAGTTTCATTTCCTCACTGCATTTACTTTTGTTCCCCTCCCCCCCCCTCTTTCTGTGCAATTTGTTCTCAGCTGCTTTAGCATTCACAGAAACAGGTGTGGGGAAATTTCCATTTGCCTGCACTACTAAGGCTGCGGTAGCAGGGTGTGACCACTGCGTTATCACATATCAATCCAGCCAGGTGTTCCTTGGAAAATAAGGCAAACCATGGTTAGATGAGCAAACGACAGTTTGAGGAACCAACACTACACCAACAGCTGACCACCTGCTCTCAGCCCATCATGCAGAGCCTATTGCTTTATGCTCGTGACGGAGAGCAGAGAGCCAGAAGCTGTTGCCCAAGGGGAGGAGAGATGATCAGTGGTGAATGAGGAGAAATTTGGCAGCCAGTGGAGGAAGGAAGGAAGGAAAGGACCAAGCTGGACTGACCTTGCAACTGCACTGTATTGTAGAAATATCATGTAAGTCTGAGCTAAGCTGCCTGCCGTATAGCAGCGGCTGTCAAGATGGCAGTCCTTGTCAGAGTGATGGTATCATGTAGAACTGTAAGGAACGGATAAAGAATGATGTAGTTAATTTGATGTCCTAAAGTACAGATGTCACGATGACATGCTGAGCTCTGAGCTGATTTTATAGGTGCTCTTAATTTATGCTTTCCCTGTAGCTTTTCCTGTTTTCCATTCCTATAAGTAAGTTCACTTCAGAAACTTTTCTGTCCACATTAATAGATCAGATTTTGTGGAAAAGGTGAAAGGTAGTTTAGAAAAGTGCAAATTGAACCATATTTCACTGCTGAAGATTTTTATTATTTTAATATTCATCTTTATTGTTGTGTTACTTATATTTATTGTGGGTCACACTATAAGGTAGTAGAAATAGTAGGTCTGAGTAAACTTTTTTTAGGAAAAGTGAGTTGCAAAAGAAGATTAGTAATAGAATAAAGAGCAATGGCTTCAAGCTGAAAGAGGGTAGATTTAAATATTAGGAAGAAACTCTTTACTGTGAGGGTGGTGAGGCACGGGAGCAGGTTGCCCAGAGAAGCTGTGGATGTCCCATCCTTAGAAGTGTTCAGGGTCCAGTGGGATGCAGCTTTGAGCAACCTTGTCTGGTGGAGATTATCCCTGCCCATTCCAGGGGGCTTGGAACTAAATGATCTTTAAGGTCCCCGCCAATCCAAACCATTCTGTGATTCTCTGATAAGCTTGTCAACAAAATTCTATAGTTTTGTACTTACATATTCTACAGCTTTTTACTAGTATATGAGGTGAGTGACAGTTTCCATCTCTAATCCTTTGTCCTAGCTAGGTAGTCAGAGGCTGTTCTAAATAGTAATGGAGAAAATCAGAGATGTATACAAAGCACATAGTATTCAGATGCTTATGCAACAGTATTGTAATACCTTGGACCGTCCTGGGGAAGCCAAGGAGGGAAGGAGTTTAAAATAGGTATGTATCAGATAAGAAACAGTAAAAGAAATCTCACTTTTATGGCACTTGCTGAGAAGGTGAAATTGAATCAGTTTACATAACCTGTGTGATTCTCAAACCTTTACAAAATTTTCTTAGATTTTAGAAAAACTTATTTCAGTGGAAACCAGATGAAAATTAGTATGTCACATATAACAAGTAAATGTCTCCTTTCTTCTGTGAGTATAGTGGTATTGACAGAAAGCCACAGGAGTGCACTCACTTAAAAGCAATATGACTGATCAGAACTGTAACTGGATGGTTTTGTTCTTGATTTCTAAATTAATAATACAAAGTATTTTTTTTCTGCTCTTCTATTAGTGCCTTTCATATACTAATGAGCCTATTATACTGTGAAGTATCCCAAGGGGTTGGAAAACAGTCTGGGAGAAAGAGAAAATTGATACATATGGAGGAAGGTGGGAGGGGTAAGTTTGGTGTGCCTATGTGGATACGTTAAATGCAGAGTCCTTTGTTTAAAAATAAGAATTAAAAAATCCTTTTTTTTTGTTATGTAATAAGAAGACATTTGTCTGGTTTTAAAGATCTGTTTGGTAAAGATTTTGACTTAATTGGAGCAAGGAGTGTCCAAAGTCATCTTTTTTTCTGTTAAAGGATAACCAATTTGTAATACCCTCTTCCCTCAAAGGGAGGAGATTTATATTTCTTAGTAGTAGTGGAATGTCTGGACCACAGAATGAAGAAATCTCTGCCAGTACTGGATTGTCACAGTACTATTTCCTTTTTCTTCTGTTTTTTATGTGTTATTTGGAAGGGAGGATCACACAGCATAAGGAACAGTGGTGTACCATAACCACCACTGAAATAACTACAGTTTGAAAAACTGTGAGCACAAGGAAATTGAAGATATTCAGGTTGGTATTACTGAGGGATTGCCCTCCAAAGGCTGCATAAATGTTCATGTTGGTTTTAATTTTAGTCATAGTGGATTTCCAGCATCTGCTGTGATTCAATATCACTATTAGATGGATACTCACTGGATGCCACTGGTGACTGATTATTCAAACACAGCCAGTTAAGCCAGTGTTGCTACTAGTTCTTTTCATGTCCCAAAAGCATAGCATGATCTGCTAGGAGTCTGTATATATAAACATCAAATTTTAAGGCTTTTACTCTGAAGTCTAGGTTTTTTAAAGAGTAAAGAAAATTTTCTTTTGACTCTTGTTCATCTGGTTTCAAATCTAACTGTAGGGAAGAGCTAAGTTTCATTATTAAAAGCAATAAAAATTTCCTCTGTCAATCAAATTCAGTGTGCTAGAAATCAAAAAAACTATGTCAATGGCCTAACTGGCCTAATTTTTAAGATGCAACTTTTATTGTAACTTGGCTGTGTCTGTCAGATTGGACTGAATGAATACTAAACATGGCATGAATACAAAATTTCTGCTGGCATTTTTTAGTTTTATTTTATTAACTGTTAAACTTACAGTAGTGAAAAAGAGTACAAGTTCATGTTTCATAATCGTGTTTTCTCTTTCAAGTAAGATCCGTATCGAAGGTTTCAAATTTTATTAACATCTGCCAATAGTTTGAACTCCAAATATGGATTCACCATATTGCAATAAAACAAATTAATGGACAAAGAAGCCAAAGTATTATAAATATCTCCATGTGGTGACTACTCTTACAAGGATATTTACACACAAATAGCTCTGTCTGTATGCAAAAACATACCTTGAGGTGCACAAATTATTCACAAGTGCATTTTATGGATTGAACCTCATTACCCCAAATTATACTGATCCAAAGACATCTTATACTGTATTTTGCTCTTATGCCCCTGTGCTTTGAATTCTTATACTTAACAATCATTGCATATTGCAATTAAGCGCTTAAACATTGGTAGCACCTCAGATCAGTTATATGTATTTCAGACCTATGTTTATTGTGCTACTCTTACATGATGGGGAAGAAGTTTCAGTCCTGGATGTCTGTCTTTTCATGCATTTGAGACAGAGCATTCTCCATATCATAGAATCATAGAATCATAGAATGTTAGGGATTGGAAGGGACCTCGAAAGATCATCAAGTCCAATCCCCCTGCCAGAGCAGGAATGCCTAGACTATGCCACACAGGAATGTGTCCAGGCAGGTCTTGAATGTCTCCAGAGAAGGAGACTCCACAACCTCTCTGGGCAGCCTGTTCCAGGGCTCCGTCACCCTCACTGAGAAGAAGTTTCTTCTCGAGTTTAAGTGGAACCTCTTATGTTCCAGTTTCAGCCCATTACCCCTTGTCCTATCAGTGGTTGTCACCAAGAAGAGCCTGGCTCCATCCTCGTGACACTCACCCTTGATATATTTGTAAACATTAATGAGGTCACCCCTCGGTCTCCTCTTCTCCAAACTAAAGAGCCCCAGCTCCTTCAGTCTTTTCTCATAAGGGAGATGCTCCACTCCCTTAATCATCCTAGTTGCCCTGTGCTGGACTCTCTCCAGCAGTTCCCTGTCTTTCTTGAACTGAGGGGCCCAGAACTGGACACAGTATTCCAGATGGGGTCTCACCAGGGCAGAGTAGAGGGGAAGGAGAACCTCTCTCGACCTACTAACCACCCCCCTTCTAATACACCCCAGGATGCCATTGGCCTTCCTGGCCACAAGGGCACACTGCTGGCTCATGGTCATCCTGCTGTCCACCAAGACTCCCAGGTCCCTTTCCCCTGCACTACTCTCTAATAAGTCATTCCCCAACTTATACTGGAACCTGGGGTTGTTCCTACCCAGATGCAAGACCCTACATTTACCCTTGCTATATTTCATTAAATTTTTCCCCGCCCAACGCTCCAGCCTGTCCAGGTCTCGCTGGATGGCAGCACAGCCTTCTGGTGTGTCAGCCACTCCTCCCAGCTTGGTGTCATCAGCAAACTTGCTGATAGTACTCTCTAGTCCCTCATCCAAGTCATCGATGAATATATTGAATAATACTGGTCCCAGTACCGACCCTTGAGGGACTCCACTGGATACAGGTCTCCAACCAGACTCCGCCCCATTGACCAAAACTCTTTGGCTTCTTCCCCTCAGCCAGTTCACAGTCCACCTCACTACCCGAGAGTCTAGACCACACTTCTGCAGTTTAGCAGCAAGGATGCTGTGGGAGACTGTGTCAAATGCTTTACTGAAGTCAAGGTAGACCACATCCACCGCTCTGCCATCACCTATCCACCTTGTTATATCCTCATAAAAGGCTATGAGGTTAGTCAAGCACGACTTCCCTTTGGTGAAGCCATGTTGACTGTCTCTAATGACCCTCTTATCCCTGATATGCCTTGAGATGGCACCAAGGATAAGTCGTTCCATCACTTTCCCAGGGATGGAGGTGAGGCTGACCGGTCTATAGTTACCCGGGTCCTCCTTCTTGCCCTTTTTGAAGACTGGAGTGACATTTGCTTCCCTCCAGTCCTCAGGCACCTCTCCCGTCTCCCAAGACTTGGTAAAGATGATGGAGAGTGGTCTAGCAATGACATCAGCCAGCTCCCTCAGCACCCGTGGATGTATCCCGTCTGGACCCATGGATTTATGGATGTCCAGATTGCTTAATTGGTCCCTAATCCAGTCCTCATCGACTAAAGCATACTCCTCCACTGCCCTGACTTCCTCTGGGGCCTCAGGGGAATGGGGCTCCTCAGGACAGCCTCCGGCAGAGTAGACAGAGGCAAAGAAGGCATTCAGTAACTCTGCCTTCTCTGTATCTTCTGTCACCAAGGCACCCACCTCATTCATCAGTGGGCCTACATTGCCTCTGGTGTTAGTTTTATCTGCCACGTATTTGAAAAAGCTCTTCCTGTTGTCCTTGACCCCTCTCGCCAGGTTCAATTCTAGGGAGGCCTTTGATTTCCTAGTTGCCTCCCTACACCCTCGGACAACAGCCTTATATTCTTCCCAAGTGGCCAGCCCTGCCTTCCAAGATCTGTAAATTCTCCTCTTGCCCTTGAGCTTACCCAGCAGATCTCTGTTTAGCCACGCAGGTCTCCTGGCTCCCTTCCTTGACTTCCTACGTGTCGGGATGCTCTGATCTTGAGCACGGTAGAAGCAGTCCCTGAACGCTAACCAACTATCTTGGGCCCCTTTACCTTCAAACAGCCTTGCCCATGGGATTTTCTCTAGTAATTGCTTGAAAAATCCAAAGTTTGCCTTGGCAAAGTCCAGGGTTGCAATTCTGTTTGCTATTTTGTTTCTGCTACATGAGATCCTGAACTCCACCATTTCATGGTCACTGCAGCCAAGGCAACCCTCAACCTTTACTGCTTCAACCAGATCCTCCTTGTTAGCGAGGATGAGGTCCAGCAGTGCTCCTCTCCTAGTCGGCTCCTCCACCATTTGCATCAGAAAATTATCATCGATGCACTGGAGGAACCTCCTGGACTGTGGCTGGCTGGCTGAGTTGTCCTTCCAGCAAATATCAGGGAAGTTAAAATCCCCCACGACAACCAGGGCCTGTGATTGTGAGACTGCTCTCAGCTGCCTGTAGAAGGCCTCATCAACTTCCTCACCCTGATCTGGTGGCCTGTAATAGACACCCACAACAGTATATAGACACAAGGTCTTTTATTCTCCTTTTGTAGTTAATTACATGCTTCAGTCTTCTCTCCAAATATCTAATTTCATTGAAATTGTTAGTAATTCTATCTTGACATATGCAGATATATTGGGGAAAACACACTGAATGTCTGGACTTGTTAGTGAATATGAAAACTGATGTCAAATTTGTCTTTTGAAAAGTGTGAATTGTGAAATTAGAGTATAAAAAGGGTGATTTAAATTGTCTGGTTAATTCAAGTCCCTTGAACCAGTTCCAGTCATCTTGTCATTTTTAAAATCTTTGCTAAGATTAAAAGGCTTTCATTAAGAAACACACTGGGCAAATTTTACTCAAACTGTCAGTAATAGCAGCTGCTTTTTCTTTACGAATTGTCTGTGAAGTAAGACATATTTGGGAGCTTTCAACAGAGAAGAAAACATATGACTTGCTATAGTGGCAGGTTTTCCACTTCAGTGTGTAGCACCACTTGAGGGTCATCCTGTTCCCTCACAGGAACATGTTTGCACAACAATTGCTTAAATGCAAAATAACAGGACAGGAACTTCCGTATTCCTACTTTGTCTGAGTGTGATTTAGCAGATGAGATTGTGTACTGGTGACTAGCTGACACTGTGGAGACAAAAAAGCAACCTCTAGACTAGTTACGGATTACAGGCCATGAACTACTGAACAAAGGATGTGTTTGAACTGTTTGTTTCAGCTAAGATTTAAGATTTCTATCACACTGTTTCAGCTGTTTGCTGCCTAATATTTGTGGTTGGTGACCAGATGACTGAAGAAGAGAAATCAGAGGTCTGAGAAAGCCTTAATGAACATTACTAGGCGTGAGCCTTTGTACAAGTACTCATGAGACTTCTTGTTTTCCGCAAGCATTTTGGCTAAAACAATACTCACATGATTTCTGAAAATAAATACAAAAGGTCATAAATACCACTGAGGTGAATTCATGCGTTTTAATATGATACATATCTCTGAGTACTTACTTTGCATTATTCACCCATGTCTGAAGAGTAACAAGGGAGCTCTTGGAACGCAAATGTTCTTTACCGGCAGGAAAACTAGCAACAAAACGTATCTGTTGTAGAAGGGTTCATGCCTCTAGATCTGAATCTGCCACGTATGCAAACCCAGTGAAAACAGTAAAACTGTTGAAGTAAAATTTCTTGGTGCCTGGGAAAGGCTGAAGTAAAACAACATAAAAAGTAAATCACATTTAAACTGCTCAGAAAACAGTGTATAAACTGCTAAATGCTACTGAGGGACTGGGTTTGTTACAGCTGCAGCTGTTAATTTGTGATACTAGGCCATGCAAATGATATTCTAGGGACGAATACACTATAGGAATAAAATATAACTAGTCTTTAAAAAGTATGATATACTACAGTTATCATTTCCATAAGGTAGAAGTCTCGACTCTTCAAGGAAAATCATTAGAGAGGAATTCTTCACCTAACATTGCTGATGTATGTGATCTTAGATAATTGTCTTCAGAAATGTTAATTTTAATAGAATTGCTGCAGCTGACAAATTCCTACATGTATTTTAAATAATCCATCACAGTGCTGCAAGCAGAACAGGCAAATAAGAGCTCTGGGAATTTCCTGGACCTCCTTGACTGAACACTGAACAACCATTTTTCCTTCAATCTGCCAGATGCTCTGTACAGGCTGCTGAGTTGCTCCTAGAAATAAAATTAAATGGATTTTTTAGAAACTTTATAGTTTTCATAATCAACTTGCATTTCATATAAGGCAGTTAATTGATTTATGTATTGTCATTTAAGCACTTCTTTCTATACATTAGTCTTCTTTTTTCTCTTTTTCAGAGAGAAATTAAAATTTAGCAATTATTCAAAAGAATTTACTGGTTTATAAAGATGCGGAATGCCTGTAGTTCTTGTATCCTTAAAAATCGAAAAGTTCCTAAGTTTCTTTAGAAACCCATTTTATGAGAGCAGAGAAAGTTATAATTTGTGAAAAATATTGGACGTGATGTATAAAATTCCATGGCATCATGGGCGAGTAAGGAAGTTATGCACAGAAATTATTATTCTTGGAAAAATTAGTTGAATTTTTCAGAAGCTGATATAATGTGGCATTCTTTCAGCTGTAGTAATATACTGGCCATGGATAAATTTTCTGAATCTCTCCTTAAAATTTGCATTGAGTTGGAAAAAGTGAAAACTATAAACATCAGGGTGATATGGAGAAAACGATTTACACGTTGTATTCAGCTAAGAGCAAAATAACAATTTCCTTTTGCTATTTTTACCATTTTTTGTGGCCTGAGACATTCTTATTTGAATACCCTTTTAACGCTAGTTAGTACGTCCTTCAACACTACTGATATCAAAAGTTCATTGTTTTAGATGCATTTTGTTAAGATTCGTAGCCTTTGAACTTTTTATTGTTACCTGCCAAAACAAAATGACAATCAAATAATTCTTCCCCCCTTTTTGCTGTCCTTCCACTTTTTTTCAACTTCCTTGCTTTTAGTTATTACTGTTACTCTCAAATGACTTTATCACAGTGGAACATAAACAAGAGATTAGGTATCTCATCTGGATTAGCTTCACAGACTCTCTCCTTTTCACCCCCAAAAGCTCAATGACCTGCTAAAATACGGTATCAGCTCAGTTTTCTTGGGCCAGCTTGGTTCACTTGGCTTGACACTAGCAAGATAAAACTACAGCAGTCTGTCAGCATAAGGGATATCCTTTGAAAAACAGAAGTTTTTCTTCTTTAGAAGCAGACTTTTTTTCCTAACTCTTTTCTCCTTTGTATTTTGGATTCCCCTTCCCATCTTTGCAGAAGGAAAAAAAGCCTTTGTGTCTCCACAGTTGCCCTCACAGTGTTACTCTATAATACAGCAACTATATATTGAACACTTAAGCAGAAATTACAAGTCTATTTCAGAGACAAAAAGGAAATAACAGTTTTTTTCTGTATTTTAAAAATTCAGATCTGAAAATGAAGAAAATTTTGATTTTCAGTTTGCAGCATGTTTAAATAACTGAAAGATAATTCCTGAAAATCATGCTAGCTTCAGATTTTGGTATTAACATTGCCTTTTTCTTAACTTCATTGTAGAAATGAGTAACTAATTAATTTTGAAACATTACCCTGCCAATAAAGGTAGATAAAAATGTGTGCATGGTAAAGTTTTTCTCAGTGGAAAACAAGACTACTTTTTACTGAGGGAAAGCCTGTAGTTACATCACATGTGCCCATCTTTACATGTACATTCAGACAAAAATATTTGCATGGTTAACTATTACATTTGCTGTGATAATGACAAGCGCAGTAAAGTTCTGTCCCTCCATCGAGGATACCAGATTTTGCCCTTACAAGCACGTCTAAATATTCTGTTTGGCCCTGAGGGCATCATGAATTCTTGACTGGGTATGGCTTTCCAGTTGATTCATTCGTTCTGCTGGTGCAATTGAGCTGATATCGAAGGATTTTAGGGAAGAGCTCAGCTTGTGGAAGCCGGCTGTGATGAAGGGTTGCAAACCTCTTCCAGAAATTTTGAAAGGAATTCTATTATGACCTAGTAATTTATTTTTTTTAATTAATCTGGAAAATGAACTATCTTATTACAGGCCATACAGCTTGGAACCGTATGACGTTAAGGTAAAGACTTGTTGAAATGGAGCTAGCGCTTCGGTTCACAAATTCAGGGTTAGAAGAATCAAAATTAGAAATGGAGGTTGAACGGTTTTTGCTGCTTTAGGAAATTCACATAGATTTCATGCAGCTGCATAGATTGAGTAGGAATCCATTGAAATTATTAAAACCGAAATATTTTGATTTGAGCTTTCCTGGATAAACACAGAAAAAAACCCATTTCTATTTAGTGCTATTTTTGTTGTTATTCTGCAAGATATACTAGTTATTTCTGTGTGCTTTGCAACTCTACAGGAGGATGAGTTGGATACAAAAGGAAGACCTATAAATAAACATGTAGGCTGACAAGCTCAGCAGGGTGTCAAAGAATATGTTGACCCACTAATAATTGAGGGGTATGAATCTTCTAGCTGTGATGTCTATGAAATCTCTTCAGTGAACTATGTATGACACTATCATGTAACAGTTATAAAATATTCAAGTCCTAGCCTTTGAAAATGTTATGGTTTACTGAAAAGTAGCTTAAAAATAGCAGTTATTTTAGATTAGTAGATACCAAAATAGCTGGAAACAATATTACTATAAAGAAATGTTAATCATAGAAACATAATACAAAGATGTGTAATATATAAATGTAAGAGAAAGTCTACACTGGATGAATTTATATGTCCTGTGTCTACACAGTTCCAAGGACAATGTTATATGATCCCATTTTTTGCTTATCAGAGACACTTTTTTGTGTTTATATGACATTTCTAGCAGATATCATCAGCTTTTAAGTATGAGGCTTGGCAATTGTGGCTATAAGCATTATGTATTATGGTATATAAAATTTCAATTTTTTCCCTTGTAAAACTTCCTCAAGTTTTCCTTCTGGGTCTGATTGATGACGGTTAACACTCTGGCAATGGAGTTGCAATTGGTAAACAAGCCCCTGTTTCTGAATGCTTTCTGCAACACTGTTGCAAGAGTGTCACTTCGTGACAAGTCTATATACCAGTGATGAAGAAAAACCTGGGCAAAAGCTAATAGTTACTGCACCTACCAATAAATCTATCAACAAAGGTTCCTGCCCGGAGTCATGGCATTAACGGGCAGCCATCAGTGGTTGTCTTGCAAATGCCTTGGGCTCAGCCCCTTGTTCTAGCTCCTGATCCTTCATCCATAGCCCCACTCTTAGGGTGTATTATTTATGTCCAGCTCTTGCTGTGGACCATCTAGGCTGGCTTTGACTCAGGCACAGTTCCGTTTTCTCAGCGACCCTCAGTGATGTGCTGATTTTCCCCTCTGCCTGACCTTGTGTTGTGCTCTTGACTTGCTTTTCTGGGACACATGGACTTGGAATCATAGAATCGTTTAGGTGGAAAAGAACATTAAGATCAATGAGTTCAACCATTAACCTAGCACTGCCGAGCCCACCACTAAGTCATATCGCTAAACACCACATCTACATGTCTTTTAAATACCTCCAGTGATGGTGACTCAACTACTTCCCTGAGCAGCTTATTCCAGTGTTAATAACCCTTTCTGTGGAGAAATTTTTCCTAATATTCAGTCTAAACTTTCTCCCTTAACCTCAGACAGTACCTTGTTTTGCCTTCTCACTCCGGTTTTTCACCTCAGTCATCTGTGGATACAGTACCCAACTCTTCAGTTACTGTGATCCAGTCCATGCTTAGCTTCTAGGTCTACCTGCCTATGTGCGACTATAAAAAGCTCTGTCCTCTCAGCAAATGTCAAACCCAGTCTTGAACTCACTCCTTAGTGTCTCACTTTCACAATAAAAGAAGCTTTCACACCGGAAATTAATGCATGATGGGAGCTACACAGACCAAATTTGCATTTATTTTTCTTAAATACAACAAAAATAATTGCTCTGTTCTTTTTTTCATCAAAGTTGGTGCACAGCCTGACCACAGAAAGGAGCCGAAACCAGACATTCCACTTTACTCGGCATAAAGGGTCCCCATGTTGCCCAGGCAGATGGAATATGTGCTTCTCTGCACAATATGTGTCTTTGTCAGCAGGAATTTCCATAATTTTAAATGTAATTTAAAATGCATTTTCATATTAAATTTTTTGCCAAAACTTGTATTAGAGATATTTGTTTTCCTTCACGCAGACTTTCCAGACATGTCTTTCTGTTTTTGAGATAACTAATACTGGGTGTGAACTGCTAAAGTATAATGATGAGTTGCATTTTGCTAGTCATGTCATTATAGCTAATCCAATAAACACTGAAGTGGCTTAATTTGATTACAAAATGCTGCATACACAGAAAACAACACTTTAAGGGGATAATATATTTTGAAGGGATTCTGTCTATTCAGTGTGTCCTACAAAGAGGCAATTTACTGAACCAAAGACTGATAACATACCTCTTCATTTTAATTTATTCTTTATTTTTAATCTCTATCAAATTCCTGCAAAATGCAGAGAAGCATGCACACACGTGTGTGCAACATTCATAGGTTTGCAGACCGAGTGATCAGTAATAGTGATAGAAAATCTCCTTTTCTTATGCTACTACTTATTAATCTTATCCTGGAAATGAAGCAATTGCTTTAAGACTGTTAAACTACTTTTCTCCAAGAGAAGAAAAACCCTGCTAAAAGTCATCAGCGATGGTGTGATACTCACATATACTTTTCAAATGGACAAGTGTTGAAGATAATACATTAATTTTCAATGTGTTCAGCTTGGAAAGTTCACTAGGAAGACAAAAAGAGTCACACGTTCATTACTGTTGCCCATACTACAGAATGAAGCCTTGACATAATATGGTCAGGAGTTGCATCCTAGATCAGCCCAATTAAAGTAATATTTTGAAGTCTTTATGAAGGCAATTATAAAGTAGTTCAGATGCGGGGAGAACTTTTTCATGAAATTGTTTTTTGCTAGTAAAAGCGAAATCTTACACTACAAAAAAATCACAAAAACATAGGTAAATCTCACTTACGTTTCTGATAAACTCTTAGAGTCTAAGATCTGAGAGTTTCAAGAAACTTTTTATTACAAATAATGCAGACAGGTGATCACCCTATTTTCTGACGCAATAACGAAGCCCATAAGCTGCATAAGCTTTGACATCACAGCATCTGAGGAAGAATGATCCTCCTTTACAAAAATAAAAAGAACAGCATCTTACTTCTGGGGAGAGATGTAAACAGTGAGAAAAATTGACAGAGCCATATACTTGGTTAGGACTGACCCGTTAATGAGGTCTCTAATATCTGGAGCAGGGTCTATTCATAAGCATAACCTGGCAAAATAAGCGCTCTTTTGCAGACGTGATATTCTTTTTTCTATTAGAACTTGATTGGAGCTGAAATTTTACCCTCATTTGACAGGAAAACAGACTAGTATGAGGAAAAAAAAAAAGACTATATGTTAAAGCCCTCAGGCATTCTCAGATTCTCAAGGAATAAGCACAGTGTTACACATAATAAAGTAAAGCAGAGAAAGGCAATCAAGTATTTGCTTTGTCTTTGATTTCTGTGGACTTGAGTCTTTAAAATTGGCTTCCTCACTGATGTTGTTAGAGGAGAAAAAGGAGGAGCAGGAGGGAAGGTGGTAACTGTGTCATATGGTTACTAGTGTCCTTCTAATCAAAAATTACATCCAAGGCCACATGTGGTTTGTTGGCTACACTGTCTACTGGTGGTGCCTACAGGTGATCAGCCTATATAATTCTCCCTTTTTCAGCCAAGCCTGTTATGGTTACAGAAAAGCATACTGAAGACACATTTTCTAATAATACAGTTTGATGACAAAGGCAGACAGTTTCATTTGTTCTATTCAGCCACATTTTATTTATTCCCTACTAAATGAATGGAGCTAAACCAGACATAGAAAAGGAGTAGCTTCCTGAATGACAGTTATCTCAGGCCTTCAAGAAGGATCTTATTTTCCAAAAATACCTCACAGATAAACAGATTCTGAGGCTCTAAGATTAATAATATGTATCTAACAAAGGCAGATTTTATTGAATTCGTGACATTTCAATAGTGTAAGTTAATAAAGGGAAGGAAAAGAATCCTGTTTGAAGAAGAGTACTTTTAATAAACATTTTAAAGTCTGGTCATGTTGGAAATATTGTACATATTGAACTTAAAATCAAAATGATGTAGGGATGTTTGGCATGTTATGGGCTCAACGCATTTTTCTTTTTTTTAAAGTTCTCAAACTGACCGTGCAAGTGGTGATATACCTGTAAAATCTGTGCATAATAACATGTTTCTGATACAGAGTGCCTTTTAAAATTACTATAAGCTTTTTACTCATATAGTCATAAAGATAGGATCACAATTTGCACAGCTATTTAACACTTGTTTTGATTGTATTCTAGATGCTTTTGCAGGGTACTAGTATGCTCCAATTCTGTGGACTTGTACAATGGCTTTTTAAAACTCTAAAATGAAAATCAGCCTTATTTTCATTTCTTGATGTTCTTTACCATACTCATGTAAAAGAGAAGATGTACTACTTAGTTTTCTTATAGCCGTGGCGATGCTCCCAAGCGTCTATTGCAGATAGGATCAATGGGTGCTGGAGAGTTTTCTGTCTAATCCATTTTTCCCTCGAGTGTAGCCCGGTGTCAGCCCTCCAGCCATTTAAAACCGGTTGCTTGAGCTGAATGCACTTCCTTTTTCCTCCTTGTAATTCTTGAACATGTTTCTGAGAAGAGCTTTTCAGTTACCAGCAAAATAATTTTACTTACACCATGACACGAGCTTTAATCCTGAAGCAGTTCTTCTGCCTGTTCTGCTTTGAGGAGGCTGGTGGGGATAACAATGGGTTGTAAAAATCCAGCTTCCTGCCCTCGCTGCTGTGACTGACTCCTGTCTCTCGTGTTCGGATGTGCCACCGCAGGCCCTAGCACACCGCTCGCTAGACAAAGCAGGGAAGATCTTAATGGTGCAGAGCTGTAAGAATGCATACAGTTGTATTTACTGAGCAAGTTTGCTGGTAAAATCTTTCCTGCATTTAGAAAAGAAGGAAACGGTAGGTGAGTTTCATTTACGTGCAATGAGTATATATTACCTGCGGCTGGTCTCATGTGTTGGGTACATTTCTGATCAGAAGGAAAAAGCCAATGAGGATCAATATGTAGCTGTGTGAGAGCTGAAAAGTCATTTGTGCTTTCAGTTCTGCACCACCTTCTAATGTGATGTGTTCCTGTGTATTACAGGATCTTTATAATTAGAGACAATTTCTTCATGTTTAAGACAAGTGGGAAAATAATATTCAGAAGAAGAAGCAAGTATGTCTTAAGGCTCTTCTCTGCTGGAAGCAGGAAAAGACAGAATCAGGATTTGGAAATGTCAAAAAAGTTCTGTGCATACTGGGCTAAAAATGAAGAAATATTATAAAATATTGGATTGGGATTTTACAGAGCTGCTTGGCTGTTCCAGACTTAACATTCACATGTGCTTTGATAGTAGAGATTTGCTACTTGTGATTTTTTTAATTTTTTTTTCCTCAATATCTCTCCACCCTATAAGTCTACAAGATATATCTCCATGCATTGTCTATTTGAAATTACACAAGGGGAACTAATCATGCCAATATGTTTTCCATCCCTAAGCATCATTAATGTTTACAAATATATCAAGGGTGAGTGTCACGAGGATGGAGCCAGGCTCTTCTCGGTGACAACCACTGATAGGACAAGGGGTAATGGGCGGAAACTGGAACATAAGAGGTTCGGCTTAAACTCGAGAAGAAACTTCTTCTCAGTGAGGGTGACAGAACACTGGAACAGGCTGCCCAGAGAGGCTGTGGAGTCTCCTTCTCTGGAGACATTCAAGACCTGCCTGGACACGTTCCTATGTAGCATTATCTAGGCGTTCCTGCTCTGGTGGGGGGATTGGACTTGATGATCTTTCGAGGTCCCTTCCAATCCCTAACATTCTATGATTCTATGATTAGCACCCCAGCTGAAAGTATGGCCAGTCTCATTGTGGTCAGCCCTGTGGCCAGCCGTCTTTCTCTTTCTTCCCCCATTTCCTTTCTATTGTAGAAGAATACAATAGATGCTTCACAAAGAGGGAAGTACTTCTAGGATTTAGGGTGGACCAAACACTAACACAAGACCAAAGAGGACATTCATACAAATAGCAAGATATAAAAATTATGCTCCTAACTAAAAATATCTGTGCTTGCCATGCATGTACGATGTAGAAATAGTCTATGCTAATTCCTTTTCCCCAGTTAAATCATTCATTATTGTCTTTGTTTAGTCAGCTGTTCTATCACACAACAACACCTCCCTGCCCCAGGAAGGGGAATTGGGAAAAGGAAAGGAGACCTAGCGGTTGAAATGGAAACAGATTTAATAAAATAAAATTATAATTAAAACCCATTAATACTAATACAAAGTGTATGAAGTTATACTCAGCCAATGTAGTGGTTGCAAGCTGCACACTCCCAGCAGGGAATTCTGGATGTCGGCACTGCGAGCACCGCGGCTCCAGCAGAAACATGATGGTCATGGTAAACAGGAGAGCAGCCTCGGGAGGAGGATGACAGGCAAGGTCCTCCAGGGATGGCAACCATCAAGAGAAGAGACCAACCCCAGAAAATTTTCTGATTTATAGTGAGTTTGGAATACTTGTGTTGGCCAGTTTAGGTCAGCTGCCCTGTTTTTTGCTTCTCCTGGCTTTAGCACCTGGCTAACTCAAAACTGCTGAAGACCTTGATCACTATGGAGAACCATATATTATGGCTGGCTACAAACAGAAACAAACTGTCTTACCAACTTTGTTCTCACTGAATCAGATGCTGTAGTCTCCTCAATAGTAAATCGATTCCACCCCAGCGAAACTGGGATAATTGTAATTAATCTATGATGTGGCAGGCTGCTAGTTAGAATACCATCTACCTTTCTCTCTCTTTCTTTTTTTTAATCACAGGTTGCACCCAGACACCAAACAGTGGAAAACATGCCCAGAAGCAATAACGGAAGATGTGTTCTGAAAACCTCATTTTCTCAGGAGTTTTGCTAACTGTTCTTCAGATGCCTCTGCTCAAACTGATCAAGGTGTTTGGGTTGTATGGAAACACTGTAGTTGTCTAGAGGCAGATGACTACAACAGCTGGCTAAAGTATTTTGCTAAACTACTTACTATTTTCATGGTATCTAAAATTATTTTGGATATCTTTCTGCTGCACTGCAGAAAACACCAGGGTCAAAGCCATATTAATCAACTCTAGAATTATTTTGCTGATTCTAAGGCATGCATGAGCTTTTAACACTTTGATAAAGAGGTCCTCCACAAACCTGTTCTGAGACAAGTTTTGGATTTTGATACTAAGATGACTTGCTCAGACTTTTATTTGTCATGTAAGTGTATGTGTTAGCCTCTAATGAAGTGTGAAATCTCACTGACTGTATAAGAAAATTGTGAGGAATCCATCATATGTAATAAAGACTGTGCCTGGCTCCAAGAATATATCCGTGCAACAGGAATATAGGAAGAAGAAGCAGAAGTGCTTTGGTACAGAGTCAGAATAGCTGCAGGGGATTCAGGTATTTAGGTCATGAGAAGAAAAAGAATATTGCTATAGGTAAACAGGACCTTAATCTCTTCCCAGATAATGACAGAGTTACTATGATGCACAGGCAATGCTTGTATGGGGAAATTATATGTTACAATCCTTCTTACCTTCTCATGTACACTCCTGCAAGTTTTGTTCATTTGTTTGTAAACAGCTAAATGGTCCCATTGTAGTTGTCACTATGGGAAAAAAACGTGTGAGTTAATTAGAAAAAGCTTTGTGAGCCTCAGCTCCTACTGCTATTGCTCTTGCTGCTGTGATCCAAACAGCAAAAATATGGGTTTCAGAAGTATTAGTAAGTCAATGTTTCAAGGGAATTTAATGAGATATTTTATAAGAAATAAAATATATGTATTTCTCTTTCCATCTCTTTTTCCTGAGAAAAGGAATGGATGTTTTTGTGGCTCCCTTTGATTTCTAACAAGGATCCTAGGAAAAACTAAGATTGTGTTAAATAAATATAAATTTAGAAGAAACTATAGGGAGCCCAGCAACACATATCATCCAGCCCTGCAATGGCCATCAGATCACTACTACAATCACGTAGTGATTCTCACTCCCTAATGCTTCAAAACATTTTCATTTTTCCCCCTTTGTTTAAAAATCACCATAAACTTAATTTTGTTGCCTTTAAAAAAACCTTTAAAAATCAAAACCTAATTTTAATAAGACCTTGAAACGCACAATGATATCCAAAACAGCGTCAGTTTTTAAGACTTCTGCATTCAAATAAAAGCTGAAACATTCAGGAACTGAAGTATTAACTGTTTTAAGATCACTTAGTTGAGAAAAGTCTCTCTTTCAGGGTAACAGCTGTTTTGCTCTCATGTCTACAAGTTTTCCTTAGTTTTGGGGAAAGATTTTTTTTTTTTTTTTACTGTTAAGAATTTTATAGGTGGGCAGTTGACAATTTGATAGATCAAAAGGAGCTGTTGGACTGGTGTGGTGTCAGAACTGAGCTGTACTCATTTGCTGTCCACACTAAGCTCTTTTTGCAGCACAGGCAAAAGCAATGCCAAAGCTATGGTATAATTTAAGATCAAATCTGGAAAGAAGACATGAAACAGACAGAAAATTAACACTGAAATAATATAAAATAACTGCTGAAAATTACCTATCTTTTAGTTAAAGACAGAGCATAAAATGTGCCTGAAATTTGACAAAATGTACATTGGAAGAGCACAAAAATGAAAACAGTTTCTTTAGCATCTGAGATTTAATATACGGCGTAAGTTATTCTGCAAATTAGTTTGTAAAAGTCAAACTTGCAGACTATATTTAACAAGCATTTGTTTGGTGGATCTAGATATACTGACAGGGGTCAAGGAACCTGTTTCTCAATGTGAGTGCATTATCAGGCCAACCTATATTGCCCCATGCTGTGATAGGAAAGCAGATAAGGTTTTTGCCATTTGTTCTGAAGGTCCTGAGTTTAATTCTCCATGGGAGTTAGTACCTGGTGCTGGTAGGAGGGGAGGAATTCATTTGGGAAACTGTTTATCTTTCCTTTGGAGAAAAAAAAACAACATTTTTTTACATAATATTATTTTAATCAGAAAATAATTCAACTCATTTCTCTGCTTTCCTGAGGTTTCCCAGTGAATTGTTAACTAATGATTCTTGCAAGAAATAAATGACTATAGGAGACAACAATACTTATCAGAAGTAAACTTTTATTTTATTTGGCTTAAAAGCAATGTATAAATAACCTATGTATATTATATTCATTTTCACAAATTTTACATATGTACTACTTTCTAGAACTTAGTGATATCATGATGACTAAGCTCCACTCAGACAAAAATAATAATATTCTTAGGTCCAAAAGAGAAAGAGGGAATTGGTGGTACACAGCAACTGGGATATTCTTTAATTTTTTTTCCTTGTTTTACTTTATCCCCAAGTAGCAAATTTTCAACCTGTTGGTCAGAAGAAGAGCTCTTTATTCCTGATACTTTTCTTCCAAATAATGAAGAAATGTGGGACACTGTACTCATCAAATCTTTTCTTTCTTATCTTTTCCTACCAAAGAAATTTTAAACAGATGATCATAGATGTCAGCCATTTATAGCTACCACCTGCTGAGTTTTCAAGTGGATCCTGTGAGGGTTCAGTTAAAGCTATACCAAGACCCTGAATTCTTATTATATTTCTGCCTTTAGCATTCCGTATATGGATATATCCTTATGAAATGTATGCATGTGGTAAAGGTTTCATGCACAGATGCAAGGGCTTGGCACTGGCTGGATATTTTAGAGGCTTTTTTTATAACAATGTTCTTCTTTTTCAGCCAAAGTTAACACAGCCAGAAAGCCTTGTTAATATAAAGCTGAATGTGTAACAACTGGTTCTTCTTGGTCTCCACTCTCAGAGTTTCATGACATTTGCCTATGGGGGAGGATTTTTTTTATTATGGGGGGGGGGGGGAAGTGATAATAGTATATGAGCTGGTAAGTGATTCTATCTCGTGCGTTGATTTCTGACAAGACACCTTTGGAAGAGAGGCAGGAACGCAATGTGGATGAGTTCTTAGAGAAATGAGAGATGCAGTTGCGAAACCCTCCAAGTCCAGAGTTATGTAGTTGTTTCATTCAAGCTGAGAACACTGAGATGACAGGAGTTCTGCACTGCTAGATGGGCTCTCTGGAGAGAGGGAAGGAGATAGTGAGGATAGAGGGATGCACGTACGAATTACGAACCTGCTGTTTTTGCTGACAGGGATGGATGTGAGATATGGACACGGATCCCAGGGGATGGAATATGAAGCAATTGGAGCTTTTCCTCAGTTTCTGGGGAGTAATAAATCACAGGGAGTGACAGACAGTGAATAGATGTTGGGCTGGTTTAAAGTTCTATTTTCTTGTATAAACTTCTAACTGAGGCAGTGCTTTGATCCAAGGAAGCTGCCAGGTACAGCAGCATAGCTCCTAAAGGGACCAGGAACCAGCCCTAAGCCACTGCTACTGGGATAGCTGTCACTGGTAGCAGTGGTTTGCAGGTATAGATTCACATTTTGGGTGGATTGGCTGCACAATTGCACCCTGAGAAAAGTGACAGCTCTAGTTATGAGCTAGGTCGTAGGGCAAGTGAAGTTACCTGCATTGTTTGCCAATGCACTATAAAGAGAAGGACTCTCACTTCATCAGCGAGTGAGAAAACATCCCAGAAGAGAGGTAAATCCTCACATTGCATATATATAGGTATTAGTTTCATTTCCTTATACTACATTTTCAATTAAGAAAACGTATTTTCTGGGGTTCACAGGCAGAGAGTGTCTGAAAATTCATTACCTTTTCATTACATTGAAAAGCTCTTGGAACAATTCTTTAAGGTGTGTTTTCAATTAAGTAACTTTTTAATATTATTTCTGTTGGTTTTGATCTTAAATAAAGAATAGTAGTTTGGTGTCCTGGTTTGAGAGCACCAGAATGAGTTTTCTGGGGCTGCCTGGTACACATGGCAATCACAGTAGAAGAAGAGGGACGGGTGAGTCTGTGGGGAGAAGAGGATGGGTCAAGTGACCCAAATGGACCAATCACGGTGTTCTTTCCCATATTCTCAGTATATAAGGACCCCTAAGGAGAGCTGTGGGGCTTTTAGTGCTTGTGCTGGAGTGATTGCTATCTTCATCATCTCTCCTTGTGCTATTGATGGTCCTGACTCCTGTTTTCCTACTGCAGAGGAGCAGCATTCATTGGGACAGGTTGTTTTGCCATTCTCTTTGCTGGGTGGCAGTGGCACAGCTTCTTTTCTGGGGTTTTGGTGGTTTTTTTTTTACTGTCGTCTGGGTTCTAGCACTCCCGTGTGCTGCAGAGCCCAGCTGGGGAAACTATACTTGGGATCTAGCTGTCATCTGGAGGGTCTGAGTTCCATATTAACATATTCTCTTGTATGTTTGAATATTTTTGTATTCTTGTACAATATTTGTATACAGTTTAACATATTCATTGTTATTAGTAGTATTATTTTACTTCTTCATTAAACTGGTCCAGGTTTTTTTCAGCTTCAAAGTCTCTCTCCCTGATTCCTTTCTTATCCTCCCTTGGGAGGGTGGTAGTGGGATCACAGAGAGTGCCTGTCAAAGTTTAGTCGTCGGCCCAGCCTTAAACTTTTACATTTGGTGATTGTAATAGTATCCAAGTTTATAAATTTATAGAAAGTGTTTGTTTACACTAAAAAAAAAAAAAGATAGTTCAGATCCTTACTGTTAAAAGGCATCAATTGAAATAAAGGACCAACGATCTTACAGCCCAACAGCAAGATCTGTTCTTGTAATCAGGAATGACTTGAATGATTTCAAATAGAAAGTGCTCCCAGAAGCCAAGAAAATGTAAATGTTTTGGTTCCCATCTGGGTTTAAAGTCATGGGATTTATGATTCTAACTTACTTAAGTGCTTATAAAAATTTTACCCTTGTGTATTAAAAAATGTGATCAAGGGCCAAATACACTCAAAGTTTAGACGTGTTCCTAAGTCTCCTTGATTTCAAGGCAAATTGAAGGCCTAGAGGTTTTTGAAAAATCATTTAAACACCTAGTTCTGCTCAAAAGCTGAAGCCCAAGTTTGACGGTTGTGACAGAGTTGTATATAAAGAGTTAATGCAAACATTATGGTCTTAGACCTTTGGATATTTTCACATCTATAACATTAACTACTTGTCAATGTTTAGTATTGTTTCTTTTGTGATGACACAGATATTAGTGCTAAAAGGATCTTTTTTAAAAACTTTTTTCTAAACCCATGCTTTTTACTATATTTCAGGATAAATCTATTTGATGAAGTTAGCAGGATAAATAACGTGATGGACTTACTTCAATATGCATTTTCTGTAATTAGGTTTTCAGCCTGTATCACTTACATTACGTGCTCTGCCACTGTGGAACTTTGTAAATTAAATTAATAGTAATAATTTCGTTTGGAATATTTTTTCATATAGTATTACTGTAACATGAGATTGAAAAGCTGTGATATAATTTGTATAGCTGAAGAAAAAAAACCAATTACCTAAATTAGATTTCCTAGCACCTCTAATTCCATTGCTTTAATTTGTACAATTGAGAAATGCAAAGGACAAGGTAGCAGAGGGAAGCTGTACTGGTGCAGGTAGTGTACCTGTGTGTGCACATGCTTGCAGCTACACTCATAGGAGAATTTATTTATGCTTTTTATCATGGCTGATGAGTATGGAAGCAGGATGTACCATAAGTAAACAATACTACCGCTGCCTGAAGATGAGATGGGCAGGCTGACTGCACGATTTGGGTGTGGAAGGACTTGAAAGTTTTCTTACTTTCCATATGGCAAGAATCATTGGTTGTCAGTTTTGGAGCTGGGTTTTCTGAAATAGCTATTGTCAGTTATTCATAAATCCAAACAAACTCATATATCAGACCCAATATCAAAAACATTTTCAGTTTGAATGAACATTTCTGAAATTGTTTTGTCTGCATGAGAAAGCTAACTTGAGATATTAAAAAAAAAAAAGGATGTCCTCCTGTAAATCTGAGTGCTAGCATGCTTACCCAGAGTGCCTGAAGAGGGTCCACATTCCCCTCTCAGCCTGTTTCTCGCAGTTGAGTTTTAAAAGCATAACATCAAAAAAAATTACAAAAATGGGGAAAAAATCTTTAAAAGAAAAACTAGCCCCTAACTTTAAGTCTAGTGCTGTCAGGCATTTTGAAACGGAAATCTTTTGGGAAGAGACTCATCAGGTCACTGGAGGGAATGATTCTATAGCTGTGTTATAGTGTGAATAATACCTTATAAAAATGAAATATCTTATCTGTTTCAGGTCTGTGTCTCTGGACTGACGTCAGCCCATTTGTCTTTCTGTTCCCCAACTTATCTTGCATGACCTTTTGAATAACGGCAAAAGAATATTGGTACCGCTCCAGTTTTCTGACGTTGACTTCAGTTATTAAAAAGTCTCAGTAAGAAAATAAAAACAATCAGTTGAAATCCTCTCAGAAACTCTTGTGGAGTCCTGTGTGGAATTTAAAAATATTTAACTCTAGTTAGCGTATGGTTTTTTGACTGGTCTGCTCTGAGGAAATTCATTCTCCCTGTAAGATAGAATATCTCATCTTTCTTCTCAGATAGAAAATAGCAGTGCACGGAATAAGCTTTTTCATCCATCTATACTATTAAACATTTTATTTTTGCTTTAGTCACTGCCAAACGCACATACTTTCTGGATCTCAGGTTTTTTTATCAATTTTGCCTAGGTTATTAATTTTAATTTATGTAGTTTATTTCTCTTTCTCCTGTTGCAAATGCAGTACTTTTCTAAATCACAGCAGAGCAGCTTTTCACAGAGGTACAGGAACTGCCTGATAATCTGATGGTTGCAATATTCTCCTGGGAGTGTGAGGCCCTTTTCCAAATCAGACTGACCGAGCACATGAGTTGCAAGTAGCCTTTGGCTACCAGATATAGACAGAGCCATTTTCGGACACATTGGTTAGCTGTCTCCTTGGCTAACCTCTGCCCAAGTCCCAGCATGTAGAGCAGAAGGCCAAACAGAAGGCCTTTGGTTGGCAAAATCACCGCAGTACTTGGACTGGAAACCTATCTAGAAGCTGAACCTTCCTTCCTGCTGACAGTCAAGGTGCTTATTGCAAATGCAGAATTAACAGTGATTTTGATGATTTTCTAGAGACAGGCATTAATGGTTTATGATAAAGCAAGAGATAACGTTCCATTTGGTGGGATTAGTAAATGCTTTGAAAGTGGAAATATTTAGCAAGGAAGAGAGGAGATATTAAAGGAATGTATTTTTTAGTGTACAGCTGGCTTTATAAAATGGCTTTACTGTTTACTGGTTTGTGCCACATGTCCCATTTCTGGCACTTTCTTTAGGTGTTCCAGGGAACTCTGTTCTCATGTATTAATGAGAGTTTGTGCTGGTTTAGGAAGGAGCAGATCAAGAAGAGGACCAAAACCAGGGCTTGTGACAGCCTGTGTTGTACAGAAGGAAAGAGTCCTGAAAGAGATATTTGCTGGATATGTGTCATGGGTTGACCCTGGCCGGCTGCCAGGTACACACACAGCCGCTCACTCACTCCCCCTTCACTGCTGAACAGGGGGAGAAAATATTTCTAAGGGCTAAGGGTTTTGAGATAAGGACAGGGAGATCACTTTCATTTACCGTCTCGGGCAAAACAGACTCAATTTTAGGGAAATTAGGTACATTTATTAAAAGAACTAATCAGAGAGGAGTAGTGAGAATTGAGAAAGAGCAAACAAATCTTAAACAGAACACCTTCCCCCCATCCCTCCCTTCTTCCCAGGCTTAACATCAATCCCGGTTTCTCCACCTCCTCCCCCTGAGCGGCACAGGGGGACAGGGAATGGGGGTTATGGTCAGTTCTTCTGACGTTGGTTCCACCGCTGCTTCTTCACTCCGGGGGAGGACTCTTCACTCTTCCCCAGGGCCACTGTGGGGTCCCTCTCACGGGAGACAAGCTTCACGCTCTCTTCTCCATGTGAGTCGTCCCACGAAGGGCAATTCATCACAAACTGCCCAACGTGAGACACCTCACGAGGGGCAGCCCACCCCTCGTGAGTCTGAGGCGCAGTCCTTTGGGGGAAACTGCTCCAGCGTGAGCCACCCGCAGCGTCCCAAAAGTCCCACCGGCCAACCTGCTCCAGCGTGGGCATTCCTCTCTTCCATGGGCTACAGGTTCCGGCAGCGACTTGCTCTGATGTGGGGCTTCCCACGGGCTACAGTCCCCTTTCAGGCATCCACCCACACAGCGTGGAGTCCTCGGTGGACATCTACGCGGTGATCCTCACGGTGGACATCTGCACCTCGCCCATGGGCTGCAGGGGGACAACCCGCTTCACCATGGTCTTCACCACGGACCCGGGGGACTCTCTCTGCTCCGGCGCCTGGAGCTCATCCTCCCCCCCCCTTCTTCACTGACCTTGGTGTCTGTACAGATTCTCACTCCTCCATCTCTGTGCCAGCTGTTATGGCGCAGTTCTTTTCCCCGTTCTTAAATATGTTTTTTCACAGAGGCGTTCCTCTGCTATCACCTTACTGATAGGCTCAGCCTTGGCCAGCGGTGGGTCCCTCTTTGGAGCCGGCTGGCATTGGCTCTGTCAAACTTGGGGAGCTTCTAGCAGCTTCTTACAGAAGCCACCCTGCAGCTCCCCCCCCTCGCAGCCAAAATCCAGCCAGGCCAAACCAAAACATTCCACCTCTCGCCTCTGTGAATCACATATTTAAGAATTATTAAAATTTACATTCATCACACAACATTAACATTGAAACAGAAAAACCAAAGACTCCCAACACCAAAATCAGAACAAAATTCATCACAACACCAAGCAAGACTAAACAATCTACACACAATCCACCCCTCGTTCCTTCACCTCAATCACAAAAACATAAATTCCCCAAAATCATTTTACTCTTCAACATTGCTCAGTCCATGTTTTGCCCGTTACCTCTCTCAGCTACTGTCCTTACCTCAAATTCCTCCCTTCCCAGGTTTCTTTCCCTGTACGGGCCACCAAAAAGGCCACCAAAAAAAGTCATAAAACCCCCCTGATACACTAAGGTTTTACATTCAGTTAGAGACCTAAATGGACAAGAGCGCAAAACACACTATCTTGTCCTTTCAGTCACAGAGCTCTATTAGGGAAGTTGTCTGAACACATAGTTCTACCAGGAAAAAAACCCCTCAAATTCAGTTTGAGATGTTGAGCTGTTGTATTTTCAGGTTTTATGATAGGATTTGGTTGCAAGTTTGGAATTTTATTATTCTCTTTTTATTACTTGAGTAAGTGAAGAGGACGAGGCATTTGCACTGAAAACTGCTGATGTCTTGTTGCTAGGATACCACTTACTCTTTTCAAGTCTTTTATAAAGAAAAATCAAATATTATACTGTTCATTTTTTATTCTGTTGTGCATCAAAACACAGTCGTGAAAACTGGTGAAGATTTCTCTAAATTCTGCTTTTTAATGGCTTGCTGAAGCTCTCCGAGCAAGTCAGACTCAGTACCTGAACATAAAACAACAGCTCTGTTTTAGCCAAAGTCAGTTTTTTCTTGCTATTTATATTTGGCAGACTACATTTTGATATATGAAAACTAATTTGATCTATTCTATCTGTAATTTGATCTATTCTATCTGTAATTTCTAGGACCTTCTGAAACTCAGATGTGCACTGTATAAATCCCAGACATGTATTTCAAGATTCATACACTTTCTAAATATTGAATCACTTCAGAGGAGGGTAGGAGCTTACAATTTGTGCAAATGTAACAGGATTTTATATTACAGTAATGATATATGTAAATTATTTCATGGATTTGAATGCATAAAATGAGTTGAAGTGATGAATTAAGTGTTTTTATAATTGTCAGAATATAGGTCTTTCAGGTCTGTTCCAACCCAAACCTTTCTGTGGGTTTTCATGTGAGTAAGCACGACCATAATATAAAATCTGATATGTTTCAAGTTAAGTCAAGAGAGTAGAATCATAGACCCCACAGAAAGGTTTGCGTTGGAACAGACCTTAATAATCATCTAGTTCCAACCCCCCTACCATGGGCAGGGACACCTCCCACTAGGCAAGGTTGTTCAAAATCCTGTCCAACCTGTCCCTAAATGCTACCATGGAAGGGGCATCCACAACTCCCCTGAGCAACCTCTTCCAGTGTCTTACCACCCTGACAGAAAATAATTTCTTCCTAATACTCAATCCAATATCATCCTCTTGCAGTTTAAAATTGTTGTGCCTTGTTTTCTCACTAAAGGCCCTGTTAAAAAGTCTCTCCATCTTTCTTAGAAGCTCCTTTTATATATTGAAAGTCTTGAAGAAGGTCTCCCCAGAGCCTTCTCTTCTCCAGCCTAAACAAGCCGAACACTCTCAGCCTTTCTTCGCAGGAGAGGTGTTCCAACCCTCTGATCATTTTCATGGCCCTCCTCTGGATCTGCTACTAATAACTCTCTCAGTATTTTATTTCACTTGGGTTTTTGTGAGTGCTTTCTAATTAGAATTACAGTTCAATTACTTGAAAATTCTGCCAAGAGCAGCCTCTGCGCCAGGACCAGGAAGAGAGGACCAGGATTTTAGTCCTATCTTGTAACATCATAAAAATCTTTTAGCAAAACCAGTGATGATGAAGCTGATTACTCTTCTTGCCCTAGGCCCAATCTTTGCATGAAAAGAGATATATCTCCCAATCTTCTATACTACATTAATGAACTTACCTCACACCCTCAACGTTTTTGAAAAATCCATATAAATGCTTCCTTCTAGAATTGACTGAATGAATTACTAAATGCATGTTTATGAATTCCGGTGTTCTTCTCATTTAGAAAGGCCAGAGTAATTTGCTAGGTATCTTGACTTTTAGTGAAAATACATAAAAATATGTTACTATTTTGGAAACGGTCCACTGGAGTAATGAGATGTAAAAATGCTATGATAAACATACTTATTCAACCAGCATAATTTATGTAAGCAGTCAACTCTTGCATCTTTAACAGCTTGTTTTAACAACTTAATTAAGTTTGAATTTTCTAGTATATGAAAAACTGTCCAAGTACAGCCATATAAGCCATGACACCACTTTATTCGCTCTGTGATCTTAAAAACATTTAATTAGCGGGGCCCTGTGTTTAAGCCCGTAAAACCTATTTGGATGTGCTTCATAGAGAAGTTGAAAGGATCAGCTTCTGAATCTCTGGAGGATTTGGGGACAAAAAAATCTTGTGTGATGCTAGGTCAGAATGTGAGTGGAGCTAGCTTATGACTGTCCATGACTGACTGCACACCTGGGATAGTACAGCAAGGAACATTGGGGGTCTAGTCAGCAGAGTACTGCACTACCGTTACCCCGAGGCGATGTATATCACCTGTGTTGCTGGATGCACTTTTTTGTTATAACAGGGAAACATACAAGATTTTTGGTGAAACCATATTTGTTTGATTTCCATGATTTATCGGTACGGCTCTGAATGCTCAGTGCATCTGAAGTTCAGTGTCATATGGCATCCATAAGACCAGTGATATTCTATCACACTGAGAGTTTTCTGACTGATTTACAGATATTTTTGGTTCTTAAGTAGGGAAAAGGAGCCAAAGCACAACTGAGAATATGACCTGCTACCTTTTGTGTCAGAAGCGATCCAAGATATGATCACGCTTTCTGATGTGAAAGCTTGTATGGCACTCTAAGAAGAGGTGTCCTGGCAAAACTCATGAAACAGCATCCCGGTATTCCCCAAGGTTCAACTGATTATGGCACCTTTTTTCACCATCTGTGCCACATTTCTTTGTTGCATTGCTGTGCTAGTCACCACCTGTGCTTCACCCTAAATAAACTGTATAGAAGCTAATCAAAGTCTACCCACTTTGCTTTGCAAGTATGTGATGAGCTTTAACTAGATAATGTTTCAAGGTATCCTGTGGCTCTGGATATAAAAAAAAAAAAACCCTACAGATCCTTTAGAAATTTAAGCCAGTAATATACCTTTCTTCACTGCAACTTTCCGTTTCAAGTGCCTCAAGTTACAGTAGCAGCTGGCATTCACATGATTTATACACGGACATTTAAACAAGGGGTTATTTTCAATATTGCTGGGCATTGTTCTTAAATTAATAAAGCATTGCAACTGGACACAATTTTCACACCGACAGCCTCAGAGATATTTGTTGAACCCCTGTGATGTACACAGAGCTCACTGCCTAAGGAGAAGAGGGATCTTGTATCCTCTCAGATCAGAGACTGAAGGCATCCCTAGACTTTTTAATGGTTCTTAGAAAGGGAGTTCCAACCATATATGATGGAAAAACCTCCAGGAGTGAGGAACAAAAGTTTTTACATCCTTTATGCTCTGTTGACTCTTGTTCCCAACATTAATGAGTTCAACTAGAGTTGAGGAACTTGTTCAACATTGCAGTCCCCAGAAGTTTACATTTCAACAAACATAAAATATGAACAAAGGAGACAAACAAAAAGAACAGAGAAAGGAAGGATATGGCTTCAAACAAATGAAGCCAATATAAGTTAAAATACAACTAAAGAAAGAGAGGAAGAGTAAATCCTTTAAATAAGCAACATTAGCCACAAAGACCCATGCGAATATGGGAAAAAAGAACAAACGGGAATTACTCATATAAGCTTATGCCCTCCTCTGGAGGTTGCAAACTACTGAATGTATTGAGGCTCTGCAGTCCCCAATTTTCTTAACTGTAACCTTAACATTAACCATAACACTTGTCATGCCCTGAGTGCCCTAACTGGCATTAATGGCCCTGAGTAGCCTCACCTGGGACCATCACCCACACACCATCTGCCCATGGGCTCTGGGCTCTATTTAAGCTCAGACATGAACCTTTACCCTCTTTCTGGGCTATGCTGAGTCTCTCTTCTGACTGTCTATCCCTGCCTCCCTTGCTGGACCTCGGACTTGCATTGCAGGTAACCTGTTGCTCAGCCCCACCTCACGGGTGGATGTTTCTGATTCATGTTGTAGCCTTATCTCCAGTCTTGTCTCTAGCTGCTCTCTACTGGAGTGCACCTTCTTTCCAGTACGCTGTTCTGCCCATGGTGTTTGTGTGCTGTGGGACTGTATGTTAGCCAGTGTGGGCATGGTCATTGCTGGGGTTGCATCAAGCTCCTGGTTTGACCCCTCCTTGAGGAGCAGCCCTGCCTGTGCTGCTTCCTGACAAAACTGAGCATAAGAGGCCTGGTATGCTGACACTGACAACATGAGGTATGACAATCCCAAATCTGTTTCCCTAGAGCTTTGAAATAAAATGCTTTCAGGGTCTAGAATTTCAGGGAGGAGGTGTGTTTTGTTTCAAAATTATCTCTCTTCACTGCGGGATGGCTATAGGGACTTGCAGAAGATCCAGCTCTTGAAAAGAGCCAAAGAATAATGAACAGCCATTGTGTGGCTCAGCCTTTCTGCTTGAAAACCAGTTGTACATATACCAGAGGCTTGTGCTGGGGTAGGGAGGAATGGTGTCAATTTTGAGAGTTTTAGAAGCTTAACCTATTTAAATTAAAGCTCTTACAAAAAGTTAAATTTCCTTCAGAGTAAAATTACTATTCACTGTCTGACTTGATAGACAATGCGGTAGAGAAATGACAAAACTGGTAGCAGAGGATCTCTGTGTTTGTTAGATAGGCTGTTAGCCTGAGGAATATGGCTGGACTCATCAGCATCTTTCTGGAGTGAACAAGTATGTGAGCTGGTGGGAATCGGAAAGCAAGATCTGAAAATAGTTTAATCTGGCAGATTTTCATTGAAATTGAAACATCTCTGGGAAACATTTAAACATTAATGGATAGGCAAATTGAGAATAGAAAAATGTTCAATAAAAATAGCAGTGTTGTTTTCCCCTCCAGTTGGCTCTACTGTTAATTCTCCTTGCAAGCTATATAGTACTAGTTTGTATGGTTCCATGTGGCTGTTTCTTTGGCTTGGGGTTTTTGGTTATTTTTAAATGTTTTTGCCTAGAACTACTGATGGTTGTATTCAGAAAAAAATATTAAAATATCATGGAGTCTTAATCACTCAAGAGTTAAGAAATAGAATTAAGACTGAGGCCACTATAGTTCAATCTCCATGTACATTATGAGATAGTCTTTAATTACATGATCTCATTCTTTGTTTTCCCACAGGACCCTGCCTCATTCAGTGTGCAGGATGAACAAGGCTTGGAATGAATCAGCACAACACAGTGAAAGAGTCTGTTGTTTGCAAGATTCATCTCCATTGTTGAGAAAGTTGGGATATGTGTTTTAAATGAGTTGGGATGTCAAGAAAAGAAAGGATGGTCTTGTAGCTGAGGAAACTGTATGTTGCCCTGGAGAATGACTTTCTACCACTGTCTTTGCCAAAAAGATCCTATTGAGGTACTGTTTTGGGGGGAAAGAAGCAAAAAACTTTTCTCAGGTATCTATTTACTGTGAACACCTAATTTTCCTAGAAATCTGAGGGCGTGGGTCCACATTCTGTACTACCAATATCAAACAAAATGTTGAATTCAGTGAGCACTGTTCATTCTTGCACTTTGAAGAAAATGTAGTGTTCAATCATAATTAAGAGCTATTTTAGCAAGGGAGTTGTATAAACATGCCTTGGGCTTTGAATACTTTGTATTCTGCACTCTTCTTACAGCTGTTTGATGTATTAATAACAAAGTTACCTGTATACACTGTGTGTATATCTAACATTCAGTTAACTGTTAAAAAGAAAACAAGGAAAAGTGACTAATAGTAAGTTAATCTTTGGTATATACAGATATGAAACGCTAGTGCAAGCTACCAAATATCTTCATTACAGGTTTCATAATTTATGATGACAGTTGGTATTTATCTTTGACAGTCAGCTGTATATCTTAACTACAACAGCTGCAGACTTTCTATGAAGTACTTGTTTTCTTTTGCAGTCTTTTGAAATAATTTAGTTTATTTGCAGTTGTAAGGCATTCTTTTAAAATGAGAGCCCAAATGAAACTGGTGTATCAGCTTTCACATATTCAACCTGCATCTAGTTTGTTCTCCATGTAACTCACTGTGGTTGTCCTTTCTGTTTCCATTTTGACACTTATTTTTAGTCATCAGTTTAGCTTTAGTAATATGGCCAGAATAAATTTTTCCTTATTCTAGAACAAAATGGAATTCAGTTGGCCTCTGTTCCAATGTAATGAAGTCTTACTTTGGAAGAGCCTAATCAACAGAGAGTAGGATCTGCACCATACTCAGAAGTTGGACTGCAAGTGCCAGTCTGCTCAGATGAATTATTACTAAAATGTGAATAATTTTTCTCTAAATCATAGTATCTTAGGACCTCAAAAAAATCTTATCTCTGACATCTTCAAACTCTATCACCCTCAGTAATACAAACAGGGCGTCTGCCATATCTCATAAGGACATTCTCGGCTTTTCAAGACATTACTGGTTTCTAGTCCTCATGCTTTGAAATAACTGAACTGAAAATCACTGTGCTGTTTTACAGTGGTGAAAACAACCTGAAATTTCCAAAATTTTCCTCTTATTTTTTTAAATGGTTGATCACTTAGCAAATATTCTCACTTTCTCTTCACTTATGTGATTAAATGTAACATCAATGTATTAGCAGTTAAAAATATTTCTTTGCATGTGAGCACTCATCTGTTGTTATTCTGCACTTTAGCGATTTGGTTTAAGCATTCGAATATTAAAATCTTTTTTTCAGTGAGAGTTCGAATTTGGCATTTGGCATTTCTTACAGCAAATAGTAAAAGGAAAGGTAACAAAAAGTTGAGATCGCTCCCATAGTTCTGCTGGATTCTAATACGTGCTCTAGAGTCATAAAAGGTTATCTTGCTTTTTAAGTAGTTATTCCTCGTAGAAGCTAGGTAAAATCATAAACTCATAACGGATGTTTTTACTTGAGATTTTTATTCACAGCAATCAACCCTCATCCAGGATAATAAAAACTGAGCTTTATGAGAATATTCCAGGATTGAGGAGAGTCCGGATGTGGCTGTGATTGTGAGCATGGAAGTGTGTGTACTCAGCACAGATGGGAAGGGGAATATCGCTACCACTGCAGCACAGGTGCCCTGAGCCACAGAGGAGTCGATCCAGCTGAGTAAGTAAGGTTCCCAGCCAGGGGTGTTCTCACAAAAGCACAGCCGTGCTGTGTGCCATGTTCTAAGATGTCACTTAAATCAGTCTCCTCCAAAGCAAGGGTATTGGGCCTAGAGAGTACAGAACGACTTTGAGAGGGTCAGTTAAGTCATAGAGCTTATTCTGTCGGGTTTATGCCTTATAGTACAAACTTTGAACCTTCCAAAAATCTTCAAAATCTTATGTGAGAATCAAATTTCAGTCTGGAAAAAAAATGGGTTTGTCTACCTCATCTCTAGTTTCTCTTATTTAGTAATGGGTCATTTCAAATGGTCAGAGCTGTCTGTTTCCTTAAATCTTTCTTTGGATAGACTTTGAGAAGAGCTACTTTGATTTTTCCTATTTCCTGTATTAACTATAGCAATCTGATGTAATTCAGGTGGAGGACAGTATTTCTAAATTTGTCATGACAATAGAACTGTGTTCAAATAATGGAATGCAAAAATAATACTTAACCTTTTTGGCCCAATGTTACCCAGAGATGTACAAAAGCAGACACTATGACAGATCAGGTTACATCAGCTTTTCCTTACCACTAATATTAGTAGCAAGCCTGAGGATATAGAAAGTACTGCGCAATTCATTGCCTTCTTTTTAAATGATCAAATCTCTTTGTATGAGAAGGGCTATAAATACCTTCTTTGTTTATTCTGCAGCCCAAGGGCAAATCTATGGTAGAGACAAGATTCTGCAGCCATAGAGTTACAGAAAACTCAGCGTTCTACTGTGCCATTAATAGGAACCTCTTAAGTACTTTTGAGATGACCTAAAAATAAGTCAATGCAGCTCTTCTGTTTTATAGACAAATTTATTAGGGACATGGGGGAAGGGGGATGAGAGAAGACAAAAATGTATATGGAAATAAATCTTCAGAAGAAACATTTTCTAAAGAGTGTATGTTACGCAAATAGACAGGTAAAACTTGCACTTAAGTGAATGACCAATGTGGAATCCACATCTAAATTAAAATGCAGTAACTTAAAATTGTTGGTTGTGGGCCAGCTAACACTGAGAAGTATCTCTAATCAAAGTGTTTGTTATTTGTAGCAGAGAAGGATAATTCTAGTCTAAAGAGATTCTGTGGCTACTACTGAAAAAAAAAGAATAATTAAATCTTTCATCCGTTCCATTTCACTTACAACTAATCTGACTAAACACTGCCCACCACCAATGGCTGTAAGTAGTACTTGACCTTATCAATAGATTAGAGTATAGCACCAATGACAAACATTTGTTCAAACGTACTGCAAATGAAAGACTGAGCTACTGAGACCTCCCTGGGAAGTGGATTCCAACACATTCTTAGACCAAGCAGACAGGTCATACGTTTTCTTTTGAACTCTTTGAAAATCGAATGAGATTCCTTCCGTCATTATTCCTCCTGGGGTGTCTGTGTTGCAATCTCTCTAATTTTAATGTCATTCTTGAGCAGCTTGTAGCCACATTTTCCTTGTGTTAATGCTATTTTTCTTACATAGTTAATTTGTTTCCCACTACTTTTATATGAAATAGAATATTCGTTCTTGATTTTGAGTTCTCTCTTAATACTCCTCCTGGAAGAGAGGTTCTCCATTCTTTTGATTAAAAGTATGGTCAGGACTATATGCACCCTTTCAAATAATGTTCATATCAATGTTACTCTTTTTTGTTTGTTTGTTTACTGGAAATATCTTGCCTTATAGAAGCTTGGATTGTATTTGTCTTTCATGGGTATAGGAGACTGACAATAATTTTGACTATTTAATCCATGTCTCTCTTCAAACACTCTTTATGCTTGATGTCCCAGAAAGAATTCTTGTTCATACCCTTTATTTATGACCTTGCACTCCACGCAATTGATTTTCATCCAATTGCTATTACTTTGTCTCCTAAGGTCATTCACCGCTAGTATGATAGTACAGTTCCCTTTTGTATGAATAATTCATCTCAGTAATGTATTATCAACAGATCTCTGTGGCATTCTTTTATTTTGTATGTTAAGCTTATGAATGAAAGTATTAAATAGTATTTGCCCTAGGGTGGCTCTTTGAGGACTTCATCTAGGAAATTAAAAGAACTTCTTTTGATTGAGTACTCCATTACAATCTGCGTAAAGAAAGTAGATTCACAGGTTACTTAGCATCACTGAATTGTTGTTCCTTGCAACATCTGAGAAATATTTGTAAATGCTATACAAGCCTTGTGTTTACATCAATAAGGACGATATCTATATACAAAATAACTGCAGTGGGAAAAAAAGAGGTTTCAAACCTGAAAACAGGTGCATAGAAAAACAACGTAGGCTCTTTCCATACCTTTACTTTTGTTGCACCTACACAATAAAACATTGAATCTCTTGGTCCGAAATGCACAGTAAAAGAAAAACTGACAGCAGAAAACATATCTTTCATCTGGAAAATGTCTGTGCTGCTTCTTTCTTTGAGAAGAAAAAATACAGTTCTCTACAACAATATAAAGCAATGCTGACACCTACAGAGAATGTATGTAAATATCAACTTAGAATTTGCATTTTCTGTGATAATTTCCAGAATTATTTGGTAAAAGAACAAATTATTTAAAGCAAACTCTTATAAACATTAAGAAAAATATATCTTTATCTTCTGCTTAGGTAAATCCTTGGGAAATCAGATAAAGCTTTGAACGTAAGCCATATGCTTCCAAAATTACATAATTTACTCTCAGTAATGTACACTTCCAATTGCATAAAAAAAAACCCTTTCTTTTTCAAATGGATTCGTACAGCTGTGGAGGACCCAATAGCCATGAACCAAGCCATCAACATGATGTACATTGCACAGAACCAGGTTTACTGCCTCTGATGTGTTGCTTCCCTTTCGCTCCCTTACTGAGACACAACAGGATTATATTAGTATTACTGGGGTTTGCAGCTTCTGTGCTCAGCCAAAAAGGCCTATAAAAACTCCTGTGTAATAAAGGTTGTCCATATGTGGAGTAGAGCTAAAGGGAAATTAGCTGAACATATCGAGGTGAGATTACATAGAAGAAGCATAGCTGTTTTACTGAGTATTTGTTTACCCGTGTACTATTACGGGTTTTGCAAGCTGTGATATCCACCACACTGGTGCAGAAAGGTGGACTTCTTTCCTTCAAAGCATAAGATACATGTTTTAAATATATAGAAAAAGTGTAGCTAACAATGAATTCTCTGCATAAGTCATTTTTCTCAGAGGCTATTTATAGTCTTGATAATACCTTGCTTGAAACCAATTTTGCAAAGTGACCAAGGAATAGGAGGCAATAAGATATTTGAAAGAATCTTTGAAAAATCTTTGAAAAAATGGGAGACTGCAATTGCAGACTTGTTCAACATTCATGTTATCTGTGTTCCTTTATGCAAATATCTGGGGGAATTTCAATTCCCAAAGAAAATGGCTTGAGAAAATTCAAAGTAGATTTCCAGATCCAAGCTGCTGAAGATCTCTGAAATTTTTAGGTTTAGTGCTAAGTATTGCTCAGACCCAACTTGACTTGTGAGCAAATGGGAACTAGGAAGACCGTATGACTAGAAATCTGGCCTTTGCATTCAGGGTTTTTTTAACCACAGAGAGCTACAAATCAGAAGACAATGGTATCCATTAAAGGCAAGTCATAATTATCTTGATGTAAAAGTCTGAATAAAAATGCTTCATCCTAGGCTTCTGCTGCTTCTTCAGAAATGAATATACTAATATGTATCTTTAAAACCAGGTACATTTCATATCCTGGAATCTTTTCATCTGATAGATAACAGTACCAGTCAGATTGTCAAGATACTTCCATTGAAAAAGTGAACTGTTTGGACTAGTTAGTGTGTATCTTCATTTCTATTGGACAACCACAATATTAAAGTTTTGTCATTAGATAGAATCAATTCCTTGATTTGTTCATTGTAGGAATGAAAATAGCAGACTTGTCCCTTTCATACTTTTCATACTGCAGCCCCAACAGTGTGCGTACACTGTGTCTAAGTGCTTGAAAGTTTGATATATAATATGTATATATACAAACACAGATTCTGGTGCATGTATATGAATACTAAGTTGATCTTGGTTGAGGGAACTGAACCAAGTTAGGAAATACCCTTTCCTCTTCAATGATCGTATGTTTACATTCTCAGCTTTTAATTCAAGTATGTGTTTAGAATAGAATCAATCATTGTTTTAAACTCCATTGTTCTGGTGGATCTGACCACGATGACAAGAGCGAAAAGCTTAGCTTGCAGTTTTGAATGCTGCGAGATTAACTTCTCACCAATGTTTTCCTAGCACCAGGAGGCAGGCAAATGTTGCTTCCATACTGATTGTTGTTATCTGCAAAGGCTTAGGCCTTACGTGTAAGAAAAGCTCACTGAAGCGTAGCTGGCAATTTTATTTATTTCCTTTCTCGGTAGGATGGAGAGGGATGCCGTCTCTCACCTCTCCCTCCCTCGCCACGAGAGTTTGTGCAAACAGCAGCTTTTTGTGAAGTTGCGAACACAATCTGCGCGTTGTTCCAGAGCAACCAAGGGCAACGCGTTATTGTGGTTTTTTTTTGTGTAGGAGCTTTTCGGTAGCTTAATGGAGGAGACGGACCGTACCCCATAGGTACGTTGACCTGGAAAGAGCTCCGCGCCTCGCAAGAGCCGGCCCCGGGGACCCCCTCCCCGCGGGAGCCAAGGCTGGGGAGGAGGGGAGGCGGCTGCCGCCCGCCCTGGGCTCTCACTAGGGGTCGCAGGATGCCAAAAAATCGCAACCTGCTGGCCAGGGCGAGGGTGCCAGACCTCGCTGCGAGTGGCCCCTCAAGGCCCGCGGGGCTGGCAGGCGGAGGGGGGATGCCCGGGGGAACGCACCGTGGGGATGGGGCGGGGGGGATGTGCTGATGTGCTGCCCCTCTCTGCTGGTAGCCCCGTGCCTCTTAAGAAAACCGAAGTTTGTTCGGGGCGGGAGGTTTGAGTCTGCGAAGAAGACGGCATCTAATTACCGTTAAATAAGGGTGTCGGGTAATCTGTGAGAAAGGCTGAATGCCGGTACAGGGGAGATTGTTTTTGTTGCAGGGCTGAATCTAGCTGTTAACTGGAGACTTGGCCAGGCAGTGTTTTCTATATTATGCTCATTAAATGCTCACTGTTGGAAAGGAGTAAGTTTTAGTTGCAAGCACCAGCCTCTTGAGCTGCTGGTTGTGTTTCAGCACTTCTCAGGCAAACTATCTGATGAGCTTAATTATGTCTACACTATCTGAAGGACTGTATTAAAAATGCAGGCTATGCCAACAATATTCCTGGTGAAAGTTCTGAGACTAAAATATAATCACAGGTTGGGTTTCAGAAGAAAGCCTTCTCATCTAGTTTGCCACTGCTTTTCAAACCAAACCTCAGGCATGTTCCTATGTCTTTATTCCCCAAACAAACAAATATTCTGTTACTGTGGTGACAGTGAGGATGGAAGCTAGAGAAAGAAATGCAAGAAGCGATAACAACAAAATATTCATATTCACTGATGGAGACAACTGGCAAACTGATTTTGTTCATTGAAATAGATGGAATTTGGACAGGAGCAGGGAACTCATTACAAATACATCAAGCAGCCTTATTGTGAGTCAACCAAAGTATGCAAACATCAAAAATTTTATTCGATAAATTTGACACCAATTGAAATAATTTCTTATAAAGGAAAGAATAAAAATGAACACACAGTATTGATTTCTAAAGAGCGTCGTGACAAATAACGACTTTCAGCAAATTTATGTATGCATTCAAAGAGAAGAAAACAGACTTAGGAAGAAGTAGTAGTAGAAAAGCTTTTCACAAACTGAAGTCTATTTGAACTGTCTAGAAGTCAAAAATTATCACTTCACTACAGTTAACTCTTACGCCAGGAAGATTTCTATTTTCACTGGTAGCGTTTTGTGCAAAAAATTGAAGGTTTATATTACATATTTTTTTGTATGAGGATTTTGATAATATGTCTTGCTGCATATTTATCTGCAGTGTCGTGCAAATAGCTATACATGTCACTTGCTGAAAAAGAGGACCTACATGGCTACAAAGTGGCTTATCACACACTGAGTTAGGATTTTTTAAGTTGTTAGCAATTAAGTGCAGTTTTCATATGGTAAGTGCTATTTTTTTAACAGATGAAATGCACAGACTTAAAAAATTCTTACTGTCATGGCAGTTCTACATAATAATAAACATAAGTACAAACATACAGGTTGATTCTTATGGTACATACCTGAAGATTCTGAGTTGTTCCTATGTGCAATAGATTAAGCCTGTACTCATTAAGTAAAGGCTTCAGTGCCTAATTGGAAAAGATGCTCTCCTGCCAGCACACAGGAAACCCAAACCTAGATGCCTGGTGTGTGTATAGTAAATCTGACTCCAGATCTGTAACAAATGTAGAAAGTAAATCTATACTGCTTTTGCAGTGAGATTAGACTATTATATACAACACAGACCTGTGCACATATAAGGGAGAGCCTGGGACCTCTCTCACCCTTCTCTTGGAAGGACAAAAATTTTATGTAAATTGTGGTTTTGTATTCTGGTTTGATTTTGAAAGTGTCTTATCTCAGACTTTAGTTTGGGTCCTTTATACTGTGAGTCTGTTTGTGTACATACGTATGTACACACAATTATTGGTAACTATCTCTTGTTGGTCATCTGTGACATCTCTGGTATTGTAAATTGTATAGCTTTGAGGGAAGGGGAGCAAAAAATTAATTGCAAGGGCTTAGTGCTCTAACTATGCTGAGGGAAAACTACTGAAATGGCTGCAAATTGACATTGAATTGTAATAGATACGTGTATTCTGTATATATGTGTAATTACTGTAAAATTTGTATTATCTACAGCAAATATTGATTGTTGTTCACACAAAACTATTGCCTTGTTGAGTGAAAGAGCATTCATCTTGAAAATACGATATAATCCCTGAATCCTCCAGACTGAGGTTACTTGCTGAATGATGCATCAGTGTCTTTTTTTTTTTAAAAAAAAAAGAAGCTTATGCTGCATAGTCTAGGAAAATGTTCTACTGTGGTAAAGAAGAATGGATAATAAACACAGTGCAAATAATTTTTGAGCAAGCTGGATAATGCGAATGCAGTTAAATTAGTTTTGCCATAGACATTTATGATCTTGTGCCAATGAAGTTTAGAAGAAGGTACTAGCTAAACCACCTTTGGTATATGAGGATTTTCTTTTTTGATAGGTGCACTGTAAAATTCGGTAGGTATCACAGTATCTGTATTAATGAAATATATGTTAGATAGCATGGAAATGGGTGAAAGTTCTCTGTTGTGTAGATAACTTCTGTACATATTACCACGAATAAAACAAGGCTAATAACTACACGACAATATTGCTGTCATTAATAGAGCTTGTATCATAGTTTCTTGCTGCTTTCAGTAAGACAATTGCTATTCTTCCTCCTGGGAGTTGGTGACACGCCTTATTTATTTTCAGTGATCCTTTAGAAGAATACATTGTGTCTACGTAGAAAACCCAGTTAGGGCAGGGTTCCTTTATTTGCTTTGATTCCTTACCTCCAGTCTCAGCGTTACATATTTTCTGCTTAAGTACCAGAGGGGTTATCATAAGTGATACATTACAATGTAAACTAAACCAGAAGTTTTTCATGAGTGGTGTACAGCTCAAAACAATGAATCCTGTTCTGCAAGGTGCCGAGCTGCTTCATCTTCTAGGAAGGAATGGAAGATCAAAATGCTCAGCAGTCACTCAAGATCAGGCTTATTAGAGGCTTTCTTCTGTCAAAAATCAGCTGCTGACTCACAGCTATGTGACAGTATGCTGAATACTGGAGGGTAAGATTAACCCCGTACACCTAGTCAGTCTCATAACAAATGTCTCAGTCTAACAGCAACATTTGTTCATAGATGAAGAGTGAACAGTCTAAGAATAGTAATATCATTGTTATAGTTTATTCAACTTACATTATAGCCTAATTGCCAAAGAAACTATGTTCACGTCTCCCAGCGTCTAGAATGATGACTGATAAGTCATCCTGTTCTGCTCCTATGCAAGTCAAACACGAGTTTGCTGTCAACCTTGACAAGGAGCAGCCTCTTGCAGAGTTGAGAAATGGATCCTGAATGCTTTACCAACTTGTAAAAATAAACTACAAACTTCAAAACAAACAGCTTTTAGCTGTTTTTTTTGCATGCTAGACAATAAAGTAAACCAAACAAAATCAAGTTGGCAAACATTTAGATGTCAGTTTTTCATCTGGCAGTCTCTATCTTCTGAAGAACTGCAAGCTAAGCTCTGCTAAGCTCAAAGCTCATAGACTTTGTTTTTTAATTAAGAGGAGGGCAGGATGCCTCCTAATACTTGGAATGCAGCTGGTTTCAGACAAGCGAATATTTAATATGACCTCCTATACCTTCTAGCTTTGAACACTGCTTTAACAATTAAGCTCTTCTGGCCCTGTGTTTAAATAGCTGTCCACAGCTACTGCAAATTGATTTATTGCTAGATGAGGATCAGGGATGCTGAGCAAACACAGAACGGTTTCTAATTTAAGTGGTGCACCACTGGTTTGGGTTTTGTTGCTTGATTACTTGTTTTAACATCAGTATGCATTCTCAATGTAGTTTTAAGCTTTTCTGCAGTTTGTAGAGCATTAAAAATGGAGAGGGCGTAACACACATGATGTTCTAACAGAGTCTGGTTGAGTGTCTAATATTAAAATCCCTTGACATTATCTGCTGATAGGTATTGTTTGAATTGCTTATATCCCTTTGCTTAATTGTAAAGATTAGTTATGGCATCTTCGATGCTAGGTATCTGCTGCAAGTTAGGTTTTAGTTTGAATTTCTTATTCTTCAACCTTTCTTTTAGAATATTGCCTTAAAGTATCCATGTATTTGAAAATTAAACTTGTAAATAAAAGAGTTTGCTGCTAACTAAAAATTATAGCAGTATTTTTGGAAGAGCTTCAGTATGATCAGCCTGTAGGAAATGTAGTTAAATCCTGAGCAGAACAGAAAGGAAGGGAGTATCAGCTCTGATGTCAAGGAATGTATCCTTTTTTCTTTTAACATTATGATTGACTTTAATATCACCACAGTCAGCCTTGAACATGTGCAGTTTTAGCAGCATTCTTATCTGAGTGTCTCACCTGCAATGACATTTTACATGACCATTTTGAGCCATGCCTTGCTTGGATCTGGAACTTAATTGAGAAGAAGTGTTGATTTCACATGCTTGATGCCCCTCAGTCACACCTGTGGGATGAGGAGGGGAAGGCTGTCTGACTTGAACAGACAGGGAAGAAGAACTGATCTTGCAGTGAGCTAAAATCAGCACAGAGCTCCTGAGAAAGAATGTGGGATGTGATTAGGAGAAATTGGCAATGGGAATGGTGAACGTATTTTGGGACAATTAAATTGTTTGCATAGGGAAACTGGGCTTGAGAAGTAACAGACTGAAAGGGAAGAGGTTGATGGGGACAAGCAAAATTGCCTGAACAACAAAGTAAAGGCTGGAGCTACAATAACTCTGTAGCTGGAAATTAAGGCCAAGAAGCAAAACCAGCTTTGTGGTGCATATCTGGAGTAAAAAAACAGATAAGAAAGGTGAACGTCAACATAACTAGAAGTAAAAATCATGTGAGAAAGCATAAGAAAAGGATCAATTGGGTAACAGTAGTGAAAATGAAACAACAAAAAACCAACCCTGTGCAGCTGAAAATGAATCTGAGAGCAAGGGCGTTCAGAATAAGATTAAAGAAAAGTACAACTATGACAGCTGGAACTGGGATGAGAATCAAACAATAGCATTAACTAGATAAGAAAACCAAAACTGGGATGAACAGCCAAGACTGAAGGGAGAATGGAGACAGGTTAGAAATAACAAGCCAAGATAAAGCAAAACATGAATATGGGAAGCAAGCAGATGGGAACACGCTATTAAAAAACACCCTCTCCCAGAGCTTGGAAGGGATCCCAAGATTCACTGTCCCTCTTCTGCCAGTAATAACTGTGAAATCCAGTGGTGAAAAGAAGCACGTTTTTTCAAATGCTGGGCCAAACGTGGGGCTACCTATTCATACTAACAGGTACTGCTTGGAGGAACAGAAGATTCAAAGCGGTGGATGAATTATGTAGGTGTCGTTAATGATATGGGGCTCTTGCTGGCACAAGTCTGGTCATCTTTATTCTAGTAACTGAAGGAAGTATTGAAGAAAAGGAATTATGGGAAGAGAAATGTTGCCTAGAATCTTCAGAGAGCTGAATGACTCAAAATTTGAGTCTTAGCTGTTACCTCTGCTGCAGAATTCCTTGATAAAGCTGGTTCAAGGCTTTTAAATTACAGTTCTTGCTAATTTTTTTGGTTCTCATTTTCAGATGCTTGAAAACTCCAGGGTTTGATTAGAAGTAGTTCTGGATACTCTGTGAGTGAAATTACTGCAACTGAAACCAATGGGAACCAGGCCTTGAAGAAATAAGGTTTTCTATAGTGCCAAGTCCTGACAGGTTTACAAGATATCAAACCAGGCAATCTGTAACTGTTTCCCATGTGTGATATTCATATCCAGTCACAATATCCCCTCATCTGAGGGGTGTATTATGAAACTAAACTAATTAATATTTTTGAAGCACATGAATACTATAGCAACAAGCTCCATAAAAAGCCCATGAGGAAATTAATAACTCTGTATGCAGGGTAGATTCTGAGTAAGTGTGTAATGAATAAAGCATGGGCCATGCTTTTAAAAATAAAACAGAAAACAACATTGAAGGGCTTCTTGTTAATTAAGCACAGAGATCTGTAGAAAAAAATTGTATGTGGACATGCAACAAACAGCTTCCATAATACATGAGAAGATGTGGGAAAGAACGGAAAAAGTAAGGCTTCACTGGTCAGTTCACTGTTAAGATCACGAGTGTTAGATTTTTAACTTCAAAAGTTTAAGATTATGGCAGTGCAGTGGACATGGTTTATCCGGATTTCAGTAAAGCATTTGACAGTCTCTCACAGCATCCTCATAGCTAAACTGAGGAAGTGTGGTCTGGATGATTGGCTAGTGAGGTGAATTGTGAACTGTTTGAAGGAAAGAAGTCAGAAAGTTATGGTCAATGGGACAGAATCTAGCTGAAGGCCTGTATATAGTGGAGTCTCTCAAGGGTCGGTACTGGGACCAGTACTATTCAGTATACTCATCAATGACCTGGATGAGGGATTAGAGAGCACTGTCAGCAAATTTGCTGATGACACAAAACTGGGAGGAGTGGCTGACACACCAGAAGGCTGTGCTGCCATTCAGTGAGACCTAGACAGGCTGGAGAGTTGGGCGGGGAGAAATTTCATGAAATACAACAAGGGCAAGTGTAGAGTTTTGCACTTGGGAAAGAATAACCCCATGTGCCAGTATAGGTTGGGGACTGACCTGTTGGAGAGCAGCGCAGGGGAAAGGGACCTGGAGGTCCTGGCTGACAGCAGGATGCCCATGAGCCAGCAACGTGCCCTCATGGCCAAGAAGGCCAATGGCATCCTGCGGTGTATTAGAAGGGGTGTGGCCAGTAGGTGAGAAAGGTTCTCCTCCCCTTCTACTCTGCCCTGGTGAGGCCACATCTGGAATACTATGTCCAGTTCTGGGCCCCCAGCTCAAGAGAGACAGGGAACTGCTTGAAAGAGTCCAGCGCAGAGCCACAAAGATGATGAAGGGAGTGGAACATCTCCCTTATGAGGAAAGGTTGAAGGAGCTGGGTCTCTTTAGCCTGGAAGAGACTGAGGGGTGACCTCATTAATGTTTATAAATATGTCAAGGTGGAGTGTCAGGAGGATGGTGCTAGGCTCTTTTCAGTGATGGACAATGACAGGACAAGGGGCAATGGATACAAGCTGGAACACAGGAGGTTACACAAAACCATTAGAAAAAACCTTTTCACTGTGAGGGTGACAGAGCACTGGAACAGGCTGCCCAGGGAGGTTGTGGAGTCTCCTTCTTTGAGACATTCAAAACCTGCCTGGACGCGTTCCTGTGCAATCTACTGTAGGTGATCCTGCTCTGGCAGGGAGGCTGGACTAGATGATCTTTTGAGTTCACTTCCAACCCCTGACATTCTATGAATTTCAGTTTTTATAGTTTATTCAGTAAATATTTATGATTGTGCATATGCCTGTTTGCTACTGTAGATGGCCTGTTCGCCGCAATGTAGTTTCAGCTTCAGTATTCCCCTACAGAATAACAATTTGGGGAATTGAGGACTACTGAAATGTAGTTTCAGAAGTTCTGTGGGTACCAGGGAGAGAAGAAATGGATGTATCGGGAGATACAATCAGGAAGGTAGGCAGCTCCCACTGAACTTTACTGTGTTAGCCTCCTGAAAAATCCTGTGAGTCCCAGTCCCATGAAGCTGACCAGCCATGGTCTTCAGCCTTCAAAGCCTTAGGCATGTGCTGAGCTTGATGTTTATGAATAAGCCTATTGTGTCCACCCACCTAAAACTCCACACGAGATGGAGGCCTAAGCAGGAGACAGATAGCCAAAGAATGAGGAGGAGGTGTGAGCAACGATGTTTCAGATGTATTTTTTTTTAGTTCTGTGATTGTGTCTGTCTTTCTTGCATATTTGTCCTTTTTTTTTAAAAGTTTTTTTTTTTTTTGGGGGGGGGGTGGGAGGAGCAGAGAATCCTCTGGCTTCCTGGATTAAAAAGAAATATAAAAATACTACCATGACTTTTAAAATAACTGCATTTACCATTATCTGTGTCCCTGTAATATACTCCAAAACCAGAATATTTAAAGGAAAAGGGAAAATGCTTGGAGTTTTGTTGCTGCTGTTGTGTTCCTTTGGTTGGTTTCCTTCCAGCTTAAGCATTCTGTCTTCCTGGCTATGTGTTCGTTTCTTTGGAAACGACTGTAGGATGGATTTTTGATTGACTGTGTTGTCAGATGGATTATCAGAGTTGAGAGCTTTTTGGAATGGTAGACATGAATGTGTGATAGGAAAAAAATATTTTGTACTTAAAATGTTTCAAAATTTTGCATGATGAAAGAAGCTAGATTGAATTTTTAACAGGTTACTTAGGGAATTTTTTTTTGTTTTTAAGACTAGGAAAAAACCTCTCAATATAAGGGAAGGTTTTTATTAATGTGACCAATGGGAATATTAATACCTAAGCAATGTATAATAGTTTCTGCAGAGCTGCAACATTTATTTCAAACATTAGTAATTCTAATGTGTAGCTGCTCTGGATTACAAGCAGAAAACAGCTTTTACCCTGACGTCTACACCCATTTATTTGCTACAGCACTTACACTGCCCGGATTTTTTTCACACTATTCCCATCTAGCGTTTCTGAGTTTGTTTCCTGTCTTAGTCAGTGCTCTGTGAGGGCCAGCTGTCCTCAAGGCTGCAAGCGGCCAGTGCTGCTCTGCGAAGGCCAGTGATGCTGAGGTCGGGGGCAGATTGGAGGCTGAGAGTGACGTCAGTGCCTACCTTGCTGGGAGAGTTAATCTCCCGCTGGAGAGAGACTAATAATCTCCTTGCTGGAGAGACTGGTGCATTAAGGATTGCGTGTCATGTTGTACATTCCTCTTCTGGGGCTGTAAAGCAGTCAGCAAAGTCAGTGTTTCTAAAGCTCTGTTGACAAACACATGTGCTTGTGAGAGGTCCTTCTTTTTCGGAGGTGTGTAGGCTCAGGAAAGAAAATTAACTTTTTTAAGGTGAGCACATATGAAACAAGACCAAGCAGAACAACAAAACCAGGATAGGAAGATCCGATATGTGAAATGAGCATGTAATTAGTTTATCTTATAGTGTTCATTATCCCCTTTGAGACATAAAAAAATATCAGAAACTAGATTTCAGATTGGATCAAAGTGGTTTCTTTAGCAAAACACAGCCCACCAATCCATGACACTGCTGCAAGTGAAGGTAATCATCAGCCCTGACATGGCTCTGATGGAATGACAGGATGGGTCTCTGGTAACTTCCCTGGAGTCAGTTCTGGAGTGGTTGGTCACAGAAATTACCCTGAGGAAAAGAGGGATGGAACAGGCCACTGGTTTCTTTGGCTTTTCTGCGATCTGGTGTGGGGTGCTTTTTGTGGGCCTTTTGACACACAGCAAACTGAACTGCTGGGACAGAGAACAGTTATTCCTCACTGAAGGCTGCAGCCTTTCAGTGGCAGCTACTCATTCACTGGCTTACGCTGTGGAGTAATGTGGACACAACCTGGATGCCAAAAACGTAAGGAAGCACAACGCATGGATGCTTCAAGCACACTGACGTTACTTGGCGCTAGACTCTAATATGCTCTGTTATTAAGCTTTTATTAGCTCTGTCTTAACTGACCTTTCCAGTTTTAATGGTATGAACTGCTGAATACCTATCTGTACTAACATTTAACTCTTCATTCGCAGGCGGGCAGGGGCAGGCAGTACACTTCGTCTCGCCTTTCCCCACCCCTGTTTTTTAGGAGCAGCTCAGCCTCGCTAGGGGCGATACCAAGCTGTGCTTACCCCCTCGATAGCGGCGACAGCAAACTGTGCTTACCCACTCGATATCGGCGATAGCAAGCTATGCCTACACGGAGTTTGCGTAACCGCCTTTCACCGCGCCCCCGCCGCCCCAGCTCCCCCAGTTCCCCAGCCCTAGGCCGCGGCACCTGGGGTGGCGCTGCGTCCCGAGGCCGCGGTGAGGGGCGCGCCGCGCCGCCGGCCCTGCCTGCGCTCCTGGCACAGCCGGGGGAATGGACTATCTCCGGATTTTCACCCCTGCGACAGGGAGTAAGGCGACTGGGAAGTGCTGCGGCGAGAGTGAGCCTGTGCGGGCTCGGAGGTGAGAGAAGGACGCGGCCGCTTCTTCGCGGCAGCCCTTTCAAAAGTCCGTGTTAAATGTGACACCCCGGCGAAATGGGAGCAGGAGAAACTCCCCGCTACCCACCCCTCTATCCCCCCCCCCCTCCTTTTTTTTTTCCATGGAAACTCGTAAAAGGAGGAGGAGTAGAGTTTGCTACGGGAAAGTCTCACCTTGGTCTGAAAGAGTTTCAGGGGTTTCTGCAGGATCGGAGCTGCCCGTCTCGGGGGAGGAGACAGACAGAGAGGGAAAGCTTTAGCTATCTCTATATATATTTATTTTATTCCCCCCACTTGATCTTGTTTTATTCCGGCAGCACGTTTCTCCACCCCTCCTCCCTCCTCCTCCCTCCCTCTCTCCCTCCCTCTCTCTCCAGGTTGATCGGCTGAAACGAGGCTTTGCGCGCTGATCCGTTCTCGGGCTTTAAAACAAAACCCGGCCCCGCGCAGCCGGCAGCGGCTCGGGGCGGCTGAGCGCTGAAGCGCGGCGGGGCGAAGCAGGATACCGCGGAGCGGGGCGGTGGCTCCCGCGGAAACTTCGCTTGGAAAATAAACCTCCAACACTTTCCTGGAGATCCACGTGAGAACAGGAAAACCCGACTGCAAGATCTCGGCGCTGCTGCTGCAATTTTACTTTTTGTTTGCCTTGATTATTTTTTTCTGTTTGTTTGTTTGTTCTTACTTTCATTTTGGAACCGGTTCCCAGCTGCTTGGCTGAACTTCTGGAGACCAGTGGACCTTTTATATTGCCTTCCTCTGTTTTAAACAAACTACGGACGCTTAAACTTTTCTCTTTTCCCCCTCCCCCTCGCTCCTTAACCCCCACCCGTCAGCTCACGGGGCTAACACTGCAAAGCAGCCGCAGCAGAGGGAGAAACACACAGCCACTGATTTATTTTCCCCTCTCCTAAATTGCAGTTAATTCTTCTCATCGTCTTCCTCATCACCCATTCTCTCGAGCTTTTCTGGCTGCCGGGTGTCGATCTGTGCATTGTTCTAGTTGGTCTCGATTCTTTTGTTGTTGTTTTTAAATGCCACGCACTGCATATCTAGAGAGAGAGCTATATGGAGATAGAGGCATATAGTGAATGCGCGTGTTTCCATAAGACTATCAAGGGAGCAGATCAGAAGCAGCCCGGATCCTGACCCTGACTGTATGAATAAGTAAGCAGGATGCTGACGACTGTGTGTTAGTTGCCTGTAAGGTTTTCGTAAATTAAAGGGGGACGGAGGAGGGGGGGGGTGACAGACCAGAGACAGAGCTTAGAGTAAGTGGGTGTGCGGAGGGGGGAAGCTCTGACACTTTGCTCCCTCCAGCATAGCTGCTGCCTCCCATCACTCGGGCTCCGCGGTTTGCTCTAGTGTACCCCGCCCCGCTCCCCTTTCTTTCTTTCCTGCCTTATTTCTTTCTCTTTCCCCCTCTCTCAGTGGTAGTTTGCTGATGTACAGCCCGGATCCATCTTCTAGCAGCAGCAGCGGGACCGGGGTTGGCGGCGCGGCGGGGCGCAGGCCGGGCGCGGAGCGGGACGCGGGCAGCAGCGGCCGCCGCCGCCTTCACCTCCTCCTCCGCGGGAAGTTTGGCTGGGGTTTGACAGAGGCGAGGGGACGCCCTGGCAGACAGGATCTCCCGGCCTGAGTCCACCCCTTGCGCCCACCCACAAGCCCAGCGACTTCTCCCCGGCGAGGTGGCGGGCTTGGGGCAGGAGAAGCAGCGGCGCTCATGGTTCTCACTCGGTGTGGCACCCGTCTGACTGGGGCTACCTAGGGCGCACCGTCTCTCGGAAGAGCCTCCAGCTGAAGGACAAATCCCAAACCCTACAACCTTCCCGCAAAACCTGTGGTTCCTCCATCCCTTACCCCTCCCCTCCCAAGCCGGCGTGGACAGCTGAACCGGCCGCCTAATTAATCTGCGCCCTGTCCACCCACCGCCTCTCCGCCCGAGGGAGGATGAAAATGCTTTGCTGGAGGATGGCACTGTGGCTGGCCGGGTGGACTGTCTGTGGGAAGCCTTCCTCCTGCTCTGGCCTTGATTATGACTACACTTACGATTTCACTGAAGAGGATAAAGCTGAGGAGGTAGATTATAAGGATCCTTGCAAAGCCGGTAAGTGACTTCGACGTCTAATACGGCTCCCCGCCCCCTCCCCAGATGGTGACTTTGTCTCGGCTTTATTTACGGCGCCGTGCGTGAGGGGGGAGTCCCGGGCTCACCTGCTCCCTCCCGGGGCAACAGCCACAAGCCGAGCCGGAGCCCTGCGCCCGGCTCCCTCACCCGGGGGAAAGGTACCCGGGACCTGCCTTTAAATTTCCACACCCCCCCCCCCCCGGACTTCCCACTTTTCCCAGCGCCTCCGGCTAAGGTGGGAGAGGGGTGCGGCGGCGGGCAGGGCTGGCACCGGCCGCCTCAGCTTTGCGTCCCCGCCGGTGTCGCGCCGGCCGGGGAGCCCAGAGTGGGACGCGGAAGTTGCAGAGGGCGTTTCGTCGGAGCTCAAAGGTTTCGAGGCGGGACCGTCCGTCGCAGCACAAACCGGGAGAGTGGAGCGGCTGGGCCGGGCCCCTCCGCAGGCGGTGCCGGAGGGAGGGAGGGTGGGTGGCTCCTCCCGGGTGTTGCCTCCCCCAGGCGTTGCCTCCCCCGAGCTCTCCTTCACCTTCCTCCGGCCCAACCTGTCGCCCCTGGCCAGGCACCCCCTTCGGCCGGGGCGGACCCTGGGCGGGCGCAGTGCGCTAACCGCCCTATGAATATGTAAGTGCGGAGCCTGGGCAGGAGAGGAGGGTGGGAGTAGCTACCTGCTGCGGTTCAGCCGTGCGAGTGCACGCGTGAGCGTCTTGCAACCTCGTTACTAGTAACTAGTACGTGGTGCGGTTTGGTCTTTTACTGCTGGCGCCGTGGGGCCACTGCGGTGCCCCCTGTTCGCCGTGTGCCCGACGGACCCCTTTCCAAACTGTGGGAAGAGTTGAGTTGCAGCCCCTTCTCACCGTGCAAAGCAAAGCACTGCTTTTCTAAACGTTTATTTTACTGCTTTAGGACCTCAGCCTCCTTAATGCCAGGTACAATTCCTCATCCGTTAAAGTTATCAGCAACAGGAACTGAGTTCGCTGGTATTTCAGTAGACAAGTGCATCTTGATGATGCTTTTTTCCCCAAAAAATGCATTATGAACAGCAGTGGTGGTCCATTCCCAACAGCTCTACTGTTAATAAGTGCTCAAGTTTTCCAGCAGACTCCTTTGGATTAATTAGTTATTATTTATTCTGAAAACTAGTTCAGCCAAGGGTTGTATTCACCATGTCTATGTGGTTTTGTTTAATTTATTGAGGAGAATGTTGTGAACATATACACCAAATATGCAGACACTATATTCTTCTAGTCAAAAAAATATTTTCTTCGTAAGTGTGAATTGTTAGGTCTTACTCTTTTAGAACTGAGGAATGCTCAAGTTCAAGAAGAGCAGAAGCAACCGCAAACCCAATTAGCTCTCACAAATAAATGTATAGAAGTAACTGGTCATAGTTAGCTTGAGCTCTTTTCTCTTGGTCTGTAATTCTTTAGGAGGATTCAAATACTTCATTTCATGTAATGTGTATTTACAGTTTGCTGAGGGATTTTTTTAGTATTTGTTTCAGAGTGGGAATAATTAAAAATTGTAATTCATGATATTAAGTGTTTTAAGGTCGTGTGTGGGAGAAACAACATTAAGAGACTGCAATACAGTCAGTGCTGACAGTTCTCTGCTATTGTTTTGTTTTGAAAAAGAAATATTTGCTTGCGAAGTTTGGCCCACTGAAATATTTTACAGAAGTTCTTGCTGCTGCTGCTTCTTTAAAAGGTGCTTAGATACTACAGTGAAGAAAGACAGGTAGATGCCTGAAGAGTTAGTTTTGTGTAGTTCTGGTTAGTCTTAAAAACAGTAATTTTGAGGTTTCCTCTTCAGTAAATAGCCTATATTTATTTAATTTTTTAGCATCTGGTAGTTCTTCAGAAATTAAAATGTATATCACTGTTTCACATTTGTACCATGTACCAATAATTTTTAACAAAAATCAGGAGATTCTATATATCAGTGAAACTGATCCTTCAACAGTATTTCCCAATTACTTTTCCTCCTAAGCCTTCCCTAAAGGCTCCATTAATCTTAGCCTGTATTGATACCTGATCAAAGGTGATGGGGATAGTGGGCACTCAGCCTCCTTTATCAGCATAACCCAAATATATGTTCTCCCTAGGTCAGGTTTTACCATCTGGGGTGGGTTTTGGGCTCCCATGAGTAATTTTACTGATATCTGCCATTAGGATGGTTTCCACAGTGAGGCCCTGAAGACTGACAGAGCCAGGCTTCACACTCAGGGGTGTGAGTTGTTCACACTCAAATTTGTGTGGTTGCTCTGTGCATGAGATAACAGGATAAACCAACACAATCCTTGCTGAGATTGTGTTCAGTGTATGCAAACTTTGTATCTTAGATATAATTAACACCTGCATTTACTGTATCTCAAGGGCTTAGGGCTGAGGTTGTAAAAGTACTCCTTTTTTTTTTTTTTTTTTCCTTAACTGTAAGGATGGTAACAGCTAGGTCCCAGATATAAGTGGATCTCTGCAACTTAGCAAAACTGGGGACTGGCCAATGTGACCTACTTCAAAAACTCCAGTGACCTCCATGCAGATTTTGCAGATGTGCTAGAATATTTTGACTCAGCACAATTTGTGAGCAAATAAAGTGCTTTGGAACCAGCCACAACTAAGATCCCCCAAATATGCTGATGCAAGACGGATTCACCTGTATTTTAAGTTAGTTGCCTTCTGGTTTTCTCCACTGGGTAGTGTTTGCCGCTTAGTTTTTGTTCCATAGACAACATGATAAAGCATTTGTGATCTTGTGACAGAAAGCACAGTACATGAGGCTTCAGATCTATGGTTACTTATAGCTCTAATTCTATATAGATAACTCTTTATAGATGCAGTCGTAACTGTTGAATCAATCTTCTTTTGATAGGTCCCTTTTTCCCCATTTTTCCCTTTTTGTGGAAAAGCTGAAGGAACTTACTAGAAACAGAATGAGACATCCTCTGAGATGTTATGTATAGGTATTCTGTGGGATTATTTATGGGTAATCTGCATGTATTTTAAGGAAGAGATTGTTTAAGTGAGTGTGCCTAGAATCACATTGTTCCTTTGACTTAGAATTCCCAGAAGCAGCTTAGTGCAGGGTGCTCTAGAGGCTGAAAAGTACATTTTCTTACAGGGTTTCCAACTCTGTTAAAAACGTACAGATAACAGGAGTCTCTCAGATGCACAGTAGAGTTAGTAGTTTCTGGAGCTGATGTTTCCAATTGCACATAAAACGGCAGCCGTTTCATGCAGCAAGTCCCAAAGTTCAGTCTTTGGCAGTGAAGCCAGCACCCGGGGAACCCTGGAGCAAGGGCTTTAGGGAAGAGAAGAGCCTGGAGAAGTGTTGTGACGGTGCTGAGGAGACAAGTGTCGGTAAGGAAGCTATTGACATTGTGCAGAAGAACTTGATGAGCTGTGTGGTTTCCTGTGTGTTTGTCTGCAGACCTTTAACCTATATATGAATTTTTGGGTCATGCTGCTTCTCCTTCTCAAGTATCCTGGCATGCTGTAACAGCGGGATGTGATGTAACGTAGTTTCTGTGCTTCTGATGTCTGAGCTATTTCCTTGTGTCTCTCTGCAGGATATCACCTTCAGAGTTTACCATTGTGAAGTTTAAGTGCAAGGCATTCTTAGTTCATCTTCGAGATCTAATTTGTCAGAAGATGTGAAACTGGGAATGCCATACTTGCCAGAATGTCAGACATTAAAGTATGTAAGAATGTGGATGAGCATTTCTATAAATTCGGTATTACTAAAAAAATAAAATGCCTATTTAGATTTAAACAAGCATTGTCAAGCTTTTTGGATGGCAGGATGCATCTACACTTATCTGTGAATTCCCAAAGTGCTGTTTTTTTGTTGTTGTTTTGTTTTGTTTTGTTTGCTTGTTTGTTTGTTTGTTTTTTCATTCTTGCTACAGCTTGTAATGTATTGAGGCTATATGTCGAGAAACATACAGAGCAAGATGGCTGGGAAAAGAATCTCCCATTCTGTAACACTTGTTCATATTCTGCACTTAGTTGATATTGAAGTTTTTTGAAGGCTTTGGTTTCCTTAAAACCAAATGAAACAAAAACAACCCAAACAACAACAAAACCCAAACCTAACAAAAACAGAGAGATATACTCTGGTGTGATCTTCCAATTAAAATACTGTGGACCATAGAAGATGAGGCAACAAGTCCTAGTGTTGTGGCATACCCACATCACTGAGGACTGCTCTAGCCTCTGGACAGCTGGCTGTCCTCAGGTGAATCTCTCACAGCATTTCTTGTGTGAAGTATTTAACTTCCTAAAAAAATAAAATAAATATTTGGGGAATAGGCTTGAAGTTGAATCCCTTGATCTGTTGTTACTCCCTGTTACAGGCCTTTGTCATCTTGCACCAGAAATTCTGTCTTGCACTGGGGAAGCTTTTCCCAAGGAAAACTTCATTAAAACTTTTACATTCTCACTGTTGTTAGTTTGGATCACTTCTTGGTTTTTTGTTTTGCACACAACGCTTAATTGGAATTTTTTTCTTTTCCTCTTAAACTATGTGTAAGTTGCTTGCCTTGGAACAGAAGCTTTTATTTTTTTTCCAAGTAAAGCTAGATAACAAATATCAGAATAATAATCGTAACGAGAAACATTGAGATTTACAGATTCATAACTTGGAAGTTGATTAGCTTCGTAATGTTTGACTGAGAACAAATTCCGTATGTATGTGTGCCTGCTTGAGAATAAGAGAAAAGTAAGAAAGACTCTCTTCATTGTCTCTATTTCTCACTTCTGTGGGAATCTGAGGAACAAATTTAGTGTCTTTGCACTTCATAAATAATAATAAGTCCGGATTATCCGTAGCAGGAATGTTGGTGTTTCCCACCTCCCTCAGGTGTGAAACCTGTTGTGTATTTCATTTGTGAAGTATCTGAATGTCACAAGTTGATGGTAAATGTTAAGTATAATTATCATACAGTGTCATCTGTAACTGCAATCTAAGTTTTGTTTTGTTGTAGTAGCAGTCTTCTATACTGTTAGGTTGGTGGTTTTTTTGGTTTGTGTCTTGTATTCTGGGATGTATGTTTCCAGCTCTAAGCATGGTGGTTGTGTGGTCAGGTAACAGGAGAATTCTTAAAACCTCTGATTATACAGTTTGAATCTGTTGCATGATTTAGATAATCTTTATATTTCAGTCATGCAGTAAATGCTGAAAGATATATTGTGCAGTTCGTACTAATATAGAGGTTGTACTACTAATATCACTTGCCAGATTGACAGAACTGTGACTGTTCATGTAGTAAAAGCATAGTGTAGGCAGCTGAAACAGAAACAGCTTTTCTGAATAGTTGGTCCCAAATGGTCTCCATCCTGCTGTGGATAAACTTATAAGGTAAATCAGACTACTGAAAAAATTTAGCTTGTAAGTTGTATTTCTTTTTCAGAATCCTCCACAATTACTTTATCTGTGATGCCCTTTTGTGTGGTGTCTCAACAACTTTGAAAGAAATTTGTGTGAACATAAAGTTTTCTCCTCGGCTTCATTGAAAAAAAATGATTCAGTAGTTAAACTCTTGGAAAACAATACTAAATTAATATATTTGTCGTTCTAACTTTGTGAATATCCTTCCATACCAAAAGCTCAGTTTCATGTCCAGAGCACTTTCTGTAGGGATCTGTTTCGGAATATATTTCTGGTATGTTGAAAAAGTGACCTGCAAGGAGCAGTATTACATCACTGCAAAACAAGTCTTAATTGACAAATCTAATTGAGCTCAGAATCAGGTCCCCCAGGCAAGCTCAGAAACATTCACCACACCTGGATGTCTGCCTTATGTCATTCTTATTGCCCCTCTGGAAAACAGGGTTAATAGACTTGTGACATAATTCCATTCACTTATTTTTGGAGGTGTGTGGTATCGACAGAAGGGCTGTAAAATGGAAGAGTCAACTTCTGGTTTTCGCAGGCACAGTGGACTTTGTGGAGGAAGACAGAACTACTTTTTTTTTTTTTTTCCCCTGCCTGGTTGCATTACAGTAGTTAAGTTTTATAACGGTGAACAAACTAAACAATAGGAGAAATCTCTATTCTTTGTTTGGACAATGTGTGTTTATCCTTATACAGAAATAGACTTTTATGGTCTGGCTTTAGACTCATAAAAATGTTATGGTTATTCAACATTTTTTTTTTTTTAAATATATCTGAAGAAAAGATGATTCTAAGAGTATTCCAGATCAAAACTAAGCTTTAGGATTTCAAAGCTTTCAGTAGGGTGGGCAGTATTGTGTAGTGGTTTTCAAAGTTTTCTCAACCTCCACAGGATCTTTCTAATCTACGCTGTCCAGTCATTACTGAATGCAGTCCATTCTTCCCATTCTTGACCACAGACAACTTTTGTCCACTTCTGTACTACCTCCCTTCAGAGCTATAGCAACTGCAAGTGTGACTAGAGAAATCTTTGGGTATTTTTAGTTCTCTTTTCTCAGGATATTTTTCTTGGCTAAGAAAAAGCTCATGGCTAATATGTTAATGTGTTTCAATACACTTTGTGTCTGCTGCTCTTCTTCTTTCTCTATTATCTCTTTCATTTTTCTTGTGACAAATTTCCTGGCTTCTACATTACCCCTCCTCACTGCATGTACTTTCTGCTTGCTTTTCAGAATTTCTCTGTGCTGCCTGACCAGTTGTCTAGTCGTCTTCTCTCTGTTTTTTCCCTTGACATACTCTTGCTTACAATTAGCAGTTACTCCCTCTAAATATAAATTCTAGTTCATCATCAGCCTTTCTGTAAGATTCTCCTCCAGTGCTTTGACGGTTCTCTAGCAAAGAAATTGTTCACCTATGCCCACAGCTGGAAATGAGGAGGAGGAGAGGGACGGGTGGGCTGTGCATGACCAGCATGTTCTTGGAGGCCTCATGCTGGAGTTCTCATTGGGCTGCTGGTGATCTGCTAAACACTGCACGTCAAACCCTGAAATATCCAGCTATAAATATTTATACAGAACACATACATGAACCTTCTGTCTCTGTTGGACTTGCGTATCTGAATAGTAAGGTCTGATGTAGAGACTGTCCTTGATGAACAATAGAAGTATCAGTACTAGAAGTACTTGGAAGTGTAAATCTTATATAAATAGTAATGCACCAGAACAGGTTGAGCTGGGGAGTGTCAAGGTGGAGGCTGTGCCGCAGACATATGTAGAGTGTCTGTGTGCAACCCTGAACAGGCATGCAACCCCTGTGAGTGGTTGCTATTGCAGGCTGCTTTGGTGGCAATTCCTACTTGTACAGATACTCTCAGATGACTGGTGTGGTTTTTTTTTCCCCCTGAGTAATGGTTTGCAAGTGCAAATTTTGAGTAGTTATAAATCTGTGGGTGTCAAATATTTGAGAACAATCCAATAGCTCTTATAGAGCAATAATGCACCAAAATGTAGCTTTGTGGGTTTTCCCTTCAATATTTAAAAACAGATTGTAAGAGCAAAACACTAAGAAATCAATTTTATTCCAAAATAGCTCCGGATTTATTTCTTGAGACGTGTGAAATATGATGCCTTATAGGATATGCAGTGTGTATTTAACCAGCATCTTTGCTGTGTATACTTTATTGTCATAAAGTCTATCAATAATTGACAAGGAATTTATTTTTATTTTTTTTAAAATTCAAATAGATTGCTATAAATTATATTGCAGAACTATATGCGTCGTCTGAGATATCCTTTTAGAAATTAAAACATACGATTATTCTCAGCAGTAACTTGTTACAAGAAACACTTAAAATTTTAATTTTGCTTAAGTTTGTGTAAATTGCATGGGAGTTTTTAATTTAAAATAGTCATAAATCATGCTTTACAAGTTGGTGCCACCCAGCAAAATAAGTTCAGCTGTGCTGGGACTGTAACTGTCAGTCTAATGGCACGTCTTACCAGGATTCAAACTTTCAGAGGTTTCTAGGTTGTTATTCGCATATGCCATTGACAAGATATCAAATTTTTAATATTCTATTAAGGAACAGTAGGTATTGGAACCCCATCTCATCAGGAAATAATCAAAATCAGGACACAAAAATGCAAATGAAATATGTTTATTTAAAAACTCATTTTCAGTGCATTTAAACCTGAATTTAGAAATTATCTATCTTGTCCTGGTGAATTTCAGCCGTTTTCCTACAAAAAATGAGTGGCAGAGATACATTGCTGCATTTGGAAAGTGCCAATACCTCTCTTGCCACACTGTACTCCTTTGATATTGTAAACTGTATGTATCAGCTTTTGGCAGAACTGAGGAGATGTGGACATCAGCTGAGAGATGTATCTAAAGAGCTGTGCAGATGGGTTGCATTCTCATACTCGTAGCAGGAGTCAAAGATATTCCTAGTAATGACTCTGTTATTAAACAAAAATGAATACATTTTATTTGTGTCTGACATTTTAATAGGTGCTAGTTAGGTACATTCTTGATGTCGTGGGTACTGCATCACTAAAGATCTTCAGCATTTTTCCACTTTCCCAATAAAGCAGAAATAATTTTGAATAGGCCATAGTGATCTAGACAGAGTGGCTAAGATGCAAAGCTTCTCTGTATTTCCAGATGATCTACTCGTATAAGTAAAGAAAATAATTTCAGATGGTTCTTATATAATATCAAGATTTATTTAAACAGTTTATTTGCACAGCCAATTATATTTGCTTTCATGAAGAATAGTTTTAGAACAACTCTGCGGGTGTGAGAACATGACGATGAACTGTCCAATTTCTCCATCTGGTGAAATGTCCTTATATTTATAACAAATTTGCATACATCTTCATTTTTACTTGTACTCCCTTTTTTCCCTTACTCAACATTACTCTTATGATTGTGCTCTTATTTCAGTTTTATGTGCAGGTGGGATAAGCTCCACTACTTGACAACTGTTTCTGCACTTACAATTGTCTCTTCATCCCTTGTAAAGGTCTGTATGCATAAAGGGAAATTGATAAATGAAGTATTTTGTGTTCCGGCAATGCGCTTAACCCTTTTCTGACTAAGGACATATTCCCATGCCAAACTGCTAGCATCACGATAGAGGTATGTCACCCATCTTTATGTGATCTTCTTCATTTTAGTACCAGTATCTTTCATCTGTCCATCAGCCTATCCTTTTGCCATCATAAAAACTTCTCAGCCTTTCTCTAACTATGCAGCTATTGAGGATGATTGGTTCAAGACTAAATTGCGGAATACTTATTCTGTTGTTACTGATATGTTATAATGGCATTACGTTTTGAAAACTAATATAGGTTAATCTTCCATGCCTGGAAAAGAAATTAGGGAAAACCCCACAAAACCACAAGAAACCCTCAGACAAAAATAACAATCCTGTAAATGCTAAGGGACCAGATTCATGTGGATAAGTGTTTTATTCCACAAAGGTTAGATTATGACAACATTGTTTAATGGAAACAGGGTAAAAAGATGTTCAAGTTAGAAAACAGAAAATGAAAGAGAAAGGACTCGATAAGCGTGTACAGTTTAAGAAATTATACAAGAAGGTAAAAAAAAGTTTTCTGTTTCTATTCCTATTAGTCTGTTAAATTCTGAAGTGGCAAATTCAGAACTGAGACATGGAAATAGGTAGGATTTTTACGCAACTTTTCTTTTTAGATTGAAGCTCGCTAAAAGATTACACTAAGACAGTATTCAGATATGTGATAAGACATTTGCTTAGATAGCAGAGGTATCTAGAGCCCTGATAATTAATATTGGTAATATTTTCAAGTGGATATTATACCTCAGGCTTCAGAGTTCAAGCCAGCCTTTACTAGCTGGAGACCAGGATGAACCTGAAGTGTGGCAAGATTATCGTTGTCTACCTACTGCAGATTCTTGTTTCTGTGGAACAGCTGGTGGTGACTGCTGTCAGAGACAGGACGTTGGATGTGATCCAGTGTTGCAGTTCCTTTGTTCCTCAGCCCTCCCTAAATGCTATTTCAAAAATTCATGCCTTGTAGCATGCTTGAAAGGTAAATGCAATTTTGCTATTTTGGGAAGTGAACAGATTTCAAAGCTCAGTATGACTGTACATGCATTGACCAACTGTATTTGATGAAAATGAACGTATGCAAGTGCAGAAGAAGAAAACTGCATTTATCTAATGTATATAGATTCTAATTATGAGTCCAGTGGAGCACTTCTATACATGCCTCTTTTTCACACATGCGTGCATGTGCTCACCTGATTACCTAGGGAAGTATCATTGAAGCATAGATGCCTGTCTAACATCCGGGATCTTTAAAGCCACATGTATAGATCATGTGGGTGCCTCTTTTCTTTTCTTTTTTTTTTTTTTTTCTTATGCTGGGAAACACCATGTTAATCTGTGTGTTAAACCTGATCTAGGGGCTATTGAACTCAGTGGGAATGTTTCCAGTTACTTTAGAGATAATATTTATAGGTGAATAAGTAATAAAGTGCAGAGCTGACTAATATACTCCTGTGTGCTTGGGCTGTCTTGCTTGTATTCATGTGCTCACATGCTTTGCAGGCACATTGATGAAGGCAGTTGGATTTTTGCCCCAGTTTCTGTAGTTGTCATCACTGACACAAGAGTATCGTGAAATCTTACATTCAGTGACTTCGTGATTGCAGGTTCTTTCTTGCTGGACGGGAGTGTGAAAAAAATCCAGCAGCTTGCAAGAGCATCTGATTTATTATATTTTTTCCTCCCTCATAAGAAGCCTTAGGATAAGACTGGATTTAGATTACTGCAATAATTTTTCAGCCTTTAAAGATAGGTTTCTTCTTCTCATAGCTGAATACTTTATTAATTGTTTAATCTGATGAATGGCTAAAGATGCTGATGAACATGATGGTTGCAGTTGCATATACACTATTTGTGTGATTTTGAGAAATGCAAAATGAAAGATAAGAAGCCATTTGTTAAAAAATGCAGCAGTCATGTGAAACTGGTGTCAGTGTAGTTTGTAATAATATCAGCAAAATCATATACCATTTGCTAAAGCTTGACAAGCACTGAAAGTATCTTTAGTAATTTACAATATCCCCAAATTAAAATGTTTCCTATCCCAGAGGCTGCTAGAAGCTAAAGAGATCTTGAAAAACTTGGAGGAACAGGTGTACTAGTATCACCATTTATTTAATAGGTTGAAGAATTAGTTAGATGGTCAAACAAAAGCAGAGCAGAAAGTATTTTTTGTTTCCCCCAAAGCTATGTGTAGTTTGGATGGATTACAGAAACTCTAGATTGCAGTATAGACCTAAGTATCTTTTGAGAGTGCCTAACTCAGTGCAAATTTTGTGTTTAACCACATAGTTTTCTACTTCTGTGTTTCACAAACTTCTGTTTTCTTTCTGATGTCATTTCTTTAGTGTGTTGAACTTTAATCATGGCCTGAGTGAGAACTGCAGGTGATAAATGAATCTAGCTTTGACTGAGGATACTTGTTTGAAGGAAGTTTTTTACTTGGCTTCAGTTACAGAGAATTTGTCAGGGAAGAAAGGAGAAAAATGTTTGCCTGTCATGAAAAGATTCTCCTTTTACAGTTTGTAAATCCTCTGATCTCTGTATTGAAGGAAGAGTGCATATTAGAGAATATGGGGGAGAGGTTTCCTTCCTTCCCCCCTCCCACATAGTCCTTTATCTGCATTCTTGAGGATGAAATCATTTCACACTTGAAGTACAGGTAAAAATGCAGAAACCCTTGACACCCAGTTCAGGTCTTTTGGATGTTTTCATTCATAATACATTTGCACTGGAAGAAGCTGAATGAAGTATAAATTGTAGCGCTGATGGATCATAGTCAGCGTGTCTATAGAAGTGAAACTTGAGTAAGAAGAATTTATAACATAGGCTTCCTTTTGCATTATGGAAGGGAGCCAAATAGAGAGATGCCTCCTTGATCAGCAACTGTGTTTATGGAGATATGCAAATCCTGAGGGAGCTAAAACTAAAATGTTAGAGTAAAATGCAAGCTATTTAACAGTGATTTAAATCAACAGTGTGTAGAGCCAGCTAAAGTCACAATGATTTTTTCAGCTTGGACAAAATTAATTTTTCTTGGTTATTTGAGATTTTAAAAAAAATGTTAGATTTATTTGGAGTATGGTACAGCATTCCATTGCATATAATGTATTTTTACTGATTCTTTGTTCTAGTCATTCTAGAATCAAGGTTGTGTAGGAAGTCAAAGGTTTCCTGAATTGTTTAAAACCATTTGATTATAAATGTAAACCTTTTGTTTGTCTTTCCTAATGATGAACAAGCTCGGACTAAAGAACACCCCTAAGGGAAAAAGTCAACAAAAATCAACATGAACAATAATGCTCAATTTTTCCTCTTCTGTAAAATAATGTAGTTAGAAATATCGGGTCCTTGATTTCTTCTCACATACTCTGGCTTGGCTTCATTGACCTAGATTGTCCTGAGTCTTATCAGTGAAGAAGTTCTCTTTTTCTACCAAGAAGCAGATGATGCATCGTGGAAATCGGCAAAGATCTGGATGAGATCTGGAATCCACTTGCACATGTTAAAGAAACAAGTTCTTAAGTGCTAAACAACTCTGATTCCTTTTAGTTCTGATATCAACATAAATCCTTTCTACAGCTGGCTGCCCACTGGAAAGGAGCACACAGGACTTGCTCCTGCGCTGCACCTTTCCTTCCTCCTCTGTTCATAATCAGTTTTGGATTTAGTTTTCTTTCCTCTTTGCTGTCTGAAGAGCCACAGATATCTGTGTTCAACATGTTTAGAGAAGTCATGGGGAATACACCAACATCAGAAAGTGGATTACCTGCCAGGGGAAGCCAGGTAACCAGGTAGAAACTGAGATGCAAATGAGGGGTGAATTACCCTGTGCTGAGCCCTTCACAGCTGTAGAGAGACAATTTCCAGCAGAAACTTCCTTGAGTGCATTTTGACTGCAGATCAAACCACTCCCCCTATTCAGCTGCTGCTCAGGTAGTAACTTTTAATTAAAACAATGTACATATCATAATTCCTAGTGGTATTTTGTTTCAGCATGTCATTCAGCTAAATATGGATTAATTGTTCTTGCGCAGATCTTTTGACTTTGCTTCCACATGCTTCTGTGGGTTGTTGAGTGGCCCTTCCACCTGGTAAAATGGCATGGTTTCTAGGCTGTGTGTCTGCCACTTGGTTAGACTTTCTTTCTGTAAGATTGGTCTAAGAAAAGATAGCTATTTTCCTTGCAAACTCTGAGTTTCATCTCTTTGGATCAGCATAGCTACAGTAGCACTGCCGAGCTCATATCCTGCTGTGGGGCACAGCAGATCCCATGTGGAAGAGCCTGCATTAATGATGTGTTACGGGCCCTGGATTGTGTGGTGTGGACTGTAGAGTAGGGAGCTATGCCTGGGACAGGGATCCACAGCAGCCAATAAAGGTGTTTGTTGTCAATTCTTTTTTTAAACCTGATTTGTGTGTCCTGACACATTTAGGCAGGAATACTAAACATGTTCTGTTTATGTGCTGCAACTTATAAGACTGAATTCTTCACCTAGACTGCAGTTCCTCTCGGGATCTCTTGTTACTTCTAATGAGATGAATGACACGGTGACATTCACCTTAGTGAGGTCAGAATTTGAGTCTGAAGAAAAATCATACTTAGCGCCACTTCACTGAGACTTACTGGAGGTATGTTTTTTCCCAGAGTTAGTTACAATGGAGGCAAGAGATGACCAGGTAATTGGGATCTAGTGTTTTAGTGTTTTGTGGTGTTCAGAAAAATAAATATGAAGACATTGCAATGGAAGAGTCTTACCAAAGTGGCTCGAATAATGACACTAGACTAATTTCCAAAATTAAAAAACCCAAACAGTTAGTTGTTGTTCATACACAGTACAGAAGCAGATAATCAATGCGCTTTAACTAGGCCCTTTGAATTGGATGCAAGGGAAAACTCATTAAAAAAGCTTTTGTTGTTGTTCCCCCTCTGCAGCGGGAAATTATAGAGAGAAGACGTAGTGAGGGTGAGCTTAGAGGAACTGTTCTGCGCTGCGAGCCAAAGGACATCATTAGGAACACTCCTATTATCTGGAAGTCCGACTTCCTGTCTCAGTTTCCTCATGGGTCTCAGTGAATGGCAGAAGAAATGGAACACTTTCCTGCTTGGCCAAAAACTCCACTAAATGACTCCTTTGGCTGCACGCCATGCTGGGCTTGGGAATAAATCCTGCAGCTCCCCCCTGAGCCTGGAGGGTACTTGATTCAGTTCCTAGGAGCTGGGGGAGCAAATTTTAGAAAGCCTGTGGTAGCAAGATAGACACAGTCTTCATGTGAATGCTGTAGTGCTGTGGATGTCCTTTTGTGCATTTTGAAGATATGGGGGGTTTTTTGGTGATAGAGTGGTAGACATGTTGACTTTTTTTTATGTAAACTTTGATGAGAAAGAAGGGATGTCAAAGAGCTCAAGTATGTTAGGATTTTCATATTGGGTAAATGATTTTATTCCAATGAAAATAGTATAGCATGCCTTAGAAAAAGTACTAGACATTTAAAATAAAAATACTTTTAGATATGCCTTCAATTCAGTAACAAATTTTCTGGATTTTTTTCCCCCGGGTTTTGGATTAGCCTGTGTTCTGAAGTACTAAATGTAGTATTATTGTAGAGTATAAAAACAGGGTAGTAAAGATTTTTGTATACTTCTTAAGAAAGCATGGAACATAAGTTGCAGACATCCTATTAAGTGCTGTTTCAGTAGATGATGTATCTGTCATCTTCTATGTACAGAAGAGCTTCGTTTTATTCATTTTTGTCTTTCATTTGTTGTCCTCGGTACATTTATGCTAACATCCATATTAAAACACAGAACATTCAGAATCCTATCGTAGGTCTGATTTAAATTAAAGCCACGGCACCAAAGTTTTGGTTCAGTTATTACTGTCAGTTTCTATACTTAATATTTTAACTACATTTGGCAAGTAAGAAACTCACAGCTGACTCAGAGGAAACTTGGCGAAATGTACACCTTTTCCCAATAGCCTTGCTCTATAATAGAAGAGATATTAGGACAGCATTTAATAATTTTTGGCTTGTTTTGCCGTATGCATCCAAGAGGAAAGATGTTCTTAATTCTCTGGAGATTGGAAACACTCACCATAGTTAGCTCTCTCTCTGTGTCATCTTTCAGAGGACTCATTCTCGAGCAGCTCTCCAGCTGGAAATTTTGGGATTACACAGAAAAGAGTACAGAAAAGGCTTAACGCTGTTGTAGTTCAGCAAGGAAGTATTGGTCAGCTTGTGATGTGGCTTGGTTTTTTTTGTTCTTTTGGGGTGGTGTTTTGGTGTTTCTTTTTGGATTTGTCTCATAGTTGTTACTGTGTACCCCTTGTTCAGGCTGTTTGGAATTTTGATACAGACTTAATTGGTGTGACTTTCATGGAGTGCCTTCGAAGAAGGTGATGTGAAACCTCCTACTGAAAGACTTGTCAGCTTTTTCACCTGCGTGGGTGCAGTTGCGCCATATAGACTTGGGGTTGAGGCCACTTGCTTTCGGTGAAGCAAGATGCCGGGTTACACCTGTCTTGTCAATTGGTCCTCTGGTCTGTCTTCTATCTGCTTCGTAAAGGCAACGAAGCGTTTTCCGTCAGGAGCTCCTCCTTGTCTGACATCCCCGTGTCAGTACCTGTGCGTTTGGAGACTTGATGCTAGGGGAGGCAGAGTAGGTGGTGTTTTCTGAGAGTTGGCTACCTGAGGGAGGTCGAAACTGCACTTTTTGTGCCTTATTTTGATACCAAGGTCCTGATTTTAGAATCACGGAATCACAGAATGTCAGGGATTGGAAGGGACCTCGGAAGATCATCAAGTCCAATCCCCCTGCCAGAGCAGGAACGCCTAGATAATGGTACATAGGAACGTGTCCAGGCGGGTCTTGAATGTCTCCAGAGAAGGAGACTCCACAACCTCCCTGGGCAGCCTGTTTCAGTGCTCTGTCACCCTCACTGAGAAGAAGTTTCTTCTCGAGTTTAAGCGGAACCTCTTATGTTCCAGTTTCTGCCCATTACCCCTTGTCCCATCATTGGTTGTCACCGAGAAGAGCCTGGCTCCATCCTCGTGACACTCACCCTTGATATATTTGTAAACGTTAATGAGGTCACCCCTCAGTCTCCTCCAAACTAAGAGCCCCAGCTCCCTCAGTCTTTCCTCATAAGGGAGATGCTCCACTCCCTTAATCATCCTAGTTGCCCTGTGCTGGACTCTCTCCAGCAGTTCCCTGTCTTTCTTGAACTGAGGGGCCCAGAACTGGACACAGTATTCCAGATGGGGTCTCACCAGGGCAGAGTAGAGGGGAAGGAGAACCTCTCTCGACCTACTAACCACTCCCCTTCTAATACACCCCAGGATGCCATTGGCCTTCCTGGCCACAAGGGCACAGTGCTGGCTCATGGTCATCCTGCTGTCCACCAAGACTCCCAGGTCCCTTTCCCCTATGCTGCTCTCTAATAAGTCATTCCCCAACTTATACTGGAACCTGGGGTTGTTCCTACCCAGATGCAAGACTCTACACTTATCCTTTTTGTATTTCATTAAATTTTTCGCCGCCCAACTCTCCAGCCTGTCCAGGTCTCGCTGAATGGCAGCACAGCCTTCTGGTGTGTCAGCCACTCCTCCCAGCTTGGTGTCATCAGCAAACTTGCTGATAGTACTCTCTAGTCCCTCATCCAAGTCATTGAAGCTGAGACCTTGGAGGTCCTGTTTATTCCCACTGCTTCCCCTCTGCGCTCCACCCCCAGCAATTCCACTTTGCCTTTTCTCTTGACCCTGAGGGTCAGTTCTCTCCCAGCCATCCTTTCCCGTATTTCCTCCTGATTCAGAGGAAGAAGTGGAGATACCTGTGCCTGTCTGGAGTTCACACTGGTGAGATGCAGCTGACTGTTCCTCATCCTTTTTTCACATGGCACAAAATGTAAGATTTTGGCTAAAACAGTGGTCAAATGTTCCTATATATTGTTATTGTCTGTATTGTCAGTGTCCATGGTTAAGAATTTCATGTTATTTTAGAAAATGTGTCCTAATTCTATATAATAAATGAAAGAAAAAACCCTAAACATTTCTGTGTGTTTTTGAGCCCCAAGGAGAGGCGACACTAAGTGGTGCAGATAGCAGTGTAAACACGTTTACATATAGTATAAATGTATGTGTATGTTTTTAGAAGTGTGTGAGAATGCGATACACAGTAACTGAATTTTAAATATACTTGTATCACTGGACAGTAAATTCCATGTGTAATTAAACATGAATACTTAAGTTAAATTTTCCGATACTTTATATCAGACACAATAAATTAATGTTCTGAAAGCTAGTAGTGTATGATTTAATTAAAACTATTCAGAAAATAATACAAAATTTATGCTTTTTTTGGTAAGAAACATACAAATATATTTTCAATTAAATCTAAAAAAAAAACCTGATTGGACAGCACACAAAACATTGCCTTGAAGTGTATTCAATACAGGTACACAAAGTTAAACTACCTATGTTATTCAAACTTTATTTCTTGTGGAAGCAAGAATAGCCTTTACAGGAAGGGTCAAATTCAGTCCCATTATAAGGCTAGGCGATTTCTGTTGTCTTCAATTGAAATCTACCACTGATTTTACCTAAGGGTAAAATAAGCATAGTATATTGTCAGTGGTTTTAATAGCAATCAATTTGTGTCTTAAATGGTAACTGATAGAGAATTAGAAATTTGATAATGTTTTTTTTTTTTTTTTTCTTGTAGCAAGGACTGTGGTTTTTCCAAGTTCTTTGACTCTGGACTTTTTTTGATTCCGTCTGTTTTTATTTTTATTTAAGAGGGGCTATTGTCACCTCTTCTGATCCCAATGAATTTCTGCAGTTCAGTGTAGATGTTCTTTCTGGAAGAAAAATAAAAGCTAACAAATTTTCCTATTGTATGAAAAAACAGGGCAAAATTTGTCTCAACTATTTATATTATTTTCATCCTGACTTTTGAAGGAGGGATTTAGCTCCATTGTTGGATGTTTTAGCTCTCAGGCAGGTAAGCAATGTCTGGCTTTTTATTTTTTATGAATATTGCACATAATCCTATTATTTAGCTGTTTAATATATGTATTCACTATGTTATATTTATCTAGTGATCCTGTATCACACCTGTAGCTTACTCCAGAGGATTTTGCATTGCTGGTAGGTGGGGCTTTTTTGTTTGTTTTTGTTTGGGTTTTGAAATAAAGCCTGCACAGAGTACCTTCATGTCAATTTTCTTTCATGTAGGAGAAAGTACGTCTTTAGCAAACACAGAGTACTTCATGTTTGTGAGAGAGTTTTGCAACTGTATGTAGTGACCTATGGGTTGATTGGTTTTGATTTTTCTGGATTATAGCTTGTAATAAAATATGGTATTTATTGATGCACCCAGTGACATGTTTGTGAGGAAAGCTCCTCAGTGCATCACAGGCTGGTAGAAGTGTAATTGAGATAAAAATATTCAGAAGGAGGGCTGCCTGAGGGAGATTGTTGAAGTTTGCCTTGACTGGAGCTGTCAAGCTTCTGTTCAACAGCAAATTTAAGAGTAGTAAGAAACTGAGTAATTTGAAAGTTATTGCAGTTGTTGCTCATATATATGACATTGCATTTTAATTTTTGCATATATGGGTAGCTATGGCAGTTTGCATTTTTTTATATCATCAGCTTAGACTTAAGATACTTACTGTACTGAAACATTTGCAAGTTTTGGTTGTAAAATGTCTGCAGGTATGCTCTTGAAATGAACATACGTCCTTACAAAGTGAGGCTTCATTTGCTTTTGGTGAGCTCCAGAACGTCAATTAAAACTGAGAGTGCTGGGACATAGAGCTGTAGTATATGTTGACACAGAATAGTTTGGTAGATAAACTGTAACCTGAAGAAGCGCATGAACTTGGGTTTTAATTGTGAAGATTTTATGAAATTTGGTAATATAAGTGAAAAATGGGAAATTGCTGTAATTATTTGCTCTAGATAAAATCTTGCAGAAGCGTTTGCTTCCACTGCACTGGTTTACAAACCAGACTAATTTTAAAATAAGAGTACTAAAATCTGCCTGGAGGACACAATGTGTTTGAAGATGACTGACTTTAAAAGCTTACTCTTCTATATAGTATGCATATTTTTTCCTGGAAACAAAGTATGTCTTTATTTTGATTTAGCTACTGTACTTGCAGAAGTATGTTTGTGGTGTAGGAGATCATTTTATAACAAACCAAGCCATACCAAAGTGAACTGCAAGTATGTAGCGAAAACATTGATAAAAGTAACAAGGATATTACATAAATTGTTTGGTCTCCTGAATACGTTGCTTCATGTCTATTTCTTACAGAGAGAAAATAAACTCAGTACTCAGTAGCTGTACTAGTTAACATTTCTTCTGTTGCTTAATGGCTGAGTTTTGTCCTCAGATAAGTCGGTGGGAGTTGACTTAACATCCACTAGGAAATCTGTCTTGAAACTCTGTAGCATTAATAGTTTGGATGAGATCAAGTTGACTGCAAGGGAAAAAATGAGCTGTCAGCCATATCCTATCCGAACATAAAACATGTTCATGTAGTAATAATTAAAATGGTTAGTATTGAGCTAAATGCATTGATGGTCTGTTTTGTGGGAGAATGAGAGCACATTCTACAGTGAAGTGTAATATACAGCAGCCTTCAAAACTACTTCTTTATTTATCAGTAGGAATGTGTCTCTGCCAAATTGTCTGCCCAAAATTGTAATCACCACTTCAGATTTTGCAGGCGTTTGATGTGCATTCATTTTTTGGTTTATTTTTCCAAAGCACTCCGCTTGCATTATGCACACGTTGTAATGGACAGCCTCTTTATGTGCGGTGTTGCCCTCACTATATACAGTCTTTGCTTCTGCTTTGAAGTGGCAGGCAACCACATTACCAAGGTTACTTTCAGGAAACCCTCGTGTGCACTCAAGTGTTGAGCATTCACTTTGCGCTGCCCCCAGATCCTTATGGGTTGGAGCTTCTGTTTATGACTAAAATCCATTTCCAGTTGCTTTGTGCAGCGTAACAGTGAAACAGCTGGTCGCTTTTGTGTCGTGTCTGTCATCTAGGGTCTTACCCCTGAGGTGGGGCTGCATGGCTCTTGGCTTTTGTCGGCAGCAAGCAAAATGCCTGTGCAGCACCGTAGGCAACGCTCTCTCTCTGGGGACTCCAATTCCTTGACAAACAGTGGCTAAGAGGGAGTAAGAAAAAAGCGCTGTCAAGCTTGCGGGGAGCTCCGAAGGTTTGCCACCGTGGGAAGACAATTCTTGTTGCTTGGCCTCTCAATGCTTCAGCATGGAAAAAGTGGTGAGGACCAAGCAACATGTTGGGGACCAGTTGTAGGAGGGCTTGGAGCTGGATGGAAGGCAGAAAAAATGAAATTAAGCCTTTGCTGTGCGGTTGTTGGGCAGTTCCTATCGCAGCAAGTTTTGGGTTGGAAGGGACTTTTAAAGGTCATCTAGTCCAACCCCCCTGCAGTGAGCAGGGACACCTTTAACTAGATTCCTACAGGAGTTAAAATTCATTATAACCCAGTTAAGTGCTACCAACACAGCTGGTCATGCTTTTTGCATGTCAGGGACAGGTTTTGGTACAAATGCTGTATTCTAAAATGTAAAGGTCCCTCTTGAAAGTTCGATTGCTTTTCCACATAGTTTTATGTTCAAGAGGGAGTGTTACAATTCCTTGCTTTCAAAGATGCTTATCTTTGCAAGGAGCAAAGATGCTCCTCGTTTCTACTCAATATGTAGGTTTGTTGACTTTTTTTTTTTTTTACTTAAAAAAACCCCAAACAACCCTTTGTTGTACAGAGTCTTTTCACATCTGCTTGTTAAAATACTCAGCAAAGGTCTTTAATGAATCCCAGGATTTCTGCCCCCTCCTCTTTTAGAGGGAAATTGCCAGAACTCTTTTATTTTTGTGTTTGGGGAAAGGAAATTTGGAGAGAATAATTTTTTTAGCAGACATGCTTATTGCTGACCAGTACCTGAAAGCTTTTATTGCCCTTTCAGCCCATCACAGACGTCTTTTCCCAGGAGTGCACCTCGTGGAGTCAGACTGTTGTGCACCAGTAGTCTGGAACTGGGCATCACCTTTCACTTCGCCCAGCAATAAAAACTTGAACCCTGACTTCTGAATAATCAGCTAAAGTTTCTTTAGTGTGGGTTTGACCTTTGCCTTCCATCAGCACAACAAACACTCCATAAAACAATAACAGATAAGCAACTTTCATCTTACAAGCCACACTTATCTCTGTGAAACAAAATTGCTGTGTAGCATCTCCCCTTTAAATCCAGTATTATTATTTTTTTTCCAATGGACTTCACTTCCAGAGCTTGTGAGTTATAAGGGTATCTCTGGTTTTGCTGAATATATTTAGAAAGTCCTGTTATGTTTTTCATTTATTTTCTTGTTTATACTGGCTGGAAGAATGAAATTAAAATTTTCATCTCAGGTTAAAGCATAATTTGGTGTGATTGCTCAGCTTCTGATCTCACTACCAAGAATGTCTTGTTTTAGGAGCTGATAAAAATATTTGGCTGTGTTTCACCTCAGTCACTCTTGGCAGTTCTTCATCTGCTCTTCTGGGGTTTCCATCTGCTCTTTTATTCCACACTTTCTTCTTCAGGCCCCAATTCAGCACCAGCAGTTGCAAGTAAGTGAAAACCTCACTAATTTTTCTGTGAGTACGGGGTTGGATGCAGGTGCTATTCTGCATCTTGGTCAGAATCTTCCAGTAGTTTATTTCATTGCTAAAATGGAGAATGTGGCAGTTCCCTGTGGCTTTGAGTATTCCTTTGTTCTTCCTCCCTCACAGGTGTCTAATGACTTAACCTAGAGCTGTATACACTAACCTCAAACCAACAGCTCTTTAAAATGAAATATATCACAAGGGCTAAGGAAAAAAAGTTATCTGATGAACGTTTCAAATTAAAATCCTTATAGTTGCTGAACAAAGCTTATGAAGTGTTTAAGAATGTATCTGAGATTAGATTAATAAAAAGCTTTTGTTCATTTTTTTTCAGTAATTTTGTACCTGTACTATTATTTAAGCACTTTTAACTTTTAATTTTTTTTTTCATAACTCATAACAGGGGTTGTTGATGCTGAATAATCATTTGCTCTCTACTGACTGAGATGATAACCACCATGCTGCATTATATAGAAAAAAAATCACACATATACATGATTGCCAGCTTGCTTATGTATTTCACTTTCAAATGTGTTTTTCATTTCACAATTTTTTTTTAACAGCTTATCCATGGATTTTTTACAGTAAACACGATCAAAGTTTCCATTGTCATGTGGCTAGTAAAAATGTAATTGTGTAGTGCTTGCGTACTGAAGGGCATTATGTTATAGTGAAAACCATATATTCATTAGTCATAGGAGACAGCTTGTCTGACTAATTGAGAAATTTAACTGGAAGGTTTAGAAGGTAAAATAACAGAAGAAGGAAGAGCTTGGTAGAGAATAGATGCATAATGAATTGGTTCATTCAGTGCTTTTCTCTTTTTTTTTTCCCACCTGCTCTTGGAATGTATGTTTTGACATACTGAGAGTTTACTTAATTGTAGAAATAAAAAAAGTAATAGTCAAGTGTCTGCCCAGCACTGACATTTTTGACAGCCTTCCATTGAGTTAGTGTTGGTTTTTTTTTGCCATATAGAACCCTGGCAACTTATCATGTAAAAGCTTTTTAATAACTTTAATAGTGAAAAAGATTACTGAACAAAAAAGATGATTTAATATGCTGAAAAACAAAAATCGTTAGGTTATCCCTTTAGTGAAGCATGCCATCCACACAAGCTCTTATTTTTCTTTCAAACAACCATTTCTTATATTCCACTAGTACTTTTTGGTCTCCCCTATCTATTGTGTAAACTAGAGAGATTTACAACAGAATCATATCTGGTAGATTTCTGCGTTTTAATTTTATTTCCCTTTTCCTTTCAAACATAGCCATAAAAGCAAAAATGTTTTCCTTTGATCACTGAAATAATTAGAATGCAATATTCAGCTGCCTCTACTGAAAAGAAAGGCTAGTGAGCCTAAAAAAATATAGTTTAAGCTTAAAAAGTAATTTACCAACATGTATTAGCAAATCAGCTCTTCAGGGTGTTTCCAGGCATAGTGATGCAATCACGGCAGAAAAAATCCAGGGAGAAGAAATGTTGCACTGATTCATCTTTCAATCCCTACCTCCCCAAATCTGCTTAAGTCAGCTTTTAGTGTTTCCCACCAACTCTGAGAGTTGAAGGCAGCTGGTTACTGCTCTCCCAGGTAACTGTGCCCAGTGAGCCTGGGGCCGCTGCTGGAATAAAATTATCACCCTGTAACTTCTGGCAGGCTGAGCAGGAGTATGGGGGTGGGGGGCACTGCTTCAGCACCCAATGGAGTCTGCAGACCTGCTGGCTACTGCCATCAGTCTCTTAGCCAGTGCAATCTCTCCTCTCTCTCTCTTTCTTTCTGTATTTTAGAGTGTAGGAAGGTACCTGGCATACAGAAGCTGTCTGGGATGCTACCTCTGTCATATTTTCCAAAAACAGAAGGCGAAAATTGATTCTTCCTTTATCAGAGGGAAAACTTGCTCTCAGATTTAAGCCTGGAGGGTTTAAATTAAATTTGACAATGCTTGATGAACCCTTTGTCACAAGAATCGTGTACCCCTACTGCGTCATCTTCTGTATTCAGAAGTGACCCAGTTTCCACTCAGTTGGCCGTGCCATAAACAGAATATTGCAGACGGGTGCTTACCATCGTTGCCACCTGAAGGACCACTGCCTGCCAATGTCATGATCAGTAAAGGCTGGTGAATGGTCTGTTACCTGCATTGCCATGAGGAACTGCTGGCATGTAGGGAAGCCAACAGGAGGGGAGCTTTCCCACGCTGGTGGCAGGGAAGGAGGAGTGAAATTAAAAGATTCGTTTCCTCTTTTGGTTTTGAAGAAAGTGTGGGAATGACAGCTTTCTGGAGTTCCTGAGAATAGTAACTATTTCCCAGTGAGGAAAGATGTTTCTGAGGAAGACACTGATGTGAAAACCGACTAGCTTGTGTTACAGCTTATTGTGGTAAAACCATGCAAGTAGCTTGGTGAAGCAGGAGCTCTGGTCAGAGGTCCATTTACTACTTCACCTTTACTCTTTCCTTAAAAGCTTGGTGAAATTTTACTGTTGGCTTTTATACAGCCAGAATTTGTCCTTTGACTCTTGTTTTACTTATAACTAATGAATCGTTGTCCAAAATACTTTTGTTCTGACTCGCTATAAAAATTTATGGTGGTCAGTATCAGTGTTTGTAGTATACAAAGTGTCATTGGATTGCGGTGTAAATTGTTATGGGCATACGTATGTAATACTGCTTGAAAGACGTTAGGCAGGTGGCAAAGTGTATCAGTGGAGTTTGTTGTGGCATTTGTTTTTGGTTTTGGTGATTTGAATTAACTTTATGGTTGGACAGCACTATTTATAACTGCACATATGTCTGCCTTGAGTTCAAGAAATTCAGTATAGCAGGTAAAAGAATAATATTGGGAAGAAGATGCTTGCTTGGATAAGATTTGAAGGCTCAAAGGGAGAAAAACAGCCTTCCCATGGCTCTATTTTTGCGGTGGAGTACTTTGTGTATAATCATAGCCCGGTATTTATTCTACCTTATTCACACTGTTACAGAAATAAAATTAGGACCTCTTTAAAATAGTTTTGTTTCTAAAGTGCCTGAGGACTTCAAATGAAATATATCTTGCACTCCATCAGGAAAAAAAAGATCTCTTGCAAACTTTACCCAGACAAATTCTGTATTTGTATGGGTGGATGTCTGGCCTGGGAGATCATCTGTGGTGACTCAGTGCGTATGCCAATATGTTGCTATTGACAAAAATGGAAATTCTGGCGCACACAAAATATTTCTTTTGGGGACCATGTTGGGAGCTGCTTTGGGAGATCTGACCCTATAAGCACAAAGGATATTTACAGTTCTTGTGGCAGTATTTCAGCACTCGTTCTAGGTGGGAAACTGAGCTTGTATGAAAGATGTCACTGTTACTGTTTATTCCAAAAGTCCTCACTTCCACTGGTGTCTGAAAATACAGCAGATGCCCTGATGCTCACTCAGATACTCAAGTCTTCTCTGAGTCTTCCTCAGCTCTGAACTCTGCTTGAGAACCAGCTTTGCACAACCACAAACCCCTTCTAACTACACACAGACACAAAATATTGTCACAAAAGAAAAACAACATGCCACATGTGTGAAATAAAGTGTCAAAGCAAGGAAGTCTGTTAATGCCTAGCCCCTTGGCCTGTTTAGGGCATGATGTGCTTATCTGTAGAGTGCCTTGCCCATGTATGGCAAGAGATCAGGTCAAATAAATAAATAATAGTCCAAACTCTTGAGTTCTTTACTTGGCAGTAAATTAAAGTAAATGAGACTTTGCTTATGTAAAAAGCTAAATGAGTGTGTCAGAGCAATAATAAGATGTTGGAAAATACTTTAGACAAATACGCCAGTGCTGAAGAGCCATAGAAGGTCGATGCCAAACCCTGGATCAAACTGAACGCCCACGACCATGGCTGACACCAGAGGCGGGTGTGGAGTTTGGAAAACCAAAAGTGAACTGGGATTTTTGCCTCTAGCAAAAGAATTGTATTTTGCGTATGTGCTTTATAACTGAAATCACAAAGGAGGTGATGAAACTTCTGCTAGCTTTTTGTCTTTTTGCAGAACTTTGTTCGTTGTGTCAGCCATAAGGGGAGATAGTCTGCAGGTAGCAGGGAGAAGATTGTCCAGTCACACCAGAAAGATATCAGTAGCACGATGTCTCTGAGCTGTGGTTGGATTGATGTAGGGTGAGGTGGCAACATAAGAAATCCTGGGGAAAATTAGGTCAAATCCTTTGGGAATCTCTTTGGCTATGTTTGTATGCCTGATAAGGTCCCTGAATACTGAGATCAGCTGTTGTGGAGTGACCAGTGTCTGTGCTAGTAAATTTTGTCTCTCTCCAATTGTGGCTGTATGTGAGCTGCCTACCATTGGCCATGGATAGTTTCATCTGCACCACGCTTCCTGGGATTTGCTCAGGAACAACTTGGGACTTTTCCATACATTAATTCACAGATCTGTGTGTAATTTGTGCATATTTATAGATTTATTGAAGCTACGTGATCTGTAATTTAGGTAGATGTTGCCCATGTGTCCCAGGTAGCTTTGTTTTTCTAGTTGGCTACATCTTCCCTTCTTCTGATGCAGGTCAGTTTTAGAAAGACAAATGAAGCAGCCATGGGACACAGAAAATACTTGTCAGGTGTTAGAGTTTAGCTCAAACCAGGACGACACTTTATATATTTAATGGATTAATGCTTTAGTAGAAAAATATGTGGGTTTTGCTTATTTAATTTTTTTTAAATGTTTGGTTTTCATGTAGAGCCGAGCAAAGTATTGGTGTATACTAGAGGAAATTCTGTCTTGCCTCTGAAAAATCTTTGTTGGAAAGTGAGAGAAGAGACATATAAGGCAGGAACGTACTTGGTAATAATTGCTGTGATCTAGTATAGCTAGTATGGGATTTGTGCCCATGTCTAACCTGTGCAGATGCTCAACTGTATTTTATGTGTCTCCTTACACTTAAATCAGTTTCCTGTTCCCTGGATGAAAAAAGGGGGTTCCTCTCTGCTGTTAAGGGATCTAGATAGTTGTTATTGAATACCAAGCAAGGAAAGGTGAGGTGAAAGGGGAAAAAAAATCAAAGGCAGAAGAGAAAAATCTGAGAAAGAACAGACACAGGGGTGGAAGGTATAAAATAGGGAAAAAAAAATACCACTTTGATATTTTTTTGTTCTGGTTGTGAAAATAAAAGTAAGGGAATAGATTAGTAAGGGAGAAGCGAATAGATTAACAGAGCCATCTCGTATTTTACACAAATATAAAAATCTGAAGAAGCTATGAAAGGGGATTGGAAAGGAGGGCATAGAGCAGCCTGGAAGCAAAACACTGCAAGATTTAAAAGGCTGAAAAGCTCAAGAACTCCCAAGAGACAAATTGCACAGGGAGGACGTTTACAGAGTTCATTACAAGCTGGATGGGTTGTCTGGTGGCTGGCGAGGATAGTGTTAACTCTTCCAGGAGAAGGGAAGCCACAGCTGCATGCCCTGGGCACAGGGATTGTCAGGCACCTGTCAGGGGAGGAAGTGAGGTGGGGCCCAGCTTGACTGAGTTATGGTTTTCTCCCAAGGCATTACAACAAGAGCGTGTGCACTGTCATCCACGTAGGCTTTTGTTGTGTGGAAAGAGGGCAAGTACTGCTAGAGAAAAGCTCGTTATGCAGATTGTTTGTACGCAAAATTTGCTTTCACAAAGATGTTCTTTTGTTCATTTTGCTTAGACATAGGCTGTGGCAACTGAAACCCCTTCTGAGAAGTGTAAATTTTTTGCTGAGTAATCCCTTTTATGTTTTTTTTTTTCCCCCTGTGTGTGCTTTCATGCAGTGCCTGCATAGATTTTTTGGAAAAAAAATAATGGTCTATCCGGCCATGGCTTGCTATCCAGCCATGTTTTAATTTGGTGTGGTGGGAAAACGGGTATCCATTTCTTCTTATGCTACACACAGGATGGTCAAAAAAGTCTTCTTCCTTGTCGTGAAAATATAACTGTTTTAACAGCTGTCAGTATAGGACAAGCTGGTTAGGAGGGAATAATCAAACAAAGCCTTGTGTACCTAAACCAAAGTTCATTTTGGATGCTTAGTCTATCAAGCCTACACCTTTTCAAGAGGCTGCTGTAGCACAAAGGCCTTGGGTACAGAAAAAAAGCGTAGTGATTAAGTAGGCTTAGAGATTAGTTTAGTTAAACGAGGGATTGCCTTCTCTAGACATTCTTGGTTCAGTTTAAGAGCACCTTATGCTAATGTTTCAAACTTAAATCAACATAAAATGTTCTTAAAGGAAAAAACTCCAGCAAACTTGGTGTGTAAACAGCATTAACTAGTCAAATCAGTTACTAAAACAAACCTCTTGGATACAATTGAAGGTTCTTACATGAAGTTTCTTCTCCTTAATGCTTTACTGTAGACACAGTAGAAAATTATTGATTGAGGTAGGGTTGTTAGCTTTACCTTGATGGTACAGCTAAGATTAGATTTGGTGTGAAAAAAATAGGTTGCTCACCCATCTCCTCTCACCTGTCAATGGTGTGAGATGCTGAATCAATCTTTCTGAATTTATGTTCTAAGGGGTTCTGTGTAGGATCACAGGAAGTTAAAGCCTCTTAAAAACTAATAAGAATGTTGAAAACCAGTAAACTGGTTACCACCTAATAGCTTCAGCTGAGAAGTGAAGAACTATGTCATCAAATTTAATTTTAGCTTGTTTGATTTGGAAATTATATTACTTTGCACTCGTGTGAAACGCTAGGTCCATGTAGTGAAATCACAGTGACATCATACATAGAATATTTTCCGACAGGGAGGACTTTTCTGAAGTAACATTTGTGGAGAAATAAGTTCATTTTTGCTTATGCAGTTGAATTAAGAAGAAACTCTTACCACATATCTATGAGTAATTGCATTTCTTTATATCTAATTTACTACAAGCACTTAGTTTTATGAATTTTTTCCATTTGAGAACATATGAACAATAAAATGTTTATTGAACATCCATTGGTGTAATTCATGACATACAGCACTTGGGTGAGCTTTAAAATATTTGAAAGTACACCTACTTACCACTTAGCACAAAAGAGCTTTTTTGGGGATAAGCCAAAGGAAAAACTTACTGAATGCTACTGTTGAGGTGACCTGATTTGGCAGAGCAGGGAACAGGCTAACACAGATAGTAATTCTACTGAAATTTAAATTAGTTTGGTTTTAGACGAACTTAGAGACTGCTTTATAATGAGTGCTTCTCAAAATGTGGATATTTTGAAAGCATGCTTACTAAACACTGATCTGAGCTTCTAAGTATCTGATTTCTATCAGCCATGTGTGTTTCGAATAAGAGGAAATCAGAATAAGGTAGAGTGGGTGAAATGTTGATGAGATGGAATTGATAATACAAATTCAAAGAGAGACTGCAAAAAGCAGATGAAGTGCTTTTTTTTTTAAATTATGAAAGCATCTGCATTATAAAAATTATAATAATGTGCTTTAAGTTAAATCTCTTATTCTGTAGATATTAGAAACAAGCCTAATTCTTTAAATTACATAGGTGCTCTCAGTAAGCCACTTTTTTTTTTTTTTCAGTGAAGACCTTTGTATGTCAAACATAATTTGATCCAGTTTAGCTGATAAAGCAGAAGTCTTTTTGCTGTGAATCAGGGCCTGGGGAGATAAGCTGTTTCATAAATTTCTGCTGCTAGACACTTTAAATGGAGTTAATTTTTGCATATTTGCTAAAACAGAAAGCTAATAGCTTGCGCTGGTGACTTGAACTATTCTTCCACTTGTTCTGCATCTGTTGTCAAATCATCTGAGCCGCTTAGGTGGGCCTGGTGAGGGCCGATGAATAGAAGTGGTAGGCATGGTTTGGTTCCTCTGACTTTCTAAGAGTGTTGTCAATAAAGATAAGCAGATTTTTCTCTTGTGGGCACTTAGCATAAGTCAATAAATAGAGCTTCTGTTGACATCGTTGGCCAGTTTTGTTGGAGGTTCTTGTAGCTAAATATTTGTAGGATCTGAATTTATCTCAGTACATTAGTTAGATGCAGTGTCTGGTTCAAACAGAGATTACACATCCCTCCCTGCATTGTGCTTCTGAGATCAAGACTGAAGTTATCTTTGTTTCAGAACCTTCAATTAACAACAGCTTGTGGAATAAACTTATGCAGTTAGTGGAACTGTAAAATAAATATTAATGTGATGAGATTTTTAATTTGTACTTTGTAGGCGTATAATTTGTGCTTTGTAGATGTATATAAAGATCACTCTGCACATTTTTTTTTTATTATTTTTTTAACCTGAGACTAAGCAGTGATTTACAATGTCAGGTGTTGTGTTTACACAGTGACCAATTTATAAAATATAGCTTGCCATACTTAGAACAAAGTAGACAAAATTGCTATTCTTAAATGGATTGGAAGGTAACTACTAAATTAAAATATGAAGCTACAAAAATGTTCTAATATTGTATGCACTTGTCTTTAAAATTTCACTGAGGATCTGTCTCAGAAGAATTTGGGCCTTTCTGTGTCTTCCTGTATGCCACTCTGATTAGGTATTCACAGAGGGATAAGCTTGAAAGGATTATTGGTGAACTGGCTAGCAGATGAATTTTTTCTCTCTTGGATCCACATGATGGATTTTGGCACTGATTACCTGCACACGTGATTTCTAAGAATATTTTTCAGATTTAGAAATTGCCAATCGGCCGTCATACTGGTGTTTTTGCACATGTAAGAGAAGAAATTATTAATAATTTCCAGTCAAGAAAATAAATGTATTTTATCTTCTGGTGAATTTGGGTGAACATATTCTGTAAACTATGTTTTGTTTTCATTCACATAAAATAGTCTCTTAAATACCAGCTGGCAGAGAAGTTGCCAGTTGCCATTTGCAGAACAGATGATTTTTCACAGCAGTTACTTGGTTCATTCCATAGCTGTCATTTTTCAAGGAACAGATTACAGCAAACATTCCTAAAAGTAAGGATTTTCCTCTTGACCCTTATCAACACTGAAATAATGGAAACTTGCAGAGCTTGTGGTCCGCTATTCAGGAGTTTCCTGATTTCCTATCCCTTTTGTTTACCCCTTATGACACTGTTTGCGTTAGAGCCCATCTTTCCCCCTCTGCCTCTTTCTATCCCCCTTTAATTAAATCCCAAAGATACGCCGAGCTTTCCTGGTGCTCAGAATTGCTGTTTCTCTCCAATACGTGTACGATTTTTTCCCCCCAAGCTCTTTTCTCTCCCGCAGCTGCCGCCTCCATCTCTCTGTCTCTCTCTCTGTCTCTCTCTCTGTCTCTCTCTCTGTCTCTCTCTCTGTCTCTCTCTCTGTCTCTCTCTCTGTCTCTCTCTCTGTCTCTCTCTCTGTCTCTCTCTCTGTCTCTCTCTCTGTCTCTCTCTCTGTCTCTCTCTCTGTCTCTCTCTCTGTCTCTCTCTCTGTCTCTCTCTCTGTCTCTCTCTCTGTCTCTCTCTCTGTCTCTCTCTCTCTGTCTCTCTCTCTGTCTCTCTCTCTCTCCATGCATGCCTTCCTCCCATTGACGCTAATGGGACTTAATCACTCCTGTCAAAAGGGGAAATAAATCAGGGAGACCCTGGGCCATCACCCTGCCAGCGTACCTGATTGGCATGGGGGTTTTTGTAGCCTGCCCCTGAATGCCTGCCCTTCTGCGCAGAAAGGGCACTTGGTGGCAGTTTTGCTTAGTATTGGGGGGACATACACGCAATGGTTCATTTTACACTGAGCTTCATGACCACGTCTTGTGCTTTCTCAGTTCCGACTAGCTACAATCTAGATGCATCTCATTTTGTAAATTCCTTGGGGTGGCAGTTTCCTGGTTTGTTTGGGTTTGTTTGATTTTGTTGTTGTTTGGGGTTTTGTGTATTTGTTTGTTTGTTTGGAGGCTTTATTTTTTTTTCTAATTTATTTTAATTCCTGGAGCAGGAAGGAAGCTTTGATGCTGTAAGGCGCTAGAGATTTTACCTAGCCTTCCTGATTTCCATGTTACCCCATTCTTTAAATGCTAGTCCTTTTGTCAATTATGCATTAGTCTATTTGCTTTTCAACTTGACTGTTTCTTTTCAGGGATTTACAATGTTGTTGAGTTAGGGATTGTCACAGTGGATGGTAATGGAGAAATACTGTTAAGTAAGTTTGTTTAAGAGTGCTGATTAAGTAAATGTTTCGAAGTCTATTGCCTTCAAGCAATGTGCAAAGGGGCTTCATTTGCCTCTTCATAGTAGAAAATGTAGTTTTAACAAACCTGGCTTTTATTTGTTGCACTAGTTTCTTCCTGCTTGATACACTCAAAAAAATGTAGCAATGCCCTCATTGTTCTTAATAAAATAAAATGGATTAATAAATTGTAAGACAATTAAGCATTTTGACTTCTGGCCTTTACACTTAATTTCAGAATATCCTTCTAGAGCCAAAAAAATGATATGCCAGTGTTTCATGCTCTGCTTTGAAGTACTACAGTTCTGAGTATAGTTTCCAGGTAAACTAAATGGTTCTTACGTCTGCAAGAGTGTGTAATTTGTTTTTCAGTAATGGGAGAGTGAATGATTCTTCCTTCTATTTAGGCAAATCAGTACTTTAGTGAGTAGGTTAAGTTATTCTCCAAATTGAAGTCATTGAAGTTTTGCCAATTAAGACTTTGTGTGATGTCATAATTTACATGAGATCTCGCTTTTCATCCAAGGACCTTAAAACATTTTCTGAGTGTTAATTAGGCTATGCAGTGTTCTTCTGAAACACAGAGCCCATTTTTCAGAAATATAAACTAGTACTCAGAGATGTCAGATGACACTTTGAAGACTTCTAAGAAATACTCTTGAATCTTAAGCCCTGCTTAAACTTTGAGATAATGCTGCCGTTCAGACCCCTTTTCAAAAACTTTAACAGCTGAAGATTGGGTTGTAATCATCATCTTCCAGCTTCATAGTGAGCCCCAACATTGTGCTTTTAGGGCAAGTTGATGATTGCCTTTGTTTGTGGCAGTGCAAAGGCTATGCTTGTGGTCCACTGAAGGGATGCTATAGCATGAGATCAAGGATATACCTCTGTGTGTATGCGTGTATATATATGTGTGTGTATAGGTATATGTATATGGGTGCCTGCCCTATGGTGTGTCAGGAGAAGGCAGGTGAGCTTCCTGGGAGCTGAGCTGATGAGATCTGAACGCTTGCAGATTTGTTGGAAAACGGTCCCTGGGGTGAACTACACTTAAGACTGTGCTTAAATTTTGTCTTGGAAACGACAAGCTGGAACAATTTGAAGCAAAGCGAGGGAATGAACTGACAGTAAGAGTAGGGATAATGACATGCCCTTGCTCAAATTTGTTTACTCTGGTCCCCTTTTTATTTATCAGTGTAAAATGAGAAAGTCCATGAGGACTCTGTTTTTTGAATATCTCTGAACCTCCTGGGGTGACTGATAAAACATTGACAGGGCCCTAGGACAAACTTGTCTAATGTATAGAGCTTTATGAGTGGCTTAATTTGATTACTTTTATTTTGTTTTCTGTAATTGCTTTTAAACAAAGTTTAGTATAGTTTTTGTTTTAAGCTCATATCTTGATTCTCAATTTGAGTGAGTTCTGAAATTAACTATGCTTTTTTTAGACTGAATGTTTTTTCAGGTTTGTAATTGTTTGCTCTTTATTCCTTAGGTAATTAGTCTAAGACAAGGATGATTCTGTCCCATGTCCAATGTGGAACTTTGTTGCCAAAATTACTAATTACCCACAAAAGTTATTTCAGGGTACTGTGCAATTTTTGACAGATTAAGACACAATTTTGGCAAGCACCTTTAGATGTTTAGGTTGCTGAGTAGTAACAGTAATTATTAAGATACATGCTTACTACACACAAAAAAAAAAAGGAAAAAAAAAAGAGAAAAGCATATAAAGCTATTGATTTGTCTCCTCAGTTTGAGTTCACCCTTAGGTTAACATTTCAAATCGTAGAAACACTGTCTAAATAGAGGAAACAGAGGTGGTAACTATTGCATCTTAAAATGTGCAGAATTCTTTAACAGAATTTCTGTTTTAAATCACCTGCTCATGTATGTTTGTATAGTCTTGTATTTCTTGACTTACACACACACAACTTGCCTGGTGCATGAATAATGTTATTTGTCTATATAATAAGTTATAAAGAAGTCAATAAGTTATTTGTCTATTGCATCCTCACTGAAGGATATAATTATGCTGGAACGAAGAAGGCACAAAATTGCCCATCTGTTTTCTGTATTGCATCTGAAAAATACTGGGAATGTGCTAAAGCATTAGAAACACTTGAGATAACATTTATCTCCCTTAAGGCTAGCCTTCTAAAAGGCAAGTGTTTAGTTTATACCGGTCATCTCTCGTCCTGCCTTAATGAGTTGAAAGAGAGAAGTGGCATTATCAGTCGGTGACTAGATCTACCTATGTTGGAGATGGATGTGTGGCCTTGTCCCGAGATGCCTGTTTTTCTGTTTCTTCCTGCCGGAAAGGTTGAGTACGGATGCCTAGGATGAAATGAGGTATGCTTGGGATACTGCTGAGTTCAGAGGAAATATCTAGCCTTCTCAAGTAGTCAGGTCTTCGATGTCATTAAAACTATCTGTGCAAATGCCTGTTTACCGTGTGAAACCACATAGCTGCTGTTTGGTTTAATGCTACACAGGCAGAGTTTTTCTGAGTCTTGCTTGTAAAGATCAGCCTGTTGGAAGCACAAGTTTTGTGTGCTGGACATTTCTTCACCACTGCAAGTTTGGTGACCCTTTTTTCTGTTGTTTGTTTTTTTTTTTAGTTTTCTCTGGTTTTATGTGCTTGATAGGTCCTTGTGTTTTCACAGTGAAGAATGGGTTACAAGAAATAAAAATGGTATTGAGGCAGCCTTCCCATAGATTTTCTGGTCTGTAAAATGTCCATTTTGAGACTCAGGTCCTTCATCAATGGCTTAGAGAAACTATTGCATAACTAGCCATCTACTTTGAAGTTTCTTCAATTACTGGGATGCACAAAAGTAGAGAGGAGATCTTTGAACAGAGCTACGGGGGCATCGCTGGAGGTGTTTCCTTTTCTTTCTGTATTTCACTTGCAGTAACTCAGCAGACCTTTAGCTTTAGACCTAAAGACTTTTAAAAGATGTTTTTAACTCAATGGAGGGATGGTCTGGCTCATGTGCTCTGTAGTCACATTCAGTTTCATAAATATATACCTTTTTAGAAACGAGTGATGCTGTTAAAAAAGAAAGTACTATAAATTTATTTCTCAATAATTCTCCTTTGTATTATCTATTTCTTCCGGGACCTGGCACTAAATTTTTCCTCTTATCAAAGGTAAACATGCTATGGCAGGAGCTAAACTCTTCTTCTTCCTTCTAAAGAAAGGCTGGCTGAAAACAGAAAACTCTCTTTCATAAGAATAGTCAACATTTTATGCTAAAGAAGCTAGAACCTAAGACTTTTTATAAAAAGTAATGATGCCTCCTCCTCATTCTGGAAAGGAGATGGGAAAGAAAGAGCTCTCTGAAACATTTGATAGCCTTCTGTACTCTGTAAGGTGTTTGGTGATGTGGTTGGCGAGGTGGGACTCTGTGGTAGCCCTCTTTTTGTTCAGTGCAGTGGAAGTGACAGATTACATAAACCAGTTTGGTGGTTCCAGAAACTGTCTTACTAAACCGTAGAAAGTAAGTAACAGGTAAAAATTTTTTGTATTCTTTTTTGGTTGGTGAGTGCACAGGTTTTGTGTGAACAGACAATAATGATAAGTTTTCAAAAATGGCTTCAATGTACGTGTGAAAACCTTAGATAACTTTGATATCCTTTTTTTTTTCTTTTTCTGATGACCTTTCCTTTTCTCTGTTGTCATTGTGTACTTCCTGGAAGTTAGTTTTTGATCCACACTTACTGCTATTTTTGCATAGCAGTTAGTAACTACTGTTTTCTTTTATTTAAAATTTGTTTTGGATTCAAAAGGGACATTTATTTTTATAACTAATCAAATATGTGAGTATTTATGTATTTTCAAATCAGTCAAGAAACTTACTGTTCACTTCCAGAGGTCCCGAATAAAGAGCGGATGGAAGCACAGAACAGAGGCATAAAATTAAAGTTGGATAGAAAAACAAAACAACGTTTATGCAAAACAAATGTTAGGATATAATGGAAGCTGAAGAAAGTCTACATGACAAGTGTAGTCCTAATCTCGCTTTGCGTGTTATTGTTTTCAACCTTCTTTGGGAATTCATGGCCACGTGTATGTCTGTCTGCCTGTTCATCCATCCACCGCTTACTTGGAACACAGGAATCACTTTGGCCAACAAAGACAGAACTGTAAACTCTGTAGGGAATCTACAAGCATTGTGTAACTCACCAGCTGTACTTTATACTTAGCATTTGGAGGAAAGCAGCCCGAGGATGAGAGTTTACACTTGCATTGTTTGTACTTTAAGTAAATGGCAGATATTTTTAAGTTTGCTCGCAAAGTTTTTCCTGCTGTCAAATACATATAATCAAATACGTATGAATGAACTCACTTCATTTCCTCAGCATTTTTGCACACAATTTCTCACTGATAAAATGTTAATTACACTATATTTCCAGGCTGAGTACACAAAATACATGGATAAAAACATTTCTGACTTTAGCTTTGATTTTTTTTTTTTTTTGGTTGTTATAAGTGTTAGGAAGTGATGCAGAGCATGAAATGTTTTATGTGGCAATTGTAGGCTGTTGCAGTCATGTTACGATGAAGGCTCTGATGAACCTGCCAATAAAGCTGTCATTTGTTTATGGTGTTAGCACGTGTCTGCCGGGTATTGGGCTGAGCTTCACAAACACAGCAGCTTTGCTGCTGAAGAGGTGTCCCTTGAACTGTCAGGTGCCCTAGTCTGTGTTATGGCATTTGTCCATCTTGCCCTCTGTGCCTCATTGTAAACTTAAAGAATGAGGATCACAGTCCTCAAATGCAAACTCCTGCAAGTGCACAGCCTATAATTTTATAATTTGAATGGATTACTACACCTGTATGTAGATTGCATATTGTGTTCAGTATTTTAGGATTCCTTTGATATTTGGGGGAGGGAAATTGGGATGAGAAAAGGCCCTAGAGCTAGGAAAACACCTTTTCTTAATACCATTCAATTTTATTCAGATTTAGTTGAGTTTAAACAGTTCAGACGCACCATTTCCCTTCGCTTGATTATTTTTTCTCAGGAAAATGGTGTCAAGCTGCCAAATCAATGCCTGAATATGGCTGTTCCAGGAACGGGGTCCCAGGCTGCCACCAAAGCATTAGTCTGTGTTATGCTGGGAGCTGACAGAGCAAATAGAGCAATGTGAGTTGGAGGAAAGCAAATCAGTGAAGTCCTACCTCCTATCTTCAACTACATCCCCGCAGCCTCTCAGAATACCTCTTGGGAGAAAAAGTTCTCACAATTCCTGGGAAACTTGGAGAGGCAGACAGCCTGGCCAGGCTTATTCCATAAAACTGTAGTCTCAGCAGCCTTTCTCCCTCCTTTGGGGTCACAAATATGTGGCATGGATCCCACCTCCAAGGGTAGGAGAAAAGAGATGGATTATTGGGCCAGAGGTCCCCTCGCTGCCGCTGGAGTTAGCACTTCGCTTCAGGGGCCATTTCCCTCTCTGGGGTAAAAGCTTTCCTCTATGGCCTATTTATGCCCTGCAATCTCATCTGTGCTATCATATCAGGAGTCTTTGCTGCTGTCCACATCAGAAACCGACTTTTCACTTTTTAAAACAGAAGCTGGGAAATCACTTTGAAATAGCTTTTACCTGTTTTTGTAACAATAGGTAGTGGAAGCATATCATGCTGCAGTCCTCAGTGACGTAGCAAATGATTTTGTCTTTAAAAATAGTCCTATAGCAGAAAAGATTTAAAGTGGCTGTATATCTGTTATCTCTGAATATAAGTTCTTTTACTTCTTGTTCATGTGTTACTAATGTAGAATTTTAATTTTTAGTTTCCTAATCACAGTACATAATAACACAAGGCCCAAAATAAGAGGCATGGTGCAATGCTTTATTTTGTGGGATCACTTACCTTTCTTTAAGGTATTTACTTGTGTGAAATAGCATGGGAGAGGGTGAAGATCTTCAGCTCCTCCAAAGGATTCGTTTCAAATGTACGCTACAGATGAAGTTTAGGTAAAAAGAAAACTGAACATTGCTGTATTGGCAAAAGAGTCTTAGTGTTGTATATCTCTCTTGAATTCATTAGTTAAGGTCTGTTGGCAGTCTTTATAGAGAAAAGCATATGAGTTTTACTAGTTAGATAGTCTTACATTTTATAGGGATGAAATGTCTAACAATGGCTAGATACTTACCAGTTTTACAGAAAATTATCTTAATGTATTATGCTATCTCTCTCTTTTCAGAATGAGTAGTTTTTAAATTAAGTTTTATCTAAATGAAAGGTCATTTTACCATACAGCTCAGATTAGTTTTTCTTCCAAACAAAATACCATTAAATTTTAGCACTGCCAGGTATTCCTGTGCGTGTTATTGTGAGGAAAGACGTGATGTGACTATTTGGCTGTAGGCTTATCTGATAATCATCTTTTCTATTAGAGAGCAGAATGCACATTGCCAACCTTTTGTTATCTAGTTTCCCGACTGCAGTACAGTATCAAGTTCTGCCAAACTGGCTTTCATTTTGCAAGGGCTCACCATTGACTTTAGTTATCTTTTCCTGGTAGTCTGTATCCTGCCACTTAGCTGTAAATGTCACACAATCTTCTTCATTCATGCTTCATTACTTTTATTGAAATCTTATACAGAAATATGCAAGTATGCAGGAGAAAAATAGTTTTATTCTAGATGTAGGTGCTGTTGAGAAGACTTTCATAGGGAAAAAATAAAGATCACATTTTTGATGCTTGTATACTGTCTGGTAAGTGAAAAAATAGGAAAAAGATGCGTAAGAAATATCAGGATCTAGAAGATTAGAAAAAAATATTCTAATACCTTAAAGTACATTTCAGTGTGGACTAGGTTTTTTCCAACTGTATTTGTGTAACATGTACCTAAATTTAGCTTTCATGTTTTACCTGCAGGCGTTGACTTCTTAGATGTAATCTGACCCTTTCTGCTTTAATTAAAAGGAGAAGACAGAAGTAATAGAAATGGAACAAAAGTCACTATGTGAAATGCCAAAAGTTGTTACCATTTAACTGGTTGCAGGTTATGTGTCTGTTAAGTATCTGATAGGATAATCTGCTGACAGATTAAAACTATAGTCTGAAATCCACCATTAAACCACCTCTTTGCTATTTCTGAAAAATATTTTACTCTACATTTCCAGAAGAGTTTTGCTTTTTGAGACATTTTATTGCAAGTAAAATCTTGTTATATATCCTTCTAATCTTCCTTACGTAAGATTAGAAAAAAATAAATCATTATTTTTCAAACCAACTGAAAGACCACTTTTAAACTGCTTCCATAGCGAGGAAGAAATTCCAGGTGCTCAGAAGGAAAAAAAATAATCTTTTTTCCTAGGAAAGCAAACTGCCTTTACATTACTCTGAAGACAGTCAAATTGGTAATAATAAATAGCATAGTGTACCTACAGTTTGTAAGTGTGCTGTTGACTGTTAAAGAAGTAAGGAGTGTTAGGTGCCAGTGTTGGAAAAGATGTGTACATAGCTGTATGCTATGTGTGTGCACTAGTGTACTCTAGCTAACACTTGTAGAAAATGAATCGTTTATCTTGGGTAGTTACTTATCACTAAGCATTTGTTATCTTTTAAAACTTGGTCAACATTTTGTCTTGTGTCTTTTATATTGTGACACAATTTCTTTTAAGGGTTTTGTCTTCTTGCCTTTTCTTTCTTCCCAAACCCAAGTTATCTATCTCTGAAACAAATCAGACAGAAGACCCAGTCAGGTACTTTCTCTTTTTCCTGCTGAGTGCTGACATGGGATTTTTGCTTTGTTGTAGTACTTCTGTGCTGAAGATGAAGGTGCTTCTGGGAGTTGCATTTTTGGAAAATACCTTCTTTAGCAGTGCGTTATTAATACCATTTGTACAGTGCTCTGTGTTAAATTACACTTCATTGATTATGATAATACAGAAATACTTCAGAAATTTAGTTCTAACTCAGTGGAAAAATAGCAAAGATTCCATTCCTGAAAACTGCTTTTGCTTCACTGGCAAATGACTTTGCTAGATCAAATAGTCTGACAGGAAAAACACAAGTGAGCAGATTAAAACTGTTCATTTATCTGTCCATCGTGTGTAGCCAAGAGATTTTTGCTTTTCAGATAACTTTACCACAAATCAAATCATGTTATGTGTGTCTTTTTTGTGGTTACCCTAAACTCAAGGATCATGAGATTACTGTGAATCTTTGCTGTCATTTCCTGTGCCATTTGGAAAAATAACGCATATTTCTGCAAAGGCATCTGGATCAACTGAAAACAGGTGCTAAGAATTTGCCATCTCCTTTCAATTCAGGGTTTATACAGGTTTTTGGGGGTACTTTGCAGGTCTAAATTAGAAAGTGATGGGAAGTATGTTGTTCTTAACATGCAAAAGTCACTGCAGCTGGTACCAAACCTGTCCAGAAGTGGAATGGCCACATGACAGCTTTCGTTGTCACCTCACTGACGAGCTGATTGCCACAAATACCTTAACAAATTTTGGGGTGAAGCTAAGTTCTTCTGCCAAATGGCAGGCACCAAAGACAGCCAACAGAAACCCGATCTGTGAAACCTAGACTCTCTCCCTGATGTGTTTATCCTGACCTTTCCCTGAGCATTGAGAATAAAAATGTTCTAACAGTTGATGTGTGCTGATTAAGTCATCCTGTGGAACTATCTTCTGTGACTGCTAGGATTTATTCTCTACGTTTGTTAAACATCATAGAATGTTTTATAACAAGAGTTTTCCTTTAAATGCCACAGGTGGGAAAGAGCAGGTTTTCTGAAAGCTCAATATTTGAACTTAATATTTAAAAAAATAATAATCTTGGTTTGGTCAAATTTATCCTCTGAAAGAAGTGAAAGAAGTTCTACATTGTCTTCAGAGATGGAGATTATTAGTGCAGTCTGTTATTCCAATTGCCCATGCTAGGTACATGTTTTATCTCCAGCTTTCTTGAAACTGAGATGATTTGCTCTTTGAGAATAAGATATTGTTACCATTTTCTTTGATCAAGAAATACTTAAATTTTGCTGGCTGCTGCTTCTGATAAACTCATCTAGGAGTCATTTTCTTTTCTCATGGTCTCTTTTCCAGATACCGGCTCTTTTGTACTGCCTCCAAGGAGAGACTTTGCTCTTCTGTGCGCTCTGTGGAGCAATGACAGTTGTTTCTCTTCACTTCATATGTAGGGATGGAGTTTGTTTCAAGTGCAGCATTCTGGACTGGAGTTAAAAAAGCCATAAAGGGTGTATTTTCAATTGGTAATTCCCTTTTGTGACTGTTATATCAAGCACTTTTCCTTCTTTCAAACTACCTACTTCTGTGTCCATGTCCTTGTTTTCTGTTTTCTCAAGATGATACAGGGTCAGTTTGCAACTTTTTTTTTTTTTTTTTTTCCCCCTAGAGTGCAGAATGCAGTCTCCTTTTTTGGTGAACTTTAGGAAGGAATCATGTAGCTAATACGTAAATGAATAAAACTAGTGATAATCTAGGATAGCTCAGTAACCATACCTATTTTCTGACTGAAAAGTAGTGCCTTTTCAGAGTTTTGTTAAAAAAAATAACAACAAAAAATCATAAAATATTTTACTTATGATCAACAATATTCTGTAAATGGCTTTCTAGCTCCATTATGCATTATTCCATAATGGTATACTGTGTCCAGTTTGAATTTTCCTGTTACCAGTTTCTTTCTGTTTGCTTTGTCTTTTGTCAGCAGGACTAAGGAAAGTCATGCAGCGAATAAACTCTTTCTCATGTCAATATTTTAGTGATGATTGAGTAATTTAACACTGTTTCTGTTAAGTTGTATTCACTGAGTTCCTCAGGTCTGTCATTTTACTCATGAAAAATGACTACCCATGAAGAATTTGCACAAATGCTTTCTGAACCCGTTCCAGTGTGTCAGCATTCTGTTGAGAAGAGCGTATCTCAAAGATGAACTATTCTGCCAATGGCCCATTAGGTTTGTTTACCGAATAAAGTACTTACTGTTCTTGTACACCATCCCTCTATTAAAATAGCTTACAATTTCTGGGCTGTGGTATTGCACAGAAAATCATGTTTACCTGGTTGTTCACTTGTCCTGTCCTGTCAGTAAGTTGGTCATTAACAATTTCTATTGCTTCTGTCCAGCTATATCCCCAGTGTACCCTGGGGTTTTCCCCAGTTCCCTCCTACAATGCTTTCCATGGCTTGCCAGCTTGATAAGACACCAAGCAGGCTCTGTCTGATCCATTTGCTTGATGGTTCTCTGATTAGGTGGCCAGACGTACCCACAGTCTGATGAGGTGGCCAAAAACTGCCTTTCACTTGCCAGTTGAGTCAAAAGTCTTTTAGTTGAAAAATAATTGTATGGCTTTAAGCTAAGACATAATTCTTGCAAGAAAAAAAGATGTAGCTGAATGATAATTCTTGTACTTAGTTATGCCTTCATTTGTCAAAGAGCCATTTTAATAAATTTAATATGACTGATTTTGTCTTATACTAGTAATATGGAGATAATTGCTTCAGTTGTGAATGGGAGAAACATTTAGTTTCTGACATCAAAGTGTGACATAGCTACCAAATTAAAGACAAAGTCAGTTTATCAATCTAGGAATTTAGAAGTCTTAAAGTAATTGTTTTTATCTCACACTGTAAATTTTGTCTCGTAGGTTAAGTCATTCTGTCATTATGCCTTTCTTTATGCATCCATTGATCTTCATTACTTTGCTAGTTATTTTAAGCTACAGATATCTGTATCTTGCTGTGCAGTAGGGCTTCAATTATTTTAATTTAACATTATTATTATTTGGTAATATGAAGTATGTTATCAATTAAGTGGTCTTACAGAATTTTATTGCATGATGAGAATTCCAGTAGTGCTGTCAGACAACTGTACTCTCTGACTTGGTATGTTTTAACTTCTTATAATAGCATTTACATTTGCATTTGTAATATTGGTTTATGTAGATTGAGTGGTAGTGTTAACAAGTTTTTCAAAAAATAAAAGCTTGAAGCCAAGTAAGTAAGGTCAGCTTCAAATTGGGACTATCACAGAAAAATATTTCAGTAGGAATAGTGAAGGCAACACACTGTTTTTAAAGTGATTCTTGCTAAAATACAATAAGTTGCATATGAGAAAGTTGATGGTGCTAGCAGGGTTCTGAATTCAGTAATTAGAACTGTTATAGATCTCTATATTAATAAAACTGCAGAGTGAAATGGTTTTATTGTATTACTAAGTGTTGTGTTGTAAACAATGAACTACTGGGTATTCCATGAAAATTTTTATTGAATATATGATTGGACTTTTAATCTGGATACTATTTGGCACAGAAACTGGAAACTAACATGGAAAAAATAGCAGGTATATTAGTTCATAGGTCATATCGTCATGTTTTAATAATTTCTCCTTTCACCTGCTCGATTTTTGTTTTGGGACTTAAATAAAAGGACAAATTGGACCAAAAATAGTGACTTCAGTTTTGATTCTATTTTTGAAACATGGAGAACAGGAAAAAACCATTTACCAAATGAATAACTATGTAATCATTAGGAGGAAAGGTTATTTTCACACTCCCATGTTTGAACTAATAATATTTGATTCCATACTTGAAGAAAATATATTTGTTGATGTAGCCACGGTAGTCTAGCATACTAGTGTTTTCATGCTCGCACATTAAGTTTTGCTGAGCCTGGAGGTTAGGGGTGCTCTTTTAGGGGAAACCCCCTGTGGGCAGCTCTCTGACAGTGTGGGAGATGCTGCCACGACGCAGTGGGGCTCTGTGCTGGATCCTGGGGGACAAGGTGCGGACTGGTTATCTGTGTTACTCAACCAGTAGTTAGCGCTACTCCTTGTTCAGTACATCAGGTGGAATGAGAGCAAGGGCAGCTGTGTTTGGCTTTTCAGGATTTTTGTTAGTACTGAAAGTATCCCCCGTGGAGTTAGCCAGGTACGTTATTTCCCAGAGACGTTTGTCTCATTTTATCAAGATCATTTGTTTTAGTGCAAATCCAGTAAATAACCTCTGAGACATTGCAAATTTTTACAAATAGATTGGATCAGTTCAGTCACCCAGGCACAGAAATGGGAATAGAAGTATTTGGTTTAGTGACTCTCAGTGTATTTGGTGTTTTCCTCCAATTGGATGGAGTTGTTGCAGCTGGTATAATACTGATGCTTGTTTTGCAGGTTTTTGTTTTAATCTTTAATCTACTATACTTTCTCAAGATTTGTAGGAACTTTGCAATCCTTTCCATTCATTTTTTGGACTTTAAGGTTCTAGCTTGTTTTCTCTAAGTCCCTGAAATATGATGTACCCCTTTGCCAAAGCCAAACAAGCAGTCCAGAAAAAAAATCCAACCGCCAAATCTTTACCACTAACTCCAGCTCTGATGCCTTAAAAAGCTCCTGAATCCTTTCCTGTCCTGCTGGATGTTCCTCCCATGTTTTATGAAAACAAATGAAGTCATTTTAGCACATGAAGATGTCTTCTGTTCTCAAAATTTGAGTTAGGTCATTTACTGCTCTCTGGAGTGTCCCTTGTGTATTCATGGATTTCTTAGACATTGATCAACATTAAAAGAGTTCTTAGGATACCACAAAGACAGTTTTCTAGTATATTCACAATCTAGAGCTACATTTCATCCTTTTGTCTGCCATGAAAAAATATTAAAACTCTTAAGTCTCATAGTACAAGATTTTGTTTCTGTTACACTGTCTTGTAGATTGCATGACAGTCTTCTGTCTGTTCTGTCTTCTGCCACTTTAGATATTTGTTAGTTCTAAAATTAATGTCAGTTCTGCAACTGAAAATGAGTATGAAATATCTAAAAGATTCTGCTGATCTCTTTATACTGATTTTATTAAAAACTGAGTATCTTTACAATATTGGGCTTTTCTTCCTCTTCAAGGATATAAAAAAAATGTACTTTCAGAACTAGGCAAGTGCAAGATTCATTTGTAAACCACAAATGTAGATTTTCACATCTGTGAAGGTGCTTCTAAATGACACTTTTACAGATTAATTTTTACATAGCATTTGAATGCATTCTCCACTTAGATGTATTCATACTAGTATTAGTAAGTAATGTAATGATAATTTTTTTTTTGCAAGTCATGTTCTTAGGGAATAACTTATAACTGAAAGGCGCTGAATTTCACAGTAGAAGTGTAATATTACAGCTCTTCTGAAGCAGTATTCATGCTATGAATCCACATTCTGAAATACTGTTTTATAATCCTTCCTAGAAGAGCTTCAAACATATAAATTCCTATAAAATGATGACAGTCTGTGGATATTTAAGTTGTGAACAGACAATTTAAAGTTTATGTGACTAACATTCATTACCAGCCCTTGGGAGTGGCCCAAGGTCATTCACGGGAAATCTTACCTGTCCCAGAATACACTGAATTGTTTGAGCACTCCAACATCCAAAGACCATTGGGTTGTTTGGCTTAAAGAGCACTGGGCAAGCAAATCCTTCTATTTTGTCCCTTACTAGGGATACTGTTTTCAATTATACCTGTGCTAATTCAGGGAAACACTTAAAACAAGTATATGTACTGCTGTAACTTTTACATGAGAAATGTGGGTGTTTAGGATTGTGATTTACAGGTTAGGATTCATGTGGCAAGAGACAGTGGGTAGAAGAAAGTGTATGTTTTATATGCTTGGTGTTCTGTAGTTTTTTTTTTTTCCCTCCCACACATAGAGCAGAAGTCTCTTAAATATTTACAGGAGTATGCCTTTTGATAATATAGGTTTTTTTCATTTAACATTTGCACATGTGCTGGAGACAATATTGCCCGAGGAACAATAATACATATGATCTGCTCAAGGGATAAGTGATACAGCAACATGTTTTCTGAGCACTCAAGTTTTACTTGGTCAAATGCTTTTCCTGTGGTGGTCTACATATTCATGTCAATTTTTGAATAGTTGGCTTTGAAAGCATAAAAGAATAAAGAAAGAATAACAACAGTCTAGGAATTAAGGAACCTATTAACTTTTTCTGTTTCATAAAAGCTTAATAGTGAAGGAATTTTGAAATGTTAGACCCTAATTGCCATAGCCTGAACAGCAGTCCTCTGAAAGGAGTGCCTTTTGATTTGGCACATTTGTTATGAATGTTAACTATATTAAATATTTGTATTTTCTCTGAGCTTGAAGGAAGCTTAGTATTTGCAGTATCTTGTGTAATTCCTATTTCCAGAGAAATATTAAGAGGTTATTCGAGGCCACCACTGTGTTGCTGTCAAAAGACACACCCCTCGTAGCCATCAGACCATGCTAGCCCAGGGTGAGCTGGCTAGGAACATCATGTTTGGCTCGCGTCCTCTGTTCCAGCTGCTGAATTGTATTAAGAGACTTCTAAAAATACTCTGAGACTAATTTAGGCAGTAAGGACTTTATCAATTAAAACCCGAAGACGTTAAAATCCATTAGATACTTATTATCCGTCTTCCTTGTATTCATGCAAACAACAGCTGTAATTAAGACTGTTGCAGTTGCAATGGGAGAAGCGCTGGCTGCGAGTGGGATGGCAAACGGACCATGGAGCGCTGTTCCTGCTAACATATGGGCCACTGTTATAAAGCAGTTTAAGAAATCTAGTGCTAAGCAGTACATAAGGAGCTGCAGTGGCTTTGATGAAGACAAAAAGCCCAATAATAATAATCGTGGAGAAAAAAATTAGAATCTGTTGTTTGGATTGGCCCATTAGTGTTTCTGTTTGACATGAAAACGAAAATGCTTTATAAAATGAGGATCAGCATGAGACTGACTTCCTGGAAATGGGAAGCTTAACCAAGGTATAACTATTTGCTTTCTTTTAAGATTTATGAAACTCTTGAACGTTGACATAGCTACCTTGTTGTTTGGTTTTTTTTTTTAAAGCCCACAAATTATAGAATGGCCTAGGCTGGAAGGGACCTTAGGGATCATTTTAATCCAACCTCCTTGTCATGGGCAGGGACGCCACATTTTACACCACAAGACTGTCTATAATAAAATCCGTGGAACTTGTAGGTGCTTTGTTATCGAATTGCTTTTTTCTTAATTTGTTTTGGTAATTTGGTACAATCAGTTGCAAACAAATAGCAAATTCTATGTCCATATGTAAAATATCACTGTAAATATGAACAATTTACAATTTAGCCCGATGATTTTTGTGGCAACTTGGAGGTGGCGATAGTGGTTGCAGCCTCACAAGTCTGGGGATAAAGGCAGTCTTGAAAAGAAACTGTAGGGACAAGAGAAAGTTGAAGCTGTGTGTTTTTTATCACTCTCTCCCTGACCTCACCTACTTAAGTTCTGTTAACGATACTTGAATGACCAACACTGCCAAAACCTAGTAAGTTTGGAGTAAGTTTGGACTGCTGCAACATGTATAATTGTCTTCAGAATGAGGAGATTCTGTTGGCTTGCAGCAGAGTACTCACAAAAGGATAATACTCTTTACTGTTTAAAAACAAGGATTTAAAAAAGCTTTCAGCAGTTACGTGGCACTGATTTTCTATAGCAGAGTAGGATTTTTCAAGAGGGAACAAATGCAAAACTGTATCTATCAAGGCAAAATATTAGAATGATTGTCTGAATTCTGTCTCAAGTATTATTGTGGCTAAAATTGCTCAGAACATTAAGCTATGTAAGATTCAGATGTATGAAGCATTAAATTATAATCATTTGGTATTAGATATTAGATAATATAAATGATTTTCCACTGTATGTTTACTGTTACCTCACTAGATGAGGATGTTTTTTCAGTTTCTATTTTACTTACTGTGTCCAAAAAATAATCAGCAGCTGTGCAGAGTCTCCATGGGGGAAAAAAAAAAAACCCAACCCCTTAAGTTACAAATGCTGGATAAAAAAAAATAAATCAGTATTCAGTAACAAGCAAGCACAATAACTGTGATGAATGGGACTCGTAATTTCTATTTTAAACCATGATATGAGTTGGATGATACAGAGTAAAACAATCATGCTTCAACTTTTTAGCAGTATTGACGACAACTCTCACTCTGGTAACAAAAAAAATGTGAAGACATCTATTGAATATGTGGACAAGAATATAGAATTACATTTGTCCAACACCCAGAACTTGCTGTATTAAGTGCAGGATCGCTGCCAAAATAAGCAGCATTAAGAGCTGTTTAGTCCCTTTCCTTGTCTCTTCCGCAGAGTCAGGTCGCAAAATGATGTGCTAAAAATCGAGATGGGTCACTTAAGTGAGATTCATGACAAAAATGACTGAAACAGGAAGCTGCAGCTGATAACGGAAATCACTTCTGAAGCCTAAATAAGGTTTTTTTTTATATACAGTTTAATACTTTTCCATGTTTAAATTTAAGACGGTGCAAATGGAGCAACATTTATTTCATGTGGCATGATGAGAATCTTGATCCTGAATGCCAGATAATCCCTCAGATATGTACTTTCCTTTCTGTGCCATTTGGCTTTTTGCATAAATCTTTGGTTGCATTTAATGATTATTCAGGGATTTTCTGTTTTAGAGGTACTACTTTCGCCTACTTGGGATTTTATGTCTGTGAGAAAATGAAATACACTTTTTTTCATTTCACAAAGATGAGGAAAAGGTACAGAAGGAGGGCATTTCCACATGGATCGGTGTTGCTACACTATAGCATTAATGTGACATGCTTACTGATTTCTAATGCCAAGTTTTAAAGAAAGTGCACTGTGTAAATCATAGAATTGTCAGGGTTGGAAGGAACCTTAAAGATCATCTAGTTCCAAACCCCCCCGCCCTGGGCAGGTTCATCCCCCAGTAGACCGTGTTGCCCAGAACCCCATCCACCCTGGCCTTAAAAACTTCGAGGAATGGGGCTTCCACGACCTCTCTGGGCAACCTGTTCCACAACTGTCAGTGTGCACTTGCAGCCCAGAAAGCCAATCGTGTCCTGGGCTGCATCAAGAGGTGCGTGGCCAGCAGGTTGAGGGAGGTGATTCTCCCCCTCTACTCCACTCTCATGAGACCCCACCTGGAGTACTGCGTCCAGTTCTGGAGCCCACAGGACAAGAACGATATGGACGTGCTAGAGCGTGTGCAGAAAAGGGCCACAAGGATGATTAGAGGGCTGGAGCACCTCTCCTGTGAAGGCAGACTGACAGACTGGTTGTTCAGTCTGCAGAAAAGAAGGCTCTGAGGGGACCTTATTGTGGCCTTCCAGTATCTCAAGGGGGCCTACAAGAAAGCTGATGAGGGGTTTTTTAGGATGTTGGGTAGTGATAGGACTAGAGGGAATGGATTGAAGCTAGAGATGGAGAGGTTCAGATTGGACATTAGGAAGAAATTCTTCACCATGAGGGTGGTGAGACATTGGAACAGGTTGCACAGAGAGGTGGTGGAATATGTGGCCTCTTACTGTTATAGCACAATAAAATGACTAAGGGAGTTATTTATTACCAAGTTCTTAATCCGTTTTCACTCCATAGTAACAACCTGTACTACTAGAGGAAAGATGTTATGATTGTGAACTATCTTGAAGACTGGCATTTCCAAAGTGAGAAATCTCAGCTAAACAATCATTCCCAACATATTTTTTTTTTTTTTTTTTGTAAATTAGCTGCCTTCTGGGTTGCACTCCAAAGCCCCAGACAGCTCCCTGACTTGCCTGAGTGTCTTTGGAAGCAGCAACCTCCTCCCAAGGAAAACATGCTTGCAAAGTCTGGAGACCTGGGAACGATTCTAAAATACTCCTCCTCCTATAATGTAAAAAAATCTCTTCCTTCAGCTTATCAGAAACAGTAATTTTTTTTGACCTGTTAAGTTACCCTGTCACTGAAAGGATAGGATGTTAAAATGAAGTTGTGACTGGAACTGCACTGACCCACACCCTCAGTAGTCTTTTCAGGTGAATTTCGAGTGTTCTGTTATTTTTGTTCTTCATCCTTCCGAAAGGATTTTATTCTGTGAAAACCTTACTCTTCAGTAGTATCTCCATTCCATGGAAGGAGTTGGAACTTAACTTTTTTTTTCTTTTTAAGGTCTGCAAAGTAGAAAAGCATATATAGGATTTTACCTCTATCCTCTGAAATAGCAACTAGGCAAAGTCTTTCCAGCTCTTCCATGTCACTAAAAATTTTCTCTCTCAAAAAAAATAACTCATTGTAGATGCCTAAAATTAAATACTCTGTTGCTGTTTGCCTTCTGTGTGACAGTGGTCTGCCTAGTAGCTGCATTTTTTCACCTCCTTTTCTAGACTTTCTAAATCTCTTCCATTGATCTTTCTTTGATTTGATTCCCTTGCTTCAAGAGCTTTTGCTTGAACCTGCATTCCTTTTCTTAACAACGGGAGAGAAATTGACTGCTCTTGACTGGGGGGGCATATACTTCGCTGAGTGAAAAACTGGTTGGATGGCCGAGTCCAAAGAGTTGTGGTCAATGGCAAATCCAGTTGGCGACCAGTCATGAGTGGTGTCTCCCAGGGCTCAGTACTGGAGCCGCTTCTGTTTAACATCTCTATTAATGATTTGGACCAGAGGATGGTGTGAACCCTCAGTAAGTTTGCAGATGACACCAAGCTGGGTGGAAGCGTTGATCTGTTTGAGGGCAGAGAGGATCTCCAGAGGGATCTGGATAGGCTGTATCACTGGGCCAAGGCCAACATCATGAAATTCAATAAGGCCAAATGCTGGGTCCTGACTTCGGCCACAATAACCCCCAGCAGCGCTACAGGCTTGGGGAGGAGTGGCTGGAGAGCTGCCAGGCAGAGAGGGACCTGGAGGTGTTAATAGCTGGCTGGCTGAACATGAGCCAGAAGTGTGCCCAGGTGGCCAAGAAGGCCAACGGCATCTTGGCCGGGATCAGGAATGGTGCTGTCAGCAGGAGCAGGGAGGTGATCATGCCCCTGTACTTGGCTTTGGTGAGGCCACACTTTGAGTACTGTGTCCAGTTTTTGGCCTCTCACTACAAGAGGGACATTGAGGTGCTGGAGAGGGTACAGAGGCGGGCTACCAAGCTGGTAAAGGGCTTAGACTATAAGTCTTTTAAGGAAAGACTAAGAGATCTGGGGCTGTTTAGCCTAGAGAAGAGGAGATTGAGGGGAGACTTCATTGCTCTCTACAACTACCTGAAGGGAGCTTGTAGAGAGGCGGGGGTTGGTCTCTTCTCCCTAGTGGAGAGTGATAGGACAAGGGGAAATGGATTTAAATTGCGCCAGGGGAGGTTCAGGTTAGATATTAGGAAGAATTTCTATATTGAAAGAGTTATCAGCCATTGGAACAGGCTGTCCAAGGAGGTGGTTGAGTCACCGTGCCTGAAGGTGTTTAAGCGATGGGTGGGTGTTGCGTTGGGGGGAATCGTTTAGTAGGTTTATAGGGCTGGGACAAAGGCTGGACTCGATGATCTTCTAGGTCTCTTCCAGGTGAAACTATTCTATGATTCTAAGCATGGACCAGATTTGTAGTCCTGATGGTCTGTGCTCGAGAATGTGTGTCTCACAACTTCGGTTTGATGTTGGGTTGTTCCCCTGATACCTTTGTGCATCACAGTCATGTTTCCACACTTATTGACTGGCCAGGATGCAGATGCCTAACTCCAAACTCCTCAAAATTTTTACAGCTACCCAGCCTGTAAAATGCCCCGTATCTTCACTGGGTTGTGTAATTTTTTTTTTTCCTTAAGTGTGCTTTACTAGTAGTATTGAAACTCCACATGCTCTTCACAACTTACATGAATACATGTTGGGCTGAGGACCACAAGAGCTGCAAAGCTCTAGGAAGCAAAATTATTTCCAGTGTCTGATGGTAATTGTACTTGCAGTTTTCTATCTTCAGACTGTTGCCTTCTCTTCTTCTGAGGCTTCAAGACTGAAGCATCAAAGCCATCAAACTAGAAATTGATTTGTGTGTTGAACAGAGGATACTACAAAATAACACTTTCTTTGTTCTCAAACGAAATAGTGGGGGTGAGTCTATACACGTAAGCTTCTAGCCCCTTTTTCACCTTCTGGTTAGAAGGAAAATAATATGTCAAAACTTCCAAGTAAAACAAGAAAATATTTTTCCCTTTAATAATCATGCTGCACTGATTGAATTTTGTTCCTGGGACAAGAAACTAGTACTGTGCTCAAGTGATGCACGGTTGTTTCATGATGATGAAAACATTAATTTAAAAATATCTAAGTCTGCTCTGAGAAAAAAAATGTTGCTAATCATGTGGAAAAAGTTACAAAAGGTATGGTACTTCTCTTATAAAATGTCATTTATTTTGTGAATTTAGAGTAGCTATTTTGATCTGAAGTTTAGACAGTATGAAGGGGAAAAGAAAGTTGTAAAACATTGACTGATATGCAAAAGTCTGTACAATGTAGGTATAGATTAATATAATGGCAAAGAATAATAATCTTCTGGCTTGTGCCATCAATTAGGCTGGTAATTCATTTGGTCTGGTGGTGATGTTCTCTTGATGTTCAAATGAAAATGCCTAAGGCTTGCATTTTGGGGGAGGCCTCATTGCAGCTGCTGTGTCTGTCTCAGCCCCAACAGCTGTTTCATGTAGGTGGCATGCTCAGACTGACAACTTGCTTTCCAGCAAGGGGTTTTCTCTAATCTTCTATATGCAGCTTATTTTTAAAGTTATCCTTTTTCTTTCTTAAGGAAAAGGATTAATTAAATTCTGTTATTTCTATTTTTAAAACAATGAGTTGTGTTCTTCCTACTTTTATAGATTCATGTATTTTCTATAGTTTTAAAAAGATTTCACTTTAAGAGTGATAATTTTGGTTCATGGAGCCTTTTTTTTCTATTGTAAGGAAGCTTATAGCATCATAGTGGTTACAAAGGGCTAACTGGAATAATTAACACTGTTGTGATATTATTCTATGATTCTATGATTATAGGGCAGAATTTCCCCTGCTTTTCCTATGCCAGAAACTGCAGTCTCTTGTCACTGAATGAAAGGTAGCAAATACTGGGGCAGTGGCTTCTGCTAAGCGTGACATGCACCCATCCCAGGAAGAGGGAGAAATATTTCCCTCACTCTGCTGTCCTGATGGCAGAAGGACTGACAGCCCCACAAAATGATGGTTCTTTTGCATGGGGTTTCATATAAAGCAGGTCGGCGTTTCTTACTGTAAGAAAAATTAGTGGTGAATGCCCTACATTTTTTGCAATCAATCTTTCTGAGAGCCACTGGTTTCTTGCTGTGGCTTTTCTTTCAAAGTGGTTGATAAGTGCTCTTAAGAAAGGCTCGTGTTTCAAAATTATGATTATTTTCTTTCTATTTTCTGCAGTCTAAACCCTAGAAATAGAAAATAATAATAAAAGAAGTTGATAGCAGGATGGGTGAATATATCTCTTTCAGAGCATTTCTCTATAGGTTTATTTTGCTAATATCTGACCTGAGGCAGTGATCCCTGATGAAGGAAGTTCTTAGAATAGATGCTTACTTTGCCAACCTGCTGTGCAGACACCTTTACTGTTTGCTCAGCAGCGTCCCCTGAATTTGATTGAGGGCTAAATGGGTTACGTGAGGAATAGATTTTACCAGTTACAAAGCATGTGTGGTGTTGATGATGATCTTGCTTAAAAAAATGATTACTGAAAAACAGGAAGCTTGCCAGGTTGAACAATTTAACCAAGAACAAAAGCTTTCACAGAGGAGCTGTTTCATTCCTAAACAGCCTGTGCTCAAAATACCGTTCAGTAAGTTTAGGAATGAAGCTTGTCCTTTTACCTAACATTGCAACTTTTATCAAAGTGGTCTTTGCTTTCTTGGACATCTTTTTGTTTGTTTGTTTGTTCTGTACTAATTTTAAAGGAATATGAAAACTGTCCCTCAAAAATAGGGACAGAAAAAAATGAAATCAAAAAAGTCACCACTTTCAAATTAAGAACAAAATAAAAGCTGTAGTTAGCTCAGAGGAAATGGACATCTGTAAATCAAGATTTATGCTATGTCATGGAGAGACATCTCTAGCAAATTACTGTCCCCTGTCACCAAGATAATGCCTCTTTTGAAGAAAGTTTTATCCCGATAAAGAATGTCCCATATACTCCATTTTCCTTGGGAGCATTGTTTTGTATTTGAGGTGTTCTCTGCTTTGAAAAACTTGGAGCATGCCCCAGTGCTGCATGTCATTTAACCCATAGCCCATCTGTGCTACGATCTGATTGCTGTGCGCCTGGGAGGGATGTCTGGAACCAGCTGGCTCCGTGGGGTGTAGGATGTGTCTCCAGCCAGTTATTTCCCTTCTCCCACCTTTGACTCTACAGCTGGTTTTTTTTGTGTCCACTGTCAGGTGATACCTGGTTGTCTTTCTGTCCTAGTTGCGTCAGTTTGGTAATAACTTCCTACAGAGTTTGGAGAACAGTGTGAAGGAGCCGCAGTGAAATGCTACGTACCACATGCAGATGGGGCTCCACAAGTGTAACTTGGCCCCAGTGGGGATGTATCCTTGCCAGCACCCCACCTATAAACATGAACACATGGTGAAAGGAAAGAAGGAAAGAAGCTAAAGGCATCATTGTGTAGGGAGCATAGGAAAATTTTCTAAGGGTGGGTGACATGAGGCAGTGGTGAGGTGCCTACAATGATGTCAACAGAGAAGCTGTATCATTGAGGAATTGAGTAAGTGGCATTAAAATTTGGGGTCCAAAGGCTACATCACTGCCATCACACAAGCTAGCTGATTTCAGGATAACTTTATGTATGACTATGCGAGCTGTTGTCAAGAGATATCAAATTCAAAAGAAATGGAGGAATGTATTTCTAACTGGCATAGAGTCTGGAGATAAGTTTAAGGTATTCTGCCATTGTTGGTTTCTTTTCTGATAGACCTGGGAATGGTACATTCCTTAGGTAGAGTGGTAGCTTTCAGGTTAGGAGTTTGAAGCAGAAGTCTTGAAAAATAGAATTGGTGTGAGTGTTGATAAGCTTGCTGTTTTACAGAAATTACGTATGCAATAAGTAGGAACATGAAAGGAGCCAGTTAGAACTGTTATATACCTTATTAGGTGTGTCTGAGCTTTCTCAAGTAAATAAAGAGGTTTCAATAACACTTGCTCATAGTCATGCAGAGATTAGAAAATACTGCATGCTGAAATTAATGAGGTACTTAATTTCCTGTTTTAGCATGTCTGTGAAAATAAGCTGCCTTGGTCTTCTATTTAATATTGTTAAAGTTTTATTTTCCTTTCTTTCTGTTATCTTTTCATTCAATAAAAAGTCAAACTGATTGGGATAATTATCAAATGCTTGATTAAATTTGGTTTCAATTCATGAATTACTTTTGAAAGTTCTGCGAGCTCTGTATGGTAACACAAAAATTCATTACATGGTTGTGGCTGAAGGAAGCATACTTGGTGAACAATGATAAGAGTTTAGGGTATGGCTTGCAGTCTTATTCTTGTGGTTGCACGTAAGTTCTCTTTGCTGTTTATTTGCCCTGTCTGGCTTTCATTTTAATGATTTCTAAGAACAGTGTGTTGCACCTGAAAATCTTGGAAAGACTGAACTGATTTGAAGACAGTGGGGGAAAGACTGAACTGATTTGAAGACAGTGGGAATACAAAATTAATTATAGTAGCGTATGTTGTCTTCCTAGTAATGAGGCAAAATTGTTTTTACTTATTTAGCTCTAAATTTTCCCTTTTTTTTTCTATTCAGAATTAGAGGCAACTGTGTAAGCCGTGAGTGGATTGTATGGGACAAAATGACTCACCAAGATAAACTATAATGCACATAGCTGTGTTTTTACAGGGAAGTACTCAATGACTCAGCTATAGAAGAGACTGCTAATTGGAATCGCTGCACACGTGGGTTTAGATGAATATCTATTCTGAACCTGTGCCAACACACTTTTTGGCACCTCTTGCTTCATGAATTACTGGTGAGACTTTGAAAAGAGCTGGGTGTCCCACCTCCAAGTGAAGAACATTAAAGGAGCTCTTCAGATTTCAGTTTTGCTATGCAGTTTACTCGAGTATTTTTGTTGTCTGTTCTTGACAGCTTCTGTGAAGGGCGTGAAGCATAAATTTCCTGTGCTTTCAATTCTCAGTAGCATACCAAAATCTGAGGCTTTGTTTTTAAAATGTTTTGTAATACTGTCTTGATCCTTTTGATTGGTATCTTCCCCTTCCAGGAGCAATCTGCCTGTCACAATTCTGCATCTTCTCGCGGAACGTACTTGTGTGGCTGACCACAGTTTACACCTGAGTTTGAGAAAGTCTGAGAGGGAACTTCCCTAATCTTATTTTCATGAGCTTTCCAAAATGTGGGCAAGTTGTACCTGAGCTGAACATTTTTCTAGCCCTGCACAGACATGAGAACAAATCGTGTTATGAGAGTGGTTTCTGGGTGGTGTCAGTCTCGTAGAGCTGTCCTTGGTAGCTGGGAGCTCCTCGCTTACCCGACGGGGAGCTGGTTTCCTTCTGCTGTGCTGCAGGGGCAAACTCTAGCAGTCTTTATTTAGTTGCATTTTCTACTTTGTTACCAATATCGGTATGAATGCTATCAGGAATATATTTGATTAAAAAAAAAAAAAGTCTGTTTTCTGATTTAAGTTTTAAAAAGTAATAATTGCAGGACAAATTGTGAAGGAGGTTTGAAGTAGGTAGTTTTGTTATTGCAATTACAAGCAATAGCTCCTGGATATATTCTGTAGGCTTACATGCTAACTGATATTTCAAATCCCACAGTGAGCCGCCCTACTGCACATCACAGCGCCATGGATTTAGCTACATGATTTCTTTCTTGTTCCATGGACTTCCAGTTGTCTTCTAGCAAGTCATGAAAGCCTTTTTTTCCCTGAGTGTGCTAATTGAGTCATACCATGTGTGTACGTTCATATACTTAAAATATATATATATATAAAAATAGTTTTATTTAAAAAAAAAATAATAATTTTACGTCCTGTCCTTAGTAGTACATTTTATACCTTTAGTAGAACACTGGGTATTTGATGCAGTGATGTTCTTGTTGGAGGAGAGTAGATTAGCCAAGAAAGCTTTGCAGATGAATCTCAATTATTTATGATAAAATAATAGTTCCTGTTGCAAGTAGTGGAACATAGCTGTAGTTCTTATGCTTGATCTCTATTTTATAGAAAATTTTATTTTTCCTTTTCAATCACATTACGTGTGTAGTAATAGTGTGGTGTGTTTCTCTGGATGTCTGATTTCTTTTATAACCTACTTATTTTCCTGTTTGCTTTCATGCTTGTGAGCTGATTGCTTACATGCAGCAAACTTAGCTGCTTTACGTGACAGTGTTGTCTTTCTAATAAAATAAGACCTTTCTGTAGGTGATGTTTGGCTGAGCAATTTGAGTTGTGTGAAAGCAGAACTGCAACTGCTAGTGAACAGTGTTTTCTGTTTTAACAGCTCCACGTAAATCCTCCTCAACTGTTACAGAAAAACATACTTTAACCCTGTAATCAGTTTGTGTCCATCTTTCCAAAATTGATACATGTATTGCCTCCGAGTTTGTGTAATGTAGTAGCCACATAAAATATAAAAAACTTCTACAATAAAAACAAAGTAGCATGACATTTGGTCTGGTAGGGTGTACATCTCTGTGTCAAGTATTGGACAAAAAGATCCTTTATTAAGAACCTATATATAATAAAAGATATTAAAAATATTTTCCCCCTCAGATTTTCAACAGATTTTTCCCAAGTTTGTTGTCAATCTTGCGTTTTTGAATTATATATAAAAGCTACCTGTGAAGGTCAAGTTTTCCTGATCACTGAATGGATAGATAGGATAAGAGATAATATGAAGCGACCTGATATAAGTAGAGGTACATTAAAGTTGTGTTTGGATGATTTTGAAAATTCTTCCATCCTTTTGTTTTATTTTTTATATTTTTCTGCATGCTAAGTGAATTGGTTATCAGATTCTTGTTAATTTTCTGGATGAAGTTTACACATTAAATATCTGTGAAAAATGAAGGAGGTGCAGAACTGAACAGGTCAATTATGTCAGAAGTTCTTTAGAGGGAGCTAATAAAGCTCTTAATCCTAACATGCTCTTAGCAAAGTCTTTAACATCATGCCTTGCATACCCAGACAATCTTCTGCTTGCTCTCTGTAAGGTTAAGATTGGTGTGTGACGTGATGAGAATGACTTTTTCAGATAGTTTCAGACCATAAAAATTTTAAGGCAGGAGATAAAATTATGGTCTTTTCTAGTTACAAAGTAGTTTGACACTTACACAGGCATTCCGAAAAATTAAAGGATTCTTTTAACAGTTGTGGAGATGTCTCTTTGTATAGTTTTGGATAATTCAGGTGGGGCTGTGTTTCAGGCCTTGAAGGGAAAAATTTATATTCAATGAAGTTAAAAGCATTTATCAGCTCCCTTTTTGTCTCAGGACTATATTGAAATTAAACAGCATCCAGTCAACTGTTGTTTCTTTTGATAGGTATATATCTTCCCTGTTGCACTGAAATTACTTCAGAAAATCACAGTACAGTGGCAATTATTAAATTATTGCTAAAGCCAAGTGAGTTAATTCTATCAAGGTTTCTACCTTTCATCATGTTTGTCTTTCATGTGTTTTTCTGCAAAACAGAATTGCCTTGCATCAAAAAAAACCCAACAGCAGAAAACCTAGCTCCTATTGGCCACAAGGATTACTTATTTACCATTACATCAAGCTTGCATCAGCATTTATTATTCTATTACCACAGTTATATTATTGTTAAACTTAACCTTGTGCTGATCAAAAATCTAGCTAGCAGTCTAGAAGTTTAACAAAAATAGCTTTGTTCTCCTTTCTAACCTACACAAAGTTAATATACCTCGCATGAACACTGAGGTATATTTTGCATATGGGCACACAGATTCAATGCATTTATGTCAGACAAATTCTCAGGGATCAGCTGCATGTTCCTGGCAAACTGAATGCTACCACAGTGAAGTGATGAAATGCATAATCAGACGAGGGAGAATATTTTCCATCAGAATATTTTTCTACCTCATTTTTTTGAAGTTAGATTTACCTTGGGGTTTTATATTTATACATCAGTATTACATACTGAAACCAAAGTGATTTCTACTAATGCATTTCTGTCAGTGAGTTATTTTTTACCTCATCTATTGTTAACTCAGAACCTTCCTCTTTTTTTAACCCGCAATACTACCAGGAAAGAAAAATGGGCTTGCATTTAAGATTTGGCACTTTCTTGAGTCTGGCGTGGACAACATGTGTGACCTCTGCTGGGGCCACATCATGTCTTTGTGAACCGAAATGTTAACAGTTTCTTCTTCTTACCCTTTCTTTTCTGTTTCTTAAGGTTTGTGATGTTTCATTGTGCTTACACAGTGGCCTTTGTTATAAATGACATCAAAGAGAAATTTCTAGTTGTTGTTTATAGTAGTAATAATAAATAACTTGGGTCATATAGAATCTACTGACTTTCTCCCCTCACTGTTCAAAACCCTGACAAATTGACATCTTTTTTCCTAGAAGACTAAGGGGAAAAAAAAACTCACAGAACCATCTAGAGTTGCCAGTACCTCTTTCTCTTGACATGATGGTAAAATCCATCCCTGGTGAGAGCAGGGTATTAAGGGGAAAGACGTCCCCAGTGTGACCATAAGGAAGTAGTGACTCTTGGGAGCAGAATGTTCAGAAATTACTGAAGTTACTGAACTAGAAGTTACTGAACCATTTCAGAAATGGTCTCAAATACTTGTATTTTCTAAGAAATATTTTTGTCTTGTGAAATTGTATTGTATTAATTATTGTATTGTAAAAATCATTTAAATGGAAGTATCTATATTTAGGGAAGACATAAGATGTTGGTTATGCTTTTAATGGAAAAAAAATTAATTTTCATTTTGGAACTCTGTATAGATGGTCTATATTTTAAAGATTTTTTCCCAAGACATATGAAGGCATTTTTCAGTGTGATTTCTCCTAGTTGACTTGAGGTCAAGAGAAATAATGGAGATAGTAGGAAGTAATGTAATATCTGGGAGTTCTTTAGTGATACATAACTTTTTGCTTAACTAAAGACTTTTTTAATATGGATTTGATTAAATACCAATGAATGTGAACATTAATAAGAAAAAACTAGCTTTTGCAGCAACATGAAACTACAGTGAATATTATCAGATTTATGGTCTGTACAACATGATACAAAGGATACAGAAAAGAATCCTAGTTAACAATAATGTTTAGGATCAGTTTGAATGCACATTGGCCAGATTTATTTGGTAATAGATGGACTTCGGACAAAGTTTTAATTCTATGGAAACAAAGAAAGAAATTTCTGTGGAAATGAATAATAAACAACCAAGCAGAGTTAGTGATATCTTCCTGAATGTGTGGAGGAAGGGAAAGAATTGAAGATGACACCAAGATTGAACCCAGGGGTTTTGTGGCTCTGAGGGGACAAATAATAGAGCTATTGACAGAGATGGTGAAGAGAAGGAAAAGGAAGAATTTGGATACAGATAATAAGCAACCACTTCAGCTCATGCTAATTGCTGTATGCTCTGTTGGTTTCATTCACAGCAGTTGAGGATATGGCCTGTTGAGTTCAGCTTTAATGATAAGTTTGAGTTGGCAGGGAGACCTCCGTACAAAATCTCAGCAAAAATAGGCAGAGATGAAAGACTGAGGTTATAGATCCTGAATTCTTGCAAGTGGGTCTGTATCTTGGTTCACTGAGTTGTGATGGCAGCTTAGGGAAGATGAGTTAGCTATGCAGAAGTCGAACAGAAAAAAAACTCTGAGAGCCTGAAAGAGAACAGAAAAAGGGAGAAGAAAGCCACCAAAAACGAAAAAGAGAGAGTAGAGCTTTGGAAAACAAAGAATACTAATAACAAGATTAACTATGAAGGGAAAGCATGCAAGTAAACCAAGAACAAAATGAAAAATAAAGTGTTTTTTTCACTCCGTTTAACAGATAAACATATTAATTCTCTGAAGCAAAAATAATATGGAAAAGTGATCCAAATATAATAAAAAATTTCTTCCAAAAATTCTCATTTTCAGGAATATGTTAGGAAATGGTAGAGGTTGGATTTTCTCAATACTATATGTTTTGACTTCATAATTCAAAAGTTAACATGTTTCAGTGTCTTTTATTTGTTGTACTTAGAGAAAATGACACATGCTGAAAATTTGTTAGAGATTGATGTTACATTTAAATAAGTGTATTTAGACAATTTGTAGAAACTAAAAAGACTGTAAGAGTTTAGAAGAATACTGAAACAAGTTATTTCTCTTTTGCTAGTAGTTTTCTGTCTTTGTATAAAAATATGAGTAAACAAATATATACTTGTCATATATTTTCCCAAGGATTGTAATATGGCATTATAGTCTTCAGATATTGGTTTTAATGTCTGAATAAATTCTTTAATTAAATTGAGCTCTTTTTTATTTAAAGCTGTCTTTTGGGGAGATATTGCCTTAGATGACGAAGACTTAAAAATCTTTCAAATTGACAGGACAATTGATCTTACGCAGCACTCCAATGAAAGACTTGGCCATAACACAGGTATGATATTTCAAGTTTATTTTAACTTATTTTTCCTATTCTTTACTTCTGCATAGAAAGCAATCCCTGTACTTAATGCATAAAATCGGCTTACACTTAAAAAAGTTATTAAACAATGAGTATAAAATTGTTTTAAGGAAAGAAAGGTAAAAGCTAAAATTTTAATTCTATTCTCGCATTTCTGATTAAAAATATCTTCTTGAACTGAAGAGCACAAGCTGGTAGGAGCTGTCATTCTGTTCTGGAGGTGGTCATGTGGGACAGGAAATTGTCCCAAGCTTTGCTTTCATTGCTAAAGTTCCTGGTAGCGGACCCCAAATGCCCTAAGGAGAACGTAACTGGAATCTTGGCTGAGAGTCTGGGAATCTTGGATTGCACCCCCTCCTTTTTCTCTTTTCTTGGTTCCATCCAGATCTGTACCCAGATCTAGAAGCAACACAAGAACACGCCATCCTTGCTAGAACTTGTCTTGTCTAAAACCCAACTATAATCTGGTATTTTAATCCTTGCTTACTTACTGTTGTTAACACACAGTGCTTTAGTGCCAGAAGCTGCAATCTCATTAACACAGGCAGTTGGATATTCAGACAGATAAAGAGATATTGTTTATGTGTAATATATTTGTGTGCATGTAAGAAAGAACACATAATCCATGTCTAAATGGGTGTCTTTCTAACGTCTGAACATATCTATACTTTCAGGCTCAGAATTGGAAATTCATAACTGAGAATTTGTAAACTTTCAGGTTGTAGTACAAAAATACCAAGTTACTTAGGAAAAGTATGGAAAAATCGCTATTAGAAAATGTATAAATGTGCAGTTTAAATTTATTTTCTCTTATTTTCTGTATGTTCTTGAGCTGAGTTGCTAGTAATTTGAGGATTCCTGATATGTAGAAATAAGGATCACTCTGAGGAATGACCAGAAAGGAATTTTTCAGACCAAAGAAGCAATTTTCAGTATAACCTTTTAATACTGATACATTTAAAATACTTTTACTCTTCCTACTTACTTGTTGTGATTAGACTATTTTTATAACAACTTGAAAATTTATTTTATCTGCCTTATTTTTTCAAGGTGGGAACATCTTTGATCATTTCTAAATCAAGACTGGATTTTAAAATGTTAATAGTCAGCGGTTTCCCTACCCCTGTTTCCCCCAAACAAATAGTTTTAATTGGCTTTGAAGGTATTTCAAGTGCTAGTTTTGCTGACAAAATGCAAAGAGCAAGGTCGGTCATTTCCCCTTCAAGTGGATGTAGTCAAGTGATTTCTTTGACTTGCTGACTTTCCTTTTTCTTCTCGCTTTTTTTTTTTTTTTCCTTTTAACTACAGAATTGGTTTTTGGTTTTTTTGTGTGTGTTTTTTTTCCGTTTTTTTTTTTTTTTTTTTAAATTGCAACAGCAAGAATCTACATTTCTAAATTGATTTTAAATAATACTTGATATTCTATTATATAATTTTCTTCCTTTACCTGTCTTGAGATTTGTGCATTATCTTTTCCTGTGGACACTATCCTGTTCAGGATATTGAGTGATCCTGCTGAGGATTACTAATGCATTTGGATCAAATTTTTCTCACTTTATTGCACAAGAGGAATCAATGCAACTGCAGTGATCAGTGGGGCTGGACTATGGGGAATGATCTCTGCTGAAGTTAATGATTTTGTAATGGCTTCCAGAGAACCCTCAACATCCTTGATTTTTCTAAAAACAGAGAACTCAATTTTACACTTTACATATGTAATCATTTTTCTAAACTTACAGCATTTTGATAAATAAACTACTTTAGCCTTGTTTTGCAAGCTGCTCAGCCTTGTGTGCTTTTTTCCTCTCTCATTTCCAGAAGAGTAAATTGCCAAAAGCTAACTAGTTGCTATTAGGCAGCAACTGGGAAAAGAACATAAACTGTCTGTAAAATAGAAAACAAAATAACATTTTTATCTTAGTCATGGACACAATGACAATTAATGACAAACTTGACTTCTGAGCGTTTTCTCTTGTTCATCTTCACTAACTAAAGGTGGCATCAGGTAGAAGGATTAGATACTTGAGTAAAAACCGTCAAGACGGAGCTGCAGAGTTGCATTTTTCGTTGCAACTACTAATTAAAAATCCTGAAACTCACAGGCTCTGATTCACATTATGTGACTACTCTTTTTGGTGAGGATTATCTGCCTGGATTTGCAGGGTCAGATACTATAATCTGTGTGCTTCTCAAAGTATGGCTCTGTCATTTTGGTCGTCATTTTGTCCAAGCAATACACATAATCATTGTAAACACAAACAATGGTAAAGCTGATAAAATTGTTATGTATATATTATGACTCCAAACTGCCAAAAGTGTCCTTTTCATGCTTGAAGTATGAGAATATGCACCATGTATGATTTAAAAAAACTACATACAACCAACCAACCAAACAAAAAAATCTTTGGTAGACTGTAGCTTGTCAGGGCTGTATATTATTCATGTAAGGTAGATTAGTTATGTGAGATACGTTTTCTTCTTTTGTTTTTCACTAGGTGGAATACACAGGCTGTGTTACTACAGAAATGATAATTCAATATTTTTTACAGAAATAATTATAGTATAATAGTTTCTTTAAGCAAATAATGGGTTTCATTCTGTTATGTCTGTGACAGTTCATGCTTTTAAAGTTTTTTTTTAGTATTTGTTTGGACCCTTAGCTATGTGCCTTTTTTGTAAGATGAATGTTTTGTAAGATGTGAGACAATTACATTACTGATGATCAATACAAGGAGTGGAATTATATTCGCTGTAGCATATATTATAGTTACCATGTAATTTGTTGGAATGGAATGTGTTGAACTATTACCTCATCTATCTAAAATGTTTTAAAAAATCTGGAAAATTTTTCTCGAGGGAGCCAGCAACTATGTGACAGTGTAATCCAAATAATTAGGCACATTGTTATTCACTGAGCTGCCATGCAAACTCACTTTCCTTATATGGAATTTTATTGTCTGTAATATGATTTTAAGTTGCCGTTTAATAAATATATTTTCCAACATATATATTGAAAATTTTTATGGGAAGATGAGAGAGGTCTTTTTGTTGGTGACTGGAGGTTTCAGTGGTCCTTTTGTTTCCATCTTTTTACTTTTGCAGTTGTAAAAGTAGTTTGAAAGCTCTCTTGTCCTATAACAGATGCTGGACTTTAAAATACAACCTACTACACTCTTCTGAAAGTCAAAAATCTTTCTCATCAGTTCTGAATGACTTATTGACTCATGCAGTATTATCAGTGTTCTTTCTTCTGGGTTACTGGTGTTTGCAAAGGCACTTGCAGCCACAAAAGGATTATATGTGAAGGGTGTATGTGGCAGATGCATTGAACATTTACAGTAAACCTAGAAATGTGTTGCATTTCTGTAACTGGCATGGTAAATGTTAAAATCAATTGCTTAATAGCTTAGTTTTTCTTGCTCATTGATTGCTGAAATGATACAGATAGTTATCTGTGGTACCTTACTGCAAAATGTACAGCAGCATGTGATGTTTCAAAGCCTTTAGAGTGATTTCATACCTATTTGCATGCTGACAAGGAAAACCAAACCTTTCGTGGTAAAAACCAGCTATATTAAGTTTGCATCTCTCTTTTTTTTTTTTTTCTGATGAAACTTTGGGTGTTTGCATTCCCTCTTTCCCCTCCCTTGAAATGAGGAGATTATGGCATGCATTCAGGAAATTTCTGTGAGAGTGAGGCATTTAGCTGTCAATCAATGTGGCTCTGAGGATGTCAAGGTCACCAGGAAGAAAAAAAGCTCCGAATAATAATTAGATGATGTAATTGTCATGACTTGTCTGAATAACAAAGACATGTTGGCTTATATTCTGGTATGCATACTATAAAAACATTTTTAGCTGAAAAATTTTCTTTCATTGTCAAGAGTAATTGCAGAATTTGTATGCGAGTCATTGAAGAATGTTAAACTTGCTTTAAGATATATTGCAGTTTTTACAGGGTATTTACTAATCTCTCCATGCTGTATAGTTGCTGTAGGTGTAAGATACCATGTGTTAAGTTTTTGTAAAATTCCTTTTCTTTTTCTTTTCTTTTTAAAGGTGGCATTGGGGAGCACGGAATGTCAAAAAAACGAGGTGCCCTCTATCAGCTTATAGACAGGATAAGAAGATTTGGCTCTGGTATTTTCACTGTTTAAATTAGCAGGTTGCCTGATGTGATAATGTAACATAAACATTAATGATTGTAGTACTTCAACACTTTAAAGCGTTTCTGAATTATTGGCATAAATGAACTATAAAATAAGTATTACAAGGATAATAATGAAGAGATAAACTCTTTGTTGCATTTTCTTAGAGGTCTAATTCCAGCATAAAATCTGAAAGCTAAAATATGTAGTTTTAAATCACATTAAAAATTCCCTAGCTTTTTTGTATCACTGTGTTCACAGTTATCAGTTCAACCAATGTCAATACAAATAGACTAAGCTGCATAGCTGCTAATTTTGTGTTTTTTCTGGATCGAGGTGGGGCATTCTGATGAATCGTAACACGTTTGAAGCATTTATGCTGTGTTATACTGAACACACACATTTTTATGCTAGTGATACTCTCATCAGCATGAATGTAGTTGAATTCAGCAGGCTATATAAGTGGAATTCCGCTTAATACTGGTTGAGTTTACTCACCATGTTTGACGCAAGGAGACATCAGTTTAACGTCATGAAACCTTAACCTCAAAAGGCAAAATACGTGAAACTCCATTGTGATTGCACCATGTTATGTCTAAATGCATCACTGCATATATTATGAGATTAACCAGAGCACAATAACTGCCTTTGCAGATGGGCTCTGGTATATAATCTTAATACTTAATGTATAATACTTAATATATAATACTTAATACAAGGGCAAGTGTAGAGTTTTTCACCTGGGAAAGAATAACCCCATGTGCCATTATAGGTTGGGGACTGCCCTGCTGGAGAGCAGCGCAGGGGAAAGGGACCTGGGGATTCTAGTGGACAGCAGGATGGCCATGAGCCAGCAATGTGCCCTCGTGGCCAAGAAGGCCAATGGCATCCTGGGGTATATTAGAAGGGGAGTAGCTAGTAGGTCGAGAGAGGTCCTCCTGCCCCTCTACTCTGCCCTGGTGAGGCCACATCTGGAATATTGTGTCCAATTCTGGTCCCCTCAGCTCAAGAGAGACAGGGAGCTGCTTGAGAGAGTCCAGTGCAGAGCTGCAAAGATGATGAAGAAAGTGGGACATCTCCCTTACGAAGAAAAGCTGAAGGGGCTGGGTCTCTTTAGCTTGGAGAAGAGGAGGCTGAGGGGTGACCTCATTAATGTTTATAGATACATTAAAGGGCAGTGTCAGGAGGATGGAGCCAGGCACTTTTCAGTGATGTCCAATGACAGGACAAGGGACAATGGGTTCAAACTGGAACATAGGAGGTTCCACAAAATTATTAGAAAAAACTTTTTTACTGTGAGGGTGCCAGAGCACTGGAACAGGCTGCCCAGGGAGGTTGTGGAATCTCCTTCTCTGGAGACATTCAAAACCTGCCTGGACGCATTCCTGTGTGACCTACTGTAGGTGATCCTGCTCTGGCAAGGGGGCTGGACTAGATGGTCTTTTGAGTTCACTTCCAACCCTTAACATTCTGTGATTCTTTATAGTGTTGCATAAATGCTTGCCATCTTTTGCATGCAATTTGCCATGAATTTCTTACATATAATTTACAAGAAAGTTAATAAAAAGAATTTTGAATGTTATATATGTATATTAACATGTGGTGTTGTTCGGTAGCTACTGCATATTACATGTAACAATAGTTTCTCTCTAAGTTTTTACTTGCGTTGTAGACTGTTGCATAATTCTCATTTACAAAATTAATTACAAGGAAAAATTCTTTTCTTTACCCAAGTGGGGTTTTTTTAAACCCTAAAGTTTTCTGTATCATTCCTGAGGTAATCGAAGTTATCAGTTAGTGGTTACAAAGGCAGGATTTTCTGCCTGTATATCAAGAGCTTTGTCCCTACCTTGTGCTGTAGCTTCTTCTCTTTCTTCCTTCTGCTGCTTTCTCAGCCCTGGGTCTGTGCCAAGATCCCTGTGATCCTGCCCTGGAATCCTCCCTGTTTCTGAAATAAACATAAACACTGAGGTGGGGCTGGTATCCCAGGGGATACTCACAGGAGGAAAGTGTATTTCTTCAGTGGGGAATAAGGCTTAACCCCACTGAGTAGGATTTGTTGACTGCCTTCAACTGATTTGTTTTACTCAGCTGCTCAGGGGGCCTGCAGGAAAGATGGGGAGGAACTCTTTATCAGGGAGTGTATTGATAGGACAAAGGGTGACAGTTTCAATCTAAGAGTAGATTAAGATTCAATGTTAGGAAGAAATTATTTTCTATGAGGCTGCTGAGACACTGGAACACGTTGCCCAGAGAAGTTGTGCATACACCTGGAATTGGATGGAGCTTTGAGCAACATGGTCTAGTGGGAGGTGTCCCTGCCCATGGCAGGGGAGTTGGAACTAGATGATCTTTAAAGTCCCTTCTGACCCAAACCACTCTGTGATTCTATGATTTTAAACTATTCCAGAAGAAGCACCTGTTATGGTGTGCAAGTCCTTGTCTAACCATCTTTATCTTCTTCTGTTGTCACAGTAAATTTCAGCTGCTTTGGGAAAGATTTGCCTATAATGGGATAAACGGTGGTAATATCTTTCAAAACAGTAGACATTTTTCAGTCTTGTAAAGAAATTCCAGCCATGAGTGATACTTACCTATAGGGTTTCAGAAGCTCTTTTATGAAAAATGTGTATTTACATCCTGAAGTATTGTTAGGGTTACTATCAAAATGAAAGTCACATTTCCAGCTAAAAATGTCTCTACTGGTAAGAGATTGGAAGGAAATTACTTTTTCCATGTATATACAACTTTGCAAATAGTGTGTCTATGTTTTCCTTGTAATTCCTGATAATAAGCCCCAATGTAATACTTTAAGGACTTCTTCTTTCTGTCCAATGCTTTAAGTATGATCATGCACTTACTTTTCTAGATCTTGCAATAAAAATAAATGGGACAGTGAATGCCTTGATAACTCTGTGTCTGTCCAAAGTCTTTCCTTCCTTGCTGAAGAAATCCTAATTTATTTAAAAAAAAAAAATACACAGGAAGTGTAAGAATAATACATTTTAAAATTATTAAATGAGAGATTTTAGATGAAATTACACAGTGTGCTTTCAAGTTTATAAATATATGTGCAAATTGTTTATGTAGATATGTTTGACAAATGAAGATTTAGACTCTTCGTTTCAAGCATTTCTCAGAAAACTTAGTAATGTTAGACTGTTGCATAATAGCAATGTTCTACTTTTAAAGGGCATAAAGAAATAATCTGACTTTGACCTGCTCAGAAATAATTGTTCTCTTTTCATGTGTGTGTGTGTGTGTGTGTGACCTCATTCAGTGTTTTAATTACCATTACAGGCTTTGAGCAAAATAATACATCTAAAGGAAGAGCTACTGTAAAATTCTCAGGGAAAAATGAGAAAAACAGGTTTCCCAGAGCTGCTACGTCACGAACAGAAAGAATATGGCCAGGGGGTGTCATTCCATATGTAATAGGTGGAAATTTCACTGGTAAGATTTGTGCTTTGGATGTAAAGAAGGAATATGAATTTTTTTAATTGCCTTTTTTTTTTTCTTTATTCTTTCTTTTTTTTTAAGTCAAGTCATACTATGGAAGTCAATAGAATGGTTTCTGTTGGATCATGCCTGAAGTACATCTGTTCTGAAAATGTTAGTCACACTTCAAATAATTGTTCCCAAAGACAAGCAGCATAATAAAAATGTGTAACTGTGTTTTATAAAGAGAAGGTGCTTTGTCTTTGCTTAATATTTCTTGTTGCATATTTGTTTTCAAGAACCTAAGTAACAGAAAGTTGTGAAATCTGTTTAGTGTTTGTTATTTAAAATGCAGGATATTTAGCACAAAAATATAATTCATTTTACTGGTGTGACGTGTAGTCTGCTAAGCTGATTTCACCGAACACATTGACTTAAATTTGTTTTGTAATTCCTTAGCTTGCTTTTCAGGTGGGTACACACCCAGGCATTATATATGACAAGATGAAAGATTGACTTTGAAATATATAGAGTTCTTAACAGCTCTATAAAACCCTAAAAAACCATTTAAAACATTTGTCATCATTGGAAAATGTCAACGAATCAATATCATTGTGGATGTAAGAGATGATTTAAAACAAAAAGGGAGAGGAAAAAAAGATGGATGGGAAAACATATGTGATAACATCTTAATTATTGTGCATGACAAGGGAAGCAAAAGAAACCTGCAAATGCTCACACATTGTGTGCTTATGTATATGGGGAAACCAGTCATTCATTTCAAACTGACAGCTACAGTCAAACTTGTTGTTTGTGTGTACCAGATGTGGCCTTTACTTTAGGATTATCAACTTTTGAAATAACCGTGATAAACTAAATGCCAGATTGGATGGGGCTTTGAGCAACTTGGTCGAATGGCAGGTGTCTCTGCCCATGGCAGGGGGCTTGGAAATAGATGATCATTAAGGTCCCTTGCAATCCAAATAGTTCTCTGATTCTATGTTAAACATTTTACCTTTTTCATAATGAAAGATAAATTCTAAAGCTTGGAAAGCATTGCTTAAAGATAAAAGAAAAGGGCAAGGTGGGATGAAAGAACCTTTAATTTTTAGGATCTGACATGATTTGATCTTGCTATTTTTATGAACTTTGAGGTTTTGTTGTATTTAAGTTTAAAAAAGATTTGGTTTGTTTTTCAGTTTTGTGGCTTTTGGTTGGGGATTTTTTGGTTTTTTTTTTGTTTTTTTTGTAGTTTTTTGGGGGTTTTTAAATTATCTTATGCTGTAACATGCATCTTTGCAAAAGTCTGCAAGGTGGATACATTTCTACTAGCGAATTCATGCCAAATAGCTATTACGTGTGGATTTCCAGCTCTGACACTGACTCCAAGTTAATAAGTCTTGTCTTTTGTCAGGCAATGAAATTACATACCTATTCTATCTGAAAAACTGTATACTATCTGGCTTTGTGTTCTGTAGTGAGAGCTCACCTGGCTGCTTCTGCATTTCGAGTATAGATTTGATTGTTTCTGAATGCATTTCTCATTTTTAAAACAAATGTCTAGGTATGCTTAGTGTTGTACCAAATTAAGAATTTCCGTCTTCTCATGGATTGTTTCATTCCTGAAAGATTTTGATGCAAAAAAGTGGAGACCGGTCCTTGTTCAAGACAATAGTATTAAAAGCAAATGCCTTGACTGGTATGTCTGTTTACATGGCTTAGGCTAAATTGGTCTCTAGATTTGAAGGATGTAGGATTTTATGTTTTCTTTGTGGTTTTTTTTTTTTTTTGCTAGATAGCTAGGATTCAGGGTTCCTCAATTTTTTTATTTTTTATTTTTAATTCCTTTCCTTGTTTTCCCCAGTGTAGTCCACTTGATAATTTCATCTGGAAAACTGCCTAGCAAATATGCTAGTGCAGGCACATAACATTGAATTTCTTCTGCTGTCTTCCTCTGGTGTAACGTAGCTGTGCTTTTTATGTGCAGATGTTATGTTTGCCAGGGTGTGATGTGGCAGGCAGCATTGGTCCCCTTGCAGGCAGAATTGTTATGATGAGCTGATGGTCTGAGTATCCCTTTAATTGGAATCTTGGCAGTACATGGGACTGCTGAGACACAGGGCTTCATGATCCAGTGACTCCTTCCAGGCCTACTATATTCCTGGTATTGAAATCTGATTTTAAGGAGCAAGAAGCAGCTAGAAAAGGTTCTTATTTCATGCAATTACTCTTCCAGGCACTCAGCGCGCCATGTTCAAACAGGCTATGCGGCACTGGGAAAAGTACACGTGCGTTACATTTATTGAACGAAGTGATGAAGAAAGCTATATTGTATTTACGTACAGACCTTGTGGGTAAGTGTGCATGTATGGTAACAGATACTTGTCTGTTCAGTGTTTGGCCATATTTGTCAGCTCTGCAGTTATAAGTGAATATATACTTCACCGGAAAATGAATAGATACTGTATTTAAATGATACATGTGTTCTATTTGCCTTTAGATTTATTGATAGAACTATGTATAGTAACTTCTTGTAATTCTGCCTCTTTTGTCTATGTTCCATCTTGAGATATTTCAGCTCAAAAATGCCTCAGTCAGCTATTTTTGTTCAACTCAGAATTCTTAATTTTCTATAGTGGTCAGTGAACTTTCTGAGTGCACCATGTTCATTTCCCAAGAGGAGCAGTCACTGCCTGTTTTTCAAAATACTGTACTTCTGATAGTTACTTTCTCTTTGGGTTGTAGGCTTCACAGTGAACTGCTCTATGTCTGTCTGACTTCCTGATCAATGAGTACTTTGCATGCCTACTTTTGAATTTTTATGGAGTAGGGCTGTGAAAAGAAGTTTTGGGACCTCCTTGCATTATAGGAAAGATCCTGAATGTACTTAATTATAGCCCATAAAATTACATGTGGACTTATCTGTTTACCCCAACATTCTTCTTAAGGCATAGGACAAGGTGATAAGACCCATTCCTATTGTAAGGGTGACAGAGCACTGGAACAGGCTGCCCGGAGAGGTTGTGGAGTCTCCTTCTCTGGAGACTTTCAAAACCTGCCTGGATGCATTCCTGTGTGGCCTGCCCGAGGGGATCCTGCCTTGCAAGGGAGTTCAACTAGATGATCTCTAGAGGTCCCTTCCAACTGTGAATATTCTATGGTTTCGTGATTCTATGGTATTTTTAAGAAAGTCGTTGACTTTTCCTTGGTAAGTCTCTGAGACACAGACAATTGCAATTGGGGAGCTTATTATACAGAAATGCCTGTGAGCTTGCCTGTCATGTTCTTGTGCTCCTGTAGGTCTGATGGAGACCCCTATGAGAAACAGTGCCAAATGAAATGGACTTTTTTTTCTGACCCAGCATGGCTATTATTTTAGTTAGCGATGTAACCTGTAAAATGGGATTCAGGGATACTGACATATGTCTGAATGAGAAATGGGAAGCAGAGAATATAACCGTGGTGGTTCCCTGAACTCACAGAGGTGGAAAACAATGTGAACTTAAACGGAAGAGTCTGAAAGATATAAGATGTCTCAGGCTCTTTAAAAGGAGAGGTATGGGGATATCTACAGAGATCTTGGTTTTGTGAAAAGTAAGTTCTACAACTGCAAAGTGCCCAAAGCCAAACAACAGAAAATCTCTACACTGTTCCTTAGACTGGCTGATGTTTCATGAGGTCAAGCCACTTTAGGGGAGAAGCCTGGATTATAACCAATTTGAACCAGAAGGTTGACATATATACTCAGTATCTAGCTTCAAAGTCACCATTATGCTTTGCATTTAACATTGTTTTATTGGTGTGTACTTTACAAATTATAAGTACATTACAAAGGCTGTAACAAGTTTAAAATAGAAGCAAGGAAGAGTGTGGCTATAACAGTACACCAGTGATGAAAGAAAAAAGAAAAGGCTAAACAGAAGGGGCCACTGAATGATATTTTTGGGGGTCCTGAATCCATAAGCCATTTCAGAAAGAGACAGATAAATAGGAACGTATCTTCTCTGGGTAAGTAGGAACCACTGTGGACTAACCACCATCGCACAGTGCTGATGCAGGATTTTCCATGGAAAGAGCCCAGACGAAAGTGACACCACATCATCTGCAAACACTTTCTACTAGATGGCCAGTCACATTGAAATTAATCTCAGTTCTTTCCCATAGTACCCTACTGTGTTGGTTTGTTAGTACATTGTGTCATTACTGTTTGCAATACCGTGGCAGCTAACATTTGCAGATGAGGGAGACTTTATTGTACTTACACTGTTCAAATTAAAAACCAAATGATAAATCTTGCCCCACAGAGCACATGGTCAAACCATAACACATTTAATGAGAGAGAAACTATATACAGTCATACATGTGGAAATTCAGGTGGCAATATCTACAAATGTCTTGTATGACAGCATTAGCACACTAGCAAGTGAAGTATTATTGAGCCTTTGTAAACATTAAGAGTATTTTGGAGGAGTGTAATGCATTACTTCTTGCAGCAGTTCATGGGAAGCTCATCCCAGAAGGCCAGTGATGAAAAAAGTGTATTTGAAATATTGCAGCTGGTTATCAGAGATACACGACCTTCCTAAAGTTGAGAGTTTATATATCAGCAATGAATAAGAGAGAAGTTTTGGTTATCATAGACCCATAGGACTTCAAGGGATCTCAGAAAGAGGTCTAATGTATGCTTAAGACAGAAACAGCTGTACCTAAGTCATTGCTGAAATATGCTTCTCTAATTTGTTTCCAAAAACCTGCAAAAATCAATTCTTCACAGCCTGTTAGGAAATGTACTTCTTCAGTATCCTTAATACAAGAAATGTACGAAGTCAGGGGCAGGATTTCTAGTCATAGCTAAACCACTTTTTTTCTTGCTGCGCTTTAAGTACATTAACATTTTTTCCTGCTCACCATGGCCATAGAAAATAATTACTCTTTCCTTTTTGAAGGAATCTATTAAACACTTTGAGACTTATTATGTCCACGCTCAGTTCTATTTTCTTTTAGGCTAGAAAATGCCCAATTCATTTAATCTTTCCTAGTAAGTCATGTTTTCTAGGCCTTTGATCACATTGTCTTTCTCTTTGAGATTCTTTTCAACTAATCCAGATCTTTCTTGAAATTTGAGGACCCAAAACTAGGGCATGTTTGTCCAGTTGAATCATTACTTCTACTGAGCCAGTGCTAGAGCTAATTTACGTATCTTGTAGACTCTCCTTCCACTTAGGTACTTAAGCTTGATGCCTCCCTGTTCCTCAACAGCGGCCGCGTTCAACTCATGCTTTGTTAGGGTATATTGAGGACCAGTTTAGCTCACTGAATTGAGCGTGGTGCTTGTAACACCAAAGGTTGCGGGTTCGATTCCCGTTCGGTTCTCACGTGTTGCCTGATGTAGTCCAGAGGTGGCGTCCCTGCCCACAACAGGGAGGCTGGAATAAAATGATCTCTAAGGTCCCTTCCAGCCCAGGCCATTCTATGATTCTATGATCTCCAAATAAGATGCAGAGTTCTTTCAACAGCACTTATACCCTGCCATGGGTTCCAGCATGTGCTGTGTTTTGTAGATCTCAGGACACAAAATAATTCTGTATTTCCTTTTTCAGATCTCTTCCCTAATCTGTTAAAGTTGTTGTCAATTCCAGGCTTGTGTTCTTGGTATCTAGCAGTCTTTTGTTAGATTGCAAATTTTTAAAAGAACATCTCCTCTATCTTCACTTCATACAATATTCCAACCAGCTTTATACTAGACTTCTCTAGTTTGCTTATGAGTAGGTTATGTGGAAAAAAGTCAAAAGCTTTACAACTGGATCCTTCCCTCAGAATAACTTCATCTGATGCAGGCTTAAACTATAATTATTTGTCATTACATTTTGTTTATTTGACCTGTTTTTGAGAATGTTGAAATATTGTTTCTTAGTACAGTTAATGCACTTATTTTGAAATTTGTAGCTACTGATAGTTATTTATACCCATTAGCGTCAGATGTAAGAATAAGAATATAGCATTAAGATACCAGTATTTATGATTCTTCTACTGCAGCAGTGTACATTGGCATTAGTATTTATGCAGCTAGTTGATTAGGGCAAGTAGAACTCTAATCTGTAAACGGGCTCAAATCTCTTTGCTCACTACTGCTTCTCTACCCTTCCGTTTCTCGCTCTCAGATAGGAAGTGCCTGAAGACACGGTCAGTGCACTTCTCTGCATGCAGAGCCAAAAAAGGGGTCAGCAAACTGGGATGGCCTTTAGTCACATGCTCTTAATAAATATTACTAAGTACAAGATCAAGCTTCTTTTTATATAGTGAGACAGAAAAAGAACAATTAGTCATATTGTTCTGGCATCTCAGCATGCCTTTGATCTGACTTTGTGGCAATTTTGTTCTCCACTAGAAGACTTAAGTACTTTTTATGACAAACTTTAGGTGACTTATTACAATCACACTGTATCCTCTTGTATGGGTATTTGACAAAGCTGTCTGAGATAGAGGAAAATCAAATCTCTTTCATGTGCTTCCCCAAACATTGTAGACTGAAGAGCTTCTGAATGTTTAATGTTTTTTGAGCTTGCTCATATATTAAGTAGACATTAAAGGCAGGTTCTTAAACTTGGTGAAATAGGTGAATACATTGCCCAAGGCATACTTTGCAGCATTCTTTAGCTTTAAGAGAGATTACATGTTATAAAAGGTGCTCTATCACTTGTATGGAATGAGAAGAAACTCAGAGCTGTGCTAAATAATCTGCGGTGTTCAGGCTGACGCTTGCTCTGTGGTGGTAATTACTGCTGGCAGCTGGCACTCTTCCTGCCCACAGCAGTTGACACATCTTCTCTGCTGGTTGTGGTGTAGCCAGCAGGATGGCTGTGACTGAGGTGCAGGTGACCAATTGCCATAATCTAAAACACAGGGAAGTAACAGAAAATGCATGAGGGGTGATTTATATTTGTACATGGACGTAGGCCGCTGTTAACTGACTCAGTTGGCTGCTCTTTATAATATTGGGGTAGTTACCTCCTTTGAGCAGGTGAAGATGCAGTAGCCACTTCTGCCATCACAACAGGTTCTCTTAAGGCAGCAAATCAGAACATTTAGTAACCACGATCATACTGGTCTCTGACAAGCAAATTCATCAAGCCAAGTCATAGCCGATATCTCCTTTTTTACAGAACGTGCTGTTTGTGATTGAGATATTTTTTCAACAAGAAAAACACCTCTGCTGCTTCAGTCAGATTTTGTTCATGATTTTTGTGAACATCTTTCTCTTTGTATAACATGGAGGTGACAATATGAAGTCCTAGTATGCTCATGAAGTTCTGCAGTTTTTCATCCACATCTTCATACACTTAGTGTCACGGCAAGCTGATGTTGTGGTCTGTGAGGATTATTTTTTTTTTTTTACCAGGTTCTGAAGAGTGCAGCCTTTTAGAAAGGTTCAACATTGACCCTACCTGGCTCTCTCTTCCTTTGTATTAATTTACTAGCATTTCTGATGGTAGGTCTGAAATAGCATTACATAAAAGAATGAATATATTGTTCTAGTCATTTCACTTTCTCTCTGTTATTTGTTTCTCTTTGCTCACCATCATTGATCAGCTAGACTGATTAAATGGAATTAGAGATTCATAAATAGTTGCTGTCTCCAACTGCTGTCTGGTGCAATAAAGATTAAAGGGATGAGGAGCTGCCACTTGACTCAATTTAAGTGGCATGACAAGTGCTCGTACAACACAACAAAGTCTTGGTCTTTTGCCAAACACACCTGGGGTCAAACCCATGATACTGCAAAATATTTCTTCTATTTATTTATTTGTTTAAGTTTTCCTTACCTTTTGACTCAGTGCAATGTTGAAGTGATCAGAATCTCGTAGCTTAATTGGATGAATCTGGTGTGCTTGACATGACACTCAACCTGGCAAATCCTAATGACCCTCTATGAGTGTGCACTGCTGCTGCTATTTTAGGACTTGGTGTTAATTCTAATTTCCTTTGGCATGTAAAGAAATACTCAATAACTTTGATAATGATTTCTGGGAAGTACTTGAAATCTTTTAAATTAACCGGTGTAAGTGACTTCACATCTGACCCTGCTTTGAGCAGAAGGTTGAACTGGAGACCTCCAGAGGGCCCTTCCAACCTGACTTGTGCAAGTATCAGGGGAATTTTATCTATATTTAGTAGTCTGTAATGTGAATTTTTGCAGATTGCATGCATTTTATGCTTTTCTATTTTTGACATGCCCAAACTCACATTGAGCATTGTCAGTGCATTTTATCTCCGCACAAGTTAAGGTCAGTATAGCATAATTACCATAATGATGTACATGACCTTAACATAGGTGGGAAGCCCAAACTCATTAAGTTCACCTAATATGGAAATGTTGACATGCTCTCACAGAATCTGGATTACTTCATCTGATTGATTCTTGTGTTTTCTTCCATGACTTCTTGTAGACTGCCAAGGGAAATGTCACATCCTAGTTCTTACTCCAGACTTTAAGTCTGGGACCTAGGCACTGTGTTTGACAAATTGATTCAGTGTACATAAAGCAACTGCCTATGACAATGAATTGGGAATGCTCTACTAGGGATAGGTGGTCTTCAATAGTTTTTAAAACGAATGAACTTTCTGGAGAATAAAGTGGTACTGTAAAGTCTGCCACCTTTGGCTCAGAGTACAAAGGGTGTACTCCAGCATTCCCTCTCTCATTGGATGGGACAGTAAATAACAGTGTAGGAAACTTGAAACAAAACCACCCACCACCCAACAAAAGACTGAAAACGTTCTTAAGGTTCCAAACACTTTTCTCCCTGAGGTGAACATGTATAAATAAGAGAGTAACTTCCTTATAGTAGAGACATATTCAAATAGTTGAGTGACTGCTGAAAGACAAAAACCTGAGTAAAAATGATATTGAAAATATCTGTAGTGCTTTAATTATGTTTACATATTGACCTGTAGCCATAATATTTGTTCTGCAAACATACAGTCTGAAAAGATATGTTAAGCAAAACCATGTCAGCGTGTCAGGTTCAAAGGTGAAATCCACTCTGGAATCATGAGATAAAATGGTGTAACTGTTCTACATTTTAATTTTAATCTTATTTCTGCTATCAGTTGCTCCTTTTTATCAGCTAAGCTGTATTTTTTGGGCATATCTTAATATAGTTCTTCTATTACTATTATTTATATCAATGTTTATAATAATATTTCTGTATAATAATTATTGTAAATAGTAATTTTGTCTTAATAGGTTTTATACTGAGTGGAGGGAAATACACAGAGTGATGCACAGCTGTTCTTTATTTTCTTTTACTTTGATGTGAAACAGTAGCACGTAAACATGTAACAATGGCCCAGAATTATAGCAGGGAGTCTGAATTGACATTGTTTTTATTTACCTGCCTTGAAGAGAGCTATCAAGGGAAGGCACCTTAAGAAATTTAATTAAACATGATGTTGCACAACTCTAGCTGAAGCACTGAGCCTAATTCAGTGCTTTGATCTGAAAAGGCAGTTCATACCTGTCTTTGACACTTACCTAAAGCAGGAAGAAAAGAGTTAACTTATTTTGACGGTAGGAGTACTTGAAAAGCAGTTGAAATAGCAGGGAATGATTGTAATGTGAACAATAATTTTTCCCAACAGTATTTTCAAAATAATTTCAGAATTCTTGATACAATCCTTTCGTGGGCTGTTGTAGTAATATTTTCCTCTATAAAGTAACCCATGTGGCCTTGATAATTCTAAGATATTGCTACAATTTTTTTGTTATATCTATCCTAGATTTTAACCATTAGTGCAAAACCAATATATGTTTCCTAAGAAATGGGTATTGTGAGGTAAAATGCCATGGCTGTACTTCTCCAATATTCATATTTTAAAACACCAGTTGTATTTTTTTGTATTTTTTTGCAATAACAAAAATCAGTGAAAACGACCAGCCATGACTGACTCACCAGCCATCTAACCAAAGTGAACCATCTCTTTGCCACCACAAAACCTGAAAAGAAGAAACAAGCGAATGTTGCGTGTATAATTTAATCGCTGTATGATATTGCTGCCATAGCTGCTCGCTCTTTATTGCTCACAGAGGCGCATGAGGGTTAGGATCATTCTCCACACTAACATTGACCTCCTCAAGGACCAAACATGTTCTGCTGTGTAAATGTTGCATCAGAAAACATGTGGGGTATTTTTTTTTCATTCAGAAAGGAGAGGAGGGAGAGGGTGAAGGTGATTTGCCCAGTACAATTCCATTCCCCCTGAGAGACTGCAGGATTTACAGAGCAGAGATAGGAAATCAGGCTTTTATTAGGAAGTATAATTCTGGCTTGAAATATTTAACACCTTGAGAGATGATGGAGAGTCGGCTTATGAAACCTGAAATTGTGTTCCCTTTTGGTAGGATTTGCTTTACTCTCCTTTTGCTAGCATAGTCAGCAGACTTTTTTTTTTTTTTCCTTTTCCAACCCAAAAGCAGACATCTTGGATAAATGCTGACAGTATGAATGCTGAAAAGGGCATCTCTGTTCCATAAGTTTATATTGGAATCATGGAAGCGCAGTGGACCAGAAATGAGACATTAGTGCAATTGTGAAGCGGGTATTTTTTGGGTTGTTTCTGTTGGGCTTTTTCTTGTGAAAATATGGCTTTCTGGGACTAAGGTACCCGTTACAAAAAAAAAACCCCAGGAGCGGATGAAAAAACCTGTTTGCACATATCCGGAGCATTCAATCTCCTAGTATACTGTTGTTGCAAATGACATTGTATATAAGCCATAGCCAAAGAAACAAACAATGAGGAGAGATTTCACAGTGGCATCACAGGATTCTGCAACTTACGCAGCTTATCTTCCCTCTGTATTTTCAAATGCATGTTAAGTGGATCTTTTAAAGGACTACTATTTCATTTGTATCATTTCTGCACCCTTTATAGATGGAACTAATGAAGTAGGGTGACTTTTCAGATCAAAATTAAAAAAACTCATCAGAACCAAGTGGCCAAGAGTCTGTTGAGTGCTGTCAAGACTCACAGCGGAAGTATGGCCCCAAAGAAACCTTCTCGTGTTATTTCCACTGCATGCCTCTTGAGTGTGCACAGGCAAGAAGTGATATGCATGAGTTAGGTGATAATTCCAATCAATTTTTTTTTATTTTTGAAGGGGGAGTGAAAAGAAATTCCTGTGTCATTCTAAGATACAGGGCAACAAGTGACAATTATGTTGATCGTAGCTAGCATCTTTTAAGAAGACTTTGACTGAAAAAAACATTTATTAAGTATACTGAATAACAAGTTGTTCTTGCACTAAATTGAATTTATGAAACTGCAGAAATTGCATAGTGAGTTATTCTGCTGGTTTTTTTTTTAAAAAAATATATAATATTTTCTCATATTTTAACTGAATTTCCTCTATATTTTCATCTATATTTGTGTTTTAATTGCAGGTGCTGTTCTTATGTGGGTCGAAGGGGAAATGGTCCTCAGGCTATATCTATTGGCAAGAACTGTGATAAATTTGGTATAGTTGTCCATGAGTTGGGTCATGTAATAGGTTTTTGGCACGAACATACACGACCAGACCGTGATGACCATGTCACCATCATTAGAGAAAACATCCAGCCTGGTGAGACATTCTAATAGGTATTTTGGGGAAAAAAAAAAGAAAAAAAAGTTTGTTTATTTTTGAAGTTTCCTTTATCTGCTCAACTCTTAAAGCTGAACACTGAACAGTAAAATTAACTGAATAGCAGAAATGAACACTTATGCTTGCTATTCCTCATAGCTAGACTGATCTCAAACTGATTTACAACTGAAATACTGCAAATAAAATACAATCTTTTCTAAAGATCTGGCCAAGTAGCAAGCTATTAAATAGTATTGGTTAGGAGGTGAGAAATAATAATCATGCTCAAAAACTTTGAAGGAGGCCTTTGCACTTTAAGCCCACTGAAAGCCATGTTTCTGTGCTTCAGAAAGGGTTTTTCTTTCATAGACTTGACTGAATGATAAATAGAAATGTGTCAATAGCTTTTTAGCTGCCCAAGTGCTTTAGACTTAGCAGGTAATCTGAGGGATGGTTTCCACATTATTTGTATCCTACAGAGCTTGCAGCTTTAGCCAGCGGCCTTGGCATTGTTGAGACAAAGTATCTGAGGAACTTGGGAACTTAAAACTCTGGCTGCCTTTTCCTTGTCAGTTTTGCATGCAACGTTCATAAATGTACATGGTCTTTTGTGAAACACCAATTTTGACTTATGGGAATTTTCTGCTCAAGATGAGGTGAAATCAGAAATTGTCTGTTGATAGCTTGGAGTCTTTGTGCATTCCTATAGAAAATGTTTTAAAACAAAGTAGATTTGAGATGCAATAAATCCTTGCCACCTCAACTAGGGCTTGAAAGATGACTGGCAGCTGATGCACGCTCCCACAAGTGTCTAAAGTCCTGACAGGGCACGTACATCGAAGCCTTCCTTCTGGTGTCTCTTTGTCATTGGCTTGTGTAGGTGCCGTAAGTGCTCTTTCCCTGTGTTTTTCCTGTGACTGGGAAATCATTTGGAGTGCCATCCGCAGACCTGTTCTCTCTCAGTTGCCTCCCTAGTTTTTGGCTGAGACTACTGTTTGTGGTGTGGCATGAGCTTGAGGATCACTGAATGGGATGAGGAAGTCATCACCACCAAGACATTTGGGTTTTGTTATATTATGTAAATCATGTTGGTTAATAATTTTAATGCCGCTGCAGTTTTTTGCAAGACATCAATGGGAATATGATTTGGAGTAAGGGTTGCTTTGCATCTCTTAATACACTGGTGAGGACAAAGAACTTCTGGCCTGGAATTATGGACTAAGTATAACTCTTTTGTTCCTCTTTGGCTTTCATTAAGTTGCAACAGCTGACTCTTGAAAAAGAGAGTAGCCTTTTCTGAAGCAAAATCTCTTTAGTGTTCAGTCTAATGAGTCTACAATGAGGGTTCTTCTGCAGTCTTTGCTGTCAAAATGATTTCTTTCTGGAATTGAGAACCAAGCTACCATATTGTATGGATTCTGCATGAAGTGCTGCATAGTATGTGGGGTCTTTATGTGAGTTAAGTGAATGAGAATAGTCTTTCTAAATGCCAAATGTAGAAATTTTATGTATGTTTCAGAACTCTTGGTTAATAAAGTCACACAGTTACTTCCAAATGGCTAAGATTTATGACTGTCAGTGAGTGATCGTTAGGAACTTTCTTGTCTGTCTTTTACTGTTTGATTCTTACCTTCACCAAAAAAAACCCCAAAATATATTGAAGAAATTCTAATTATCAATCATTTGTAGGTCAGGAATACAACTTCTTGAAGATGGAGCCTGGAGAGGTGAATTCCCTTGGGGAACCATACGACTTTGACAGCATTATGCACTATGCCAGGAACACCTTCTCAAGGTTGGAATCTCAGGTTATACCTTTTGACTTTTAATTCTATCCCTCTCTGTGAATGCTAGAAACTATGCTTTTTTTAAGTATTCCAAAATTGCTAAAAATAGCACTTGCAATATAGTATTCTTACAGTATTCAAAGCATACCTTGTTTATTTTAAGTCAGAATAATTTAATTTTATTTTTGAACACATTTCATTCCTGTTCAGTTTCAAAGTACCCTTTTGATCTTGCTTCAGTTCTTTAGATTTTAAGACAAGGTAATCTGGAAACATCATTTCATATAATACTCTTTTTTTCCCTCCACAATTAGAGAATCCAAACAAGTGAAACGGTGAGGAATTTTTCTGTGTAACATGATCCGTTCTCCTAAAAAGAAATCTCTTTTGATCCATAATGCCTGAATAACTCTGGATTATGCAGGTAGAACATGTCATGGTATTAGGACCTTTATCATGCAAGCCACAGCCTTTGCTGAGTGCTGCAGTCAACCATTTATAATAGAGGCTGCAAACTCTTTTGTGTTGTCTGTACAGATAGTTGCTGTTGTCAAAACCATGTAATAGAAAGTTCTGCTGAGTTTCCTCTGGCCTGTTGCAGTCTGATCCATTCCCACCTCCATAGTAACTCACGTGAGGCTCCACCTGAAACTCCACATGGTTGTGGGGAGCTGTACAATGAGCTGTTCCCATAGGCTAGCCCCATGCTGGAGAAAAAGTAAAGGAGTCTCTCACTTGGTCTCCTGTTATATTTCATACCAAGTCACAGTTCAGCTAGTTACCCTCTAAAAATACGAGAGTAATGTGAATTTAAAGAAACCTCAAAAAACACCTGACAAAAAAAAGTTAATTTAAAAAATTATGCGCTTAGTTGGTTTTTTTTTTTCCTCCAATTAATGCAAAAATACTAGACAATCTGAGACTCTGAAATAAACGGAAGACCTCACTAGCCTTTGTAAATTTCTTACGTTTGTTCTTCTCAGTGTAATTTATGTTATTTGAAATAAATTCTACCAAAAGAGTTATTCAGCATACACATAATTCACCCCTGGAAGAGCATGGGAATGAGCCACATGAGTAGATATTAGTCACATTGCTTAATACGGCTATAGATACTATTACCTTAAGAAAGAGATTATAAGAACCTATATAAAATCAAGTAATTTAACAAGCTGGAACCTTCCAGTGTCCTAGGGCAATGACAACATAATGGTAATTTGATTTGTGAGCCCTGATCTCACCACTTTCCAAGCTGGCAAAAGCTGATAGTGCCATGAGTAGGCATGCCCTGCCCCAAGGTACAAGAAGTTGTTACTTCACGCTGTTTAAAAAAAAACAACGAACGCTTGAGGTCATGTATTGATTTGCAATGATTTATCTTGAATGCATGAGTTGTGCTGTGTGGCATATTGCCAGCTGTTGGGTAGAGTTTATTCACCTGGACAGGTAGAAGAAATCGGAAATCTTCATTAAGTTCTAGTCACACACAGTGATGTTGTTCATGCTGTATTAAAACTGTTACAGGTTGTTTCCTTAATAAAGTGCTAAGGCATTTATAAAAGGATTGTTTTCACATTTTTCAAAATATGAATCGTGTCAGTTTCAGGTTTTTGAAAATCAGAGGCTATTTAAAATACACTTTTTTTGAAAAAAAACACTTTTTTGAAGTAATAATGTGCCTTATTTACAGAAACTGATTAATGCCATTAGTTTATTTCACTATTTAGATTAGAGTAACATCCTGAGATGTTTCTTTTAAAAAAAAGTTCTAGTGATACCGCAAGAAATCTGACTGGGTAAAGAAAGCAGTATGTACCTGCAATGCTTGAAATGGTTCATTTCTTATAATTTAAAAAACAATCTGTATTTAGAAACAGTATTCCTAACTACAAAGATCCTTACTGTTAATTTGGTTTTAGACCTATATTATGTCTTAAAATACCAGTTTTACTTCTCAACCAAAACCCTACAAGTATCCAATAGAGTATAAAAAAATTAAAGAACAAGAGAATATAGAAACATATTAATCTACTAACTTCCATTTTATGGGATTAGAGGAATTTTTCAAATTCTGTAACATGATAATAGAACTTGGTTTTGTACCTTACTCTTTTGAAATTTATTTGAGACTAACAAAATATTTTGGATCATATTTTAAAATTGGGAAATTTTGAATCAAACTGCATATTTGTAAAGAGTGGTCTTCTCTTACCTCTAGTCATCTAGGCTAAATGTTACTAAAATCACATATGGTAAGTTGTATTTTATTGTGAAGCAAGTAGAGGCTGGCAAGTAAACATTTCTGCAGCAGCAGCAGCAGCAGCCAGAGAAGTTATGTTATGATCCGCTGACAGAAGAATGATTGGCAAATGTGCCTGACTTTACCTGCTCTTACACGTGAAAGTCAGACTGTAAGACTTCCCTTAAAAGCTTTGTTGGAAGTAGGAACTTTGTGATTAAGAATTTTGTGATAAGGTCTAATGATATAATTTTATAATTAATTTTTTTTGATATAACAAAAGCTTAACAGCAGTGTCTTTTTTCTGTGTAGTCTTAATAGTAGTAAGAGATTTCCGTCCTGTTTTCTAACAGAAATACAAAAGCTGATATGTTAATTGATGAACTGAAAGAAGATTCTTTTTTGATAATTTTGCATAGAGTTTGCCATCCTGAGGAATTTTTATGACATGTTTTCTGTATTTAAAGTTCTGCATTTTATCCTCTTATATATGACAAATGTAAATTCTAGATTTACAATATAGCATTATACATTCATAACACTCAGACAGTTTTATGACAGAAACCTGATAGGGGGTTTTGGGGTCTATTTTTATTTTTATTTTTTTTAGGGGCATGTTTCTGGATACCATTCTTCCTTCCCGTGATGATAATGGTATACGACCTGCCATTGGCCAGCGTACTCGTCTAAGTAAAGGAGATATTGCACAGGCAAGAAAGCTGTATAGATGTCCAGGTATTGCACCACAAACAAACAAAAAACACATACTAGCAACTGTTTGACTTGTTGTTCAAGAGGAATGATAAATTTTTTGAGTCAGTTGCTCAGTAGGCAGTTCAAGAATTGAATCATAAGAAAATCTTCTAGATAAGGTCTCTGGAATGCAAAGCACTTAAGGACAGATAAGCTGTATGAAGCAACACTTAGTTCCATGACATTTCAGTGTTTGTTTTTCTTAGCTGTTTTTAGGAGGAAAAAAAAAGTTTAATACCACTTCTGGTTTACATATTGGCTGGCGTCCTTTTTTACATTAATTCAAGTAGAATGCAGAAGGAGCAAATTAAAATATTGCTATCAACTCTGAACACGTTACATATTTTGAGAGTTTGACAAATAATAAGCCAGGACAATTAAGTTGTAAACTCTTTTATGGATGAACTGGTTAGATCTTATTACAAAATTTCTACAGTTTTAACAGTCACATTTAGTATTTGAATATCTTTTGCCTAATTCTAGCCTCCTATAATTTCAATGCGTATTATTGTTTTATCTCAAAATAGTGTTGGGGTAGAGTTGCTGTCTGTCTTGGAGACATCAGTGGAGTAACCTAGAGCCAGCCCTGTGGTTCTTGTTCTCTTGCTCTAGTTCTTCACTAAGTGCTGGCAAAGTGGTGGAAATCTCAAAGCAAAAGGTTTTTATTTTCCTTGCTCTAGTTATGGCTGTGGCCAGTTTTTTAACCTTTGGTGTCAACCGAAGGAGTTCAGAAGTGCTGTTTCTCAGACAGAATTTACCAGCCAAGGTCCTTGGGGAAAGCTGGACATGCCAGCTTGAGGCCACATAAGTTTTATAGCCCTCCTGATCCTCAGGGGAGTCAATGATATCTTAGTAACTGTTTTAAGTCAGGTATATGACTACTTTTTGCTATGCAATCAATATAGAAGGGCTATAAGGAGAGATCAGGACTGAAGTGATGGAGCCACTTCAGATTTGTATCAGGAGCAGTGTGATCTACTGAAGATCTGGGGCATCTGATGTGCTTTTGATGTACACTGTGCAGCCAAAATATACTTTTCCTTTGTGCTATAAGTACATGGAGTCACAATCTTCTATATACCACCAGTGCTTCTGGGACTACCAGAGGAGAAACCACTTTAGCATATTTTCTTTAACATCTGTTCCTTTTGGTATAATTTTTGCTCTATCCTTTTGATAAAGAAAGTACTTGAATAATGACATTCTTCTTGGCAGCATTATTTCTAGTGAGAGTATGCAGAGAGAAATGGTTTCATAAAAATAGAGAATACACATATATTTTAATAAAAGACAGATTTTGGAGACAAAAATATAGAATTAAAACTGGTGTGAAAGTAGCTAGTATCTTACGATCACACTGGCTTAAGAAATATATATATATATATAAAATTACAGTCTAAGCTGCTTAGTGGGTATATAGTATTCTAACATGCACTTTCAGTCAACTGAGAAAGACACAATGTGCTTTCTAAGCCAGTATTCAAGTAGTTGTTCAGAGAAAATGTCCTTTTCAGATAACCTGAAAATGTGTAATGATGAGTTATTTCTTTCAGTGTCTTAAAAGTCTTACTGAAAGCTAGTTTTACTTGTAAACCCATGGTTTACAGTAGTAGGGCGCACATTAAAGGTAAACTATTTCTTGCAGCACCAGTGAACACAGGTTAGAGGGATAATAAAAATAAAATATGAACTTAAAAACATCTTGCAACTCTCTGCAAGTTGCACACTACTTGTGATCTAATAAATTTCCCAGTAAATAGTGAGACTGTTAATTCAGACATTAAGCTTTTGGCTTTATGAAAATAATCCTGTGATCACTGTAGTATATAGCAATAAATTCCTTGACACTGTGTTGGTTTTGGAGGCACCCTGTATTTCCTCTTTCAGACAAAAGATGTTAATCATGCTGTCTGCTTATGATAAAACGAGAGTGAATATTTCAAGCATTAATAACATCTGCATTGTTTCATGTGTTCATTTGTGGTGCCTTAAATATAATACAATGAAAATACAGAAAACAGTAACTTAAATAAATCAGTATTTTCCAGAGACACACACATCTTTGATAAAGGATTTTGTGGTATTGTGCATGTTTCAACTGGAGCTCCAGATAGTCCTGCAAGCAGTTTCTGATCCAAGAAGCCAAGTACATTTTCTGGGGCCCATGACCTTACTAGTTTTGCTCAGGGCTGCTGGAGAATGCAGCTGATCCTCACAGTGGTGAGGCAGCTGAGCCTTCGGGGTTGTTTTATCCAGTCAGGATGTTCAGGGTCATTACTCAGGAAAGGGCCTAGTGACAGAGAAATGGTTTTGAGCTTGGTGAAGCCAAGGCATGAGATTTGATAACCTGTTTTTCATCAGCTAAGTGAGTGCCAGGACTCAGCGGCCTAGCAACTGCAATTTTGGTTTGTTTTTAACATTTTCTTAGGATTTTGTTGAAGGAAAACATATTTGCTGATAGGAATCTGTTACATTTTAATACCGAGTTGCATTGTTACGTGATAGAATAATAAGGAGAAAGCAAGCAATTAAGTCGAGGGTCTTTCCTCTCTACCAATCTTATTTTGAACTTTGAGTATCTTGGCTTTTGAGAACAGATCTTGGCTGGATGTATTGCAACAGTTTTCAGACTGTCTAGTGCAGTATTAGAAAATGTTTTCTTCCAGTGTAGCTACTAAAATTTCAACACAGGTCTACCTTTATAGCTTTGTATGGAAATTGTAGTTGATTTAAAATTCATATGTAGTTTTGTATGAGCTAGAGAATAAGTAAGGGAAATGATGGATAAGGATACTCTTAGGCAGAAAGAGAGGGCAAGAAATAAATGTGTAGGGTGGGACTGAATAGTGCATGGGGAAGGAGGCTCAGAATGGCAGCAAAAGGCTGTTCAGAGGAAGAGAAAGTGGATGGAAGAAGTTCAGACAGTTTACGAATTGCCAGAGTCTGTGACAGTACGTGTGGAAGAAGGATACTGAGCCTGTTTTTTTTTTGTTTGTTTGTTTCTCAGACTTAACTTGCTCCTATCTTTATTAGATTAGAAAAGATTGTTAACATTCAAAAGTCAGTCTTTATTCACTGCATAAAGAGAATTAAGATTTTTAGATTAAGACCATTTCCCTATAAATATAAAGGGGAATCAAGTGAACAGTAAGACACTGAGTTATAGTAAACCAGTTTAAGTTTTTAGTTTAACATTATCAGCAGCAGATATTCTTAGGGCTCTGTGGCAGCTTTCTATGCCATATATCTAATAGTTGTACAGACTTAGTCGAAGTATAAAGTACTCAAGATCTTGCTTCCGTTTGGAAAAGAGTAAGCTTAAATTAGCCATATATGACAGTATGTATTCGCTAGTGCTATGGACAAAGGAATGAGAGTTGGTTCCTTAAGTGTCCTCAAGTACCCGAGCTTTGTCATTTGCAGATTTCACTATAATCCTTAATGGAACTTGGCTGTGTGTGTAGGCCAGAGAGGTGCTATACGCAGGTTGTGTAATTAAGCGCTGCAACAGAGTTCACTGGTAAAAATTGCTTTGTTAAGTGTGTAATCTACCTGTTGCCTGCACTTATTGCTGGGAGAAGTAGAAATTAGTTTCCCTTTCCTTAACACAGAAAGGCTTATCAAAAATCTAACCTTCTCAAGCTGTAAAACAGACAGGAGATTGTTTACAAGTTGGAACAAAAATAGTTTCCCTTTTCTTACCACAGAAAGGCTTATCAGAAGTTTATCCTTCTCAAGCTGTAAACCAGACATGAGATTGGTTTTTTTTTTTTTTAGGTTGGAGTGTGTGTGTGGAGATGGTGCTAAAGTGACATTTCTGCAAGTGGTCTAGCCTAGTAAAATTGATATAAGTCATGACAGTTGAGAGGGGAGAGGGGGAAATCAGAGAAAATATTGGCAATGTTAGGGATTAATAATGGAATAAAAATAAAGCAATTGAAGTTGTAATTAATTTCTTCTGATGTGAAATATACTAAAACTACTTCTTCAAAAATCTAAATAAGTGGCTCTTACTACTCATTTTCCTGCTACATTTCCTTCTCAAACTGTACTCCATTACTCATGGACTATCACACAGTAAAATATTTATAATAGACCATTTTATGAGCCTAATCTGTAGTTGTCACAGTTCAACTACAGAAAAACCTTTTAAATTCTCTAGAATTTTAATTGTTTCAGTTGCCATTGTACCCTTGCAGAAGAGTGAGCAAAAAGAAAAGCCCAAATATCATCCTGTCCACAAGAATTCTGGAAGCCAGCCTGGAACTCAGATCCCATAGATAATTAATTCAACTATTGATTGGTATAAGCTGTTTTTGGTACAGTCCCCTTGAGTAACCAGGAATTATAAATGAATGGTAAATATGGTGAAAAACATAAAGGCCAAACATATTTTATACGTTCTAATCATGTTAATTCTTAGTAGAAGTTACCCAATTACAATTTCCTTATGCTTACCTTAAATTCAGAGATATTTATGAAAATTTTGAGTTCACAGAGAACTCTCAGGCACTTGATATGGATATTTTATTAAATTGTCGGATTAACTTGCGTTATTCTACAATTACTAGGGAAAAAATGTTCCACAGCACCTTTTGCAACTTAAAGTCCATAGTCTTTAGGCTATGTACAACTTATGTACATGAAGCCTGGAGTGTTATTAATATTGTGGAGAAAATAATCCTACACTCTGTATAAGAGAGACAAGTTCTGATGTGTTTTAAAAAATGTAAAGCTTTTAAGCATAATTATAATAAATATGTATAATATGTAAAATAAATATATAGAATAAATTAATATCTATAAAAATAATAAAAGGAACTTTAATGGAGTAAGGGGCAGTTATGCTAGTCTTCCTGCTCTCTTCTTAATCTGAAGCATTTGAGCTCATATCTCGTGTGTCCCACATACTTGATATCATTTTATTGCTCACGTACTTCACATCATGTGGGTGTGTGTGGTGCATGACTTCATAATCAATACTTGTGGGTCAAAGTTACAGTTAACTGAGAAAAATGCAATGTGAGCAGAAAAGATAGGACCAACAGCATCCCCTCTCTCTCATCATGTCATCTGCTTGAGGCTTGTTTAGAAACTGTAGTGTTGTTGAAATAGCCAGAGGAAACTGAAGATGTACCAAAGCCTGAAATACGGCTCTGTGCCTTCTGAGAGCATGCTGATGCAGTGTCGTCGCAATGAAGCCATAAATGGGGGGTAAGAGCAAGAGAGTACTCTAAAAGCATTGAGCAGGATACTTGAATCTTCATGGATCTCCAGAGTTGCGTGTGCATCTGTTGAGCAGGGTATCTCTTCCTTGGGCTCTGCTTTCCTCTATTCTTGTAAAGGCTGCAATTTTACTCCTGGCTTTGCTTCTCTTAAGGGATTTACTTCTCCAAAGTGCTTTATGTATGTGTTGTAAGCTATGATACAGTTAGTGCTGGTACCCCAGTGTAGAATCATAGAATGGCCTAGGCTGGAAGGGACCTCAGAGATCATTTTAATCCAACCTCCCTGTCATGGGCAGGGATGCCTCTCAACTAGATCAGGCAACACATGAGGACCGAACAGGAATCGAACCTGCGACCTTTGGTGTTTCAGCACCGCGCTAAACCGGGCCTCTAGTATTCTGCAATTTGTTTACTTTTCCTTCATTGTTGTGTTAAAAATAAATTGTGGTTAATTATGGATATACCTTTTCACTGAAAAGATTTTGTGCAGAAATAAGTATTTAGCACTGAAAACCTGTTTTGTATTATGTGTCATTTGCTGTGGCTGCCAACAAATTTTTTAAAAGATAAACCCACATTTTTTTAAGTGAGAAGAGGAAAAGATTATTTTTGTTTGTTTGTTTCACTCCTAAAGGGCATGGTGATGGTGACTTTAGCCGTTAAATTTTTGGGGGACTGCACCAATCTTTCTTTTCTCTCCTCATCACAATAACCATTTCAGTGTCAGAAAGCATATTCAATGCCCTGAATGTAGTTTATGCCTAATATTACAGTGTAGTCATCAGATTACATCTTAGATGCATTTTAACAAGACAGCCTTTACAGCTGTGTTGTCTGCCTTTGTCATTAAAAAAATCTCTTCCTTTGTCCCCTTTAATTTAACGATTTTCCAGATCATTTATAATTCATTGAGATTTTGATGATACAGCAGTTCACCTGCTGGAAGTGCTAGTGCTGTAATTTGAAAGCACTGCAGATCTGATCAAACTGTCAGTCATGGGATAATATTCTCAAATTCACATCTCTCATATCACACCTGCAAAATTGGTGGGTGAAACAACTTGTGTAAGGTCAGAAAAGATGACTGAGGTGTGACACCTTACCAGAACCAGTTTCAGTGGTGGAAAATGGCAGAAGCTTCCAATGTTGTATTGTAGTGTGAAGAGGAATTATTAAGTAGTCGGCCAGCAGCTAGTAGCATGATTGACAGGTCAGATATGGGTGTTAAGCTTCAATAATAAAGAATATTAAAGTCTTTGGTATTTTAGGACTTTACATTTGCTTTACTTTATTACTCATATCTCTACAAATCACTGTTGCAAGAGATTTTGTTGAATATAGGATTTAGTTTGCTCTACCAATATAAATGAGTTCAAGTCAGATCACTCTCTCATGTGGGTAAAGTACTACATTAAATGAAACCACTGACAAAATTCCAGTGTGATGCCCATTATGCCATGCCAGTTTTTGTTTTACTTTTGTTTTAGTTCTTATGTGACTAAGGGTGTGGCTACCTTTTTATTCACCAAAGTAAAATTATATGTATAATTTTGCAGTTGATTGACAGCAATGACATTTCTAAGACTGCTATATTTTTGGATATGTCAGCAGACAGCACACAAGTGAAATAGTTCATGGAATAAAAACATCCTGTGTAAAATGGAATGAATGTCAGATTGGCTTAAAATTATTATTTTGAATAAACCGTAAAAAAAATAGCCTGTTTTCCATTATGCATCTGCAGTGAGTTAAAATGTATTCTGAACAGATATTGGAAAGATGCATTTTTCTCTGTTAGGCACATTCAATTTTTTATTTTTACTGTATTTTGTTTCTTTCAGCCTGCGGAGAAACACTGCAGGATTCTACAGGCAACTTTTCTTCTCCAGGATTTCCAAATGGTTATCCTTCCTACACACACTGCATATGGAGAATCTCTGTGACCCCAGGGGAGAAGGTATTTTAACATTCCCTCAGCTAAGCAGAGATACTATTTTCAAAATAAAATGTTGCATTTCTTTAGGCTTTTGTTTAAGTTAATCGAAAACAATGGTACACCATAAAAAATGGGACCATGAACTATGTGCTATTGACTTCACTTTGGTCTATGGCATTACAAGAACATCATCTATTTGATGGCTGTACATGTAAAATGAAGGCATGATTTCGATCTGCTACATGTTTACATCATGAGGTCCCTTCAAACTGGCTTCAAGTTCAGCTGGTGATTCAGTGTAAATGTTGGAAAAGGTAGTTCAGAATCCTGAAGAGTTTCTTCTCCAACATGGGCTGGGCTGAGCTGACAGGGCTGTGAGGGGCTGAGAGCTGAGCTCTGCCTAAGGAAGCTCTTGGTATGTTAAATTAGATGTTTCTAAAGTCACACAGTAATAACATGGGGTAAAGAAAGTGTCCTTGTAGCTGTTACCTGGTATTGGTTCTAGTGCATTTAGTTTTGCTTTATGGGCATAAATTCTGAGGGGAAAAGTGAGGGAAAATATTGTTTAGTGAGAACAGTTCCAGGAGAGAAGTGTGCCATCCTAGTGAAAGCAAAACCTCTTCTTCTCATATATGCTTTCAAAATATGCTATCTGAATCTTGTTTTAAATTATTGGCTCAAATATTAGCCTTCCTCAAAATAAATAAGGATAGAGGGAGTGATGGGAAGCTTCACTTGAGACAGAACATTCAGGAAAAAAGATAGCATGTAAGTTTCTTTACAAGAAGCACCGGCCAACGTTAAGCAGTCAAATATAGTCTAAAGATTGAAATACAGAATCTAGCACCAACCTCAGTACTGGAGGGTCCAAAGAGAAAAATCCAGCATTTGCCCCCAGATAACCTCCGTCAATTTTGTCAGTGGTCCCACACTCCATATTGGACCTGGCTTTCTTCTGACTGGATTACTTTATTCCATGTTTCTTTCAGGTCAGGGTCCTCGCAGACACTAAGAATATATTATCTTGATGTGCTAATAGATCCTGTAGGAACATTTGCCACTGTGGGGGATGAAAGCAAAGTCATTTGGAATGCATTCACCCTCCTCTGGGCAAGTGCCAGAGACAGGAGGAGAAATAAACACACTGTGCTGGGAGGGCGTGGGTGGCTCTGCAGGTTGGCAGGGAAAAACAAATGAAAACAGATGAATAAGAGAAGGTTTACACAAATGATACAAATTAATCTAGATAGGCAATTTTATGTCCGCAGTATATGTGTTTCTTCTTAGACGTTGCTGTGAGGGCAGCAAAAATGGTTTAAGGGGTTTTTTCCATTCTTTAGTTAAAAAAAAATTAAAAGTTGTAATGTTCATCTGCAATTATTATTGGCTTTTGAAAACAGTATTAATATAGAAGTTAAAAAATGGTCATGCTTAAGTATTCATAGCATACTCCAAATTTGTTAAAGCTTATCTGTGGATGCTAGTGTAATTGTAATATAATACCATTATGCCTTGAGATTGTAACCACCACTGGACCTCTTCTATACAGTACAAAAGCTTAATAGGGAAAAGCCCCTGTCTTGAAGTCACCAATGTAAGAAGTCCATCTCCCTTCTCATCCCCACCCCAAATGGGGAAAAAGACTAAGCAGAAATTTGTGATTGAAATTTGGCATGACAAGTTGTGTCTGTAGGGCACTGTCTGACTTCCAGCTCTCATCGTCATCATATAGTTTGGTAAGAGTGAAGTAAATGATACTGCACTGATGTCAAAAAGTCTGTTTTATCAGTGCTGTTCCTATAGGATTGTTTCTGTCTTGAGGCAAAGGATCCTGTTTGCAGCAAGTACTTGATGTGAATAGCCTAGAGCAGAAATAAGGTCTAAATCTTACCTAATTTATGAACCCTGGACACACATTATGCTTGATCCCAATTGTTATCAGTAAATGATGATAACATTTATGTTATGAGAGGAAAATAGAAAAAAAAAATCAAATTTTTGTTCTTTTGTTTGCTGCTTTGACCCTGATAGATACCATGAATGTTGTGTGGAGTATGTATAAGTACATCACATCATGTTCTGAAATGTCAGTGAGCACTTTAGTAGCCTAAAAATAAACTGAGAAAGCATCAGTCCACATTGTCTAGCTTGTATCTCTTATTTATTGAGATATCAACATTGTGCTCTTTGAACATAGTTTAGAGGAGTTCTATCCCTGCTGCTTTCTGCAAGTACAGACACTTCCAGTCTTTGATGGCAGGAAATTCAGTGAAGGACGAGACTGCAGCAGTACACACTAGCTGCAGCATTCCTTTTTTTTGATAGGCATCATAAATTGCTAACCCAACCTAAAATATCTGCATCCCTGTTACTTAAACAAGGCAGTTCATTCACCTTTTACTTTCTCTCAAGATTTAAGACTATATGGCAAACAGCTGTACACAGTGTGTATGTGTGTATATGTATATATATATATACACGCACACAGGAAAATCTCTGGGGAGGATGGTGTTAGTAATACTGTATGCCCTCTGCCAGGGCGAATCCCACCTTCTGATGTGTAGAAATTTTGTTGGCATAGGGAGTTGCAACTGTGCCAGTGTTCTTTTTGAATCTGTGGTTTTTAATAAGTTGCCTGACTTTCTAATTTGCCTTAATGTTTTACATGAATGATAAAATAGGACAGATGAATCCTTGATTTGTGTTGATGGGGAAAAAATGCACCTGCAGAAAACTTAGTTAGTACTACCTGGTGTTTGCTGAAATTTTCTACTTTCTTATCCCAGGCAGGAAGAGGTATGATATGTTCTGTCTGAAGCTGCAATAGCACAATTGAATCTGCTTTGTAATCAATAATTCCCTAATTGTACTGACAAATACCCATTGATTGTTTTTCCGATTAAGACTTTCAGCCATCCTGTCCTCTTTAACAAGATCTGCCTTGTCTGTAGCTATATTTAATACTTTGCAGAACTGCAAATCAGAATCTTAAATATATTTATAATTGTTTGGTTCCTGACCAGAAATCATGCTGTGACAGATTGTAGGTTCTGCCTATGTACAGCTAATGAATTCTGGTCAATGTTAAGGAACTGCTGTATCATCAAATACCTTGGCATGTGAGAGTGAAAAAAAGCTGTGAAGGTTATTTCATATAGTTTCAAAGGAGGGAGCCATTGGGGAGGCTCATTAAATTTTAACGTTTTCCATTCAGATAGCAATACTTTGAGACAATTACATGATCACACCTAAGTAAAACCATCCCGTTCCAAACTCCATCCTGGCAACTAAGGTTTGGAAAAAGGCAAATTTCCAAACAGAAGACAGAAATCGGCTGTGTCTTGAAAAAGGCAAATGTTGTGGCTAGACCTCAGGCTCTGCACAGCTGAGCCAAAAGAGGAGGTAGGATGCGGCTTCCATAACTTGCTTCCAACAGAGCCGGCTGGGTTAACTTACACAGCTGTGGAAGGTAGCCTGACCCTAACCCAGCTGTCTGCATCTCATCTGGGCAGCGAAAAAGGCTCTCCCCCTTGCAAACCCCTCTGCCTGCACTGTTGGGGTGAGGTGAGCATAGGTGAGTGGAAAAGAATGAGGAGACTGCTGAGGGCATTAGGGTTTTCAAGTAGTATAGCTAGATAGAGAGATACCTACCTGAGAATCTCAGGAAAAATTGTAAGAGTTTAGAAGGAATCTGAACAGCAAAGTGGATGAGCTGAGAAGAACAAAAATTTTGTAGTTGGTGAGGCCTCTTTAATTGAAGGACAAGTTGGAAATGAAACAGTGTGCAAAGGATGGACAAAATTGCTGTGTGAATGAGAGAATGTACAGGACTTCTGCCATCCTCAGAGGTAGACTCAATTAGTACCTGGAAGTGTAATAAAAAACTGAAGCAGAGGAAAGCATATGAGTTATTGGACTTCTAGCTAGATCTGCGTATTTCTCATGGAGAATAACATGGTAAGTAGGTGATTTTGGAATTCTGATAATATTTGCACACTTATTTCTTCAATACCTGTCTCTGAGGAGTGCCTGAATAGTAAAGGCAAAGTGCCCTGTGGATAAACATCTGGGAAAGTTTGAGAGGCTTAGCAATAGGCAAAAGCAAAAAGGTGAATTGTGAGGTTCCTTTTCCAGGAGAGAATAGTGTGGGAAGTCTGTGTCCAGGAAATAAGACAGAGAAGTTGAAATAGAAGGTGTTGCAGTTAGACTAAAAGAAGCATGAGAGAATGTGGATGGACACAACCACAGTAATTTAGTGAATGTCAGCTGAGAGAATCAATTAATGCTTTAGTGATGCTATTTTTAGGTAAACAGTGCAATAGTCTGGAAACTGAGTAGTATGACATTGAAGGTTTTCTGTCAGTTTTCTCACTGGAACACTAGAAAGAAAATATTCTTCTTATTTTGCAAAATTTAAAAAAAAATCATCCTCCACCAAGGCCCTAGTGAAAAAGTGGCAAGGGAAAAGTAAGAGCTATCTGAAGGGACAGTTAAGTTCAAGATGGAGGTTGTTAGGTAGAGACCTGCATTTTAGTGCTTGGTCTGCTGATACTTCGAAAGTATCAAATTAACATTCTTTGTGTATAGATCCAAGACTAAATTATTGTCTCCCTTTGTGGCCCTAAAATGACAGAAAGAAGGGGCCAAAAGAGAGAGAGCAGGCTATATCTGTTGCATCTTCTACACTGAAATTGTACCAAAGCTGCTTGCAGGATGTTCCCATGGAGAACACGGTGCTGGAGGTGGACTGCTGTTTAAGCAACCCTTTTGCACGTTTTGTGGTAGCAGCTTATGGAGATAAATATTTGGCCCCACTCAACCATCAAAACAGGTATTCGTTTAAGCAGTTCCGTCCTGATGGTCCTTGGCATGCTTCATGTCCCATACCTTCAACCCACAAGCATAATGTGCCTCCCTGTACAGGACTTCTGGCTGTTGGGTTTTATGTGTAGCTTTACAGATGTTTCCTGTTTCCCGTGGTGTTATGGTAGTAAAGGTGAAAGCTGAATAGAATCACCTGTGAGGTTGGTGTTTCACCCAAATGGTCAGTAGTGTCAGCACCAGGGAATAAGGGAAGATACAGCTTTTAAGGTTAAGTTAGAAAATTTTCTATTCTGTATTGAAAACAGATTTTTGAGAACGTAATTGCTCGTATGGGTGTACTTAGTTATTTTTTTATGGAAAGTAAGTGATATCAAAACTCCTGCTAGTCTACTGTTGACACACACACATAGTGTTTTGCTGTAAAATATTGTCACCATTTTGCACTGTTTGCAGACGAGTCTTAGGATGATGCTCTACTATCTACACACGCAAAACACTGAGCTTGATGTTATCTTTAAAGTAGCTTTCTCCAATAGCTAATAGTTTTAACTGTCTTAAAATTTAACAATCTGAAAAAGTTCTGCCTTTCTGATTTAATATTGTACTACCCTGTGGTTGGAGAGACAAATGGTGCCTTCAGAGGAGATGGAAGTAAACCAGTCCCATCTGACTGTCTGGGCCCATTACTCCAGTTGCGGTGTTACATTTCTTCCATGCAGCTGGACCTAAGAATAAATTCCTCTCCTTTCAACTGACACTCACAGCTGCTTCACAGGCTGCTGTGGAGATATATATTTTTTTGCAGTGTGAGATATTTGCCACTGTGCAGCAATTCATATTTGCTTCACAACAGCAGATTTCGATTGATTTGTGAGTTCTTCGATTCAAAGCTAGAAATAAAACCACTTCTATGCTCATAAGTGAATAAGGAAGACCTTTAGTTAGGTCAAAATACTCATTAATCTACATCAAGGAACTGATTTGGAAGAAAATGAATTCTTTTTCCATATACACCTAAATCCAATGAAAGGGTATGAATTGGAAATGATTTTATAATACAAAATATGAATTACTTTTAATCTGTTTGGACTTATCCCTGAAATTGAAGGAGATGATCCTAAGACTCTCATAGTCGGTCAGGGGTCAAATTGAAGCTATCGTGTCAGCCTATGAATTCTATTCTTGTGTTAAAAGTGTAAGTTTATGGCAGTTTAGGATTAGTATTTCTAAACCAAAGTGGCATAATGTAGTGGTCTAGGGCAGTCCTGCTGTTAAATATTGAAACTACACCTATTTAGGGATGTGCTCAGTAAAATTGGGAGTCCAAATTCAAAAGTTCCAGAAACGCACAAAAGTCAGATTTCTGTATAAAAAACGGTTAGCATTTCATTAAGAGTCGTTAAGAGAATGTGTGCCATTTGTTTTAGTGATATGGTCTTAAGCTTTATTGTCCACCATTGCCACAAATATTTAACTTGTCTGTGAGTAAATTATCTTGTGAAAACAGTAGTAGGAAGCACAAACCAAAATAAAACATATTTTTTTAAAAAACCCAAAAACCTATCAGTGCTGGTTATAGTCAGAAAGGAAAAGAAGAGGAATAGGCAGAAGAATTATTGAAGAACATCCTTAAAATTATATTAGCGCATTACCATATTTGCATTCTCAATTTTTTATTTCTCAGGGAAAAGCTCCCTGTAAACAATAAAATATGAGTGGTCTGTCTTGAATCAGCTCAGATATGTAAGACTAAATTAAGAAAGACTTTTAATGTTTGCAAACAACTTTTACTTACTATAAGAAATAATTGAGGAGAGGTTAATTAAGAGTCTAAGTGTTTGGAACCCTGTTACAGGTGACCACTCTGGCTTCGATTCTGTAGAATATTGTTGTGATCATTTTCTACTATTAATCCCATGTGACTTAATTAGATGTTCTCCTCTGATTGCAGATTGTTTTAAACTTCACCACCATGGACCTTTACAAGAGCAGTCTCTGTTGGTACGATTATATTGAAGTGAGAGATGGCTACTGGAGAAAATCACCTCTGCTTGGTATGCAACTGTTGAATGCTGCACTGTCCATAGTTACCACACTCGTTGACTTCAGATGACTTGCTTGCTGTTCAACCCACAACCAACCTCTTGGTTTTTGGAATATATCTAAACCTGGGGATGGGAAAAGCCTCCAATTGGACTCACATAAGTAATTCATTTGGCTTCAGACCTCAAGCTTTCCTTTCACTGCAGATAGCTGTTATTCAGCTGCGTGTGTAGAAGTATGTGAAGTACAAGATGTGCAACTTTTTGCTTTGCTTTTGAGTATTGAAAAATGAAGTTGCCATAGTTTTGTTCACAGAAATGGGGAAATAGGAGAAATTGATAACATGTGATGGGAAATCCGTAGAGCATCTCATGAGCACATGGACTTAAGACTAAGAGGACCCACCGTAAATTTGTACTTATGAGTTCTGTTCCTGTACTTTTTAAATGATGAATAGAAGATTACTTCTATTTCTTCTTTGTCTGTCCTTCCCTGTTCTTGCAGAGAGAAGACATGCAAAGAAATAATGAATTAAGTTGAATTAAGTTGAAATAATGAATAATTGAGTTGAAATAATGAATTGAGTTGCAACTATTATGTAGGAAGCTTCAGGCACCCTTTTAATTCAGAGGGTTGGTGGGAAGATGTCACACCCTGTAATGCCACTGCCCAGCCCAGAGGCTCAGTTTGACATCACATGATCTTCCCTAATTGAAACTGGGGTTTTTGCACCATAGGAAACACGAACATTTTGAAATTCTTGGATCAGTTTTGTTGTTGTTTTTAGAATGAAGACTGGAACTATTTCTTAGCATCCTAAGAGCCACAATTTAAATACAGTAAAAGAAGAAAGAAAAGGAAACAGTGACAGAGGACAGCTTTTTAACAGTAGTGCTTATTATTTTGGCCTTAAAAAGAAAAGAAAGAAAAAACAATGAAGACAGTAATTATCCTTTTCTCTTGTTCCCTTCTGTATCATGTAGACGAACAGAAATTTCCCCCAGCCTAGGGCTGAACTTAAGAGTACAACATAGTCTAGGGTAATGTCAGTTTTCAAATCTCTTTTGGTCCTCAGACACAATGAGCAGTATTACTGTGACCTAGATTATGTGCCTCTCAAGATTAGGTACTCACTTTGCCCTTCCAAAATTTCCGTTTCTAGATATAGAAGCAATCTGTAACAATAATTTTTCTACTTAATTCTTCTAAGGTTTTATACTTAGGCTTGGGAGCCTGACTGCAGTGAAAAGAAGTACTGAAAGCTTGATAATAAAATCTTTGTGTACTGGGTCCTGTTCTGCAGAAACACATGCGCTTAACCCTAAGCATGTGAATAGTTCCACTGAGTTGCTTATGTTACTCTTGTTTACAAAGTTGAACACTTGTATAAATGTTTGCATCATTTGGCTTCAGAGGCGGCAGAAAATGCAGTTACTGGTTGCATGTTTTTAGGCAGGTTTTGTGGTGACAAACTGCCAGAAGCCCTTGCATCCTCCGACAGCAGGATGTGGATCGAGTTCCGCAGCAGCAGCAACTGGGTTGGGAAAGGTTTTGCAGCAATTTATGAAGGTAAGCCTCTTACAGCATCGAAAATGACTTTATTATGGAGTAAAAGTATTAACTGGATACCTTTGAATATTTATTTTTTTTAAAGTCAGAAAAACCGTAATATTTTATTACTGAGAGAGACAGTAGGTGTTAATTTACTAGATAGAACATTTCAAAACTGTTCCTGTGATCATATTTCAGATCACCTTGTTTCCAGGGACACTACCACTGATAATATTCATAAGTATTTTTTTATCGCTTGTTTAATTAACTAAATGTGTATGTTCTTGTGCTTAGTGTGTGGAAAGATTTCTTTGAGTGCTTTCTGTTTATTCTACAGAAAAATCTGACTTAAGTTTGCCCTATGCTCTGGGATTGCTTAAGAGGCACACGTCCACAGTGAATATATTAGCAAGTCAACATTCACCTGTTTAAAATAGAAACTGTTTTGTTAAATATTGAATCTATGGTAGTAAACTGCATGATTTAGTTGATATTCACACATCTTTACATGATTTTCCTTGTGGACTCTGAAAAGAGCATTTACTTTTAATGAAACTATTTTTTTTTACATTATCTGTTTCTTCAAATTCATTGTAAGCTTGAAGTGATAAGCTGTATGTTAAAAGTTGTAAAACATTATAAAATATGAGATTTCTGTCTTGTGTGTCTCTTTCTAAAGGTTAGTAAGTATTAATGAAGAATGTTTATTAAAGGTATTATTTCAAAGGTAAACGAAAAGTAAAATTTAATTATTTTGACCGTTTAAATATATTCTGTAATAGACACTCAGATTATCCAGGATTGCAAATCTTCCTGAACGTTGTACAGCGTTCCTGAACATTGTTTAGAGCTATTATAAATGCTGAATTGTATTTGCTAACTGAAATATATATTGAGGCTTAAATGGGCTGTGTTTTCAATAATTTATCCTTGGTAGACTTTTTATGTCTTCTCCAGAATAATCTTACCATTAGTTTTAAAAGGGGGAGCATAAAATATCAGTTTGAGCATGGGAAACAGTGTTGTTATTGACGGTAAGAACCATATACTTTTATCAGCTATCTGCGGAGGTGAAATCCACAAAAATGAAGGCCAGATCCAGTCTCCTAATTATCCTGATGACTACAGACCAATGAAGGAATGCGTGTGGAAAATAAGAGTGTCAGAAAACTACAATGTAGGATTAACGTTTCAGGCATTTGAGGTAAGACCTTTTAACTGATCTCAGAAAAGCATCTAGTGGATAAGTGACAATGGCATTTGAGGGAATCCTCATTTAAATCTCTGAATGAATTTAAGAATTCTCTATGAGAAGTGAGCTCCAGAATCCAATTCTCCTCTCCATGAAAGCTTCCTTTCTGCAGAGATTTTCAAGAAGGTTAAAGGTTTTTCACATTTTCTGTGCTATTTGAATTAGAATGTTTAAAGTACTGACAATAGTTGCAGTTTAGCAAATGCATAATCCAGTTCAGAAAGGCTGGTTTAATATTCTGTTAAATAATTGGGATTTTTTTTTTTACCTTTGCTAAATCTTATTTCTAAAATAGAATGTCTATCTGGAAAGAAACTGCTGTAGTTTTTGGCTTCTCTTTTGAGAATAAAAAAACTAAAAAACCGCCACTTAAATTCAGATTACAAACCTATATTTATAGAGGGAAGAAAAAAGCCATGGTGAGTCATATTTGTGTGTCTTTAGTGTACGTCTCTGTGTATAATATTGCTAAACAATAGTGTAAACTATTGTATAATGAAAAAATATTTTTTATGTCTCTTTTTACACATGCAAAATACACTGGCTTGAAGTTTGCAGATAAATTTAGTAATATGCATTGAGTTCACTTCTTTTATTTGAATGTGCTTCAGCAGTAATGACACTAATGACACTTTTAAATTAAATCTAAGCTCTTTGGCATTATGGTTCACACAGATATAAACAATATAGTAAATGTAGTTTTAATTTCCAACCTGTCATTTTAGTCATACAGACAGACTTCAGGGATACAACATATTTTTACTATGACTGGTGAAAGGTCTGAGCATGAGGTAACAAGGGTTTGGGACTTTACCAGCAATTATGAATATAAACAGTGGAAATGTTAATAATTTCGTGGATTCTACCTCATTTTCCCCTGAATTAATGTTGGGTCTAGTGCAGACAAGACTAGCTCTCCCTGCCCAAAAAGTTTTCCAAACAGCATTCAGACTCTGTGTGGCCTGGCTGAAGATTGCTTAACATAGTTTGTCAGTCTTTCTTTCTAAGCACTGTGGAAAATGAACAGTGTTTTTAGTAACTTCATGTAATTCACTGACTAGAAATGGAGCTCTCCTAGTCTGCCATTAGTGCTCAGTCGTACTTAATGTGATCCCAACATAAATGGTACTATGCCTCTGCAGAAGACTTGCCACAGTATTTGATTTCCTTTCAGATGCTCAGCATCTGTCTCCACATGTGGTACAGTATTGCTTGAACTGACCCCAGTTCGGTATCACCTCTGGGAGAAACAAACCTCCAGCTCGTCTTATCTTCCAGGACCTTTTCCTGACTACCAAATTATGGAGTATTTGCAAGTGTGAGGATGGCCTGTTCGTACCTCACCACACAGAAAATTATCAGAAGCAAAGGACTAGCAAATGAAAGCGCAATTTAGTAGGCTAGCAGTTAAGGCTGTAAGAAGAAATGTCCATTTTTTCCCCGGACTGTTTAATATTATGGGACACTTTAGAGGTGAAATGTGTTGACTGACGAGAATAAAGAGGAAACTGAGTAGAAGTACAGTTGAATGTAGTCTCAAATTAGTGCCTCTGCTAGATGTGTTTTGAAAGAAAAAAAGAATAAATAAATTCCAACAGTAGGGACTTTAAAGGTTTATACTTTCCCAGGTGAAATCTGAGCTGTGATTCCAGAGTGGCAAGATGCCCTTGATCCACCAAATGAGCTGCCCCAAAAAGGCACAAGACTTCTGTTCTGTATGTCTTCTCAGTGTTTCTTATTGGCTTGTCCACGGGGCTCCCTGCCGAGAGTGAGAGCTGCTTTAGAAAATGCTCTGAAGTGCCTTGCCTAGATTTTCACCACTGGGTTCTATTTCAGGTCCAAGTGCCTGAATGTAGGTGTTCTGATTTTTGGTACTAAGTCCCTCTCTGGACTGAATCCCTGGTGTGTGGCCCAGTAAAACAAAACGTTGTTTAAAAATCACTGTTCTTTGTGCCAGCTGAGTTCAAAAAAAGTAAATGTCAGGCCAAAAGAGTTATTGCAGTGTGTTTGGGAGAAAATTACTTCTCTGTCCTTCGAAAGGTACAGTTAAGTAAGTGGAATTCTCATTATCCATATGTAATGCTAGAAAAAATAACTGTATAAATAACCTTCACTCTGAAATGAAAGCTCAAAGGAACGCATTTTCCACTGAGTGTGGGATTACCCTTTCTTAATTGCCTGCCTGATCACAGAATCACAGAATGTCAGGGATTGGAAGGGACCTCAAAAGATGAACTAGTCCAACCCCCCTGCCAGAGCAGGATCACCTACAGTAGGTCACACAGGAACGCGTCCAGACCGGTTTTGAATGTCTCCAGAGCAGGAGACTCCACAACCTCTCTGGGCAGCCTGTTCCAGTGCTCTGTCACCCTCACAGTGAAAAAGTTTCTTCTAATATTTTTGTGGAACCTCCTATGTTCCAGCTTGCACCCATTGCCCCTTTTCCTATCATTGGACATCACTGAGAAGAACCTGGCTCTGTCCTCCTGACACTCCCCCTTTACTTATTTATAAACTTTAATGAGGTCACCCCTCAGCCTCTCCTTCTCCAAGCTAAAGAGACCCAGCTCCTTTAGCCTTTCCTCCTGATGGACAGCTCCAGTTTCCAGTCTAGATGACAGCACAGATGTTGAGAGCGGTAACTCCATCTTTTTTGCTTCGTTGTTACAGTCACCTTTACTATATCGTTCTTTGAAAATTAGCAGTTCTTGTGTTTTATTTTACTTTTTAAAGAGCTTTTGTTGGTACACAGTCTCAGCAGCTAAGGCAATCCAGAGGGTTTGTATAGCTGAGCCATATTAATCTTCCTCATTTGAGTGGCCCTGTTAATCTTTGTGCAGACAGTGTTCATTTAAATTATTTTTGTATAAATCAGGGCATAAAATCTGCCTGATCGTCTGATTCCACCAGGCCTGTCTCCCACCATTTATGACTGGAGTCTACGACCTGAGTCAGATACGTTTGCCTGTACTGGAATTTGACTCTGTCAACAAATAAATTAACAATGACAAAAAGTAATTGGAAGATTTCTCCTGAATTATGATTACTTGTGGATTTGCTTTTCAAATCCTCTTCTTTTTTTCCTTTTTTTTTTCTTTTTTTTTTTGCTGTTGGCAGAGTACTACAAAACAAAGGTAGTTTGGAATTTTTAACCAAATATATTTTAATCTAAAGTCACAGTTTTTTTCAAAACTTAAACGATATGCAAGGAATTTTCTTTTATTTTGAGAATGGACGTTGAGAAAGTCTCTGACGTTCCATTTCACCAGGAGATGTCTTGGTGTTTTCCTGTGCTTAGGTGCCTTAGAATTATTCTGGCTTTTTCTCAACTTCATTCTTTAATGCTGTTCAAATTTTGGGCCTTAAGGAGTTGAGGGTATCTTTCCTTCTCATGTAAGCAATGCACTTTTCTTTAAAACCTGCTTGTTTATGCTTTTTTTCCATTTGCTATCCGTGTGTAGTATCAATTTGCTATCCACATGTAGTATGAATCTTGTGAAATTTTAATGTTCCAGTAAGTAAGATTTACAGGATCAGCTCAGTTACAACTAAACTCACCGGAAGTCCTTTCATTGACTTGAGGAGGTTTTCTACCCTTGTAGTAGGAAGAGAAGAAACTATTGCAAGTGTGATAGATGATTCTATGGCAATGTTCCCAGATAACAGTACCAGAACATCTTTTAAAACTGAGCTACAGATGAGCAAAACACACTTCATACTAGTCCATTTCACTGCTTACCAAGTACGTTAACACCAGGTATCATTTCTCAAAAACACAAGACTTATCTGTTAGTTTATATATAGGTGTAATGATTTAGTCTCTTAATATAACAATATTGAGAATAATAATGGCATCACTCGCAGTAGTAGTAGAGTAAAAAATAATTGAATATCGTAGAATGGCCACCTTTAGAATAGTTTTATTGAAAATCAATAGTACTTTGTAACTTGGTTTATTTTTATAGTCTTAGAAAGTTTAGCAACTTGATGCTATACAAGATATATTTTTAGCTGTTGTCTTCTGCCAAAAATAGAGTGACTCTCAGAAAACAGACAATTCACCTCAACATGCATTTGTTAAGTGTAACTCAGTACTGTACTTGGCATGGAAAAAATCATAATTATCATATTGCCCCATAGAACATGGAAAAAACAGGGTTTAATTAAGAGTTTTGAGCAGTGAAATGACCACAGACATGTGTGGGAAAAAGACACAATTCCTTCAGGTCACTTCTTTCTACATTAGAGTGCAATATGATTTTTACTGAGACAACAAGGCAGATTTTTTTTTGAAATTGGAATATGATGACATGTGTTTATTGTTTAGATTAATGAGAATCTGGAATCGGTATTAGTGTCAAAAAACTGATCAGTGATCAGGTAGACGCATACCTGACCACATGAACTGCAAACATACAGTTGCCACTGAAGTCAGCAGTAGGTGGTTGCATCCCAGTTCTTCATGATTTTTCTCACTCATTTCCCAAACTCTGGCCCAAAGAAATTCCTGAGCAAACAGTTTACAAGTTACAGTAAATGGCAATATGGATTGTGCCAGAGAAGTGAATGGGAGAAAATTACCTATGTAAATGTTTGAAGAATTGGAAAATTGGAAAGACAAACAAATTTCGTGTGTATGGGCCATATTTTGATGCCATTAGAATGAAATTAAATCAAACAGCCCCTTCCCCCAGTTTTCTCTCTTACATAAAAGAAGCAGAAATCCTAATGTGCTAAGTGAAATCTCCTTAGCCTGTGGTGGTTACTGAGCTTAGTGTTGGTCATAATGCACAATTAGATTAGAGTGCCAGCAGCCACTTGTACTGGCTGTGCAGCTTACGTGCAAGAAAAGCTTTGCCTGGAGATAATGTGGATTTTTCTGGGTTTAGTTTGGTTTTGGCTTCTTTGAAATTTTAACAGAATTTGGATGTGTTGAATTAAATTTGAGGTTTCTCCAACCCCTTCTCCCTGAATGAAGTCCCATGCACCCCATCCCTAAACCTACTTCACGATTCAGTCACTTAACTGAACAATAGTTTTCTTAGAGGAATTATTTTTGAATGCTTGGATTTAGTTAAGTCTTTTATAACTAAGATGCTGTATTACTTGAGTAACATTAAGTAATCTTGAGTAAAATGACCCAGATCAAGATGGTTTTTAATGCTGTTGGGAGGGATCCTCTCTCAATAAAGACAGGCAACATAAATTATCTAGGCTCTGGATAGGATCATATTTGGGCTGCTTACTACTTTCCTCTTTGGTGCAATTCCCACTCTGACTGACTCTGCAAATACTATTATGTAAAGAGCACAAGGCTTATTATTACCCAAGTAGAAATGCACACAAGTTCCCTCACATATTAGTCTATGTTTGGATGTCTTCTGGCAGGATGTTTAAATGAGAAGGGGACATTTTCAGTTGTTCTGGTTTCAGTAGATTTCTCCCTCAGTATGGCCGAGATTCAGACATTGACCCAGAAAGTCAAAAGAAGACACAGAAACCAGGCACATCAGCTGCAGAAAAATAATGTGTTGTTGTTTGTTTTTTTTTTCTCCCATCTGTTCTGTTGTCTACTTAAGAGCTGGTAATTCTAGAAGTATGTCTGGATCTAATTCTACAGATGCCCCGAACTTTTAATGCACTGTAATTTTTTTATTACTCTGCAGTGACTAGTAACAAATGCAAAATTTTGCAGTTTTGAGGATGAAGGAAGAAAATAAAACATTGATCATCACCTGAAATAGCACAGCTTGATAATGTCTAAAAATCTCTTTAATAAAAAATGAGGGGTTTAATATTTCAAAACCAATTAATATATCTGGCCTGTTTAGTTGTTGAACTATTGATCTTGTATGTTTGAGTGTACATGAGAAAATAGGACTTCGCTTGAGCTCAGAGTAGGGATTTGACAGAACATTAGGAAGCTGAGATAAAAGTTTGTCTTTTTTACTTACTTTTTTCCAGTTAGACTGTTGTGTCTTGTGTAATGTCTCAACAATTTCTTCTTGTAGAAAACAAGTATAGTTAAAAACAGTCCAGGGATGCTTGTTCATCTTTCTGATATTTGAACTCTAAGCAGAGAACTCCAATGTTGAAAAATTTGTGTCTTGTTTATTATGTGATTGATATTTATGGTCAAATTCAGATAGGTCACTTTAAAAACATTGTTTTACAGATTGAAAGACATGATAACTGTGCATATGACTACTTGGAAATTCGAGATGGAACGAATGAGAACAGTCCTTTAATTGGTCACTTTTGTGGCTATGACAAGCCAGAAGACATTAGATCTACCTCTAATACCTTGTGGATGAAGTTTGTTTCTGATGGAACTGTTAACAAAGCAGGATTTGCAGCTAACTTTTTTAAAGGTAAATGTTAAAGCATGTTTTGGAAGCTGTGAACTGCTTACCACTTGGTTTTATACTAGAAAAATTGTGGCAAGATATTAAAAATACATCTCAACCTATTTTTACTAATATCAGTTCTGTACTGTCTCCAGCATATTTTTTACCTGGGCATACAATTTTATCAGAATAAAGCAGCAGAGTTATTTGAATCTCAGTGTAAAATACGGCCAAAGAGCAACTTCCTATTCTCTTTAGGTTCAAATAATCAGCTTAGTTTTGAAACACCTTTGAAAAGCATCTAATCTTGTAAAAAAATACCTTTTTTTGACATTGTGTTATTAATTATATAGTTAAACAGTATAGTCATAAATGGGTCTTTTCTGTTAAGGTGGGGTTTTTTTGGTCTAAATGTTGTGTTTTTTCTAGTCTGTTTGCTGCATTAGGCTGCTTTATCAATTACTTTGTGAGCAAGGAAAAAAACAACAACAAACCAAAACAACTGAGAAATAGTAGCGACCAATGGCCTCAGTTTTCCCCCAGTTTTGGGGTCCATGTGTGCATGTCATACAACTGCAGCTATACCTGCAGCATTTGGAGCATGGGGAGTGTGTAATTCCTACCCTGTGCTGACCATGGCACAGTGAAAGCCACTGACAGTGGTGTGGCCATGGTGACACCCAAAATACAGGTCACGCCAACAGGAGAACTTTTTTTCTTTTTTGACAAGCCACGGACTGGGGCTTTTTTTATCCTGACTCTTAGTTCTCTATAGTCAATTATAACCTTGAAGGCTGTAAACATGAGAGTGGGAGATCTGTTTTATTCGTAAGAAATTAGTTGTCCTGGCATAAGGAAACAATATTTCAACATCTAAAGAATATTTTAACAATGAATCTCGTGGGTATACTTCAGAGCTAGTAGAGATAATACATTATTCCTTTCCCTCCCCCATCCCTGATGCATCTTGTTCCCTTTAATATCAGTAGAATGAAAACCTGGGATTTGAGGATTCTGTTAATCTGTTTTTGAGTATGAATTCAGGATAATGCACAAATTGATTCCGTGGGAGATAAAGTGCCCTTCAAGTGACCCTGCTGTGGATTTTCAATCTTTCTTTCAATACTTTATACAACCTTTAGATTACAGCTGCCTGAATTATTATATGCTACCCACAAAGTGCTTATAAATTAGGTCTGCAGCTGTCGGTAGGCATTGTTGTAAAAAACCTACCCAAATCCCACAAAGGACAAATTTTTATTTTCTCCATTGCAGGTCTCCTTAGCATTTGAAAATCCTCTAGTCAGCAACCACAGGGTGCTATGTAGTGCACCTTATAATGGCACGCATACAGCTTTCTGGGTTAATATTGATCCAGCAATTGCAGCTGAGAAAGGTAATTATTTAACATGTTTTTTGCATTCTTCCCTGTCTTGGCAGAGGAAGATGAATGTGCCAAACCTGACAATGGTGGCTGTGAGCAACGCTGTGTAAATACTCTGGGCAGTTACCAGTGCGCCTGCGATCCTGGCTATGAACTTGGTCCTGACAAAAAGAGTTGTGAAGGTACCGTGCGTTGCTGTGTCATGGGCTCTTAAAGCTCACAGGAGTGCCATCGCTTGAATGAAATGCTGCATCATTCATATGCTTGTTCTGGCAGTGTGAGATTGGTGGAATGGAACCTGGAAAACCTGTGCTCCCTTTTAAGTAGTGGTGCCAGAGCGATGTCTGTCCCCAGCAGTCATGTTCACCCCATCTCTGTCACTAATTTAGCTTTGCGGGTTCTGATTGGGAAAGATGCAAAGCAGGATTTCATACCTTCCCAAACCACTTATTGCACTATTCACACTCGTTAAAGAAAAATCTTCCACTATGTATAAGGAGACAATTATCAGCAGAGCATTGTGTGCTGGTGTCTCAGAGTATTTATTGACCCCTCTGACCACCTCTGACTGGGAAGCTGGCAGGTTTGAAGAGCAGGATACTTTACTCTAGATAAAAACTCACAGAAATCCTCCCCATTCCCAGTCAGATCGTGGACTTTTCTTGATGGAAACAGATTCTACTTTTCAGAGTGAGCAAAGCGTGTTCAAATAACCATTAGGTGAAATGAAAACCTGATAAGTGGAAGTCTGTGTAAACATAGGATTGGATTGAGATAAGCTTTTGCTTTCTATACGTATTTCATATCAAAGGAAAGGCACAAAAGCTCTTGATCATTACACACCAATTGTTGTTTGATTTTTATTCATAAACACCATTCAGAGATAAGAATAATTTGTGCTATCTCAGTTGATCTGTTAGGCTAGAGAATGGATTTTGAAAATTGGAGTGCTTGGGGTTATGGTTTTCTGATGCAATTCACTGGTCTCCTTTTTTTTTCCAATTTCTTGGGTTTTATTCATGTTTTGTCACATTTTAGGGTAGTTTTGCTTAGTTTATTTGCAGTTTTTGTTCTTTTGCTTTTGGTTGTGTGGGGTTGACTTTGTCTATTTGGGTTGGCTTTGTCTGTTTGTTTGTTGTGTGTGTTTTATGCGAGGTGGTGGTAGTCCTAAACAGGCAGATTAGATTGTGGCTCTCATCAAGCTGGTTATTTTTCCAGTTGTGGCCCCCCCACATTTAATAGTGAGCACATTGGAAAAAACAATTTGTTTAGATGTCTCCATATTAGGCAGTATGTGGGAAGTAAGGTTAATCTAACGGGGGCCATGAAGACAGAGATTTGATCTCTGGGTCTTTGATCATCAGCCCAAATTTATATAAAAAAATTGGGTTAGTCTGCCTGCTCACCTGAGTCAGAATATTAGGCAAGATTATCAGTCTTTCAGAAAACTCTTCCCTCTGCCTCCAAAAAATAAAGGAACATATCCTCAGTACCCAAACAGAACAACAACTCTGACAAAAGAAGAAATCACTCAAAGTAGTGCAGTGCAGCATGGAGCAAAACCCCTGAGTTGTCCCTAGAAGTGTATATGCATTGTATATATAACAAAAGTGTATAGACCTAGCACTTGACATGTGTAGATACTACTTGGGAGTGCTGGATTAAAATCACTGTGTAGCCACAGTGTGCATTATGTTATAGTTTGGGCAGTCAAGGGATGACTTAGCTGCATTAATTGACTTGTGATGCCAGAGTAGAAGCCTCTAACTCAGAAACTGCCCAATGCTTCACGGCGGTGTTAACATGCAGAGAAAATTACTTCACAGTCCTCTAATCCAAATCTCCCCTGTGGGCAGCATACTAGAAAGCTTTTAAGATCTTCTTTTCAGTACTGCCACATTTCCCACCATTGCCTCAGGGGACCAATGGAGTGATGCTGAAAAGCAGAAATTTAAATCTAGCAGTAGTTGTCCAGATTCAGACTTGATCATTTGGGGCTACACCTTTTGTCATCTGACTGCAGCTTCTAAACCCGTGCCTGGTATGTTTTTACAAACTGTGGTGTGACTGAGGGTCTTAGTTCCCCTGCCTCAGGCAGATTACCTTGACATATATACCAAGAATTCTTTGCATGGAAAGTCATGTACCAGGAGGAGGACTGATGTATGTCTGGGTTGTCCAAATGAGCCATAGAAACTGGAGAGTTCTCCCGGGTGTGTTAGATGAGGTAGATGTATTGTGTGAGACAATCAGCTAGACAGGAATAGCCAGGTTTTAAAGCATTCAGCGTTAGCACAGAGCAGTTGGAAGAAGGTGGAGCTTCCCCTCACCAGCTCTTTAGAAAGAGATTTGTGGATGATTTCCAGTGCTGTCACAGTGCTGTAATGGTATCAATGCAGCAGAGTGTGATTGAGAAGCCCTGCAAATCCCATTACTTTTTTTTTCTTTCCTTTTTGTTTAAAAGAAATTAAAAATTCCACAGATGGAAAAGATTAATGTGTTTATCCTCCGCTATCTGAACTGCATTCACAAATGTAGTAGAGTATTCTGCTCTATGGAGGTGACTATTTGGCATGTATTTGGAAATAATAGGTATTTTTTCTGTCACTTGAGCATCCGTACTTCAGCAAAAGTAGTTATGGCCGAGAGGTACGTGGCTGCTGTCTCAAAGAAGTGACTCCATCTAGTAGGTTCTGGGAGACATATACGGCTACATGAGCTGAGACACGTAGGGTTGATTCTGGATCAATAATCAAGGAGAGAAGCTGGGGAAATGGGAAGAGCATCTTAAGTAGTCCATCTGCCAGAAGAGGGGTGGTTAAGGTCCTGGGGAGGGCGGTGAGGTCAGAGGACTTGCATGGGAAAGGCTGTGAGAGAATAACCAGAGTCTCTGGAGGGAAGGGAAAAAGAATGAGCATGATAATGCCTTGTGTAGGCCTGAAACTTATCTCTGTCCGCAAACCTGCAAGCTGTTCAAGATAGGGGCTGTCTCTTTCTCTTTGTTTGCACCAAGCGCGATAAAACAAGATTCTGATTAGTCTGTCTGGGCATTATTACAACAGTATAAGTAATGGGAGGACTGATTCTTCTCAGTGTGCTTCTGTTTATAGTAAAACACGGTTTCAGTCAATAAATGATGCTCTCCCTTTTAATTTTACAGCTGCTTGCGGAGGACTCCTGACAAAGTTAAATGGGACTATAACCACACCAGGGTGGCCCAAAGAGTATCCTCCAAACAAAAACTGTGTGTGGCAGGTGGTTGCCCCAACACAATACCGAATTTCAATGAAGTTTGAGTTTTTTGAGTTAGAAGGGAACGAAGTAAGTAACTATGAACAAAAGACTGCACAAGCTGTTACACGCTAAACAGTTTCACAAACGTTCAAAAATAGATATTGACTTATAAAACCTCTGTGGACCTTTCATACGTTGACAATAACCACAGATATTCTTGTTTTCATTTTGGGACTGTTTCTGGATTCTTTCAAAACAAACATGGAGAGAATAGCTCTCTTTTACATATCATCTACAAGAAATCTAAAAGAAATGTTCTCTGCTGAGTCTCAGCTGACTTTTTTTTATCAACAAAGTAAAACAGAGCAAATGGCTGAGGCATATTGGAAAGAATTCAAGAGAAGAAAATCTGGAGAAACCAAATCATCTTTACTGACTGTGACTACAGAGAATACACATAAGCTGTGGTTAGTGGTGGAGTGAGGGAACGTTTAAGTCACAAGTATCTTGTGGGGGGAATGTTTTAAAGGGAGTGGTACCAGAAATAACGCACAAGAGAAAAACAGCAGCTTTAGAGCTGGGCAGCCCCTGGAAGCATGGGGGATCTTTTCACCAAGTGGGAGAGATGGGCAGGACAGAGCCCTCCCCATGGTAAGGGCTGCTCCCTATAGCTTTAAACAAAGTGATGGGGGTTGCAGTGGGTTTTGGATGAAAATCAGTAAAATACGGGTTTCAACATCAACTTTTCAGCCTCTGTTTTGCTTCCTACCCACTACTCTATCATACCACTGAGTTCCCTTGCCACACTCTATCCATAATGTGCTGTAGCCATCAAGTTTCTCTGGATATTCTTCACATGGCATTAAGAACCCAAATCTCGGGACATTATATCTGACCAAACAAATTTGTAGCAACATACTTGATACGGGGATGGGCCGTGTTTTGGACATGAGCTCTGAAGTAGCAAAAGCTGGAGTCTAATTTATAACTAAAAAATAGCCTAGTCATGGCTTCTCCAAAATATCTTGAAACTATTTGCAGAGGCAGCAATGTGAGATTTTTATTATATATTTTAAATAATTTGAGGTGGGTTCTAAAGTTTGTGAAATTCCAACTTTTAATGATTTATGTGTTACACTTATGTCCTGTTACCATTATTACAAGAACTGCAAAACGTGTAACAAAGACTTAAAAATCCCAAAGAATTAGATTTTAATTGCCACTTGAACAAATCATAAAACGGTTTTCCTGCACTTTCATGGTACTTAATCCAGATTTGCAAAGAAGACATCTAGGGTGTAATGAAGCTAAATTAGTTTTCTAAGGTCATACAAGACACATAACTTAAGCAGATACGAAAATGTTTCTTCTGGTGTTTTATGACATTGAGAACTTCAGTTTGATCATCTCCTGTGCTACTAGAACTCATCTTTTTACTATTAAATAATAGCACTAAGACCTGGTACCTGTGAAAATCAGAACAAACATATCCGAAGCATTCTAATATATTGTGTGAGCGCAGACATAAAATGTTATATTTAGCAAACACTGTAACTGTTTTTGTGTTAGGAGATCCGTTTAGGATCAAATGTAATGTCTCTTAAAATATTACAATTTAGATATTTTACATTGTACAATTTTGATTTACACTTAACCTGTAAATTTTTTAAAATATAGTGTAATATGAATCAAATTAGACCTATCTGAAATTAGATCTTTTTCCCCCTAATCTAAAGCTATGAAACCATCAAAACTCACCACTGATGTATTGCTAAAAGTGCTGGGATTTATTAACATTGTGAGCTATATTTGCAAATTACATGCATTAGTATGAATTTATCTTAATATAAATCAGCATGTGGCAGTAACTCAAGTTTTATGAATCACTGTGTTCTCTATATTGTATAGAAGTAGTTTCAGCTGAAATAATCACTTTCCAACTCTGCAACATGTGAAGATTGTTCTAGTAACAGTGAAAATTTAATCTGCATCTAGAATGTACTACATTAAAAATAATTGGAAATGTTGACAATCATTTAGCAATTTCATAGGGAGTGAGAGCAACAAAGGCCAAAACATCTTTTTCTATAGTTCCTTTCCAGCTCTCTTGCCATTTCTTTTTTGACCAGAAATTGTAATTTACTAAATAAAACTTGGATTTAATGGACAGTCTGAGTGCTGTATGAATCCTCCTGGCCACTGTTTTCTCTTAAGCTATTAATTGCAGACAACTGGGACATTTTTGATGAAATGATTGATAGCTGAGCCTAAGAAGCTTAGAAGTTTTTGGGTGGAAGGCTTTAGGTTGACAAAGGGATTATGCATTGAAAGTATTATCATGGGTAGTAGGTCTTGCTTAAGGCTTTTTTTGTTACATTATTTTACTTTATTTTTAAGCTTTTAATGAAAATTACAATCATCAGCCTTCCAAAGTATAGCTATGCTACTGTTAAGCAAAGACATATAGTTTTAATAATACAGAGTTATATATTTGTAAATAAATTAATATGTACTAGATATATTATGGTAAAAAATTAACCTGTAAAAGTCTATCTGAAGATTAATATTTTTTAAACAAAAAATTACGAGATGGAAGCAGTAAGATGCTCTGGATATGTGGTTTGTAGCACAAAGATAGGTATCATTTTTAGGATGAATATATTCAGACATTAATGTCACTAGAATTTTTACTTTTTGGATTAAATAGAAATACTACCAAGCATTGTGAAGTTTTGGTAGTAAACACAGATTACTATCTATCAAAATGTAGTTTTGAATGTAACGAACAGTATAACTATGCTTTAGTGACTTTAAAATATTTTTGCACAAAACCAGTGAATTTTTGTAAGCCTTTACAATTGTTTTCAGAGCCAGGGAAAAGTCAAAGTCCATTTTTAAGTAGCGTATATCCATCGAAGTTCTTACATATGTAAACGACTTCATGTTTTTCTTTTTGATAGCCGAAAAGATTTTTTTCTTTTCTCAGGTTTGCAAATATGATTATGTAGAGATTCGTAGTGGCCTTTCCTCTGATTCTAAACTACATGGTAAATTCTGCGGTACAGAAGTGCCTGAAGTTATCACCTCTCAGTACAACAACATGCGAATTGAGTTTAAGTCGGACAACACTGTGTCAAAAAAGGGCTTCAAGGCACACTTCTTCTCAGGTATAGAAAATTACTCTTGTGTACTTATGAGTGCCTCTGAGCATACACTGACTAGGTGGAGTTAATACTATATTTGGTATGAAGTGAGTGGCCTCTTCTGTTGTAGTTTTCCTGGTAGCTTTGAATTTGTTTTATTTCTATAAGCATAAACTACTCTCCTGTCTTAAAATACCGCTCTGAATTGTAATGTCTATAGAAAATATGTGGAATGTGTGTGTGTATATATATATATTTAAATAAGAGCAGAGACTTGCACACTTTGTGAGATACAGAGAAAAAAATCCCAAATGTGTTAGGTGTTCCTAGATTTTGATAGATTTCTTTTATCCCACATTTTGTGGCTATTTTTTCAAACCCTAGCTGTAATGTGATATGCATTACATACTGAGTACGCTTGCATTTTTTTCACTCAGGTCTTTTAATATATTGCATTACTTATGAAATAACCACTTTGTACTACAACATTTGTTTAACATTATGGGTACTTTCTTGCCAAACTTTGCACTTCTTAACGTTTTGCAGAAGAACAGAGTTTAAGACCTTGCTCTTGAAAAAAATATGTTTCTTTTTAGTTATGAGTGTAATTTCACTGAGGCAGATGAGAGCGATGGAGGTTTATATCATCTGAGGACGTGTACTGCTGAGTAAAGATAGACATGAATGAAGCTGAAGATGTGAGGAAATATTTGCACAACAGTTGTCTTTGCAATTATCCATTGAGACTAGACTATAATAATTTGACTGTGGCAGGATACCACCTGGTGTTAGTAACAGAGGTTTTTTTAGTGTTTTCTTCTGTGCTTACATGCACACATATGCACAGGTATTTTATCTTGTGTAAAACAAAACAGTTAGGTCCACCCACCTCCCCAAACTGGAAGTCATCCAGAAACATTTGAAATTTGAATTCTGCCTCCAGTTTTTTGATGACAATTAAAAATCTGAGACTGGACAATCCTGATTATGTTTAGCATGTAGCAAAAGGTATTGCCAGGCACTGTTGTTAGCCCTTTTTTGTTAAAATATTTTATCAAAGCTGGAATGAAATGGTCTTTCATTGGTTAGCTTTAATAACTGATAACTATGACCATGTAAAAAGAATAAATATATTGTATTGGAAAGTGAGAAAAATAACTGTCATGACAACTAGTTTAGACTTTCAGTGTTTTTTTCATTATGACCACTGTGATGTTTTTCTTAAACAATTGTGAAAGATCAAAAGTGTTTCATCTCATACAAAGAAATTCACAAAAATTTTACCTCCTGTAAGCATATTATTTTTCCTATGAATTATATTTCCCTAGTCATAGTCTTTCAGATCAATCTTTACATGTAGTAGCACTTTTTACTTTACAATTTATATTTCAAATTAGCAAGAAGCTTTCCAAGTTTACTCAGTATTTGTAGTAAATATGTATATGCACATAGAGCTTCCTCCAAGAAACATTTATACAAACACTCATTTCATGTGAGCCTGTGAGTAGGTTCTTGAAAGAAGTCAGGCCAATGGTGTATGTTGAGCAAAGACTAGGCTGTAATTCATGGAGTTCTGGAGGCTGTAATCTCCCAGAACCGTTATTTCTCTTGTATTCTTCCGATTCCGTTCTTCTACGTTATCTTGCTTTCCTCTCTGACAATATTTTCTGATCCAAACAGAAACTTTGTAATGCTTGAGACAAATCAAAGTTATGAACATAAAGTAGCTAAAAAGAGATTGTCATCTCTGAATAATTAATCAGACAAAACTCTCATAGCTGTCAGAAAACAACATAACTTTCTTACTCCTGTATTGTTTAATATGGGCATAATATGCTATTGGTCTGTCATTGAAGAACAAACTTGAGATTTCAAGTATTTGACTTTGGGGAGTTGGTAGCTGATCACTGTTCAACTGATCGAGTGAGGGGGTTTTTTTTTGCTATTTCTATACATGTTTTTGGAATACAATACTTTTAGAACGGTATCTCTGGAGAAATGCTTGGTGCTAGTGTCTAATAATTGCTGGAAGGCGTTTAACAGTTTTATTAATTAAATCACAATAGAAATACATGTAGACATTTAGTTGTAAAGACATACATCATGAAAAAATCAGTAATATGTAAGACACTGCATCTTGCAGTCTGTTCACCAGCAAAGGGCATATGCAATGTTCAGCAAGAGAGACAGGCAGATAAGTCGATTGAGTTTGAAGGTTAGAAACTGTAATGTGTTTCTCAAGAGCAGCCAAAGAACTCCTTTTTTCTCAACCCTTCGTGGTGAATTCTGCAGCTACTGTGGAGAAGGCGTGGCTGAGCTCCAGCTTAGACGACAGAAAGCAGTTTTGGGGTGGTTGAAACCCACTGTGATAAACTGTGAAAGCAAACAGTGACATAGGGCAACAAATGACCTGCATTAGGAAGGTATTTATATTGATACAAGAGAACGTGTAATTACATTTTTGGCTGTAAAATGGTGTTAACAACCAGACAGGTGCTACTGGAAAGTGAGAAAAACTTTCTTTTCAACATTCTGTAAAATTTACATTTGATGGGACAGTTCTGAAGGGAGCTCAGTTGGGGAGCTGTTGTAGGCATCTAGATAATGTCTAGACACACTCTTGTATATGTATAATCAGGTTTCTTGGATTAAGAAATTAGGGTACATGATATATTTTAAATATTTATAATAAGACTTTTTGAAAATGGATATTAGGCTTCTAAGTGAAAAGCTTTCAGTAATTAAGTTTCAGTTCTTTCTTCTGTCCTCCTCCTTTTCTCTTCTGCTGTTGTTACAAGACAGTGACCTATTGCGGTCTGCTGGGCCCACAGGACTAAAGGAGTGTAAAATAACTCAATGTGTTTACTCTAGGGAGGTAAAAAAGATAACTATAATATATATATTGAGGACCGGTTTAGCTCAGTGGGTTGAGCATGGTGCTTGAAACACCAAAGGTCACGGGTTCGATTCCCGTTCGGTTCTCACGTGTTGCCTGACCTAGTCGAGAGGTGGCGTCCCTGTCCACAACAGGGAGGCTGGATTAAAATGATCTCTAAGGTCCCTTCCAGCCCAGGCCATTCTATGATGATGATATTGGTTTTTTTCTCTGATGTTTCCAAGCAGATAGCCTAATGATTTACTTCTGTCAGTCTGTGTAGTGGTATGATTAATACCCAGTGATAGTATGTTGGTAAACTGCTTCCATTTATCATAAGTTTTAGTTACTTCAGTGTTTTAAATAAACATGATTCTTTGCATGATCATTTAAAACATGCAAGGTGTTTGATGTAATATAGAAATGAAGTTTGTTGGGACATTTTTTCTTGGGTGATGATTCACTGAGCAGTTAAAAAGAGAAAAGTAGAATGTTTCTAGCCCTGAGCAAAATTGTTCTGGAGCACAAACTCATCTCTGGTGCCATCCTGGTACGTTTTTTTTCCACAGACAAGAAAGCTGCCTGCAAAGAGAAAATTTTTGGTTTTGAATCTTGCAAGGACTTGATACATGTCCCTTCAGGACGAGTACATATTATTCACAGACTGGTGGCCTCTGAGGGTCTCAGAGGCACGACGGTTTGTCCTCTGAATGATTCAATCTAACATTTTGTTGAGAATGGATCTTTGCCTGTTTTGAGTACCAAAATAAGAAAAGAAAGTATCCATTCAAAACTGGGAGACTCATTTCCATCTGTCACCATAACAAATGGCTTTGTTTTCACATGGCAAAGCACTTGTTCTTATACCTAATACACACTAATTGTTTTTTTCATGAATTTTGAAACTGGGCAATCAATCTGACAGAAAGTCTGTTCTGAATTATGAAGTGTGAGGAAGGCTCGTTCAACAGTTGCATCCTTGATTAACCATGTACAAGCAATTATTGTATGTCAAATGTGTTCCAAAGCTGCTTCTTTCTTCCTTCTGTCCATTGTTTAGTCTCTGAGGAGGTCCAACATGTGACTGTTTACTTATACACTTGTCTCTTAATAAATTATTATTTTACAGTACGTAACCTTATTTAATGTTAATATACTTATAAATATTTTCACAGTTTGGTGGAAGATGAAAATGGACAGAGTTTTTATTCAGAATTCGTGTACTTGCTCTGTACTTTGAAGCCAAACTTGAATGCATTTTGAGCTGGCCTTCCATTTATATTTTTATTTTGGTAGAAAACTACAAACTAATGCTTAGGAGGGGAAATATTGAAGAGTTTTGTTCATATTATATATAATTTCTTATTTGCTTGTTATTATTCTTCACTTGCAACACAGAATTAGTGAATGACAGTGCTGGCTTTTGCAAAGATGAAAGATTTTAAGTTTTATTTGAAATTAAATAGATTTACTACCTCAGTTTGGGACTTGCATTGCAAGGTCCATAAATAGTGTATTGTGCAGCTTTTATGCTTCTTTCATCACTAAAATGACACTAGTATAAGCCTTTGGATGTATGATTCTGGGGGGGAGCTACCTATGTTGTTGACTGTTTCTTAACCTTCAAATCTGTTCACATCTGCAGAAAGCTTCCAAAAACTTTCAATGCAAACAGATTTGAGTTTTACAGGATAAAATGGAGTGGATGCTTGGCTTTGACTTGCAGAATTTATCTAATAATGTACATTATCAACATGTATTATAAGTAGAAGCTGATTTTTATGGAAAAACCCACAAGTCAACGCATAGTTACGTACATTTTGGCAGACAAAGCTGAGGTGTATGCAATTATAATGCAAACTTTCTTTGTTATGTGTCAGTAAAGTATCAGTAAAGGCTGGGAAAAATGCATGATTAAAGCAATGAAAAGAAAATTAAACTATCCATCGTAGCTTGTAATCTGTAGAAATTCTTACTGTGCCTACTAAAGTCTGAAACATCATGTGTTACCTTGTTTGGAGATAACACTCGCTGCTGCTTTCCAAGGTACGTGAGGCTGAAGGGGGCGAATGTTCTGCATTCCAGCCCTGCAACAACCGGACCTCTGGGATGACCATAATTCTTCTGCTCTTTTTCCTCCTCTCTTTTTCATGTTGAAATGACGCATTTTTTAAGATATATTTTTTTTAAATGTGTGTCTTTATATATACAGAAAAATTTATAGACTTGTATAGGCATATATTTTTGTATATCAGGATTTATATATAGGTGTCTATACAGGTATGTACATACCTGTTCATACATAGATACGTGTATGAGTGTATATATATGTATCTGTCAGGAGCAGTCTGTCTCTTTAAAATCGACCAGCCTCACCTCAAATCACAACAGCTGAATGACATAGAAGGGTGGCAGCTGAGGCCTCTTGCTAAAATGACAGCCTGTTAATCTAGTTTGGCTTTTGTCCATGCAATGAATTTGTAGCTGTTTAATGCTGGTTATATTTCCTCCCCTACTCTCTGCTTTACTTCTAAAACACTAAAAGCTCTTTTGAAGGATTATATGTTAATAAACAGAACCGCATGCTATATTGTAGATCTCCTTGAAATAGCTAATGCCAATTTCTTTTGTATGTTTTTCATTGAAATGTTTTTCTTTTTGTGATGTTCTGTAATGCTCAGATTTGTTAAAGTAAAGCACACTGTCACTCTGCTGGTGGAAAAAATCAACTTACTAAAAAAGTTTATGTTAAATCCTTCTTTTCTTACGTGTTTAATGTGCAGTGCTTGAAACCTTGTTTGGCCTACATGTTGCTTTCAACATACCACCATTAGACTGTGGCATTTCTACCAAGTTGGAATACTTTGTCCATAAATTACACTCTTGTTGTTTACTGAAATAAAGCTTTGGATGAAATATTTATGACATTTTTACCAGCTAGACCACTTGAAAGAGTAAATGCCGGTAACTGTCGTATTTGTTTGTTCCTCTCCCCTGGGAACTACCTCTCATTTTCTAGAATGGTGAGACTGACTATTTGTGCCTCAGTGCAAGGTTGCTAGAACTGAGGTACCATGAAACCACCATACTGTAAAGAGTGACTGTGCCTTAGCTTGTCCTTTTCTGTACTCAAACACTGTGCTAAACCTTTTTTCTTTTTGGTAACGAGGACTACTGCTGGCTGTGATGTTCACCCGCCCTTGTTGTGTCTTTCTTAGACAAGGATGAGTGTTCGAAGGACAATGGTGGCTGCCAGCATGAGTGCATCAACACGGTAGGAAGCTACGTGTGCCAATGCCGAAATGGATTTGTGCTACATGAAGATAAGCATGACTGCAAGGAGGGTAAGTAGTAAGGTATTTGTAGGGTTGATCATACAACTGTTGCAGAAAGCTCTCTGCAGCTGCCCTGCCAAAGAAAAGAAAGGAAACAAAAAGACCTTGGTAATGGGGGCATAGACATTTGGGCTTAAACACTCCCCTGCCTCGCCTTTCCCATCCCTAGCATCTGTGTGTGTCTGAGTTTGAGGTTCACAGGAATGCAGTTTGGAAAACTTGGGATCTTTGGCAGGGAGTACTACTTTTAATAGTTCTGTGAAGTGTAAAACATTTAAAGCTGTGTTAGGGTATTTATCTAATGCTGTATTAAACATGGAGATAGAGTTTCTGGAGAGAAGCCTGGTAAAGTTGTCATTTGCTTCTGTCGGTAGCAGTTTCCTCATAGTCAGGTTGAAACTGTATCTGCCCTTTCTGGGTTTATTTTAGGGGACATTAAGACAATCTAAATTCCACTCAAGTCCCTGTGCATCTTTCTTCCCATTTGTTGTCTCAAAGTGTGGCTATCTCCAAGAAAACAGTAGGCTTTGGGGCTTATGTAGAATGTAGATTATCTGCAAATGAACCTCAAATGTGCAATATCATGCGAGTTACTGAAATTGCTGAAGAGTGTATTCTAGCACCAATTTAATTTGTGAGTAAAGATGTGTCCTTTGTGAATCACTTGTATTTTCACTGGTGGCATGGTAGTTGCCTACTCTAAAAGATTCTTGTTGAATAGTTCTCATTATTTATAAAGCAATTTGATATGGTTAAAAAATTAAATTAAAAAATGAAACTAGTTTCTTGCGTTCTTAAAATTTTAGTTCATTGCATTTATGCAGAGATACACCTCTAATGATTCAGTTACCATGTGAATGACTAAGCATGTACAAACTCACAGTTTATTCTTAGCTGTTCTCTAGTTGTATATATGTCTCAGAAACCGTGGTTTAGAAATCAAAATGATTGCTCTGTAGCTGCAGTATGAAAATTAGTGAGGAGGGAAAAATAAAATTTTCAAGAAATATCCTTTGGAGTTTGGAGTAACAAGATATCTAGTACAGTTTATTGTATGTACTTGCATGTAAAATGGAGGAATAGCAACAGATTCGATTAAATTTTAATACTTATGTCTATTCCTTTATAACATTTTTTTCCAAAAAAATCATCAGTAGAAACAACAGTGTATGTTCACCAGCAATCAATAAAACAGTGTGCTGGGTTGATTGCCATACAGTACGTGCCAAATGGGAAGAACATGATCATGCACACTTCAGAGCATGCTTCCCAAAGATCCTTTCCATTCAGTGAGCCCCCTGAACACAAAAAAAAAATAAATTGAAAGAGTACTTTTCTGGCTACCCTCTAAGTGCAGACCCCTAGACTAACTGATGTTATCACTCTTGGCACAGCTGAGTGTGAACAGAAGATCCACAGTCCCAACGGCATCATCACAAGTCCCAACTGGCCCGACAAGTATCCCAGCAGAAAGGAGTGCACGTGGGAAATCAGTGCCACCCCCGGGCAGAGGGTCAAATTGGTAAGTTTCTGCCTACCCTTCCTTTTTTTCTCTTCTCTTCCACCAGACCTGCTTCCCAAATAACTACACAATAATACAAAACTCTTGCCGAACTTTGCTATCAGTTTGCAGCCCAGAGGTAAATTGTTTTAAAAACCTGCTGACTCCTGTCCATTGCTGGCCAGCTGGGGCTCCTCAGTGTCATAGAGTTCTGAACTGAAGTTTGTGGTGATTGTAAATACTCTGGACAGCAAAGGCAGGAGGAATACTTATCCTCTTGTCAGTCATTATTATTGTTGCAATTCACAAAATTTGCATGAAGTTTTGACAAATATGGCAGGAACCATTTACGAAAACTCCAATACACAGAATAAGGAAAATTAGAAGTTACGAAGAATCCCTTCTACATCCCTTTGCATTTCTGTTCTGCACTTTTTGACGTGGAGAAGACAATAAGAAAAAAAACAAACAAGAATCTGGACTCTTCATTTAAAAGTGGCTCCAAATTTTAACCCAAGTAGAAGAGCAACCTAAGTAGGCTTAAGTGACTTCTGTGTCCAGCTGGCCAAGGGCAGTGCTGGTGGCTGAAGAGAGAGAGGCTGGCAGAGCTTAGGGAGCTTTGCAGGTCTACTGAGGTTATGCAGCCTCTGTACAAAACCAAGGACATGGACCTGCTCAGGGAACTTTTCTGCTTTGCACTCAGTCCCAGTATTTCTTCAGCCAGAGTACTTAGGGGACGGCCACAACAAAAGCCAGCCTTACATATTTTAAAATCTGATAAATTGATTTAACAGATGTTTTGGAGCAAATAAACTCAAGAAGAGAGATGTATCTGCTTCAGAGAGGAAGAAAGAATAGCCAATATTGATGCAGGGGTGAAAGAAGAAGTGTCGTCCCATTTATGCTGACCTCAGCCAAAACCATAACCCCTGCTACTGATGTTGATGTGGGGTTGATCCCTGTTCACCAGAATTAAAATGATTAAACTGTTCTGGGGGATGTGGAGGTGGTGAAGAATGAGTGGTGTGTATGTTCTGTACAGTCAAAGGGTAAAACCCAGGTTTTTGATTTGGACGGCCTTCCTACTGCCACTTCTGAGCAAATGTTCTTCATCCTGACTGAATAAATCAAAGCCAGCCCAGCCTGAGCATGTTACTGTAAAAGCTTTTTCAGTACTTTTAACCCTAGCAGGCAAAGTTCCAGCATTCAAATTTCTTCAGTGAAATATCACATGGTCTGTTTTAAAAGTATAGGTCTTTGAATTGGCGTTTGCCAGTGAAATTAGAAAAATTAGAATTTTACTAAATGGGATTTTCAAAAATACTTCCATATTTTAGAGTCTGAAATTCACTTTTCTGTGCAAGCCAGTAGGGTCAAGCTATTAAATTCTGTGTGTATAATATCATTCAAGTCTGTCTTGTACAGCAAAATGCCATATCAATAATATTAATACCATATTTCCACTATGGATAAGTATTTTTTCTTGGACTTTCACATCATATTTAAGTTTACTCCTCGCAGTTTACTTTGTCAAATTCAACAAGGAGAGAATTGATTTTTTTCATGGTAACAAACCACATGAATTGTGAGACTGTGCTTCAATTTTTGAGGCATGCACATGCAGAAACTAATCTTTTGTTGTGATTGCTCTCACCCTGGTAATCACTGAATCTCTTCCTGAAAAAGCTAAAGTTAAACATTTGGTGTAATTAAGAAGCCTATGAAATAAATGGATATGCACTTGAGAATTTTTAAATGAAACGTATAGATAACGATGGCTTTGAAAATGTATGTATCAGAGAGAGTGATTATCATAAGCTAATCAGTCGGATGTTTATAAGAGACAGATTTAAGTGTCCCATTCAGGCAGCTATCCATAAGTGCCACCAACATATCTACTCAGTTGAGTGCTATAGATAGAAAGGGCTGGATGCTCAGAAGCTATATGTAACATTTCTGAATACCATTCCCACTAATGAGACAATCAAAATGAGGACTGTAGTCATGGTGGGGTAGGTATTCGAAAGTATTTGTCCCAGGAAGACTGAGTGTGATTTAATTATGCTACCATCTTTATTAAATCACCTGTGAACTCTTGGCAGCAACTATTTAGTTACGCTCAACTTAAGGAAAGCTCGTGACAGTTCTCCTCTTTCAAGCCTGCTCTTAGTCAGCTTCAGGGAACTAATCACTTTTTTTTCAAAAAATTAAGATCGTCTCTGAGTGTTTTGAGATATCAGGCATTTTGAGATTTTAAAAGACTTCCTATTAAGACCTGCTTTTCCCTTTAAAAAGTAAATTCCTTTGATTGTCTTTGTAATTGCTAGAATAAATTGCTAGACTCACCACAGATTTAGGACTTTCTTCTGTTCTTCTGTGTGGGACCCAATAAAACATATACTATCCCTCAGCAGGCTTAGGAATCCCAGTGATAAGTCAAATGTTAAAAATTGGTGTGTCTTACAGTTCATGGTGAGAAGTGCTTCCTAGAGGGTCATTTTTGTACTGATGGGAAGTGAGCAGAACTGATACAAGTTTCCTCTAAAACAAAAACAAGTTCTGCAGGCTGCTCTTGGATCACATCTATTGCTCCTGTTGATTCCAAGTTGGCTTGACTCAATTCTTTAACTCCCTTACAGTTAGTCTCTCAGTTTTGTGGAGTTTTTTTCATGGGTTTTTTTTTTTAATCCGTCACATTTTAATTGGATATAAATGACAACATGTACTTGGCATCATAAAAGTAGGATGGCTGACTACAATTTAAGAGCACCAGGAGGGACTGCTGTACAGCTGTTTTCACTGTCTCTGCAGTTTCAGTCCCTTAATATAAAACTTGTAACTTTCCTGTGAAGTGAACCTACATCCACTGCATCATGCAACTCTTCACTTCTCACAAAATAGAAGTGTTACTTTGAATATTCCAGTTCTCTCTGCAGAAGACCTTGTGTTAGCTGTTTGTATTTACATTAGGTCAGCTGTTAATATAAATTACCATTACATTTCACACTAGCAGGATTCCGCAAGTGATTCAGCAGGTCAGATGTGCTTTGGTGTACCAAGTAGAATGCATAATTGTGGTATTTTCTCAGTATTTGACAGTTCAATTTTATTCCTTTTAATTATTGCTTCTTAATCCCTTAGTGTTTGAGTTTTTGTTGTTTTTTTTTTTTTTTCTAAAGTCAGCTATATGACGACTCAAGGGAGCATTTATACTTGACATTTTTATGCAATTTAGCTGAACAAAACCGATTTTGAATTTCACCTTAAATTGTGGGTTATTTCTGAAAATTCACAAAGGTGTGTGTGTGTATATTGCTTTCTCGGTGTTTACTTGAGAGGAAATTATCAGGTATTAATCTTTAGGTTTCTTGTTAAGATTTAACCCTGGTCAAAAAGTCTTACCTGAAATCTCTCAGTTATCCCCTTAAAAGAAATTTGTTGATGCTAGTCCAGCCTTGGAAGACGTGCTTTCATATTTGAAAGCCAGATATTAGTTGTATGTGTTTTGACAGTTTTTGCAGAGTATGGCATGTGCCTTTCAGGAATGTCTTTGGTTGGACACTCTGCGTTTGAGAAGTCAAAATTCCAGAAGTTTTAAGGAGTTGGTCAGGTTCTGCTCCAAAGGACTTGCAATTTACAGATTTTCATAGACCTGAATTTGTCCTTATCAACTGCCATGAGCACCGAGAGAGATTAAGAATTTCTAGGAGCTCAGAATCTGAGATATAATTGTTTTGAAGTGTAGGCAAAACATGACAGATCTGAAATTACATAAAGCTTGTGAGCTCAGGTTTGTGTTCAAGCTATGGCAGCAGTTTGGATTTCTTTGGAGAACTGAGAACAGCAAAAGAGTCTGCTGAAGTTCTTTAAGTAAACAACATAACTTTTTTATTTTTCACAATGATTTCACTAGCAAAAATATGATTCTAGCATTAAGGGTGCAGCATGAAATAGTGTTGTAATAACTAAAAATAACAGGTAACAGATTAGAAAATACAACTTTCATGTATAACCATTCATGTGGAAAAGTCATTCTCAAAGACTTAGCTGCAGTGTAAAGTAAGTTTAAAAAAGAAAAGGGGGTGTATGCATTATGTTTTGCAGATGTTTCAATCCATCTTCATTTTTGTGAGGAACCAATAATTTATGGCTTTTTGCTGTTCTGAATGTCCTCTGAAGTTTGGAATAATCCTGTAAACAGGGCAAATTCAACAGAAAGGCCACTGTGTTCTAGATTTAATATTCTCTTATGGATATTAATTGGCAATAAAGATTCTAATCCCTCTCTGTTTGAAGGATGATGCTGTCTTAAAGTTTACTAAAAGTTTACTGTTTAGTTGTTATGCCACTTTCTCAAAATCAGTATGTTTTTCAAAGCTACAGGCTTGTTGGAGCAGTAACGTTAAATCTGTCATTTTAATTACACGTACTTTGTATTCTGAAACATACTAACAGCACGTGTACCACAGAAGTACAGTAAACACCATGCTACATTGAGTCATTTTACACTTTCCCCCTCCCCCAGACTTTCAACGAATTTGAGATAGAACAACATCAAGAATGTGCTTACGACCACTTGGAAGTGTTTGATGGTGAAAGTGAAAAATCTCCGATTTTGGGACGCTTGTGTGGCAACAAGATACCAGACCCTCTTATTGCTACTGGGAACAAAATGTTTCTCCGCTTTATTTCTGATGCGTCAGTTCAAAGAAAAGGCTTCCAAGCAACGCACTCTACAGGTCAGAAAATCAGGATATGCTTTACTAATAACTTCCCCTTTGTTCTTTAGTGGAAGTTATTCACGAATTTATTTTACAGGAATGGGATGAGTTAACAGATATGGCAATGTTACAACTAAATCTAATAAAACCTTAAGAACAGTAGGAGAAGTCTGAGATTGGAGAAAGTGTTCTCTAATATTTCAGACTTTTCTTTCTCCTTCTGTCTCTCTGATAGCTAAGCAATTAAAAGATTTTGCAGCACAATCCAGTAAAAAGAAGATATTGGCATTGATAATTTCTGAGGATTCATGCCATGTAAAAGATTCAATAGCTTTTCATTGTATTTGTGATGGCGATACTTCACTCGGGCATGCAATGCACCTCCATTACGTTCCTGTTCTAACTTAAACAAAAGAGTTTTGTGTAAACAGCTGTTACTTTACTGTAGAGCTAAAAAGGAAAGACAAGCCAAAAAAGAATAAGAAAAAACAATAGTGGAGACTTTCTTAGGACCTTAAGAATATAGTCTCCTTCGTATTTACCATTTAATTTTGTTCTTTGGCAGAAATTGCTGAAATTGAAAAGTGTTTTGCAATTGCATTAATAGATGACTTGGGACGTTTTCAGTGTGTGCATTATTTCGCCGAGGATGCTTGGTTTACAGTGACCCCTAGTGCTAAATCTATGAACTGCCAGTGCCTGCTGTAAGATTAGGGGGCTTGCGTTTGTTTGGGTTTTTTTGCTTTCCTCTTCAGCCATAGGGTCTGTCCTTATTTTCCAAAGTCCATTTTTATTCCCCCAGTACTTGGCAACAGATATTAATGCAAAAAATATTTATTAAGTATCTGTGCTAGTAGATAAGGTTTACTGACAGGTAGCAGTTATTGATAGAAGATAGTTACTGTAAATACAGAATCATAGAATCATAAAACGGTTCAGGTTGGAAAAGACCCTTGGAATCATCGAGTCCAACCATTAACACTACAGTACAAGTTCGCCCCTAAACCATATCACCCAACACCACATCTAAGCGACATTTAAACACATCCAGGGATGGCAACTCAACTACCTCCCTAGGCAGTCTGTTCAGTGTCTGACCACTTTTTCCGTGAAGAATTTCTTCCTAGTGTCCAGTCTAAACTTGCCCTGTTGCAACTTGAAACCATTCCCCCTGGTTCTGTCCCCAATTACCTGTGAGAAGAGACCAGCACCAACCTCTCTACAATGTCCTTTCAAGTAATTGTAGAGCATGATGAGGTCCCCCCCTCAGCCTCCTCTTCCTTAAACTGAACAGTCCCAGCTCCCTCAATTGCTCCTCGTAAGATATAATTTGATATTACCAATAGTATTTGTCAGGTTGATATGTAGTGCTCAGCTAACAAATCTTCATGTATCAATGTTAGCATTTTCTCTTTTTTTCTCTTCTGCTTTGTTAAGAATAATTCTAGAAGTTCATTGATTCAATTTCCCATTCAGAGAAAGATGGTAGGCAACAGTATATGAGCTATTTGCTCTTCATGATCTGGGCCTGGAAAACAAAAAGTTTAGCTACTTGTATTTCAATTTATTTTTCTTGTGGAAAATTCTGTCTTACAAGTGTGCTATTGTTTGCCTTCCCTACCACAATAGTCCCTTTCCTTAGATGGAAAATGGTAATAATTGCTTATTTTTAAATTACCTCAGGGTAAATAGTTAAAGGTCAGAACTCTTGTTAGAAACAGGTGTAGTAAAACTGTCTCATTTTTCTTACTTTCAGCTTGCAGAGTTGCAGCAGTCACTATGTGAAAGAAATTCAGATGTATACTCCCTAACTTTTAAAGACTGCTGGTTATGTTATGACTTGCTCAGATCTGCTGAGTTTTATGTGCCTTAACTGTAACAACTTTCTTGGTGTGCATAATAGTGCTTTTCTGAGAAAGTCTGGGGCATAAAATCTGCACAGCTTTTAAAAATGTTATAAAAATTACACAGTTTGCCTCCATAAAAGAGGACACTTATCTCTGTCAACTACTGTTCCACAAACTTCTCACTAGTGGAACAGCTCTGAGGCAGCTTTTAAATCAGAGACAACTTGGATCTTCCAACCTTTTCTTGCAGTCTTGAGCCAAACACAGATGTTCTGGGTTGTTCTGGGAAAGAACAACCCCATGTACCAGTATAGACTGGGGACTGGCCTGTCGGAGAGCAGCGTAGAGATCCTGGTGGAAGCAGGATGACCATGAGTCAGCAATGTGCCCTCGTGGCCAAGAAGGCCAATGGCATCCTGGGGTGTATTAGAAGGGGGGTGGTTAGTAGGTCTAGAGAGGTTCTCTTTCCCCTCTACTCTGCCCTGGTGAGGCCACATCTGGAATATTGTGTCCAGTTCTGGGCCCCTCAGTTCAAGAAGGACAGGGAACTGCTGGAGAGAGTCCAGAGCCACAAAGATGATGAAGGGAGTGAAACATCTCTCTTATGAGGAAAGGTTGAAGGAGCTGAGTCTCTTTTCTTTAGCTTGGAGGAGGCTGAGGGGTGACCTCATTAATGTTTATAAATATGTCAAGGGGGAGTGTCAGGAGGACAGAGCCAGGCTGTTTTCAGTGATGTCCAATGACAGGACAAGGGGCAATGGGTGCAAGCTGGAGCATAGGAGGTTCCACAAAAATATTAGAAAAAACTTTTTCACTGTGAGGGTGACAGAGCACTGGAACAGACTGCCCAGGGAGGTTGTGGAGTCTCCTTCTCTGGAGACTTTCAAAACCCACCTGGATGTGTTCCTGTGTGACCTACTCTAGGTGATCCTGCTCTGGCAGAGGGCTTGAACTAGAAGATCTTTCAAGGTCCTTTCCACCCCTCTTACATTCTCTGACTCTGTTCCATGGGAATTTTACCTCTGTGCTTTGGACACATATGTGAACTAATAGATATGTAACAAGCGTATGGACAGTGGATTGTATTTCCTTGCTTTACTTTCTCTAGCAAATCAATGGTATGCAATGGAAATGGGCCAGGTTGCATTTGGACCTGCATAGCTGTGCAGATAGATGGAGAAAGCTGAGGAAGCTGGTTCTTTCACTTCTGACCTGTTGGCAGAACTTCCTCAGTAGAAGGACTTGTGTAATATAACAGCAGTGAAGGAATAACTGGATGCTCTGCCCAGAGTTGTCTGTGCTGCTGTATTCCTGGCATCTTCACTGCTTAATGGCCTCTTATTCTAGTAGATTCTGATGATGATGTTTATTTGCCTTCTGTGACTTTTTCTGGCTTGAAACACTACCCAGATTCCAAATTTCCATTGAATATTTCAGCAAACAGGATAAAACTGTAGCAGCAGAGGCAGTAAAGTTTCAGAAAATAAACTGAACAGAAAGACTTTCTCCAAGTGGAGAAAAACTTATAAAATGGCGGTTTTAAAGTGTAACACGGTTTTAGAAAGACATTCTGTTATATTTTGTTTTCTCAGAAAAGACATAGCCGATCCAGAAGGAATTTATAAAAATGTTCTGGATAGAACATTAAACATCATTGTTTGAAGAGTGATTTGGTTTTGCTAATACAGGCATCTAGTTCCTTTCTGGATGGCCTCATTTATGGTTCCTGGCCTCTGTCCGCTGCTGCAGGAGGTTGCAGGTCAGCTGTAGGTCCTGTTTCTATCTGTCAAGCCTGGGAAGACATCTGTATCAAATATTGGCATCTCAGATGTCACCCAGTTTAGGATCCAGTGTCACTTCCAAAATGACTGTAATAATTCAGTATGGCAAAGCTGAATCAAATATATAGTCTTGTTTTGCTAGACCAGATAGCAGGCGTTTAAGCTTTTCTCATGTGTCCAGCTTGTTAAAGAGTCAGGAGCAAGTCAAGCAAGTCTTAGGTTTGTAAGGATCCTAAAAGCCCCTAGAAAGGTCAGGAAAGAAGGGAAGGTTTTTGTTCCTTAGCCAATCTAGAAAAAAAGTCTTTCACCTAAAGCTGTCAGATCAACGTCATTTTATGCATCAGATGTATTTCTTTACAGTCACATGTGGACATCGTGCCTACAGCAAAGCGAACATACCTGAGTGATGGAGGGCACTGTGGGTGGTGGAGCTGGGGTGGTGCTGGGAGCAAGGCTAAGCAAGCGGTGCACTGCTCTGCTCCCTGCAGACCCATCGAAACACCAGCTTAGTCCTTAAGGAGTTGAAATCTTGACTTATCATTTCTAAAATCAATACTTTATCCTAAAATGTAAGGCCATAATCCATGAGATAAGGGCAGGGGAAAGGGAATTGGGAATTGCCTATTTCTGCAAATTGACTGCAACTTTCCTTTGAGCTTCTGTCCACTGTAGCAAGCAGAGGGTAAAAATGCAAGATAGTTCATTAAACATTTTGTCCATAGCAGCTGTTCTGTGTCTGAATCAGGGAGATGTTCTTAATGTTGGCAACAGTCCAATCAAGAAAAAAAAAAGTAAAAAAGAGAAAGTAAATGACATCAAGAATAGGAAAAAAAAAAAAAAAAAGAAAAATCAGTATATTAAAATACCAATGAGAAATAACAATTTGAACTACCTAATCTGACAATTTTTCAATCATGTACTATCTGTTCTTTAAAAGTAAAAAAGCATTTGAAATTTTAGATTGAACAATAAATAATGCATAATGGTTTACTCACATAACTTGTATTTTCTGTTTTGATTCCTCCATTTCTTTATTAAGAAAAAAAATACATTAAAAAATAAAGATTTGCTCATTACTGTCATTAACTCCCAGCTGACATTTGACTCCTCACAGTATAGCATTGAAATTGGTCGTGTTTACTGTGGGATGGAGTCCATGACACTGAAGTCAAATTCAAAGTGTCTCTTCACCAAAGCTTAGAAATGTACGTGTCTTGCAATTTGTTTCAGTTTATCATAAAATGCTAGATCTATAATATCTACATCCAACCAAAATGCAGATAAAATTCTCTGTTTATTAATAAGCACTGAATCTAAACTTGTGAATCTTATGGTTTGGTTCAAGCTCCTTTGCCCCTGGTGTTTTTACTGGTGTGGTAAGGGATGGTTTGCAAGGTAAAACAGCCTCCACCTGTCTCTTGGAAACATAACACTAAATTTTTTGAAGTACGATTTTCTATCTATTGTTGGTTGCAATTTAGTAACACTTAATTCTCAAATGCATAACACCTATATATTTAAGTTACTATAGAAGATGAATTCACTTGCTCTTTAAGATAGAATAATACTTTTAATTATAGCTACTGAAAATGCCTGGAAAGGGTAAAGTACTAGCTACTGGTTTGGTTTCTTTTTTTGTGAAATGAGTTTTCAGCAATTTCTGTTCTCCATCAAGCTGGCTAAAGAGCAGCTTATTTGACTGTAAAGTATTTAAATGGTGAACTTCTTGAGCAGTTATAAACAAACGCTAAAGCCCCACATACAATTTGTTTCTGCGTACAAATAGAGATTTATACTCAAATAATGGCGTTGACATAAGGCAAGACTGCTCAAGACTCACCTCAGCAGCAGGCTTTCAGCTGCAAGACTTTATCTGGTAGTAGCAGTTTTCTCCTTACTGTAATCTTTTGCAGAGAAAGACCATTAACTACACAGCAAACAAGCCAGCAAGCTTGGCAGTGGTGTTTAATTTTGAGCTGGTTCTCCATGCACTGCATGATAGTTAAAGCTGATGCTCCTATGAAATACAAGGCTTTGCACTTGAATGCTGATTACACGTGTGCTAGAGGTGATCATCCCCTGCCACTTGCAAACAGTGACATCAACCCATGTGGAAACATTGTCACCACTAAATTGTGGATGTCCCACTTTGAGCACTTCTGTTGCTAGCCACATGCAACTCCCAAGTGCCTGCCCAAAGAGTGTCCTACTGCTTGGATGACATTCCTTATAACTTTGGTGTTCCTTGCCTTTTTGTGTTCACTTGAAATTTGTGAAAAGTACTCAAGCCTCTGTAGTTACAAGGCAGAATTTATGTAGCAAAACCTCAGACTGATGTATTTGTATTCATAGGGGGTAGTACTTCACTCTACACCTTGTTTGATTGACCTGCTTGTGGCATAGCAATGTACTCAGCCTGAAAAAGGCTGGATATCTATGAAAAGAAAATGCTAATTTGCGCTCAGTAAGCTTCCTTGTCCTTCTTTTCCACGTTCGTTTAGAGTGTGGTGGTCGTCTGAAAGCTGAAACCAAGCCCAAAGATCTGTACTCCCATGCTCAGTTTGGCGATAACAACTATCCGGTTCAGGCAGACTGTGACTGGCTACTGGTGGCAGAGCGGGGCTGTCGAGTCGAGTTAATGTTTCAGACTTTCGAGGTGGAAGAAGAGGCAGACTGTGGTTATGATTACGTGGAGCTCTTTGATGGTCATGATAAGGCAGCTGTGAGACTTGGTCGATTTTGTGGATCTGGGGTAAGTGACCAAGTGCTGAACTTTTTATTTCCACAACAAAAAGAATGAGATAGACAGGGCAAGGGAAGGAAAGGTTCAAGAAGTGATAAAGTTCAGTTACTATACCTTATAATGAAGACACTAGATTATCTGCTTCATATTATTGCTATTTTTAAATATACATTTCAGGCTTGCAGTACAAGTATTCCCTTGAAATATTTTCAACAATAAATATTCTTATCTAGTATTTGACCAAAGTATGGTAATGTTACGTTAAGATTTAGCTAGCTGACAGTGAAATGTTTACCAGCACCCCAAAAATAGCAATATTATCCCTTACAAAAACAAAAATGCACCAGTGTCGAAAATGATCGCATAAAAATTCTTTCAATTTGAATGAAGAAGACATGTTTTTCAGAGAAAGAGGTGCTTGGGAAACATTTATTATATGCTCATCTACTACTTAAATCTGATTTTAGGAAAAAAAAAGTGCCCTTAAATGGTGTCATTAATATGGGCCTTAAGAAAGCCCTGTCATCCCATATACATATCTGACATGTTTCAACTGTGAGGCATGAAGAAAACTGGTCAGGAGACATCCTGAAAAAAGGATGTATCCTATTTCTCCTATTAGGCTTGCATTATTCTGTTGGCTACCTGCCTTGAGAAAGGTGATGCAATGATACCACAAGCCCTTATCAATTCTTTGTATGTGTGCAAATGCACGCAGACTTTCATACATGCACTCTTTGCCTAGATAAAGGATTTGAAAGACTCTACATGAGATGATAGGAGCTCTTAATTAACCATGTGTCACTTTTTTGATTCAGCCGCAGTGCTATATCGAACATCTCCATCATTCAGACAAGTTAACTGTAAGCTGGCTTAAATCTTTTTAGGGCATTTTTGAACATTTAAAGATGCAGCAAAGGTGCTACTACTGAACTGTAGGCAATATATTCTAAGGTAAATGCTACAGCAGAGCCAAACGTCTACTCATTTACACGAAACAAAACTTTTCTTTGCAATTATTTTACAAGTGGGAGGGCAGTAAACTGGAGAATAGTCCAACCTCAGGCTGATTTTATTCTTTTTTGAGGGGGCGGGGGAGGTGGTGGTGTGGTTGGATTTTGTTATTTTGTTTTGGCTCAGGAAAGATAAAATCATAGAATGGTTTTGGTTGGCAGGGACCTTAGAGTTCATCTAGTCCAACTTCATTGCCATGGTCAGGGACGCCTCCCACCAGACCATTGCCCCATTGAGCGTGGTCTTGAACACTTCCAGGGATGGAGCTTCCACAGAGGCCACAAAGGGGTGATGGAATTAAGTAGAAAAGCAAGTGAAAGTCATCCAAACTGAAGTGGGAAAAAAGCACTATTAGTATATATTACCACCCTTTCAAATTTACTAAAAGGTCTTTGTACTTCAGCTGATATTTCTGATCAATGTACTTCACTAATAAAACAGAACATCATGAGGAAAATCAAGAATAAGATGGAAAATAGGTACTGGAGCCTGTTGTTTATCTAAATTTAGAATATTGTTTATGGTCCTGTCCAGCCACTTACATGTCTCCAGCAGAACTATAGAAGTTAACTGAGAACGATAGAAGAATGAAGAGCTTTGTTTTCTTTGTCTCATAAAAAAAAAAAGATTGCAGACATACTCCCTACAAATTTGAGAAGTTAAATCAGACTCAGGAATTATGATACCACATTGATTTGGATTGTGTGAAGAAATGTGTTTCAGGCCCAGAGATAAAGATTGAAAGAGTGCAGATTTATACAAAAGCAAAAATTTGTAATAGGTAATTTCAAAACTTCTTCCAGCAGATAAAAATCTAAACGTTATGATTTAAGATGACCTTCAACTTTTAGGAGTTTAGGTTTTCATTTCCTCAGTCTGTCTCAAAAATTCCTAGCCTATAATTGAGAGGTGAATGAGATAGAAGTATTCTATCTGATGATGTCAGATGACACCATATGGGACACAGTGGAATTACGTGACAAGGCCTAACAGTAATATAGAAGTATCCATAAGAAAAAAAAAAAGTGGTTGAAAGGGATAAATACATACAGTGGGCAGATAATTTATTTGTTTATTCATTTATTTTAGCCACCAGAAGAAATTTATTCCGCAAGTGAAGGTCTTCTACTTCACTTTCACACTGATGATACAATCAACAAGAAAGGATTTCATATACGATACAGAAGTATAAAATATCCAGATAGTGTGCACACCAAAAAATGACACAAAAACCTCTATGCCAGAAGAGTGAGAAAGAAAGAACGCACAGTGGAAAGGAAGGTGTGTCTTTTTTTAAAACTGAAGTTATTAGCACAGATGTTTTATATGAGTTCAGTTGAAATGATGACTTATAAGACCAGAGACTGAAATAAAATTAAAAAAAAAAAAAAAATCACCTATCCCAGTGGAATAGTCAAGATGGTGATGTGCAGGCTCCGTACTTGACTGTCTCTGCAAAGGTTTTGAAAGGACTTTGCATGCAGGGAGAATATTAAGCTTTTGTTCATGGTTTGACATTTGTCATAGATGCGTGCAGATTCAATCAGTTGTATTCACGGGAAGTGACCCTGCAGACCGTTCTCCCTTCTGACAATTGTATGGTGTCCAGGAAGAAAAAAAAAGCTCTTTCAGGACATACACTCAAAATACTGTCCTTATATCTAGTTGCTTTGACTTGTATCCTGCATACGGCACGTACAAGGACTTGAAAGAAGATATGAAATGGGAAGGTCTTCCTGCATTGTTCTGTATTTTTTACAAATTCCTCTGTCGTATCAGGTTATCAGTGTTTTGAAACTGGAAAATCCTACTTCTGAAACATAACTGATCTTTAGAGTATTTTGTTTTACTAAATGACTGAGAAGTCTGAACTGTTACATTGGTCATCACTAGTTGACCAATCACTAGTAAACTGAATTTGAACAGTCTAAGCATCTGAAAATGTTTGGTTTACTGGTTTAGTAAGCTATTGCTGATGATGTGCTCTTATTTTGCACTGAATATAGAAAGAGACTGAGATGTAAACCTGTCCCAAATAAAAAATCTGTATCCATGAGAAACAGAAAGTCAAGGATCATCTGAACCTCCTCCTACTGATTTTTTTTCCAGCAGACCTCTTTGTGAACGAGCTAATTGGTTTAGCTACTCGGAAATGAAGCTGCAGTAGTATCTGAGAGGGAGGTTTCCCAAAGAGTTTGTTTTTTTTTTTTTTTTTTCCTGGGAGTAAGAGTATCTCTGATGGTGGAAAAAGCAAAACAAAACAACAGACCCGGGACTCGTTTGTTATCTAGAGTGAATTCCTATGGTGCTATTCCATGAACATTAAAAACAAGAAAAAAACCCAAGAAGTTTTAGACTTTTGAGCCAACAGCTTGCAGATCATGAATGTCTCACTATGCCTGGCTGCATCTGGAGAAGGAAGGCTTTACTGCTCCAAGGAAGAGTGGGTTGCAACAGCAGCGCTAGTCCTGTGGAACAACTACTACTATTGCCTTAGAATCCTCGCACACGGTCAGACAGATCTTCCTGTAGATACACCTCTATTATTTGATAAATAATTCGACGAATCGGACATCTTAACGTACACTAACAAAAGGATCTTCAAGCAAAAGCCCCATCTGCAGAGCAAGATCATCTGCTGTAAATACAGTGACCTGCTTTTGACGTAGATATGTTATGTTTAGAACTGAGATATTCTATGTGCTTTAGGCCATACATGGCTTTAGTCATAATGTATATGCATTATGTAAGTATTGTATGAATGAGTGCTCCAGGGGAGTAAGAAGTATTGTATGGGTGAAAATTGAAATGTTTCTTTATGTGCCAAGTTCTATCAGGATCCTGTTTGACTGTAGCAACTTTTCTTTAAAGGCATCATAGACAGATAACGAGGACTTATAGTTGGCAAGAATCAACTTTAAACAAAGTATTATGTTTCACTTAAAAGAAATATTATTTTGATATCCTTTGATGTAAGTTGCTACTCAGATTAGCTTAGTTTCTGTTACCTTACTATGAACATACATTGGCACTAATAAATCTGACCTTTTTTTATAAAAATAAAAACCAGATGTCTGTATAGGTGTCATTGGTTGTTTTAACAGTATTATTGCTGCTCATATATGACCATTTTCCTTTCAAGACAGTGTGTGTGTGGAGTTAAAAAGCTGAATAATTTCTGTATTGTATAATGCTGCTCCACTGTGGTCTTGTTTGTTTTGTTTTTCAGGGTGTTTGCACAGGAAGTTAACTGCAAACATTTTCTCCAAGTTCAGGCAGAAATATTACTATGGTTTAAAAAAAAAAAAAAAAGGTATTCTTAACCTTGATACATAATTTATCAGCCAGGTGGAATTCCAGCGCTCAAACTTCTAAGAGGAAAAGCAAGCAGAAGCAGTCTCTCCCTGGCATGGATAGTCAAAAGAAGTTGGGAAAGTTTGAGGCTGGGAGCATGTTCTCTTCTTTCTACTTTTCTGTTCCAGTCTCCTGTTAATATTATCTCCCTTCCATTTGCTAAGCAAAATATTTTAAGTCTTCCTTAAGCTTGGCTTTTTTTATTCCCCTCGGGGTTACTTTAACAACCACAAGGTTGAACCAAGATTATTGTTTTTTGGAAGGCTTTTTTCTGTGGCTCCTGTATAAATCCTCCTGTCCTATGTTAAATAGTGCAACTGGAGCAGTTGGGAAGAAGGGTAGACTGGGTGAGCTGATGGCAAGAACACCGTACAGGGTATTTCCAAGACGTGGTGGTAGATGATTGTGGTCACATCAAAGTATTGCTTTCTAACACAGTATGTCTGGGATTATTTCACATGGAATATGTAGAAATCAGAAGAGAGTTGCTGTTACTTTGAATACAAGTTTAGTTTTATTTATCTAATTGCTTATTCTGTTGTAGATCCCATATGCTTAAGAGTGATGAAAAATGAGGAAGGTGTTCTTAATTATCTTGCTAATAAATGGACCATATGGATCATATCTTCACATTGGCCATGATCCTAGGCAATGCCTTATGGTACTATCAGATGCTATTAAAAATGTAGTTATTTCCTAGCCCAAGGAGGTTTTTCCTGATGTAATAAAAATCACATCTTTAGTGCAATTCTTATTTAATGGAAGCATGCTTTATAAATAGCCTAACAATAAGAAAATAATGAAAAAATCATTTATGGTGATGAAATTGTGAAAAACAATGTAGTTTATCCAAAAAAAAAACCTTTGAAATTGAGAAATTTGTTCATATTGATTAACAATATTGCTGTTGAGTAGTCAACAAGACAAAATCCAGTGGGCTGGAGATCCAGCTTTGAGGCCTAGTTACAGTGCATTTACAGGCAACACTCTCAGCAAGGTGAAGATGATAGTTCCTTATTCTGTTTCCTGTCTGATGCAAACTTTCTTGACTCTGGGTAAGCTGGTGGATTCAGATTAATTTTCCTTTAACATGACATAAAGTTTTCTTCTTAGCAACGTAAAGAGATTCTGACGTGTGCTGAGTATTATTCTTTAATATTGTTAAATTCGGCGTAAAGTGTTAAGTTGAAGGAACATGCTGGATCTGTGTGGCTGACTGGCTCTTGAAGAATTTAAGTCTGTAGCATACCAAATTCTGTGATCAATACCATGCTCAGATAAGAGGGAAGATATGTTTGTGAAAGGCTATCCTTCCATCCCTTAAAAAAAAGATAAAAGTCATTGGTGAAAATCAGTTAGAATGGCTGCCTTACATGAGAGCTTGGAAGGTCTAGCTGAAGTGAATAAGTCAAGGTAGGTGTACACAGTAGATATTCTGTTCTTTGCTGGGCCTTTGTTATAATCTGCAACATATTTGAGTAATCTTGCCTTGCTCCGAGATGCACGAAACGCTGAGTTGACCGAAGCATGCGTGAGAGCCAGATCAGGTCCTTAACACAGTATGGGAGCATTACTTTTTCATTTAAAGCAGATTGCATTTAAACTGCTGTAAAAAATTAATTTGGTGGAAGTTTTATCCACCTGGGGAATCAGCTCTGCAATTTAACTATGTTGCCGGGGGTGCAAGTGGCACACCTCATTTTTTATAATGGAGGAAACTGTTGACCTCACAGGCTGTGCACTGCGCTAACTCTAGCTGTGTGCTGCATCACCATAGAGCATGGTCAGTGCTGAGACACACTGGAACTTTAATTAAATGGTTCTGCTCTGCCAAAACAGGGACCTGGTATGGATATGTAATTTCAGGAAAGTGTTCAGTCTTAAGATACATCTGGCTAGTAACCTGAGGGGACTTTTCCTTTGACTTCAAGTCTTGAATTGGGTCAACAACCTTATCTAAGGACTTGCTCTTATTTTATCTTTGATTATTATGATCAGAGTACTAACTCATCAGTAAAAAAAAGGAGCAAGAACAAACAAAATTCTTGAAAAAGGAAAATATAAAGATACCACAGATCCAACTACATACATCAAAAAAAAAAAAAGGAAAAAAATGTAGTCTCCCAAGTCAGAACTGTTGATATGTTAATTTTCAATGCATCCTTCATATTCTTTAAAAAAAAATAATGCCATATTGCTTTTGCTTACTTGAAGTAAAAATTAGATGATTAATTACATTGGTTAGTGAATTTTTGAAGCAGAGAACTGAAGACAACATAAGGAATGAGTTGATTTTGGTTCCTAATGATGCATATCCTGAGTACTACCTGTTTGTGAGAGGGTGTAACACTGGACTTATAGCTCTTACAGTCTGAGTTTTTTTCCTCTAGCACTCTCAAGTTTTGCTGCTCTAAGCTGAATACTTAAGGCAAATGTTTTTATTTCTCCTGGTTTGTCGTTCTGAGTGAAGCTACCATTCTGCGGCAGCTGCAAAAGCATTTAAGTGGTAGTGGCCTTGGGTGAACAGTGAAAGGAAATATTAGAAAGGCTTGGGTCTCGGTTTTGATCCTACCTCTGCAATTATTTGCTCTCATTTTTTTACTTGTAACCCATAAAATCCTATCCTAAGCCAAAATTAAGTGACATGAAATATCTCTATAAAGGAACATTTGTTTTATTCGATGACCTTCAGATGTAATAAATCTTCCTGTGTTGTTGAGACATTGACTATGCATATGCAGGTACTCTTTACCATGTGATAGCAACCTCTGAAATAGAAGTATACCAATAATTGTTAGCAATGTAAAGTCTTTTAGAGCATATTCAGTGACCTTTCTCTCTCACCAAGGTGATGCTAAAATTAGCACTTTCTTAGGCATGTGTCAGGTAAGTGGCCGCACAGTGAAATACAATGGAGGGAGGTTACAATGAAAAAGGAAAATGGCGTTTTGACTCTTGTGCAACGTGTGGTTCCCAGAGAGGAGAGTGAAAATGGTTTAGAGCACATTACAAGAGCATGGGTAGGAATGAAAGAATGAATTTAAACGCTACAATATTTAAACTGAGTGTCAGGAGACCTTTCCAGTGTCAGAGATGGAATAGTTTCCCAGGGATGATAGTCCTTTCTCTCAAATATCAGGAGCTTTATTGTACAGAATGTTGCCTAATGGAGCAAGAGCGATAACCAAAGGTGCCTTTGAATTGCAAAACTCTGTGCTAAACTCTGTGCAAAACATTTGCTGTCTGATCAATGAATTTAACAGTAATAATGATACATTTTCATAATTAAAAAAAAATGAAGCTAGTGACGACAAAAACACTTCTGTTACTATGGATAGAAACCAACAATAACCTGCATCTGCAGCTGGGGTATTTCTAGTCAAAATTCTAAAGTGAATCCTAATATATAGCTGGTGCTGGCAGTTGTTGAGATGCCTTTACTATGATGTTCTGAAGAGCTGCATGGCCAAAAGCTGATTTCTTTGAGAAAACTTGGGCTGTTAATGCACTTGCCTTTTTCTGTGTTGTTGCTGTCTCTTTGGATGATCAGGATACAGTTTTCATAGTAAAATCCTTAGCCTTGGCTATGCTATATAGGAAGACCATGTGGAGGTGAGAATATTTATCTATTAACATGATTAGTTACTTAAAAATCCTCATTGTTATGCCAGCAAAGGCAATGATATCCTGAAGACAATGAATAAAGCATTTTCTGGAATATTTCTAGATAATCACAGTAGTAAGACAATTTTTCAGCTTTTAATATGAATCTTCCTTGAGATTGCTGCATCGTTGACACAATATTTGATAAAATGTGGGGTTTAGAAAAGACAAATTCTGAATTTTCTCGGTCATTTTGACTTGTAGGAGCACAAAAATAGTTTAGTGTTAATCTGACTTTAAAGCTGTTTAAAGAATGGACTGTTCCATTATAACATTGAAGGAATTTTCTTATGTTTTATTTTTGTGCTATAAAGGAGGATCTTAATATTTGGGAAATTTAATGAGTGCTAAGTGAACTTAGTGTGTGGCAGCCTACCATAATGCATCTTGATGAGGGAAGGAGGAAGGCAGGAAGGGGCAATTCTCAGTGTTGTTTACAGAAACTCTGGCTCATAAATTCTCTATTCCAAAGGGCATGTTTGTATTTTGTTTATGTATAGGCACAATGAAAGTTTTGCTGAGAATGTCTTGCAATACCTTTATCCTCCTCTGAACTTGACTGTGAAAAATGTAGTTCAGCTTGATGAAATCTTTTAGTTGAATGATACAAATTGAATGCTATAAGGTATCAAATACTTTTATCTAGTCATATTTCCAAATGTCCATTAAGAATATGCTGTTCTCTAAAGGAACACAACATTTTCCACAGCGGTTTTACCTTAAAAGATATTTAAAAATTATGGTGCATTAAGCCATCCAGGTACCTTCTTCTCCCTGCCTTGTATTGCAAGGTCCTGGCCTTAGGATGTCCTTTACTGAACATGCTGTTATGCAGGCAATGTGATTAGTTTCCCTCTAGAAAAGGCAATTGGTGATCCTTGCAGTTGCTGTTTTTTACCCAAGGAATGTGGATTGGTTGGTATATTTGGTGAGTATCAGTGAAAACAATAAAGAATATATTTAGAAATATAAATTGGATTAAATTTGTTTACCTTATACTGAGGACTACTCAATCAGAGTCAATTGGTAACAAAGAGATTTGACAGAAGTGAGATTATATAAATTAAATTCCCTCTCCTCCTTTTCTTGACCACAGCATATATTCCATCTCTTATGGGAAACCACATATTCACTGCTTTTATCTAAAATCTGACCTTGCAAGAGCAAGTTGGAGAAAAACAGTTTTTGAACATCTAACCTCCCACTGCAAAAAATGTTTTGGAATTGTCACAACGTGTCTTCATAAAGAACTCCTGAGTCCGAATGTGTCTAAATAGGATTTCAGACTATGGAGTAGAAGCACTGACAGAGAACAGAAAAATGGAAAGGTTGTGGTTAAATATGGTGGTGTTATTACTTCTGCAGACAAGACAAAACTTTATTTTTTTCTTTCTACTTTTGGTCATGATCTTCATGGCTATAAGATCAAAGGAAATATCCCAAATGTGTCCTTTAAAATCCCTTCTTCTGGGTGGAGCCATTAAATGGAGAACAGCTGTTTGTATCCTAAGTGAGATGGATTGTTTCAAGTGAAAAAATAGTCTCTGGAAATGGTGTTCAAATGAAAAATGCTTGCTGTTGCCAACATCCTCAGTGCTTGATGTCTCTCCAAAAAGGAGGGCTACAGTTGCATGTTATGTCACTTTATTAAATACTTTGCTCTGACACAAGTCACCTGAGGAACTTCAGAATTTGTTGTTCAGTTTCCTACCTCATTTATTCAAATATGTAAGAAATACAGTAGAAATCAGATGCGAGTTCAAAATTTATGGTAAAATAACATCAGGACTGAATAAATAAATGGATCCCTGGCATGAACAGTAGAGTTCTGAAAGAGAGTTATGGTTACCCAAGTCTACATTCACATTTTACTTTCTTTGTATTGTGTCATATTTCTTCACCGAATTAAATTCCCGCTCAGAAAACCATCTATCAAGACACTTTTTAAAGTTGGTTTCATCTTTCCCACTGGAAATTTGTTTTAGTGAAATGATCTCTTCTAGACAGTTGTAATTAACTGCTCCTAAGTAGACATGAGGAACAGAGAGACTTTGTTTACACTCTTTTCTGCTAAATTTTAGTGGGTAACATCGCATGGGTTTTGACATTGTTTCTTTTGATTATTCCCTTATGGACTCTGAAATAAACTGTGAAAGCTTTGAAGAGGATATGTTGGATTGACTGAGTATGTATGAGTTCTATGCTGGTTAGGTCACTTCCTTTATTTCATTAACATGTAGAAATTTCCATTCTGTTCCTACAGATCTCAAATATATTTCAGTGCAAGGGTGGCTCACCAGTATTTCATTCTCTGGCACACACAGCAGTACAGGCTGCAAATGGGCAAAGCCATGGGCTTGTTTGTAAAGGCTCAAACTGGTAACTTGAAGATGCTACAGTGCCATTGTGTGACCTGCATCCATATACTTTCAAAGCTTGCTTCCTCATTTTCATCATGTTCTGCCTTGAAGGCCAAGATAACTGAGATGGTTGTTTTTCTTGAAGATGGGGTAAGGCAATTTTTACTAGACCTTTCAGTTGAAGAGCTCAGACTTGTTTAGCTTTGGATCATAACACAAAACCTGTCAGCTTAGCTTGACTTTTTCTAATATATGGTATTAGTAAGGAAGAGAACATTTCTTCTGGGGAAACATGTTTTATTTTAAAAGCTAGAATGGATTAATATTAACTGCTATTTTAAATTCACTTAAAGGTAATAGGTATACAAAAAGAAATAACATTCTTTTAGACTAATTCAACATGTACAACATGTCATAAACACACCAATCTGTGCCTTGTGGAATTTAATGGGTAATTTAATCTGGCTAAAGGCATGTTAATCTAATTAGATGCACACTTTCAGTATTTACTTGTGCCTACCTCAGAATTATTATTTGTTTAAAGAAAAATAATCTGGGACAACTTTGGACTTTGTCAGTTATTTCAGTTTAATTCAGACAACTCTTTCATGTTTCTGCCAATGTAGACTGTATTTTGAACATGAAGATTGTCCACTTTCTCTACTGAATATTGCCTTCGTGGTCTTTGGTCAGGAGGAGTTCTTAACTCCAGACTAGTGATAGAACGTGGGTGTATGTTGAACACTGCCCACTTAAATAGAGCACACTTGGGGCAAAGGAAGGCTTCACTGAGGCAAATTTTTCCGGGCAAACTGATGAATCAAACAACATGTCTTGTGCAGAGTCTTCAATCACCAGAAAGAAACAAAAATAAAATTAAGAACGGTTGTAAACAGGGCTTAAAAGAGGATCTTTGGTTTCTGCAAGAAAAAGAGAATCAGACCAGACTTAGAAATAGAAAATTAATTACAGGAGTGAGAGAAATCTGGCAATTCCAGAAGGAAACACAAGATAAAGGACCTGTAGTTTCTTAGTCTGGCACTCTTCAGTTGTAAAGAACATGTGAACAGTAGGGTAACTGAGGCTGAGAAAATCATGAAGATGTTTTATTACTTTCTCTAGATTGAAATGCAATCAAAGGGCCAGAGCAGTTAAATCATTACCAGGAAGGTGACAGAGTATATCATCTTCAAATGCTGTATACCTGTACGGCTCTGTAGAAGAGGCTGACTCTTGCCACAGCTTGGAAGGAATAGCTCCCATGCCAGAGGATTGATGAAGTCAGGTCATGAGGAATAATTACGAAGTTCTTCAGCAAGAGGGAAGCTGAAAAATGGAAATGGTGGTTGTGGCTAGCATCCCACAAAAAGTGTAGTGGCATTTATACAGGGAAAAGGGTTTAATTGAATTTTCTTGAAATTATAGGAATGCTGCGCTTTTATCCATTTTTTTTTTCCTGAGGAGATGGTCATTGTATAACACCTTTCTCTAACTGCTTTTGGCTTAGATTGGTGGATGAATGGCAAAGCCTGACAGATTTCAAACAAACTTTATAATCACTTTTCATAGAATCATAGAATGGTCTGGGCCGGAAGGGACCTCAGAGATCATTTTAATCCAACCTCCCTGTTGTGAGCAGGGACGCCACCTCTCGACTAGGTCAGGCAACACACGTGAGAACCAAACAGGAATCGAACCCGCGACCTTGGTGTTTCAAGCACCACGCTCAACCCACTGAGCTAAACCGGCTTTTGGTTCTGTACAGAATGAATTTAATTCTTTCTACTTTATTTTACGTCTACAGACTACTGAACTCTTCTCATGGTCTGTGCCAGGATCATGTGTCATTCATTTGGGATCACATGATCAGCATGGGTAAGTTCTAATCTGATTTATAGAGCTGATGATTGCTATTAACGAGCATGGTATTTCTACAATAACTTTATTGCTGTGTAACATAGCAGGGCCTGATGGCGATACTCACAGTCAATCTGTTTTATGAAGGCCTGTTTTTCATCCTACAACCCTATCCAAAATACCTGTAATATGGCCCAGGCTCAAAAAAAGAGATAATAATTATTAGCATTATTATTAACTCATTAATTAAAATTGAAAGTATTGTTCTTACAAGTAAAGTCACTGTTACTTTAAATAACTTGTTACGATACTCTGCAAATATGTAAATAACAAAGAATACAACATTTGGTGCTGAAATATTATTAGCTTTTACTTCTTTGGGTTAATTCCATCACATAAAGATCATGTGGAATTTTGAAGTTGTTGCTATTCCTCTAGAGGACAAATCTTCTCTAAAAATAGACACATGTACAAATCAGACAATGCAATCATTGCGACATCTGTGGTAGTAAGAAATGCAACAATACCTTCCACTAGATTTCCATATTTGTCGTATCTATCATAAAAGAAATCAATAGTGCCTCTCTTTGCAATTTACTTGGAGAAATACCTAACCAGAAATTGCTTTATGCACTTTTTAACCACAAAGTCTTTAAAACTACTACCAGAAGGAAAAATAATTGTTTGTATGTATGCAGAAGAATATAAATGAATAAACAAGTAATCGTGTGGGTTTGGGGAGAGGATGGGGTCTTTTATTTTATTTCGTAACAGGCAAAATGTCAGGAATATTTCCTTTGATTTTTTTATGTTTAAGCCTATTGGTTCACTTTTTCTTTTCCCCAAAATGGAGTTTCATTAGTATCATCAGAAGCGAAAATGAAATATTTCTTTTACAGTCAATCTATTTTTTCTCCAACTTTACTTAAACTCAGTTTTCAAGAAAGACGCTGAAGAAAGATCTGAAGAGCAATCTTTTCTAATCCAGATTTGGAGCACACTATGATTTAGTAACTTTTCTCGTGTCTTAAACATTTATTTAATCTGAAGTTTTATTCCTTTATTCCTTTTATACTTAAGCTTGCACCTCACTTGGACTGCAAAAGGCCCTTCTATTTTTCTCATTTCCTTTAAATTCAAAGATAGTCCATATTTGTTAGAACTATAGTTCCTTATTTAACTGCTTGTCAATCACTGTATCTGTTGGGACCACTAGGAAATCAGGTCTTTTTAGTTCTGTACAGCTGAAGTAATGAAGTTCTGTTCTGAGGTTGTGCAGGTCAGAATTTGACCCTTGCAGTTTATCATCCAACATCCTTCTGGAATTGAAAGACTTCAGCACCTTTTATCTACTTATTTTTAACACCTGGATCAAAGCCAATATAAGACATCTCTGAAATTTAGTGTAACCTGTAAGTCCTAAAGGAAAAAGATGGCAAGTCGTTTGCAGGAAGCACTTTTAAAAACATTAGTAGACTCAAAGTAAAATATATTCTTAAGTGAAACAATAATCTTCTTTCTTTTGTTTAAAGGAACTCTTCACCTCCTCTATGCCATTCTTTTACAATTCCTTAACTAAGTGTTTAAATGAATGCTATTGGCATACAGTGTGCTGAAGTGGTCTTGAGGCATCAGTGATGTGAAAGAATAAGACGGAGGTGAGAAGGGCTGTTTCAAGTCTGTCATCATCAATGGGAAAGTGGGAAGTTGTCGTTAGGCAGTTGTAATGGGTTGCACTTATTTCTTGTTCAAATGTTGCCTTTGTTTACTGGCTATCCTGCCATAATGATTTTTTTGAGTGGTGCCTGTATTGTGCCAGATGTAAGAAGTGAATGGGGTTGATGCACCCTTGAGCTCCCCTTCTCTCCCTGCTGAACTGAGGTGGGGCCATACAAAGCCAAAAAAGAAGAGGCACTTCATGTCGTTTGGCTACAGAGCGTTGCTTCAGTTTCTTGCTACCTTCCTGCATCTGGCACATATACAAATCATGTGTTTCTATACTATAGCCATCCTTGAGTCTCAGCAATGTGTCAAGGAAGGGAGCAGAAAGGACAAACCCTTACCATTTCTCTGAATCAACACCTACAGTGATGTATTTGGAAGTACAGAGGCGAAAGTCAGTGATGGAAGGGATTTGAATGGCCATAATGTAAGGACCCAAAGGTTGGTTTCTCACGAGTGAAAACTTCAGGAGGATTTATCCCTCTTCCACCTAGGTTACTAGCTGTACAGTTTAATCCATGTAGGGCATTATCAACTTCAGTCAAAAGCCTTTACCAAAAGAAAGTAAAAGCCAAGAACATGGCTTTTGTGGTTGAGGCCACTGACTTGGGCATTATGATCCAAGATAATTTTAATGTCTAGAAGGATTTATGATTGTATCTATCTTACCTATATTTGCTCTAATGTGATGGGATGAGTTTGTACTAATGAATTGTGATTTGCTATCATATAAAGCAGTAGGCTGTCTGCTGCTGTCCAGATATTGCCAGTTGTGTGAAAATACACTCTTTTCCCTTCATGATTACATTGTGGGGTTGGTGCCCAGTATTGAAAGAGGAATTTTTGTCCCCACATTCCTGCTTGAGAGAAATTACTCCTTTTTCCTTTGGTGAGGAAGATGGCAAGACCTCAGAAGGATTAACCTTCATTTTAATGTCATTTCCATCTTGTTCTTTGGGCTCTAATGACTGCAGGAAGGAGATTCTCAACTCTGCTGGCCAGTGACCTGTAGGGTTGCTTCTGCTCTCCTGTGTTTGGATGAATATGAAAGGAAGAGAGAGAGACTGTCATGAATCACATCCCCACAAGAAGAGCCAAATCAATTACAAGACTCAAGGACCCCAGTTACTGAGTTAAACATCTGCTTACACCTACACAGAAAACATCAACCTTGGCTCATGTTCATACAGGGTCAGGGTGGGAAGACAGTTGATGATTTTCTCCAGGAGCATGAGATGAACAAAGACACACAGCTAGTGTTCTGGCTAGAAGTTCTCTTTGGAGGCAGGGGGAGAAAAGAAAAAAGCCTTGCCAGGAAAAAAAAAGGTCTTATAAAGCAAGGATGAAGCCGCTCAAGAGTATTACTCTTTCTGAAAGAATCAGGAACTTCAGCACAGATAAATCTTGCTGCACTGTTACTGCCTCTTTAGGCAGATTGGTCTTGCCAGCCTAGTGAAGCACTCTCCAACTTCTTCCAGTATCTTCCCTCCTTTGATCCCTCAAAGCATCCTACACCACCTCTCATTATAGGGTGACTGATTGATTTGAGCATACACAGCTCAAATAAAAGCTTTGCCTTAAGTGTGTCAACCTGAAGAGACTTCATAGAGCTGCAACCAATAGATAAACTGTTTATACAAGATGAAAGTGGTAATAAGTTTCCTTTTCAGAAACTGCTTTTGTTTTTTGACATTACTACTATGCAAGGTAAAAATGAGGAAGAGAGATCTTTTACTAGTGAGACTTGTAAACAGGATGATTAAGGTCTAATTAAGATTGTTTTCCTCTGATGACTGCAGTTGAAGACCTGCCGTAAAGAGCAAATATTAATACACCAATAGTCATTGCTCTTGTTTCAGCAGCAGATTGCTTTCAGAGTATAAAAACCAACTCACTGTTTGCCTTTATAAAGTAGCCAAGTAGCTTCTGTAATGACAGCCTATGCAAATCTTCTTCCTACCAGTGTGTCTTGACAGCAGTGTACTCTGCTGTCAAGAGTTGGTCCTTTGACGTGTTGCCCCTGAAAACAAATACAAGTGCTCTTACCACCTCTGCATCCTGCAACACAGTGACAGGGAATATCTTTGCATGCTTCTTTACCAGGTGATCCAAAGGATAGCCAGCAACATGAATGGCATTTGAACAGTGTCATCTAATGAGCTCTAAATCCAGTATAATCCTTCAAAAGAGGTGACCAGTCTATTATACTTGCATCCATAAGTTCCTCCATCCTTCCCCAGATTAATTTAAGAACGTGCAAATACGGTGCGTCATCCTGAAATCCCCAAATTTCTGCTTTAGCTTTTTCATTCTTCTCTCCTGTGTCATGAACCCATCCATTAAGAGGCAACATTTCAGGAAGTGGCTATGTTTCCTTCTGTTACGTGACAGCAGTGCTGTTTATCAGCTCTTCCACAAGAGTCCCTCTTCCTGAGGCTGCACCATACGTGCAGTGCCTTGGCAATCAGACAATGTTTATTGTGTTCCTCACGCTGATTCAAGTCAGTGAGTAGATACTTGGTAAAGAAGGGGCTCATATATCATAGGTTTTTTTGAAGTGAGGCAGAGATGTCTTTTTTTTACGTAAATGCCATATGTGCCTTGAAAACCCTGTTCTTAAAACAGTAATTTACAATTTGTTGTATGTGGACTGTACCAGAGGAATTACTGAAGACAACTAAGTAAAATGAGTTCATATGTGCTGATCAACAGACTCCATATATGAAATTGCCAAGATCCAATCTTCATGGAAATAATTTTTAGGAGGCATATCTAAGGAAAATGTTCAGATTATCTACATATGGCAAAGACATTGAGAACTGCTATGCAAAAACTTTTAACTAGGTCATCTTCACTGAACACGGCCATAAACATAGCATGGCTGCAAGCCAGATTGGTCAACAGCCACCAAAAGAGTGAAGCCACATTCTAATATGTTCCTTATTCATGCTCAGAAAGCCACAAGTCTCGGTGCTTTTTTATAGCTAGGGATGGCCATCAGCCAGGACCCAGACTCCATCGCAACCATTAATGACTTGGATTTGTCATGCCTATGAGACAGAAAGCAAACTGACTGCAAGAGAGAAAGCTTGAGGAGGATAGTGGGCCTCCTCACTTTGTTACTCTTCCTGAAAAAGGCTTCGTTAGGCCTGCAGCATTGCAGTTAGATACATGAGCAGTGACTGAACGTCCTGACCAACACTCTTACTGCAATTCCAGACATATTTCTCTTGCCTATCATTAATGCTATTGTGAAATCAACCAGCAAAAAAAGACATTCTTGCAAAGCAAATGCCAGCATCTCAATACCATTGGCTAGACAAGCCAAACAGGTGAAGAAAGACATGCTATTGACTTACAGTCAGACTCCAAGAAATAATATTTGCATCTACCAAACACTTCCTTTTTGACATTCTTTTGCTAGTAGACATCTATTGTTTTCGAAAATGGAGTTGGTTAAAGAGGTCACTAATCTTGCATAAATTGTTCTGTTGTATTGTAGGTTTTGTGTGTTAAGTCTAAACTAGACAATGAAGCAACTTCACTATTAGTTCTATAGATTTGTGGGTCACTCTGAGAGATCATCCATGAAGTCAGAGAAAGACCTTTCTGTAAATGTTTCATTCTGCAGTATGTAAATGCACTTTATTAATATAGAAAGCTTAGGTGGGTCTTAGGCCACTCCATGATAGTAATACTGGTCTCCCTCTTGTTCTCAATGGAAGCAATATGAATTTTGCCATTTAATCAGTGCGAAAGATATAACTCAAGGTGCTGAATATACATGCTGAGAACACATTTGCAGGCAGCCCTCAGATAACTGCAGTCTCCGAATGCTTACATGTCTTGTAAACAGGGTAGTATATTGAAGTGCAAGGTTATAAACCTCAGCCCAAGGTATTCTATTTTCTTTTTATAATTGCCTCTTTGGCTAGTGAAGAGGGAATAACCTAGGTATTTTTAACAAAAGGACTTGGAAATTTCTGTCCCTTCATCTATTAACCACTTAACTCATAATCCTGCATGTAATGCTATTACAAATACATAAATAATCACTTCAGCCTTTAAGCTGCATGCACTGCTGAAATAACTTTGGAATATATTATTTCCGTAGCAGTTACTACGGCTTAAAAAACACACACAGAGCTGACAGCTCATTACATATGCTGAGAGCTTTCGGATAGTAAGTATTTTATTGTCATCTCTGAAGTAGCCAGCATTAAAATGGATATAGTGACTTCCCATGTCTCCATGTGAGGCTGTATTGGACAAGCTCCAAATGGCCTGGATGCCTTGCTGTTCATGTCTAATTGTTTTCTGTGGGGAAGGTATTTTACTGAGGGCATTCCAGGAAAAGGGAGACAGTAGCCAGTGGCTCAATGAGTTTTATACTAGACAGCATGTAGATGAGCTAACAGTGTTGGCTGAGTTAAGAATTACTAAATACTGTGATCAGCTGCTGCAGGCATGGAAGGGATAGACAGATGTTGAGAAAAAGATAAAAATGATATGTCTATGATTTTTAAAAAAAGAAGGCTTATACATTTTACTATGGGTTTTTTTTGACTTTTTAAAACCTGACATGATGGTTAGAAATAAATCAGTGAGCATCTCTACTCAAATGAATTGATACACATCAAGCTTATTTTTGGTATTTCTCTTGAGACTACATTTGGACAGAATTTAAAAGTGAGATGAAAATGTTCGTGAGTTAGATGGTGTTTGTATTAGTCATTTAATTCTATTTTAAATATTTCTCATACATGAGAAGAATTTAGAATGTATATAAAATGGAATGCTATCTGCACTTAATGAACTGTGATTGTTATTTCTGTTTAGCACGTGCCCAACCTTTAAGAAGTGGAAGACCTTACTAGCTATCACGTCATTTTTATTCTACAGATGGTAGAAAACAACCCCTGCTCTTTTTTCACCTCCTAGTTGGTTTTCACCTTTGAGCAAATGAGTTCCTGAACTGAAATAACCAGAAAGCAGAAGGAACTATTGGGGACAAAAGCTAGTTTAACACTTCAACAGATTCTGCTTTCAGATGATTAGTCAGTAACTTCCCCCAGCTGAGTGGCTTTGCTTCCCTCAAAGCAGTACCAATAAATTGTCACACACAGAGATGTTTTTTAATACATGACAGCAAACAGAATTTTATGAATTTTGCTCATTTTGTTTTTAATGTTGTCTTTTGTCTGGAGAATACAGGTCTATCTTTTGTCGCTTTCGTTTTATAGCTTGTTCACATTGTAATAGCTGTTGCTGTTCATTGTAGTATTTTTCTGTCAGTGCTGTATGGTCTGACAAGACCTCGGTCAATGGGGCTGAGTCTGGCTGGATGCCTGTGTCTAATGGGGTCCCTCAGGGGTCAGTGCTCGGGCCGGTGCTTTTCAATATATTTATCAATGATCTGGATGAGGGATTAGAGAATGTTGTCAGCAAGTTTGCTGATGATACGAAATTGGGAGGAGTGGCTGAAACACCAGAAGGCTGTGCTGCCATTCAGAGAGACCTGGACAGGCTGGAGGGCTGGGTGGGGAGAAATCTTATGAAGTTCAACAAGGGCAAGTGTAGAGTTTTGCACTTGGGAAAAAGTAACCCCATGTGCCAATATAGGTTGGGGACTGCCCTGCTGGAGAGCAGTACAGGGGAAAGGGACCTGGGGGTTCTAGTGGACAGCAGGATGGCCATGAGCCAGCAATGTGCCCTCGTGGCCAAGAAGGCCAGTGGCATCCTGGGGTGTATTAGAAGGGGAGTAGCAAGTAGGTCAAGAGAGGTTCTCCTGCCCCTCTACTCTGCCCTGGTGAGGCCACATCTGGAATATTGTGCCCAGTTCTGGGCCCCTCAGTTCAAGAAGGACAGGGAACTGCTTGAGAGAGTCCAGCGCAGAGCCACAAAGATGGTGAAGGGAGTGGAGCATCTCCCTCATGAGGAAAGGCTGAAGGAGCTGGATCTCTTTAGCTTGGAGAAGAGGAGGCTGAGGGGTGACCTCATTAATGTTTATGAATATGTCAAGGGGAAATGTCAGGAGGATGGAGCCAGGCTCTTTTCAGCGGTGTCCACTGACAGGACAAGGGGCAATGGGTGGAAGCTGGAACACAGGAGGTTCCATAAAAATATGAGGAAAAACTTTTTTACTGTGAGGGTGACCAAGTACTGGACCAGGCTGCCCAGGGAGGTTGTGGAATCTCCTTCTTTGGAAACATTCAAAACCCGCCTGGACACGTTCCTGTGCGTAGGTGTACTGTAGGTGATCCTGCTCTGGCAGGGAGGTTGGACGAGATGATCTTTGAGGTCCCTTCCAACCTCTAACATTCTGTGATTCTGTGAGAAGCCAGAAGGCTTCACTCTTGCTCTTCTTTTCTAAGGGCTGACCACAAGTTTAACTGAGGTTTGGCAAGATTTATTATCATAAGGATCATCCCTGGGTGGTTGTTCTGCCAAGGTGCTAGCGTGTGTACGTGTGGCAGAAAGCAGCGCTCTTTTGGTCAGTACAGAGTTATGTGATTCCTTTCTTTTGTGATCAGATAGGTGTACGCTGACCTAAACATGTGCAGGAGATTCCACCTGCACTGCAGCCCTCCCTGGGTGCTGTGCGTGACCTGTCCCCTGATCTGCATCTTCAAATTCCTCCCTTATCATTGGCCACTTGCCATCTGTCCTTAATTAGTTTATCTCGATTACTCACTTTTGACAGGACTGTGTGTCTCATAACATTCTCCTGACCTTGTTAGCACTTCCGTCTTGTATAAACAGTTTATCTGTCGGTCACAGCTCAGTAAAATCTCTTCAGGCTGACACTTGGAGGCAAAGCTTTTATTTGAGCAGTGTATGCTCAAATCAGTCAGTCACCAAGGGTTCTGCTTGGAGCCTGCCTGGCCAGAACCGAAGCAGGGGACCTTGGTGGAGAACGGTGTTTCCCAAGGTTTTCCTGGGGCAGGGAGAGGCCAGGGAAGAAGAGAGACCAGCCCAGAGCAGGCAGCTCGCTGACAAGGTGAGGCACTGCCAGGGCAATGGCAGGAGATTTAAAGAGCGGTTAACGAACGCTAACGGCAAGAGCAACAGTGACCACAGCTGCGCCCTCAGGAAGAAATCTCAGGGAGCTACAGAGCTGTTTGATGTGGCTGGGCATGGGGAAAGACACACGGGAAGGACCGAAGCTCTGCCAGCTTGACAGTTGAATCCCACTGGTGGTCACCACCCTCTTGATAGGAACTCAGCTGTGGTCTCCACCCAGCAGAAGGCCATGGTCTCCACACTCGCCAGAATGCATGTGGGAACCCAGACAGAGCTCCCACGGGAACACACAGAGCTGTCCAGGCCACCGCTGCAGGGAGTGCCAGGGCCCATCGCTGGTAATGGGTGGCAGGTGTGCGAGCTGCTGTGCAGAGTGAACAGGCAGATGATCTGCTCAGCCTCGTGGCAGAGCTGTGGGAGGATGTTAAAAGGTTAAGGAGCATCAGTGAGATTGGACAAGAGAGAGGTTGATGGAGCCAGGCTCTGCCCTTCTTGAAACAGAAATGGGAGCACCCATCAGAAAGTATCCAGGATCAAGGGGCCCCAGTATCCTGCCCCTGTCAGGCCAAAGGCAGTGAGTGAGTGGAGGCAAGTTCATGGTTGGGGCAGCGGGCAAACTCCTTCCTTGTCCACCTCGCTCCCCCAGGTGCCTCTGAATAACAGGCATAAGGCTCTGCTTGAGGAAGATCAGTCAAATGAGGACTTGGATGATGGGTAATCTACACCAGAGGTGTCTCCATGGTCGAATCGGCACACCACCTGTATCACAACCACATCCACAAGGAAGAAAGGAAGGGTGATGGTTGTGATTCCCTCCTGAGAGGAACAGAGGGTCCAATAGGCCAGGTGGACCCTCAGCACAGAGAAGTCTCCTGTCTCCCTGGAGCCCAGGTTAAGGGAATCACTAGGAAACTTCTTAGATTGGCAGGGTCCTCAGACTATTGCCAACATTTCCAAATCTCAGCTGAAAAGACAGGAGTGATAATGTACGTTCATCAGAAATTTCTGTAATTGAAAAAATAGTAAAGACATTCCCACATTGATGACTCAATTTTATTCATGGTTGGCTCTGTGGTTGACTAAACACCCAAGATGTGATCTGAACTTGATTTTTGAGATTGAAAGGTAATAAAAAAATCTAACGTCATTTTTTAAGGTGTGTAGAAAATTCTAACATAACATACATATATTCAAGTGCATACATCAGAGGAATGCTATTAGGATTGTAGTGGCAAAGTGTAATGGGAAGATGACTTGACATTTGATTCAATAATATTGAATGGTCACTTTCACCCTCCACTTGCATGTGCTTTTTATTAAAGCCTGTAATTACCATGATTACAGACCCTTCCTATTTAGTGCAAAGAACAGAAAGTTCTCACACCATCTGTGTGAATATTTTGTTCCCCTGTGCAGCCCAATGGTTACTTACTGCTTGGTTGGTCTCTGAAAAGATTTAACAGATTTCTTCATGGTCTATTCTTCCCCCCACTTCATTATTTTTCTATTTGGAAGAGCTTTTGTACAGATGACTTTATTCTGAGCACATCTGCCTTAGTGTATTCTCGTTTGAAAGGAAACAAAATTTAACATAGAAGGGAAGTGAGAAAGTGTGGTGTGCATGTCACACACTCCTCTCAAAGAGTCACGCTTCTGTTTGTGATTAAAGGTATCCAGCAGTCCTTTGGATGGTCTAAACAGGCAGGGGTAACAATTACACTCTCTTTATGTTCTTCCTGGCCAGATGAGCAGGAGTAGGTGGTTGTGATGAGAACCAGGAAAAACTGAAAGTGGTATTTTACTTTCCAGTGAGGGGAAGAGGCCATCAGGTCATTTCATGGGCTTAGCAGCCTGTGCAGGGTGCAGTTGAGATCCTCTGTTTCAGTCCTTTCCAACACCTGTGAGTTGCGGTGCCATGTAAGATTCGAGGCTTAACTCCTGACTTAAGATTTCTGCTCCTTTTTTCTTTGGTCATATTGGAGCGAAACATTGATCTAAAGTTGTACAGCTCAAAGCAAATTCATAGTTTTGAAGTATGTGGTTTTTCTCATGCCAAGAGTTACTTCAGGTCATTTGACAGTAAAATCCAGTAAACACAGAGTATTTCATAAAACAGAGACACCTTTTACACGTGTTACTCCTGTGAATGATGAAGTAAACAATATATTAGAAAGCTGAGGGAAAATTTGATTCTTTCTGGGTTTCGTTGCTCATTATTTTGTTTGTTTGGGAAGCAGGGATTTGCTCATATTTTTCATGTTGATAGTGGCCTTCCTGATTTGAGTTAAAAACAAATGGAGCAGAGAAAATCACTAAGGCACCCAAGCATGTTCTCAGCTTTGCCACGCTGAAACATTTGTTTATTCTGCAGGGCTTCGGGAAGGCAGCCCAAAGGCACTGTGTGATTGAGAACCATAAAAGAGGGAACAGGTGGGAATGCTTGATCTTTCCCTGTGGTAGCTCTTCATATGCCACTGCTGCATCTTTTGGGTACTTTGGTAAAACGTGTGTATGCCAAACATAATAAAAATGATGCAGACTGTATGCCAATGGAATGGCAATACAATTACTTGTTGTAGATGATGTTCAACTGTACCACATCCATCTGCTCTGATTAAGAGAAACGAGATGTACTCCAATGTCTTATGGTTAGATGATAACAAGACACACACGCATGTCAGCATTATTGGTTACCAGAGGCGTTATTCAAATCATTCTATCTTCTTTATTCTTCCCCAACTTCATTTTTTTCAGGCTCATTGTATACACATCATAACTCTTGAATGCTCCAACCATGAACACATAATTTAAAATAGCCTAGAGATAAATACCCATGGGCTTTTAGCAGTCATTTAGAAATACGATTTTTTTTTTTAAAAAAGCATCTTAAAAAGAACATATTCTTTGGTATCATTTTAAATGCAACAGCTGAATCAAAGAAAGAGAAATATTTTAAGAAAGCTTTCAAAATGGTTAACTATCTAAGGAGAATCAGTATAAATCTAAAATACTAAAATTATAGATTTATAAATAAAATAACAAAAACCCAGAGGTTTTGGTGTCTCCGTTCTGTGTTGAATAGTGTTGCTCAAATCTGTGTCATGTAATATTTATTACTTGTAACTGCTGTTAGGTTTCCAATCACAGAAACTGTAGTTTCTGGAGCACATAGTTTAGGTTTATACACCTATTGTCAGTGTAAATGTTGCAAATGAATGTAGTCTGAAAACAGAAGTGTGCATGGTTTGTTGTTTATGTGGTACAGGTGGACCTTCAATGCGTTTTTCAGATAAGCCTTCACTGAGGTTTTAAACTAACATTAAAACTGTGGTTTTACATTTTTCATGACTGCATGTTGATATATTTCACAGTATTGGTTAGTGCTTTGTACATGCAGTGCAATGTCAAGTAGTCAGGTGTGAAAATCTATGCAAAATCGTTCATAAAAAAATGTGTTATTCTTCATTTCTTTCCCCATCTCCCCGCAGCTTTTCAGTGTTGTGCCGTTTGTGAAAAAGCAGCAGATTTTATTTTGTTTTTTTTGATGTGACAGAGTGGGACTGCCTTAAATGAGCAAAAGTCTTCCACTGGCCTGTGAAGTGCCATAGAGATGGGAGTGAAAGCACAAAACCTGAACAGTCACCTCACCTCACTTCACTCTGTGAAGAGCTAATGGGGATGCTTCTTCACTGGACTTGGTAAGTGTGAATACTTCTGTAGAAGGTGAATCTATTTTATTTCTACAGCTTTTGTACTGGGAGCGAGATCATAGTTTTCAAACTTTGAAGAGCCCTCAAGTGTAATGTATCTGGAATATATTTTGAAATTTAACATCTCTCATGGGGCTTTCTGGTTAAAAACCCTATAAAAATTAAAATCTAAAGTAACAGAGTGAAAAGTTAAGCATACTGGCTAGGTATGGCAAAGAGTACTAATTTAAGCTGCTTCTGAGCAATGTAAATACTACCAGATTGCTGTTGTTAACTACCCTTTACATAAAGCTAGTTTCTTCAGTGCAACTTCAGAAATCACTAAGTATCTGTATGTAACTCTGAATTTTAGGAGACTGTACCTCTAAAGTCATGCCAGTGCACACATGATGAAGTAATTTCTTGGAACTGGAAGCATTAGAAAATCAGTGAAAAGAAAATTAAATAGTCTGGGTTTGTCAGTTGTGGTGCAGCCATACTATGAATGCTTTTAGATCCAAGCTGTTCAAAATTCAGTTTTATCCTTTACACGTACAAACTGGATTTGCTACCAACTCCTGTATCTGTATTCCCTGTGCAATAGGGTAGTATAAAATTTAAATCTACTGTGCCTGTGCCTTCTATGTTTTGAGAGTCTGGAAAAGAAGGTGAATATGTCATGCTGCAAATTTTACGTAGCTGTGTGCTGCAAATCAAAGGGCTCAGCTGAACTCCCTGTGCTGGAAAACCTTTAAAAGACTTTGTTGGAAGTCATAGTGGTTAGTCTACACAGCCAGTCGTTTTTAAAAGACTGCTTGGTTGAATTTACAGACAATTCCTTATTCTAAGTTAATGGTCTGTAAAACAACCATGAAAAAATTAAACTGTTTCAGAAACAGTCTGTAGATGGAAGAATCAAATGTCTGAAGCATCTGAAGACGTGCATCGTTTTGTAAGGATAGAAAAGCCAAAACAATCTTTCTCAGACTTAGTGGAGTATTTTAAGCCTCAGCTGGTAACTGCAGGCTGAGATCAAATATGGAACATGAACCACAAAACACAGTTGCCCTTACACTTTCAACAAATATATTTCCCTATAAACACAGCTCTAGCTTGAGGTCAACCAGAGAGTGTATATGGCCATCTTATATGCAAAACACATTTCACATTGCCTTTGAACAATGCTTATAGGGCCTGGTGCAGATTGCCCAGTGTTATGCAGGAGAACCTCGAGCAAAATTGGACTTATTTGAAAAATATTTTATGCAAAAATTATACTGGCAACTCACGCAGGGCTGGTGCTATTATCCACTCCTGAGCTTCTTGATACCCAGAGCAGAGTTCACGTATGAGTTCATGGGAGCTGGAGTTTCCATACAAAGATCTACAGTGTTCTGTTAAGAACCAATTCCCACAAAAGCCTTTCTTTCTTGACTGGCTCAGAAGGGTGGTAAAAACTTCTTGATCAAGTGTGCTTAAATCCCCTCCTCCATCACGCCAGCCATTTTTCTATTGCAAATGTAGAGGCTCCCAGCAAGGCCCAGTGTGGCTTCTGGGCTTGGGAAGCCTTGAAGCACCTCTGAAGCCTTTGAAGATGTAGTGAAACAAGTACACTTCAATAATAAAAAGCTGGATGGGAGGAGGAGGGCCAGTGGGTATCTAAGAAGATGAAGACTATTCAATATGGAAGACAACTTTAAAGAATATATGAGAATGAAAGGTGTAGAAGAAGTAAAAAACCCAGAAATGTCTGTAAGCATAGTTAAAAGAAAAATTAATTCTTCAGATCTTTTTCAGGGATATGAAATGAATGTGTCATTTGATTTGGAAGGTGAGCAGTCCATGGAGATACCAACAATACCAGGGTGACGAAGGAGGACTCTGAATACGGTTACTTGCCCCTGAGCCCAAGCAGGAGTTGATGACAGGACTTGAGGCTGTAACCGAGGCAGGAGATGAAGAAGATGTGGAGAAAAAATTTGTGCTGGGCAGACAAATCTCACACAGCTGGCTGAAAAATTGAACCGTGCATAATAAAACCGTAGAAGAGGAATGAAGAGACTGCATTGTAGGACTGCATTAGAGACTAGAAAAGGATGATGAGAAGAGTGGCTTTTTCTGTTTTTAAGGTAGTCAAGCATGTAGCCTTAACCATTAGCAAACACCATATTTGATGGGAGAGTCTACCCTTTAAAAATCGTAAGAATTTCAGGCACAGCAGGACTCAAAAGTGAAAGCTTTAAACAATCAATTATAAAAGCAAAAAAGTGAAAGCTTCAGACACAGTATAAATTGAGGGGCCCGTGCAAGGTTTCTTGCTTCCTGCTGAGCACAGCTTTAATGAGTCCTGAGCAGGAAAAGGCAGCCACAGTGGTGAATTCAGGGAGAGGACACTCAGGGTTTAACTTAAAATTTCTTCTGAGGGGAAGGTTCTGGCTGAGGTGAGAGGTTCCTGCCCAGCTGGCAACCAGGTGTAGGCAGGACCTACCATCGGTAGGAGTAAACACATGTCTCAGGCTTCTTATAACTGAGCTGTGATTTACTACTTCTTGCTCCACTGAAAACATGAGATCTGGTTTTGATTTGGCTTGTGACACAGGATTTTCATAACTTGAGTGGCAAACTTGTCAGAGTGTAATATGATTCTTTCAGCCAAAATATCTGCTTGATTTTATTTAGCTGGGATTTTTTAAGGCTGCTTTTGTTAATTTGTGGTTGCATTTGTAATAGACCTTTTGTACTCTAAGATGATGCATTGAAACATCTGATTCCTCTTTGCTTGTGTTACTGACATACCTCTCTCATTTCCCTTTATTAATTTCCTCTCTAAATTAAGCATTTCTAATCTTTCCTAGCTATAAAGCTCAAAATGTCATTGAATAATTTTTTTGTTGTCATTTGGGCTCTTGTTTTTGATGCATTTCCCTGGCATTGGTTGATATCTGGGAGTGGATCACTGAATCCTCACCTGTTACTAGGTCAGGAGGAGGAAACCTGTATCCTTCACTCGTTAGAAAGTCCCTGCAGGTTACATACAGGTCTTATGGGCTGCTTTGATTTAAGTTATAAGGTGGTCAAAAAGACAGGGGCAAATGGGAAATTAGACTCTCCTGTCTTATTTACCAGATTTGAAGGGTTTTACCCCAGAATGGAGTAATACAACAGAATTCAAAACTGTATACCCTTCACCAGGAGCCTGGCTGTCACTCAGCTCCCTTCGAGTTACTGTACAGATCAGCCATGAGTCTGGAAAGCCTGGAAATTTCCATGGCACACATGCACAGAGAGTGACTATCTTAGCTCTGGAAAATGTTGGGTTTATTAAGCATGCATTGCACAGTGTATTCACTCATGCAACATATCCTGAAGGCTTTAGATTTACTGTGCATATACAATGCAGCAGGTATTCATATTTTTAATCTGGGAATTCCTTGAAAGAAATAGAGCTGCTTTAATTTTCTTTTTCTAAATACATAGGCCATCTCCTCCTTTATTGAGCCTCAGCAATCGGAACTAAGGAGACTGCAAGTAAATGCAAATCTTTTCAGCACGCATAAGGCACTTTGAGTAGGACTGTCTTCCCTGACACACAGTGTGAAGTGATTAAGATGCTGTAAAATCACAAGTGAGAAAAGGCAGCTATAGTATTTACTTGGGTAACAGAACAAGATCTATTTTACACCTTTACCCATGTTTCATCTCAAGCAAAATTAAAGTGCCTTGTCTCTGCGACCAAGATAGAAAACACTTTTTTTTTTTTTGGTCAGAAAAATCAGTGAAAACATTACTTTGTGTAGGTAATATTTTAGTAGTTTTAGAACTTGCCGGATGCTTAATAGCTTAAGGGGCTTTCTTTTGGTTTTGGGTGGGGTGTTTTAGATATTTAGTCAGTAGGAATTGAACAAATACTATCAAAACACTTAATCCTCTGCTACAGTAGGATTACAATGGCCCAACAACATGTCAGCTCCATTCTTCCCCCTTCTTTACCATCTTCAGAGCAATTAATAAGAAACTGTTATTATTCTCTGCTTTCCTCATCCTAACAGAATGGCTATTCAGAGCAAATGTTTCCTATACAGGCTCAGAATCCAGCAGTACAATTTTAGGGTTTGCGGTGCTTAGTGACATATCCTTGTGAAATCTCTGTTGGGCCTGGAATTGTAATATATCTATCTTTCCATCAACTCTTTTAAGCAGTGTTAAGAGGGTCATGCCCAATAAAAAGTGTAAATTTTGAACTATTTAAGGTCCTATTTTTGGCATGAAACAACTGGAAATAGCACAATGTCTTTAATTTTGTCTCCCATAGTTCTTTTTTTTTTCCTCTCACATTATTAGATTTGCCATTTATGATAGTGTGGTTTTCTTCGCTGCACTAGTGTCAGATTACATTAACATCCTCTCATTTTTCTTATCTTCAGTTGGCTTGTATTTGTTCCTCCTTTTCATTCTTTGATTTCTTATTTCCACTTTGCTGAGCCATTCTCCAGATAACCTCTCTTTTTCATTCCCAGGCACAATATTTTGATTTCCTTCTTCATCTACACGGTTTTCCATTTAACTTCCTTCACTCCCTTTGCATAAGAGTTCTAAGAGGCACCTTTGCATTACCAGCGACCCACTGGTAATGCAAAAATACCTGCCAGGATGGTATGGTGGGTCTCTCTTAGAGTACATCCCAACCAGGCAAAAGCTGCAATTCTTCCTTTACTGTTTATTCTTCTCCCACATGATAAATATTTATCTTGTTTTGTCTGACTGAGACTCTGAGAAATTGACGTCAGTCTGATAAAATATGACATCAAAGAAACTTGCTGGCAATGACATTTGCCTCAATGTTTGAAGAAATGAAAATAGGCTACCGAAGCCTTTTCTGGGCCCTGCCATGCAGTTTTGTTGCGCTAGATGTCACTGTCATACTTCTTAAAACGTAGCGGCCTTATTTCACTGCAACACGACCTCATGCTCCAAGACCTTTAAAAGTCCGCTGTGTAGGAGCAGGTGCAACCAGGAGAGCGTTCTAATAGCACACTGCTGCCTGAGAGTATTATTTTGTTTTGGTTTGTGTCTAAGACATCACTCCTGTACAGAGAATCTAAAATATTTCTTCGCTTCAAGAGCTAAAGCCATCCAAACCATAGAATCATAGAATCATAGAATGTTAGGGATTGGAAGGGACCTCGAAAGATCATCAAGTCCAATCCCCCTGCCAGAGCAGGAATGCCTAGACTATGCCACACAGCAACGTGTCCAGGCAGGTCTTGAATGCCTCCAGAGAAGGAGACTCCACAGCCTCTCTGGGCAGCCTGTTCCAGGGCTCCGTCACCCTCACTGAGAAGAAGTTTCTTCTCGAGTTTAAGCGGAACCTCTTATGTTCCAGTTTCAGCCCATTACCCCTTGTCCTATCGTTGGTTGTCACCGAGAAGAGCCTGGCTCCATCCTTGTGACACTCACCCTTGATATATTTGTAAACATTAATGAGGTCACCCCTCAGCCTCCTCTTCTCCAAACTAAAGAGCCCCAGCTCCTTCAGTCTTTTCTCATAAGGGAGATGCTCCACTCCCTTAATCATCCTAGTTGCCCTGTGCTGGACTCTCTCCAGCAGTTCCCTGTCTTTCTTGAACTGAGGGGCCCAGAACTGGACACAGTATTCCAGATGGGGTCTCACCAGGGCAGAGTAGAGGGGAAGGAGAACCTCTCTCGACCTACTAACCACCCCCCTTCTAATACACCCCAGGATGCCATTGGCCTTCCTGGCCACAAGGGCACAGTGCTGGCTCATGGTCATCCTGCTGTCCACCAAGACTCCCAGGTCCCTTTCCCCTACACTGCTCTCTAATAAGTCATTCCCCAACTTATACTCACTGTGGAGGTGAATGCTATTCAAACACTTTCAGTGCAAATGCTTTTTAGTATCCAAAAGATTTGTAGCAGTGAATGAAACTGCAATTACCATGCTAGCTAAGGAAAAGTAGAAATTTGGCTTCATCTCTCTGCCTTTTAAAGGCACAGAGGTAAGCCAGAAGAAATGCAAAGCCATCATTTTGATGGAAACTACTAACATACAGGCAGATGAACACTCATACCTGGTTTCTTGATTGACTAACCTCCTACCTGAAGGTGTAAAAACCTGATACATGTCAGTTCTGGATGAATGTTGCTTCCACTGTCTGAGAAATAATATTAGATTTGTATGATATACAGTAATTGAGAGGATCGATTTTTCTTAAGTTTGAAGATCTGTTCGAAGAAAGAGAAAAATTCAAGGACATAAACAGACCTGGTTTTGGCTGACGTGTGCACTCTTTGGGTTCTCCTTAAGTGGAGGTGCATGTCAGAGTTATGACTGAGAGAAACATTTCAGGTTACCCTTGCCTTTTCTGTTTATACTAGACACTGACAGAAAACCAGAGAGAACAAGATGCTTGTATCCCAATTGGAGCAAAGTTAGCCCCAGACTGCTTTTTAGATTTCTTACATGCTTGAGATTCTGCATACGAAAATTGTCATTGTCTTTGTATATGCACCTTATATGAGGATCTCTAATCATTTTTCCTGTCTGGTTCAAATTTACCTGAAGCTTTTGCATCTGCTGCTTCATTAGCATTCATTGGTGAACTGTATTATTAACCATTGCTAAGCTTTTCCTTTGAAATTCCTCTTTCTTTCTCAGTTCAGCAGTTTGCAGAGAAAAGCAATCTTCAGTACTAAAATTAAGTAGACATACAAAGTTCATGCTTAAAAACTCTCACTAAATGATTTCATATTCACTTAATTGTTGCATTTAAAAGAAAAGAAAGTGTTTTGTCGTATTTATAGAACAGTTTGTACACAGAAGAAATTAATAATGCAACAAACATTTATTTGTCTAAATGTTCAGGGAGGCATGTTTTCAGGCCTTGCTTCACCTAAATGAAAGCAGAAACAGCTTTGATCTTTCCTCATGGCCAAAAAAAGACCCCAGGAAAACATAAAGACACTATTCCACCTGTTGGATAACTGAATTTGTAATATCCTTGAACATTATCACCAGGCAAAGTAGTCTCTTCTTCAGCTAAAAAAAACCCCATTTGTTATTATCATAAAAAGTGTACTGATCAAAATTATAGAAGAGATTATGCTTAATTATGCTTCACTTTCTTTAAACCGGAATGACATTTACTCTTAAGATTTCACAATACGGTCTTTTAAGAGCATTTTCCATCTTTATGTGCAATGAACAGCAGAGTAACGACATTACTAGCAAGAAAAAGACACTTCTCCCACAGGTATTATGCCGTTGTAGCAATTATCCTGAACAATAACGGGTTGCAGAGAATTAAACTCTGCTTCCACCTTATGCAGATTCTGAACTGTAAATACTTCCAGGCAGGCAGTCCATTACTCAGCCAGCTGAGTGCACAGGCCAGAGCCGGAGGGCAAACTTTCACTTGACTGGGTCACTTCTTTCCTCTTTACCATATGCAGCGTTTACAGAAGGAGGATGATTTTTTTGTAAAAATGACTCACAAATTTCCTGACTCAGTTGGCATGTATGAGATTTTGATCCAAGATACTCCAGCAGTATTAAAATACATAATTAACTGCAGTAAGTTTGTTGCTTCAATATTCTTCTATAAGAGAGGAAACCTTTTTAGTTGGTATTCAGACATTTGATTTTTTCACTTAAGAACTTCACTTTTATAGACTACTAAATCTACATCAGTTTTGCAAATGGTGTAGATATTCAGATTTGAAGGTGTGTTTTCACCCCAAGTATCATACAAATTGTATATGTCTTTCTTAAGTCCTGTCTTGCCCCATTTCTGCTGAGGGACACAAATTGATGGGAAGTTGTGTGTGATGCCGCAGCTGTGTGTGTCCCTGTGCCAAAACCCTAAATGAAATTCCTCTACAGGAGGAGATGATAGTGTCTTCCTGACAGCATACGGTGTACTTCCAAAGTAGTAGATGGTGGCTTTTACATAATGTTTAAAATAATTCTTAGGAAACTGCTGGAGAAAAAAAATAAAAATCTCTGCTATGAGGAGATGCTGGCTAAACTAAATACATACAAATGTAAATATATCTATTTCGGGGAGTGACCAGAGCAGATGAACAGAGTGGGAGGTGTCAGAAGAGGAGCTTCTGTGCTTTGTGACAGAGCTTCAGGAGGAGGTGAGTAGGTTGAGGAGTATCAGGAAGTGTGAGAGAGAGACACTGCCAGAATGGCTTCCTGCCTTCCCTGGGACAGGCCCCACAGGCCGGCAGGACACCTCACACGGGGGTTTCCCCATCCTCTATCCACCTGGCTGAGCACAGTGACTGCAAGGTCAGCGGGCAATGGTGACAAGTTCCAGCCCTGCGCAGCAGACCTGACTCCTCTGAAATCCCCCCACCTTCCCAGGTGTCCTTCCATAACGGGTGTGAGGCTCTGCAAGTGGAACCAAACAATGATGAGGACTATGGTTCATCCAGCTTGGAGGTGTCTCTGATGTTGAGTTGGCCTGTGACTGGCATCAAAACTGCTTCGATAAAGAAAAGAAGATGTGGAATTTTCGTGCGACACTCACTTCTGAAGGGAACAGAAGGCCCAATACGCAGACCAGACCCACTTTTTAGGGAAGTCTGCTGTCTCCCTAAGGAGAGGAGGAACGAGCCTTGGCTATCTGTGCTTAAATTTGCGTGGGTAAAGTTGGGGTTTATGTAGATGCTGGGTTTATGTGTTAATCTGTGTAAGAGGTGATGTTAGTATCCAGTGTATGTGTGTGTACATGTCTTTCTGCTGGCCAGACCTGTGTCCATTGCACTGGGATGGGAGAAACCTCCTGGGTCTGAGAGTACATAGGGTTTAGCAATGACGAATTGAGAAGGAGAGATGTCCTAGGTCCTGAAGTGCACTTGATTCAGCCACTTGTTAGTAGTCATGAAGTTGAATTTCAGTTTCATGTTAAATGTATCCTTACCAGGATAAGCTACAAGAGACAAGAATCAAGAAACACTTGTCATGTTGCTGAAGACTGAAGAGTTGTGCCTGGAAAGACAGAAGTCTTTTCCTGAATGCATAATATTTTGGGGGCATAGCCTTATGAGACTTCAGGAACTCTGAAAAAGACAGGGTTTGGGGTTTTGGTATTTTTTTCCTCCTGGATAGTTCCAGTCTATTCTGGAGGGAAGATCTGTTTGCCCAAATTATCAGTCTACCAGAAAGCATTTAGAAGTAAGAGAACTGTAGAAACAGATGTTGATGTTTCTCATTATTTGAACAGCTTCTTTGGCACTTGATGATTTATATTTTGTTGACTTGTCCTTTGTTATATGAGTAACAGATATTTATGGTCTCTATCGAGCCCAGCTTCAGAGCAGGTAAGACTGCACTGGGGAAGGAATCTAAGCAAAAAAAAGGCTGGCAAAAAGCTTTTGGGGGGCTTTTTTTAAGCCGGCTACAGCAGCCACACCTGAGGCCGCACCGGCAGCTCCAGGGCGGACACCCGAGATAGCGTGGGCGGAGCCACCCTCAGCGGCGCGGCGATTTTAAACACGGTGATCAGCTGTTAACTGTGCCCTCAGGGTATAAGAAGCCTTGGGGAGGGCAGAGACGAGTCCCTGCCCACCGAACAAAAGACCTGGAAGGGTAAGTCTTTGTTAAAAGGCAAGTACTTGAAAGGCCTGTAAACTATTCCGTGCATAGCTTTCCGGAGAGTCTTTGTATTGTAGAGCCAACTACGGTTGCCACCAGGTCAATGGTTGTTAGAAAAGCTGCGGGCACCCAGACAGAGGCCCCACGTAAGCATGTGGGTGTTCAGGCCTCGGGCTGCAGAGAATGCCGGAGCCTGGCACTGGCCATGGAGGGTAGTGGAAGTGACACTTGTGTCCGATGTGACCAGGTGAGCGATCTGCTCAGCCTGGTGGTTGAACTGAAGGAGGAGGTAGAAAGGCTGAGGAGCATTAGGGAGTCGGAGAGAGAGACAGATCGTTGGAGTCACGTCCTGAATGGCGAGCAGCAAGCTCTGCAAAGAGCTGAATATCCCCCCACCTCTGGCCATCAGGCAAAAGGGGGGGACCTAAAGGATAGGGAAGAGTGGAAGCAGGTGCCTGCCAGGAGAGGAAGGAAAATCCCTGCCCGGCCTCCCTCACCTGCCCGGTTGCCCCTGCAAAACAGGTATGGGGCTCTAGACAATGAGAGCCAGGCAAAGGAAGAGTCAGTGGAGGGTTCACCCATAGGGCTGTCTAGGGTGAGTAACTCGGATACACGCATTAGGACTTCTTCATCTAAGAAAAAAAGGAGGGTAATTGTAATTGGAGACTCCCTCCTGAGGGGAACAGAGGGCCCTGTCTGCCGCCCTGATCCGACCCACAGGGAAGTCTGCTGCCTCCCTGGGGCCCGAGTTAAGGATGTTATCAAGAAGCTTCCTGGTCTGGTCAAACCCACGGACTATTACCCGCTTTTGGTTATGCAGATCGGTAATGATGAGATAGTAGAGAGACAGCCAGAAGCAATCAAAAGGGACTTTAAGGCACTGGGGCGGATGCTAGAATGATCAGGCGCACAGGTTGTGTTTGCCTCTCTTCCTTCAATTATGAGGAAAAATAGTGGAAGGTTTGACAAAGTGCAGCAGATTAATACTTGGCTAAAGGGGTGGTGCCAGCGGTCTAGCTTTGGATTTTTTAACCATGGGGAGATCTACATGGCACCTGGTCTACTGAAACAAGCTGGGGTTCAAATGACACAAAGGGAAAAAAGGATCCTTGGTCATGAGCTGGCGGGACTCATAGAGCGTTCTTTAAACTAGATATGAAGGGGGATGGGGTTATAGCTGGGATTGCAGCGGGGCAGTGCTCTAGAAATTATGAGGACCGGGTGGCCTCTCTCCCCAGGGTGAGATCAGTGTGCTCAGCTTGCTCCCTGGAATGCTTATACACCAATGCACGCAGCATGGGGAATAAGCAGGAGGAGCTAGAAACCTGGGTTCGGGCAGGAGGTTATGATCTGGTGGCAATTACAGAGACATGGTGGGACAGCTCACATGACTGGAATGTGGTCATGGGTGGCTATGTCCTTTTCAGGAAAGACAGGCCAGCCAGGCAAGGTGGTGGAGTCGCTCTTTACGTGAAAGAGCAACTACAATGTCTTGAATACCATCCAGGCATGGATGAGGAGCAAGTTGAGAGTGTATGGGTTAGAATTAAGGGGCAGGCTGGCAGGAGAGATACTGTTGTGGGTGTCTATTACAGGCCACCAGATCAGGGTGAGGAAGTTGATGAGGCCTTCTACAGGCAGCTGAGAGCGGTCTCACAATCACAGGCCCTGGTTGTCGTGGGGGATTTTAACTTCCCTGATATTTGCTGGAAGGACAACTCAGCCAGTCAGCCACAGTCCAGGAGGTTCCTCCAGTGCATCGATGATAATTTTCTGATGCAAATGGTGGAGGAGCCGACTAGGAGAGGAGCACTGCTGGACCTCATCCTCGCTAACAAGGAGGATCTGGTTGAAGCAGTAAAGGTTGAGGGCTGCCTTGGCTGCAGTGACCATGAAATGGTGGAGTTCAGGATCTCATGTAGCAGAAACAAAATAGCAAGCAGAATTGCAACCCTGGACTTTGCCAAGGCAAACTTTGGATTTTTCAAGCAATTACTCGAGAAAATCCCATGGGCAAGGCTGTTTGAAGGTAAAGGGGCCCAAGATAGTTGGTTAGCGTTCAGGGACTGCTTCTACCGTGCTCAAGATCAGAGAATCCCGACACGTAGGAAGTCAAGGAAGGGAGCCAGGAGACCTGCGTGGCTAAACAGGGATCTGCTGGGTAAGCTCAAGGGCAAGAGGAGAATTTACAGATCTTGGAAGGCAGGGCTGGCCACTTGGGAAGAATATAAGGCTGTTGTCCGAGGATGTAGGGAGGCAAATAGGAAAGCAAAGGCCTCCCTAGAATTGAACCTGGTGAGAGGGGTCAAGGACAACAGGAAGAGCTTTTTCAAATATGTGGCAGATAAAACTAACACCAGAGGCAATGTAGGCCCACTGATGAATGAGATGGGTGCCTTGGTGACACATGATACAGAGAAGGCAGAGTTACTGAATGCCTTCTTTGCCTCTGTCTACTCTGCCAGAGGCTGTCCTGAGAAGCCCCGTTCCCCTGAGGCCCCAGAGGAAGTCAGGGCAGTGGAGGAGTTTGCTTTAGTCGATGAGGACTGGGTTAGGGACCAATTAAGCAATCTGGACATCCATAAATCCATGGGTCCGGACGGGATGCATCCACGGGTGCTGAGGGAGCTGGCTGATGTCATTGCTAGACCACTCTCCATCATCTTTGCCAAGTCTTGGGAGACGGGAGAGGTGCCTGAGGACTGGAGGGAAGCAAATGTCACTCCAGTCTTCAAAAAGGGCAAGAAGGAGGACCCGGGTAACTATAGACCGGTCAGCCTCACCTCCATCCCTGGGAAAGTGATGGAACGACTTATCCTTGGTGCCATCTCAAGGCATATCAGGGATAAGAGGGTCATTAGAGACAGTCAACATGGCTTCACCAAAGGGAGGTCGTGCTTGACTAACCTCATAGCCTTTTATGAGGATATAACAAGGTGGATAGATGATGGCAGAGCGGTGGATGTGGTCTACCTTGACTTCAGTAAAGCATTTGACACAGTCTCCCACAGCATCCTTGCTGCTAAACTGAGGAAGTGTGGTCTAGACTCTCGGGTAGTGAGGTGGACTGCGAACTGGCTAAGGGGAAGAAGACAAAGAGTTGTGGTCAATGGGGCGGAGTCTGGTTGGAGACCTGTATCCAGTGGAGTGCCTCAAGGGTCGGTACTGGGACCAGTATTATTCAATATATTCATCGATGACTTGGATGAGGGACTAGAGAGTACTATCAGCAAGTTTGCTGATGACACCAAGCTGGGAGGAGTGGCTGACACACCAGAAGGCTGTGCTGCCATTCAGCGAGACCTGGACAGGCTGGAGGGTTGGGCGGGGAAAAATTTAATGAAATACAACAAGGGTAAATGTAGGGTCTTGCATCTGGGTAGGAACAACCCCAGGTTCCAGTATAAGTTGGGGAATGACTTATTAGAGAGTAGTGTAGGGGAAAGGGACCTGGGAGTCTTGGTGGACAGCAGGATGACCATGAGCCAGCACTGTGGCCTTGTGGCCAGGAAGGCCAATGGCATCCTGGGGTGTATTAGAAGGGGGGTGGTTAGTAGGTCGAGAGAGGTTCTCCTTCCCCTCTACTCTGCCCTGGTGAGACCCCATCTGGAATACTGTGTCCAGTTCTGGGCCCCTCAGTTCAAGAAAGACAGGGAACTGCTGGAGAGAGTCCAGCACAGGGCAACTAGGATGATTAAGGGAGTGGAGCATCTCCCTTATGAGAAAAGACTGAAGGAGCTGGGGCTCTTTAGTTTGGAGAAGAGGAGACTGAGGGGTGACCTCATTAATGTTTACAAATATATCAAGGGTGAGTGTCACGAGGATGGAGCCAGGCTCTTCTCGGTGACAACCAACGATAGGACAAGGGGTAATGGGCTGAAACTGGAACATAAGAGGTTCCGCTTAAACTCGAGAAGAAACTTCTTCTCAGTGAGGGTGACGGAGCCCTGGAACAGGCTGCCCAGAGAGGTTGTGGAGTCTCCTTCTCTGGAGGCATTCAAGACCTGCCTGGACACGTTCCTGTGTAGCATAGTCTAGGCATTCCTGCTCTGGCAGGGGGATTGGACTTGATGATCTTTCGAGGTCCCTTCCAATCCCTAACATTCTATGATTCTATGATTCTATGATCTGTGTGTATAGAGAAGGAAACTAACAATAAATGGTAGCAAAGAAGTCCACAGCCTTCAGTCATGTTTGGCTGGTGATCAAAAAATGCCTTCAAAGAACAGGAAAATGAAACTTAAAAATGTCAGTGCCCAGATTTCTCTTTAGTGATCCCTTTTTACTTTTTTTCATTATTTTTCACATTTTTTGATGCAGGAATTTGTTACAAAAACATGCCTGTGGCAGAAGACTAAGAAGAAATTGGTGTTAAGTTACAGAATACATGCACGGCATGTGAAAAATTGAAGTGATAAGGTAACACATTTCTGTCTTGTAGCTGAAATAGGTAGTTGTGAAGATGGTGAAGAACACAGAGCAAATGGGGAATTATTCTTTCTCTTTTTTTGGTGAGTTACCCCTTGTTTCCGTTTCACATTTGGTCTGTACTGCTCTGGAGTTTAAATTACAGGAAAAAAACTTGATATAATTAATTGTGATTACCTGAATGAACCCCATACTTTGTGAAAGAGGTAAGACCGTGCAAGAGGAGGTACAAATTCACTATTAATAAGCTGCATTGCAGTGATACCAAGATGCGCACCTGTTAACGCAGTGATGCATCACTGAAGAATCACTAAAGACAGTCATTTTTCCCAATGCCATACAGATTATATAGGCAAACCAAGATGATCCGTGCTAAACAAATAGGTGTAAGAGTTACAGGAATGGTGACCAGCTCCATATTATATAAGGAGATTAAGATAGACTTAAATTGTATTGTTTCAGTCCTACCTCACAGCATAATCTGAACCCAGTATCTATTTTGGGGGGGGAAAAAAGTGCCAATGCACTGTATTTTCCATTATGGAGAGGGTAATGAAGTAAATATATCTGATAGTTGTTCTGTCTTCACTGCCAAGAACACCAAACTCTTGCCCAGAGAGGTTGTGGAGTCTCCTTCTCTGGAGACATTCAAGACCTGCCTGGACACGTTCCTATGTAGCATAATCTAGGCGTTCCTGCTCTGGCAGGGGGATTGGACTTGATGATCTTTCGAGGTCCCTTCCAATCCCTAGCATTCTGTGATTCTGTGATTCTGTGATTTTTGTTTTCCCCTCCTTTATCTGCTAGTCTCATTTAAATACCTTTAGGAACGGGTAAACTTCACAGCACACAACTGCCCCTTCTTAAATGTCCTTCTTGCCTTCAAAAACTGCTTTTAAGTAACATTTTAGCAAACATTTGGTGGTACAAGTTCTGAGGAATTTTTCCTGATCCTTCTGTTTCTCTGTCCAGCAGTTCTGCAATTCTTAGATGCAGACGCAGTGCAATGGCTGCCAGCAGTGCCAGGAGAGATCCCATGACAAAAGAGAACTCAGTTGTGTCCCGGTAAGACTGCCCGTTTCTATGAAGGTTTTTCAGTGGCACTCCCACTGTCTCTTACCTGTAAGAAGAGGGTGTTGTGTGAATTCCCTATATAGTGCACAAACTGGCTAACATCAAAAGCTGCAATTCAGTGGTGCCCCTTTCCCGAATAATCGTTTATGTCTTACAGCTAAAACTGCAAAAATCTTTAAGTCTCAGATGGCTTTGGAGGCTCAGGGATAGAAGCAGAGAATGAGGTTGTGACAAAGAGGGCTCAGAGAAGCAGCTGTGTGCTAAATTAGAAAAATTGGTGCCTACTTTGAGTACGTACATAATCATGCAGGAATTCACGAGTTATTTGAAAGTTCTGAAAGCCTAGTTGTGAGACAGTGTGGCAAATGTGTAAATAAGATCCAGTGTATTCTAGTCTGATGAAGGCTACCTGTAACTTGATGTTGTCTCACAGGGTATATGGCTGTATATAAATCTGGTTTACTGTTTGCTTAAAGTTTTCACTTCTGCTTTTATTTCTACAGCTAATCCATATCTTCATTTCTATCAGCCTGCCACCAGAGTTGCCTAAGTGTATTATTAATTCAGTGCTGAGCTGTGGGAAATAGAAAGATGTAATTGAAAGTTCTGCATCACCTGCTGCAAGAGGCTCAGGCCCTGTGCTTGGCTAATTGTCAATGCTCTAATTGATAACAGCAATATTGTCTAAGCACAACCTAGTCCTTGCGGAAGGGTTCAGAAGTGGAAATGTGTACATTTTGCCTATTAAACTGCATTCTCAGAAGAAACATGCTGTTTGTTGAGCTTATGCAGGGGGTAAAGGAAGGAGGAGTATCTTCTTAGAAGAGTGCCAGCATTTTCCTTAATATGTAGCAAAAATGGGGAACTGAAAATTTGAAAACAGTCAAATCCTGGGCTGTATGCTTTAAAATGAAAACAAGATACTGCTCTCTAAAAATGACTCACACTGAAGGTAGGCATATTTTTGACAAATTGGTAACATGCGGTACATGCTGTTATGAACATGTAATCTTGTAGCAGGAGCATTTAGCTGAGTTAAGAAATGTTCTTGTTTATTTGTGGAAATAGGAAAGGCACACAACAGGGAGACTTTCTCAAGCAAAAACTTTCTGTTTTGTGACATAAAATAAAGTCTCAAAGAAAGTCATATTTCCCTTATAGCAGAAGCATTCAGTGCAAACTTCTCTTTCATCAGCGTCAACCATATTGTGGCAACAGCCTTCACTGCCCACTTGTTAAGTTTTCAAAAGGTACCCTTATGCCTTGACCTCTTCTGCACTGGAGAATTTTCTCATAAATAGCCACAAAGCTGCTTCATTATCTTCCTTAGCATTCACCTCAACTATTTTACTCACAGAAAACCTTGGCAAAATATGTTACTGCTGTAGGACCATTGTTGACAATCCTGATCAGTAGAATTCCATTTCTGTCTCATATAGGAATCATTTCTGTGTCTAACTGGGAAGCTGAAAGCTCATTTTTTTTTGAAATGTCCATTCTTTTTCACTGTCAGTATCCACCTGTTGTCTTTATCTTATATGTAGTTTTTGGACCTTTTTGTGTCAGAAGCTGTTTCTCTAGTTTGTATTTGCATTACATGTAGGACGTTAGTGAGCTGTTCATCACAAAGAATTGTATTTATTAAGACAGTGTAAGTGGTAAATAAGAAAATAATATTGTGTCTTTATTCTGCCAGCTCCTGTTCTGTCTTCATTAACTGAGACAGATAGTCTTTAAATACTTTCCACAGTGCCTTTCATAAAGCTCCCAAAGCCTTATAAACCTAGAAAATATTTTGCCCCTCTTTTACCACTGGAGAGAAACAAGGAGAGAGTTGTCTGTATATTCAAGAAAATAATAACAGAGGTGGAACTTAAACTTGGGGTTTTCAGCTTTTTGCATTAACCTTTCTAGCACAGTCTTACTCTAATATGCAGTACAAACTCATGCAGATTGTCATCTCAGTTCACACAGCTAAATATTAGTGATTTGAATGCCTAGAGAACTGTAAGAAAAGCTTTCAGTAAACGTGACTGAGGTAAAGGAGATGCCTGTTCTTGAAGAGGAAACACAAGCTATAAAGATGTTATCTAAACACGTAATAAAGAGCTAGGACAGGGTAGGAGCTGAAGATGGAGAGTATGGAAGAAGCCTGTAAACACATGAAACCTTTAGCTTCATCAGTCAAGTAATCTTCTCTGTTCAGGTGAAATTGAACTAAATGTGGAGTTTGGTATGTGGTCCTGCTTTAAACATGAAGTTTTAGAAGAAAATCTAAGCAGAAAAAAAATCCATTGTGCAACCTTTTGTACTTCTGTTTTAGAGAAATCACGAAGATTTTAATAAAATGCCTGGACTTACCCAGAAAATAGAGAAGGTAAATATTGGCCAGACTATACTCTCTTGCTGATTTTCCCCACATACTTGTGCTGTGTCAGTGGTGAGGAGGCCAGATGAAGGACCCCTTATCTTACTTGAGGTTTGTGGTTTGCATTTTAAATGACAAGTTTCTTGGAAAATCCATTCAAGTCTTGGATCAACTCATTCCTGAAGAAGGGGAGGATTAATTAAAGTTGGGGTTTTTTTTTCCGAAAAGATATTTTTGAAATATTCCTGTATTGCCAGGAATGGCAGCTAGGCATTCAGACTATGTGTTGCCAGTTACCTGTCTATCATGAGAAATTACTGAGCAAAAAAAGGCAAACCACCAGTTGATGTGGCCCTACAATTTGTATTGTATTGCTTTGATAGCAATGGCAAGTCCCGAATAGAGTTAAGGGAGGAATGCTAAAAGCAGTGGCAAAATGAGATACTGGGACTGGGCTAGCAAAAGAGAGGAGAATTGCTGTTACAGAATTACAGCTGATTCAGGTGAGCTCTGAGTGCAATGTCTTTATTCAGTGGTGTCAGGAAAAGTACATGCAGTAACATAAAAGCTCTGAAGTTTCAGCCTTTGATGTTCAGGAGACAGACTCACCTTTCAAGTCGAAGTACAGAACATAGACTTCATGGTAGAACATGGAAAACTAGCAGTCTGAGGGCAGCAATGACAGGTATTAAGCAGCATGAACGTTGTTGAACAGTGAAAGATCACTTAAGTGTTTTGGCTTAACAGAATTCTTAGAATGCAGAGTTGACACAGCGTTGACAGTTTTACGTATATTTATCAGAAGGAAGTCTGTCCTCAAAATTATCAACAATTAAAACAAGACTTAAACAATGTCTCTGTATTATAAAAGTGGCTGCAAGCTTTAATGGAATTTGCTACTTTATGTAAGGTATACATTGGCAAGAAAGCTTGCCATAAGAAATTGCTTTTTTTATTCCTAAAGATTTTTTTCACATATGCATAAATGTGAAGTAATTCCATTGTAATTCCAGGCTATTTAAAGTTTAATTCTCTCATATGGGCTCCAGATAGATTATTTGTGCTCTTTTGTCAGGGTCATTCTGAAATCTTAAATTGTTACATTAGCTTAGCTTTAAATGCAATTTCCCACTAGCTACTGGGATTGGTTTGAAAGATTCAGTCATTCTTCTGTGTCTTATTGTTTTATGAGCAGTTGAATGTCAAGCATCTCCTGGTGTCACTAACAGGAGCTGCTCCCTTAACTTAGTGAGAAAAGTAATGACCCTGTAAATCAATTTATGGCTGAGTATGTACTGCTGTGTATTCACTCTGCTACCTGATTGATTCTGGTTGTGAAAGTCACTGCAGAAAATACTTAGCTGTCATTACACATTGACAGGAACAATTGCCATAAACACAAATACCCACAAAGCCCCCAGACAGTTTTTAGAAAGCTGTCTTCATCGTTTATAGGTAAGCCTTCGCATTTTTAATCCTGGAACAAACAAAAGCACATCTTTTAAAACATTTCAATGCAACATTGTCTCTAAACTAACATGAAAGCAAGCACAGGGGTAATTTGATATCTGTGAAGGTGTTTGATAGTTAAAAGGTATCAGTTAGAAGAGCACATCATCATTTTTCAGGAGCACTCAGCAGCAGCACTTTTTTTTTCCTTTCATGAATTCAGCATTCCTGACATTAAGAACTGCAGACAAGACATTCAGCAGAGGGCAAAGGGATGGAAAGTCTGTGTAGTGTTCTCTTGAAACAATAAAAACACACATCGCAGAGAGGGCTGACAGGAGTCTTGAATAGCGTGGGAAAAGTCCTACTGATGACTGGAAGCCCTGGCACAAATTACCTTGATTGAGAGATCATAAAGGGCTTCAGAAGGGAGATAAAGAAGACGAAAATGCTTGTGATAGTCAGGGCTATCACGATGAGGAGCTGGCGGGAGGTGGCAAAGCAAACTGTGTGCTCGATGGACCTTCTGGGTAATGCACTAGGTCAGAGATTCCCAGAGTCTTGGTCAGTGAAAGGTCAGCAATGGATGCAATACCTCAAAAGAGAGGAAAAGCCAGCACAGGCTGCCTTACCTTTAATGATTTGATGGTCCTGTAACAGACACAGAAATACTTCCTGTTTCTGTGTGCATCTGTAGGATGGGCCAGGGGAGCCAGCAGGACCTGGCATTGGTAGTTGTGGATGTCTATGGTCATGAGCTCTCTACTCCGGAGGGCAGATAGATCTGGTCGCCTCAGTTCCTGGACACTCACGCTCCACTCCTCTGGTGCTGGAGGAGACTAACTGAGCGTCGTAGAGGTACCTTATGTGACGAACATTAAACAGGCCAAATGCAAAATTAATGTATCTAGGAATTAAGACTATAATATGCCCTTGCAACATGAATTGCACTAACATGCAGGCTTTAAAGATTCTGTGAAATGATTTTCTAGTGCACCGATGTTACTAAAATACTTACATAACAGCCCTAAAAAGAAAGGTGGGAGACATAAAGTAATAAGATGACATTTTCTCTGATTATAGCAATACAAATCCCAGCTGTCTTCAGAAAGAAAGTTGAAAATTTTCTTTTTCATTAAATGCTTTTCAAAGCATCCAGGAAAGCTTTGGCATTCGAAAGACACTTGCTTTTGGAAAGTAAAAATTCAGTGGAGTTGATCACCACCTACCTGAAGAAGAGGTCTCTGATGACACTTGGCTCTTGCTAGCAGATCAGCTAGTTGAAAGCTGCAGTCAAAGAAGTTCAGACTCAAAATAAGGTTCAGGTTATAAAAGGTAACACTTTTTTTTTATCAACTAACTTAGGAAAGTACTGTTTTATCAATATGATCTTGGATCAATAAGAGTAGAAGAGCGCAACATAGGAGTGCTGTCGCTCAAAACACTACTGAAGAATGTAGAATTTATTTGATTATGGTGTTGTATGACATGCGAAATGCAGGAGGTTTGATAATATGGCTTTCAGGCTCCTCTCTAGCTTTAAAATTTTGACTTCATAAAAGGTGGCCAGACTGGCAGCCCTGGAGCATGAACATTTCCCTTTATCTGCACAGCAGGTACCGCACGATAAGCACCAGTGCACACATCCTCCCTGATAAGCCTGAATCTTTCCTGTAGGGCCCAATTTTGTGGAAAAGAGGATGATTTCTTGAGAGGTGACCATCTTGCAGGGCGACAGAAAGCTGGAGGGATACCTAACAAAATCTGCAATACTGTCTGTCAAAGGGAGTAATTTTGCTAGGATTTAGACAGAGGACCAATTCATATAGCCACTAATAGTCAACAGATGGTAATTACTACTGGCTACTAAAAGCTAGGTCAGATTTGAACCCAATGACCCAGAACTAAAATGCTCCATATGCCATCACTGTGTTGTCTGGTATTCTCACTAGACATGACCCTCCCACTGAAAAAAGGCCTTTACCCTCAAGCAGGAAGCTTTAATATTCTTAGTTAGATGAAACAAATGCCTTGACATTTCTGCTCTGCTGTTGGTTTCAGCTCACGATACATGCTGTTTATCACACTTTAGTTTTAACCTTGGAGTAACAAGGCAAAACAAGACACTTCGTGAAAGAGAGGAAGTCATGGAGACAGTAAAGATTGTCTTAGAAGAAAACCTCTCCCCAAGTCCTAGTCAGTCCATGAACTAGAAGTTAGGTTCAGGTTTTTTTATCTTCTCATAAGGCCCTTCAAGGTCTTTTCCAAGACCTCAGGTGTTAACCAATTGCAAGGCAGTATCAGTCTTCCTGGGTGGTACATTTAATTACAAATCTCTTGGTTAGTTTGGGCTGAAACTGTTTGGAGTAGAATCTGATAAAAATCTAGCTGGAAGGTGTTCATTAACCACCAAGTGACCAACAAATGCAGTGTGCTGTGTCTTGAAAAATACAAGGATTGCTTACTATTAGGACATGAAGGACATAAAGCAAATTTATATACATAGTAATTATATGCTCTTTATTGCTATGAGATCTTATGTTCTATACACACATATAAAAATGCGGTGTTCTCAGGTATTAATTTTCTGCTGAGGAATTTGGAGAAGTTACTGTGTAGTAAGGAATAAAACGTTGTACATTCAGGTCATAATTAATAGGAAGGAAAGTTTTCTGTGTGTAGGAGGCAAACTATGATTCTTCTGCTCTTCAGTTTCCTGACTTGTAGCAAAATAGTCTGTGCTGCCTAATGTCACACCACAAGGTCGTTGGAAGTCCTGACCTAGGCTGAACAGTCACTATTGTTTACACTACAGTACCAAAGACATAAATTTATTAATGCATGGGGTTTTTTTAGTCTTCAGAAGAAGCTGCTCTAAACTGTTATTGTCTTTATGATATGCTGTATATGTGATTAAGAATTTTCCTCATAGGAGATCGCATATCTTTCACTGTGTCTGCAGGTACAGAATTTACTTGGAATCACATTTGCTGAACGCTGACTTTCTGACAAATATATATTGAACCTTTTACATAATTGTGTTTCCTCTAGCTGTTATTGTTAAGGAAAGATCTGAAAAAGCATTGGGTGTCTTCAGGACATTGCTTCTTTGTAGGGCTGCTGCAGAGTAAGCACTTTCATTTTCATTACTATGGCCTCTTTATAGCATAAACCTCAAAAACTTGAAAAAAAAGCTCATTAGTAAGTATTTTACAACAGTGATGCCATACTTTTTCATTTTACTTTACATAAAATGCTGCAGCCATGTGTTAATACTTCCCCGTATCTGTCTGCAGTTGAACGGATAATGTGAAACTTTTTTTTTTTTTCCTTATGTAACTCTTAAAATATCAACTAAGAGGCAAAATATATGTTTGGTAGTGAAACAACATAATGCTTCAGCAGCTGCTTTTATTTAAGAAATTAAAACAAAGGAAAATCCAGACAAAACTCTTTTAGTATCCAATCAGTTCTAGATAATGCTAACACATGAGAAAATGCGAGCAAACTGCAAAATCTGCAGCTTTCTATGTGAGGAACTTAGCAATAGGATACTAAGACACAGCAGCATAAAAAAAAAAAAAAAAAGGAATAAGGATAAAAAAGAGAAAACCAGGGAAGAAGAGAAAAAATTTCTCACAAGTAGTTAACTCTGGACTGCCAGAAGGTGCATAAGGACTTAAAAGTTTCAGCAAAGTACCATAAAGATAAAAAAAAGCTCCACACTCAAAGATATTTGTGACTGTCTTCCTCAGCTGTCAGATTAAAAGGATGAAATTCAGTCTTGAGTATCACAAGGCCTATTCTACTCAAACTTCTTTTTTGTTTCTTTTTCCACAAAAGAAAACATTATTTGCCCATATGGAATGGGCAAATTAGAAAAACGGTTAAAGGGTGAATAATTAAATATTTATTGGCTGAACAGTTTATGTTTTTTCAAGCAGTCTACATGTATTTAGTTAATACCTATTACTGTGGAGAAGGTCTATGCTGTCACAGTGCCATGACATTTTGTTCTACCTGCTTGGTGATGAAATATCTAGGGTAAAACCCTCACCCTGACATCAATGAAATACAATTTTGGGTTTTTTTGAGGATAAGACTAAGGCTTGCTTCTTTTTTCATTTGACAATTCCCTTTTTTTTTTTTTTTATAATGTTCATACTTAGGAATCTACAGCTGTCTATACTTAGAATGAAAAGGTCTTGCTGCAGTTTCTTTTGTTGAAGAAAAGAAACTCCTGAATAAGAGTGATTTGTATGTCTGATTATAATTCTTCACTGGGTCTTTTCGCAAGTAGTCTGAATGCACCGTCTGAATAACAGCTCAGATAATATAATAAGTATGTGTGATACTGTGTTTTTGTGTAAGGTTGGAGGCTGTTGAAATGAAGCACACTTTTTTAGCAGAGCTATCTGTACCTTCCTTCTGTTGAAATAGTTAAGTGTGATTCCCATCAATCATTAATCAACTTCAGTTTTCAGAGCAGTAAATGCTCCTCCTGCTATCAGTGGCATCACTTGGTATCTTGTTTAAGATGTCTTGGGGCTAATGTCTCAAGCAAGGCAATTGTCAACAGCCACCTAGAGCCAGAAAGACTTAAAAGCAGTAAAATAAAGAGTTTAATTCTTTGAAGGAAGTTTAAACATGAAATCACTTCAGAAAGAATAATTAGAAAATGTGAAAAAAAAGCAACACCCTACACATGTCATTTCCAATAACATACAAAAGATTTTACAATACACAAGAGACTATTCTACCTCTGCTGCCTTTTTTTTTCTTTTTTTTTTTCTTTTTACAAACTTAACATTTTAACTAACATTAAATCAATTAATAAGAATGTCAAAGTAATTGTTCTCTATCTGTGAGTATCCAAACACCAACTTGAGCACAAAAGACCTGGCTGTCAATCAGCACAACCAAAACACTAATGGATATCATGTCTAATCTTCCTGTGCTACAGCTGGGTCAAGTGCATGAGTACAAATTGATGGTTAGGCTAGTGCTACATTTCCAGTCTTCAACTAATGTGTTAATTCCTCATGCAGACTGTCTCTGAAAGATAATTACTCTTTCGCATGTCAGCTCATTCCAAAGCTGCCCTGAATTCTGAGACTGGAGAAAACAGACAGAGAAAAGGGAGGGCGATTTGGGGGGTGCCGTGGCTGCTCTGAAAATGTAAAGGTGCTGAGCTGAAATTGGGCATCCACAATGGAAAAAATATGAACAGAGAATAATTAAAGATGGCATTTTGGGGTTACAACTGTGGAGTGTCTGTTCTAACCAAAATAAAATTAAATTAAAGCTGAAAGAAACAGCTGCACATTAAGCCCTATTTAATATTGATGCTAACTGAAGTATGGATTTGAGTGAGCTTCTTCCTCAAGGTCTTTGCCTTGTATCACTGCCTTATTGTATAATAAAAACAACTTCTACTTAGGAAAGTGTAGTAATCGCTCATGTATACTTCTCCACTGTACTTTGAGAAAGAAAAAAATATTTTCTCCTTACAAAGCTCTTTCAATGTTTCCAAAATAGTTAGAGAGACTCTGCCAAAAAGGAAAGTACAGTCCTCAAGAGGGAAAAATCCACAGTGTTTAAGTATGAGAATGAGTCTCTGTAGTTTACTTACATCTGATACTTTGAAAGTAAAGAATTATGTTAAAAAGCTTTTAACCAAAGCTGTTTTCTCAGACGTGTTGATTTATTCAGCAAATATTAGCTTGTTTATACAGATATTGTTCCCTTTCATTTAGTCAATTGTTAGTACACTTAGATGTTGAAAAATCCTGTCCTGGCAGCTTTTCGTATTTGAAACCTGATATTCAGGTTATTACAAAGAAGTATCTTCTCCAGTAGTTAGTTGGGTAGTGAGCAGTGTGTATTTAAACGAGATGTCATTGCTTCTCAGAGAACTGCACATTCTCCCTAAAAGAAATTAAGCAGAAAACATCTTGTGCTGAACAAAGTAGAGAAGGTTCCTCATTACTACAGCAATAGGATAAGAAATACTGTTCCCACTTCATTTACTTCCAGGCTTTCTGGAACTTTGCCTTGCCTGGTGCTACGGTCTGATCACTGACTAATCATCCTGAACATTTTTTTTTCTTTTTTTCTCTGTCTTTCAAGTTTCACAAAAAAAGTTCTGAGAGCTGCTGCATACAAAACTGGTAACATTGGATCACTTAAGGCAAAAATACCACTTAAGGCATTTAAATCCACTAAGGTTTTAAATCCAGACTGCCAGAGTCAATAAAGAGTTTAAGATTTGATATAGTTTTCTTTCAAGGATATTGGTGCTTTAAATTAACCTAGAATATCAAACAATGGAAAGGATAATGTAAACTATAGTCTGATTTATGAATTGCAACACAAAAGGAGGCTATATAAGCTAATGCAGCTGTGTATTAGAAAATCCAAGATCAGGGTTAAGAAATGCAGGCTCATGAGTCGCTTCTTTGACACCTAGAAAACTGGGATTTTCATTTTATTTCTTTTTATAATTCCAATGTCTAGTGAAAACATTATCCAGCTATTTTTCCAACTGAAATATAGGCAATATTTCTGTTTAAATTGTTAGTCTGCATAACAGTGTGATTTCTCATTGAAAAGACATGTATTCATATGAGACTGCAATGAAAATTTGGTATTTTCTATGGAAGGTTTAATTTAGATTTATTTATATTGTTTTTGTTGGTATTTATATGACATTCCCATTCTTACCATGTTAGTCATCTGGTAGGACAGTACTGGCTGCAGCACAGTTTTAGATCTGAGATTACTCTTTTACTAGATTAATTGCCTTTCTAATGATGATGAAGAAACACTTAATTGTATCTGCTGTAGCAGCTGTGCTTAGATTAGGGCTGCATTTTTAAAGCTACTCTCCTGCTCAGCCCCACAACCCATGCTTTGCTGTTACAGCAGGGAGAGGTGATGGACTGCACAAATTTGATGTCTCTTAGAGAAAAAGACACTTGTGCTTGTAGAGCAAACCCAGCACACTGAAAAGCTAACGAGGATTCAATCCATAACACCTGCCAGATCCCAAATGTGTATAGCTGAGATGACCATTAGCACCATCTCTCCTGCTCTTTACATCCGATCCTGATGAGCTACAACTTCTACTAATGTGATGTGGTTGCTGCTGGTGTGTCAGCAGTTTATGCAGTCTGAATGGAGTTGCCAAGTGAGAGACAGAAAGATGCCCTAAATCAGTGGGGTGCTGGTGATCCATCTGACATCCAAAGGTGGATGAAAAAACCACTACAACACACACATCCACTCTCACACTAGCAAAAGGAAAAATAAACAAATATATCAAATTTAGCCTGAACATCGTTTGGTTAAAATAGTGGAAATCATCTTGACAGTGCTTTATGTTTTCATTTGTGATAGGATGTGAGCTGTGGGTATTTTCAGGCAAGTCAAGTAGACTTTGGGCTAAAAAAGGTTAAGAAGTACTGTCCTTGAAAGTGCTTCTAGACAGCTGTCCCATCTTTGTCTGTTCAACATGACTGTGAAATCACTGTGATGATTATAAAGGATGACATTGGCTGAATTTACTGGGACAGTGAGACAGTATCTGACTGGGAACAAATTCTGAGTGAGAGTTAACTGCCTGAGGCTCTACCCAAATTACCTTTCAATGAAGTTGGTACATTGAAAAAAAAAATAATCAGAAGAGATCACAGCATTTTTGTTAGCTCCTGTGATTAAACAAATGAATATACTATTGCAGTATACATTCAGAGGGTGCATGTCTCCCCATGCCTGGCCTGTGAGTATATTTTGCCATTCACAGCTGGTGAAAAGAGTGCACGTTTCCTATGCAAATTAGCTTTGCAGCATATATTTCCCTTCTGGTAACTTTGGCAGAAGAATATACCTACTTACAGAGAAAATAGCCTTTCTGTAGGATCCCCCAACATAATTTTCTACAGAATCTTTCTGCTGCTCCTCCTTTCTCCCTATGCCATGCAAGTAAACTAATAATTAATGACACTTTAATTATAATTATGTCAATGTAATTAATGGATGATAAAGCATTCAGTGTTACTGTGTCATCAAATACATTGTTTTAACAATTTGTGTAACAATCTTCTGGTTTTAAGGGAAACTGTCTTCTGATTTGTGTTTTATATTCCAAAAGACCAACTGAAGCTAAGAGAGAAAGGAGGTAATGCTAGATATTATTTTTTCAGTTTTTGCCTTTTACTTCCTTTGAATTTCATTATTCTCTTTTCTAGAAGTGATTTGGGATTTTTAAACAGTCTTATCAAAATTTTGTAAACCACATAACTAATGCAATGAAACAAAGAGAATTCTTGACTGGATATGGGACTGAGGGTAGTCTCCCAATAATAGAGGTTGGTAGGCTAGCACCTGTATGATGATATTATTTGCACTATAGCATATACATTTATTTTTGGTAATGGATGGCATCCTGCTCTTTTCTGCCCATCTGTTAAATCGGCTGTCTCCACATCTTGATATGTAGAAGAGTGTTTATAAGCATTTCCTTAAATATTTGAGGGAAAATAATCTGAGTTAGTAAAACTCACTTTTTTTAAATTGTGAAGATTAACCTGGCTAATTTTGGCTGAGGAAATCTGGAAGTACTTGAGTGTAGGGATCTAATCTTCACAGTAGGCTGGTAAACAACAGCTAGAGAGGAATGTTAACAATTTACACCCTGGACATTATGGTTTTTATAGAAAGTAAAAATTACAATTTTAGAATGAAATATTTAGTATAGGCTTTGTCTAGTTCGTGCCATACCATTATCTTTTATTATTTGTAATGTGTTTTCTAATTAAACTCTGAGAATGATTAGACTTAGGGGTTCTTTCCTCTATTCTTTTTAAACGTAAGTCAGTAACAATGCCCTAGATCTCACGTTTCCTTTTCTGCCATCTTCCGTTAAAAAAATGCTTTTTTAATGCCTCTGCTTTGCTGTTTTTAACATCCGATAGAATCCTTCAGAGATCCGAGGTTTTACAAAATTCTCCATTCACATACATTTTAGAAGAGGTGTTTTGGTTTAGGTACAACTTCCACTCATGGGATACATAGAAGAAACACATTATTGAATGGAATGGGACTATATAGCTGTATGTTAAAAGACTTTGCTATATAGGACAGTGAGGACCCTTGGAAATCCATTATAAGCTATTTCTACCTCCTCTGCCTCAGATTATCATTTTACAGGTAAATGCACTTGAGAGAGACAATGAGGTCAAATAAGTGCTAGAAGCTAAAAATCCCTCAGCTGAGATTCTGCCACTACTTGCAATTTGCTATGTGAAATTCAGTGAGTTATTTGTCTGTATTTGAAATTACTCATCCTTAGCACAGAGATAAGAAAACCTACAACATCCAGCTAATGGAAGCGTTCTGATATTTAATGAATTGTGCAGTTCTTTCACTAGAAAAATTGCTTTTGTACAAAACTCCAAGACCCTATTCCCACCTAGAACTATTCAGAGACAATTGCAAACATACTTTCAAGGTAAATCTTATTGAAATAGGAGTAAGATGCTCCTATGCCAAATAACTTCAGGGTTTTTATTATTTTTATGTATAGATAACCTATGCAAACATTAATGGCCCATGTTCTCTTACTCTAAAAATAGTTGCAATCAACTATTTTTCTTCAGAAATATCCATACTGTTAAAATGGGCCTTGAACAGTAATATTTTTAAATTATACTAAGAGCATTCAATGAGTTTTCTGGAATTATACATGTGTAAGCTAGGCAGAATTTGGTCCTTTTCCAAAAACATTACTAAACAGCAACTGAAGAGACCTCTGGACATTTCTATCTGTGACATACTTGAATACACTCTGCTATGACTACTAAATATTTTAAGCAAAAAACTGTTAATCTGTCTTTCCATATCTCTTTCAAAGTCCTTTCCTGAGAAAGAGGTGTCAGCAGACTTACTACACCATTATTCTCGTTAAATATTCCAAAATAAAGTCAGTAATTATGTAGGATTTGAATTTTCTTCTTCTCACTTCATTTTAGAATAGTAATAAATTTGGGTGAGGAAACCAGGGGCTTTTACCTTATTCAGGTGCAGAATGAAGTGGTTTTGTTTCTGCCTGATAACCTGCCAAGTATTCAGGAAAACAGAAGCCATGAGTTGCTCTTCTTCTTATGGTGTTACGCAGTTTAGTAGCAGAAATTTCTTCAGAAGCTGATGGTATTCTGGGTGGTCACTGCAACCTGAGTATCACAAGTAGTGGTGTTATTAGTGCACCGAACCCAAAATTCACCCACCCACACGCAACTGCCAAGGTGGAATGCTGATACGTGTTCTATAGGTGCCCCTGTGTCATTATGCAGAAACAACTAAACCACTATGACTTGGGATATTTAGAAAGAAGAATCTAAGAGATACACTTTGATGAAAGAGTGGCTAAGAACCTACCTGGCTGCTCATGAATACTAGGTCTGGAGATATTAGAAAGTTCAGGATTAGTTTTTATGCAAACGGAGAGAAGAATTACTCTGTCTTCTTCAGGACCATGTCTTGTGTCAGACTTCCTCTTTTGTTTCATTCTTCTTTGGTTTATCTATATTTTGGTAATCCTTAAACCAGGTTTTGTGCAGTAATTGGTGTTGATTAAAATGTTAAATCTTGATTGCTGTATTTAAAGTGCTACATATACATGGCTTCCTTTTCAGTGGTGCTGTCATTCATGACTTCTTTGATAGCATGCCTTTGCATTTATACATTATGCCTACAAGTAATATGTATGAAAACATTTGACATTTCATCCAGCAGGAAGCAGTAATAAACAAATACATTAACTAATCATTACACTGAATGCTGTGATTCACTGAGCAGTGTTCTGTCATTCCTTGTTAATGCTTGTAAAGAGTATACAGAGCATTAATTCAGCTGAAGTGTCTCCTGTATGCTTATTCTGAGACATTGTCATTTCAAACTGGGAAGTTCTGAGGGTATGTTGCACACTTACAGCTCCCGTCCCCTCCACCTTTTAGAAAACAACCATTTACATGGAGTTTTAAGTATATGCAAAAAGTGTTTCAATGCTTTTCTGCTGGCTACATTTTAATTAAAATCTGGTATTGTTCTGGGACAATAATCTGAAACAGTTTGGGAATGCAAAGTAATACATTCTTTTTTTTTCCTGACTGATTTGAACCCTGAGCTTTGAAATACAAATCTGATTTTATGTTTTAGGTGATAGAGACAATTTTGGGGTCTTTTACACGGTTGTTCATTGCATTTAGGAATGTTTTCATGATGAGCCAGCCTAACTTTGTGTTTGGATATAGTAGCACAGCATGGATGAAACTGGGCTCTGGAGCAAGGAATGAAATGTTTTATCCTGTTTAGCAGTGCTTGGTGCTGGTTTTTGTCCAGCTTCATAGTCTGGCAGTTGGCTCTGGCCTGCAAGCCCTGAGAGAGGAGTTGTACCACATATAAGGGTATCCATTTCTGTAGCCTTGCGCAAAAGGGAGGGGAAAGTATAAGGTGCATTTGAGAGTGCTTTTCCTTCTAGAAGAATTTCCTCAAAATTTAGGAGGTGGAAAAACTGTCATGAATTATTATAGCTAGAAGGAATGCTACCTGTTCATCTCTAGAAAGAATTTCATGGTTGCAGCAGCACTGAGGTGCCATAGAGCAAAAAAACAAGAGTAGTGCAAGAGCACAAATAGCACAAAAAAAGCGTAAAATACTTATCAGAAAACATCTGCAGGTTCCTTCATAACACAATGTACATACTCAGACCAGTTTTATGCTAGTGTGCTCTTGAGTCACTTATTTTCATCTGTCTGGACCTAGAATCTTCCCTTTGTTTATTGGTACTGCCTGTAATTGCTTATGGTTTCCCTTCCAGCAACAACCAGAATTCCCAATCATCATTAAATTAAATGTGAAAATTCTTTTCCTCAGAGACTTTCTATTCCTTCTGATATTAAGACAAAGAGTATCACTGACCCGGGATATCTATGCAAAGACTCTTAGCAGAGTCTAGAAATGTCAGTAGACTACAGTGGGTGAAAGCCTCTGTTACTTTAGATAATCTAAGGATGAACAGATAATAATTTAGCATAGCTTCCTTCCTCGCTACCATTGCTGTGTGGAAAAGGTTGGACTCAGATACATGCAGTGGCAATATACATGCAGAAAAAAATACAGCTAGGTTCTATGTGAGCAACAAAGCTGAATATTTGCAAATGGAGGTGTTTGCTCTGTATTGTAAAGAGGACTGTCCTTTAGGGTATGTGAGCGTAAACCAGTAGCTCTGACAGTTTTGTTCATTAGCATTTGCCTGTGGGTAGTGATCAAAAGTGACTAACATGCCAGAATGGATATTTTCTGCACCGTTTTTTTGATTTTTAACACTTCAGGCATTTTTGAATATTTCTTCAAATGTCCTGAAAGCTGGACTTTGTGTTGCACTAAAATGAACTCAGTAGCACAGATACTGAGAGGGCAAACACATATACTTAATGCTTGCTCTGAAGCTGATGATAACATACTCTAAAGCTGATAACAACAGGTAATATTTCCAAAGGACTGTCTGTCAACCCTGAATAAGTGGAATAATGTGTGATCCAATCTTCTTACCTTCTGACTAACATTTCTGCAGTTAAGAACTTCTCTATGCTAGAAACAGTTTTCTGGGAAAATTGGATCTGGGAAAATTGCATCAGGGAAAGGAAATAAAGGGAAAGATCCTCTCGTTATATCTTCTTCTCCTCTTAATCCTAGAAAACACATACAAAACTCAAAGAGAAGAGAGTAAGAGAAAGAGAATCATCACTTGTTTCCTGTTTTCCCTGGATTGCTTCTTTCCCCACCTTCCAGTTAAGATGTAATTAAAAAACATAGGAGTGTAATGAAAATTAGATTGGGAGTCCCTATCCTGAAATTCATCATTGTAGGGCTCAGACTCATTTCTCATTTTCATGTCACATGCTGCCTTCTCAGCTGATGTGGTGGTACAGTTACTCTTTTCTGCTTGGCTGTAAAGACCTTGCTGCAGAAAGCAGACAACCCAACATACACTTCAGGATGGTGAAATTCTCTGCCTCTCTGTGCCAGTGTCTGTTTCTCTTCCCTTCCTAATAAAATCTGGCTGCAGTTGTCATGATTTTGACAGAAAAGATGAAATATTTATCAAATGTCAGTTCACCATTAGTGCTAATTAAAGGATACGGAGAATATAATTGCAAATATTTGCTTTAATGGATTGTGTTATATTATAATACTAATCTTACTGTCCTTGAACAGACAGGGGTCACCAGTATGGAGGCCATGCTGCTGAGGATGCAGCTGCGCTGGGCAGGGCACATCTCCAGAACGGGGGATCACCGCCTCCCTAAGGTTGTGCTCTATGGTGAACTCGCCACCGGCTGCCGCAACAGAGGAGCCCCAAAGAGGAGATACAAGGACTCTCTGAAACAATACCTCGGTCTTGGCCATATTGACTGCCATCAGTGGTCCACTCTGGCCTCCAATCGGGAGACGTGGAGACACACCATCCATAACACTGCTGCCTCCTTTGAGAACGCACGTAGGATTAGTCTCGAGGAGAAAAGACAACACAGAAAGAACCGTGCCTCGCCAGTACTGCCTAAGGAGACTTTCCACTGTGCCTTTTGCAACTGGACTTGCCTATCCTGCATCGGCCTTTTTAGCCACTTGTAGCAAGTGTGGGTAGAGCTCTTCTCATATCTTCGTTCGCAAAGCCTAGCCATGATGATGATTGAATCTTTACATTAAGCAACTTACAACAGTTCTTTCCAAGGAAATACATAAAAATGCTAGAGTACTTACTGTCATCCAGGAAGGCAATTACATAGACTAAATCAACAGGACACATCGGTAGAGGGCTAGCCTTTTGCTGATAATCTCACTTGACCACTGCATCTGTTAATGATCTTTAAGCTAGGTCTTCTGTGAGATTGATTAGAAGGGGCTAGTTTTCAGTTTTACACTGAAGATGAGTTTGATTTATTTGGTGCTTTTCTGTCAAGAAAGATAGATGAAAACTGCTTTCATGCCTAGGATATGAAGAATCATAAGAACAGCTTTACAGAGGTTTTTCTCTCTGTTCTCCTCTTTTATTGTTACTTCAGGTATGCATTTAGCTACACTTAAAATTTATTCATAGAATCATAGAATCGTATCAGCTCGAAGAGACGTAGAAGATCATTGAGTCCAGCCTTTGTCCCAGCCCTGTCAACCTACTAAACTACATCCCCCAATTAAACATCCACCCATCTCTTAAACACCTCCAGGGACAGTGACTCAACCACCTCCCTGGGCAACCTGTTCCAATGGCTGACAACTCTTTCAATATAGAAATTCTTCCTAATATCTAACCTGAACCTCCCCTGCTGCAATTTAAATCCATTTCCACTTGTCCTATCACTCTCCACTAGGGAGAATAGACCAACCCCCGCCTCTCTACAAGCTCCCTTCAGGTAGTTGTAGAGAGCAATGAAGTCTCCCCTCAATCTCCTCTTCTCTAGGCTAAACAGCCCCAGATCTCTTAGTCTTTCCTTAAAAGACTTATAGTCTAAGCCCTTTACCAGCTTGGTAGCCCGCCTCTGTACCCTCTCCAGCACCTCAATGTCCCTCTTGTAGTGAGAGGCCAAAAACTGGACACAGTACTCAAAGTGTGGCCTCACCAAAGCCAAGTACAGGGGCATGATCACCTCCCTGCTCCTGCTGACAGCACCATTCCTGATCCCGGCCAGGATGCCGTTGGCCTTCTTGGCCACCTGGGCACACTTCTGGCTCATGTTCAGCCAGCCAGCTATTAACACCTCCAGGTCCCTCTCTGCCTGGCAGCTCTCCAGCCACTCCTCCCCAAGCCTGTAGCGCTGCTGGGGGTTATTGTGGCCGAAGTCAGGACCCAGCATTTGGCCTTATTGAATTTCATGATGTTGGCCTTGGCCCAGTGATACAGCCTATCCAGATCCCTCTGGAGATCCTCTCTGCCCTCAAGCAGATCGATGCTCCCACCCAGCTTGGTGTCGTCTGCAAACTTACTGAGGGTGCACTCCATCCCCTGGTCCAAATCATTAATGAAGATGTTAAACAGGAGTGGCCTCAGTACTGAGCCCTGGGGGCACCACTCGTGACCGGCCGCCAACTGGATTTAACTCCGTTGACCACAACTCTTTGGACTCGGCCATCCAACCAGTTTTTGACTCAGCGAAGCGTATACCCACCCAAGTCAAGAGCAGTCAATTTCTCTAGGAGAATGCTGTGGGCAACAGCATCGAATGCCTTACTAAAACCAAGGTAGACAACATCCACAGCCTTTCCTTCATCAGGCAAGTTGTTCTCTCAGTCATAGAAGAAGATCAGGTTTGTTAAACAAGACCTGCCCTTCACAGACCCAAGCTGACTGGGTCTGACCACCTGGTTGTCCTCCATGTGTTGCATAATGGATCTCAGGATGATCTGCTCCATCAGCTTCCCTGGGACTGAATTTAAACTGACAGGCCTGTAATTTCCCAGTTTATCCTTCCTTCCCTTCTTATAGATGGGTGTTATATTTTCTGACTTCCAATCAGCTGGGACCTCTCCAGTAAACCAGGACTGTTGATAAATGATGGAGAGTGGTTTGGCAATAACCCCTGCTAGATCACCTAGTACTCTAGGGTGTATCCCATCTGGCCCCATAGATTTATGGTTGTCGACATGTAGTAGTATGTCCCTGACTGTCTCCTCGTGAATTGTAGGGGGGGCATTTTCCTCCTGGTCCCATTCTCTTGGCTTTGGGGGCTGGCTTCCCTCAGTACAGGTGTTTCTTTTACTAAAGACTGAGGCAAAGAAGGCATTAAGCACCTCAGCCTTATCCTTTTTTTTGTTACTATATTTCCTTTTGGGTCTAGCAGGGGATGGAGGCTCTCTCTGTTCTTTCTTTTGTTATTAATGTATTTATAAAAACTTTTCTTACAGTCCTTTACTTTCAAAGCCAGATTTCCAACTGGGCCTTGGACGTTCTAATAATCTCCCTGCATAACCTAACGTTATCCTTATACTCACTATGAGTGGCCTGCCCTCTTTTCCAGAGACCCTAAACTCTTTTTCACCCTGATCTTCAGCAATATGTCACTATTCAGCCAGGCTGGTCTTCTATGTGCTTATCCAAATTTTTTAAGCCAAGATACTCAGAGTATGTAAAAAGGATATTTGTTTCCCTGTATAAAACTTGTAAAGGTTACTGCTAAATGTGCTACACATTGCTATTTTTTAATTGAATCGAGAGAACTTTGCAAATGAAAAGCTGCATTTATTTTTCTAGAAGTATAAAAAAAAATTCTTGCAGTGTTCTTACTTATGGAATTGTACTCAGGAGTTAGATATGTAGATGGAACTGTCTGAAAAATTGGACAAATAGTCTTGAATTTTAAGCATAAGTAACTAACAGTGGAAGTGGATTTTTTTTGTGCTTCATAGAAAATAGGAATACTCCATGTTTAGCTTGCCAGTCATGTTATGTTAGTAACAGACAGCAAGTGTGCAGTTGGCTTCTCTTCTACATTGTCATTGATATGCAGGACATCAGTTACGTGAGTTTTAATGGATGGAGGTGATTTTTTTTTTTACATCTGCTGTGACTTTCTGGGAGACATCTAGAGTGATAGAATATAAGATTAAATTTATAAATAGAAAATAACTGACTTCTTAATTAATATTTTTATAACGTTTGGAGTTTACTAACTGACCAGTTGGCCAGCTCTAATTTTCTCCTTTCCATGTCAGTTTCTCCAATCTATACTTGGCCAATGAATGCCTTTAGCCCGGTACGTTTTCAGGTCTATTATGGAGTTGTAATCATAGTTTAGAACTGAATGTACGTCCTAAACCTAGTATTTGGTAATCAAAGAGTTTTGTGGGGAGAGAATTTTTAAATTGATTAGCTGGGGTGGAAGTATTTGTTGGTCACACAGCTGAGTTCACAAAATGAAACTCAGCACAGCAGTTAATTCATGACCAACTCAGATTCTATTAGGGAGGCCTATTGAAAATACTATTATTATTGTGAGTCCTAATTAATAAATATAAATTTTTTGCTGAAATAATAGAAGCAGGACTATAAGAAGGTTTAATCGTTCCATTTCAGTTAAAAACTTGGTAAATCACATCATCAGAGAACAGCAGTTCCAACCCATGAGTGTTCTGGAAATAGTCTGTAACCATGATGGACTATTTTAGTCTAGACATAGGAAGATTCTTAGTGAGAGATCATTACCATAATTATTCTGGATATTGGCTACCAATTTTCTATTATTAAGATAGAAATTGCATGTCTGTCTTACCATTTCATTTCTGTATCAGTTTTTAGAGATAAATACATACAAAAGTCTTATGAAAGTAATGTATCACTGAAAACTCTGAAAACTGTTTCAACGATCTATTATAGTCTGTATTATTCTGGAATTTTTGAGCATTTAATCCCATTTTATTTCTCTGGTACAAAGGCTTTTGTTTTCAGTCTGTAACAGTAAATCAACCAGTAAAAAAATGAAAAACAGAAGAGGAAATGTTTTAATGAAGAAAGGGTTGTTGAAGGGTTAATTAGTTTTCAAATAAAATTTGCTGTTCTGTGAAAAGGGAAGTTTTCTGCACTTTTTTCAGCAAGTTTGCTGATGATACAGAACTGAGAGAGGTGAATGTCATGCCAGAGGGCTGTGGTGTCATCCAGCGTAACCTGGACAGGCTGGAGAGTTGGGAAAGGGAGAAACCATATGACAGGACAAAGGGCAATGGTCACAAACTGGAAAGTGGGAGATTCAACCCAAACATAAGGAAATAATTCTTTACTGTGAGGGTAGCAGAGCACCAGAACAGGCTGCCCAGAGAGGTTGTGAAGTTCCTGTGTGATCTACTCAAGGTGATCCTGCCCTAACAGAGGGGTTGGACTAGATGATCTTCAGAGGTCCCTTCCAACGACTACCTTTCTGTGATTCTGTGATTCTTTTGTCAGATTCCTCCTACTGCTCTAACTGTGCCCTGGTTTCCCTAATTTTCTCTAGGAGGAGTGAGATGACAAGAGATGTGCAATTACTTATTATTTACCTCAGTTTTTAGGTTCCAGACACTTAAAATTGGTACTACTTTAAAATCTTCTTTTCCTAGGTTTCTCTACCTTTCTGATGGATTTGGGGTTCTAAGGCTGTCTCCACTGCTATTCATAAATGTATCAGAAGTTTAGCAAGCTGCAGTGTGAAAATTAGTCCAGGTATGTTTAGCGGTAATGACAATCCAGTGTTGTACTCATGAAATTAGCTGGCCTAATAAAATAAATGAGTGAGGGTCCATCACATCTTACTATTATGTAAATGCATATTAATCATGATTATTTATGGTACAGCTTAACTAATATTTGGCATAAACTGCCATCTAAAGCCATTACCAAATAGCATTATAAACACCATTAACTAGCAGTATGCTTCAGACTTCCCTCAGGGTTCAGATATAAATCTGCATTTTACATCCACTTCAATATTTGTTTCTGTCTACATTGCTATTATTTGAAACATTATCTTGCACCTTTTTGTATTACTTGATGTCGTACATGGGTAGGTAAAAAAAACCTCATTGAAATATCACAAAGACTTTGAATTCTGACAGTTAACTACATGAGCAGTGAAAACGCAGTTTCTAATGTCAAAAATATATGATGATGCTTTATTTCAGTATTTTTGCCACACTATTGCACCTTACTGTAAAACAGACAAACTGTAAAAGCTAGTAGATCATATAATTATAGTTTAAATACAGTAGGGGAAAAATGAATATATTAAAATGCTCTTTTTCAGATGAGTAGCTCAGCAATGTATGCTATGTAAACAGCAATTGCGCTGAATGCAGCAAGTTCTGAGTTCTGTGTAGTGCTAAAGCAAGTTATTGAAGTAACACAAGTGGTGAAAACTCTCAGTAGATCACACAATCAGCTTAATCCGGACACAATAGTCTTAAATACCAACACATCTTAATTTCAAATTGGACTTAAATTGTACATTATGTTATGCAGAAACAAGGCTAAAGTTGTACTTAGTATTTCATTCTATAGTATCTGGCTTTATGGTGAATCATAGAATCATAGAATGTTAGGGATTGGAAGGGACCTCGAAAGATCATCAAGTCCAATCCCCCTGCCAGAGCAGGAATGCCTAGATTATGCTACACAGGAACGTGTCCAGGCAGGTCTTGAATGTCTCCAGAGAAGGAGACTCCACAACATCCCTGGGCAGCCTGTTCCAGGGTTCCGTCACCCTCACTGAGAAGAAGTTTCTTCTCGAGTTTAAGCGGAACCTCTTATGTTCCAGTTTCAACCCATTACCCCTTGTCCTATCAGTGGTTGTCACCGAGAAGAGCCTGGCTCCATCCTCGTGACACTCACCCTTGATATATTTATAAACATTAATGAGGTCACCCCTCAGTCTCCTCTTCTCCAAACTAAAGAGCCCCAGCTCCCTCAGTCTTTTCTCATAAGGGAGATGCTCCACTCCCTTAATCATCCTAGTTGCCCTGTGCTGGACTCTCTCCAGCAGTTCCCTGTCTTTCTTGAACTGAGGGGCCCAGAACTGGACACAATATTCCAGATGGGGTCTCACCAGGGCAGAGTAGAGGGGAAGGAGAACCTCTCTCGACCTACTAACCACCCCCCTTCTAATACACCCCAGGATGCCATTGGCCTTCCTGGCCACAAGGGCACAGTGCTGGCTCATGGTCATCCTGCTGTCCACCAAGACTCCCAGGTCCCTTTCCCCTACACTACTCTCTAATAAGTCATTCCCCAACTTATACTGGAACCTGGGGTTGTTCCTACCCAGATGCAAGACCCTACATTTACCCTTGTTATATTTCATTAAATTTTTCCCCGCCCAACCCTCCAGCCTGTCCAGGTCTCGCTGGATGGCAGCACAGCCTTCTGGTGTGTCAGCCACGCCTCCCAGCTTGGTGTCATCAGCAAACTTGCTGATAGTACTCTCTAGTCCCTCATCCAAGTCATTGATGAATATATTGAATAATACTGGTCTCAGTACCGACCCTTGAGGGACTCCACTGGATACAGGCCTCCAACCAGACTCCGCCCCATTGACCACAACTCTTTGGCTTCTTCCCCTTAGCCAGTTCACAGTCCACCTCACTACCCGAGAGTCTAGACCACACTTCCTCAGTTTAGCAGCAAGGATGCTGTGGGAGACTGTGTCAAATGCTTTACTGAAGTCAAGGTAGACCACATCCACCGCTCTGCCATCATCTATCCACCTTGTTATATCCTAATAAAAGGCTATGAGGTTAGTGAAGCTGGATGCATTTTTAAACAAAGTATTTTCTTTCTTTCTTTTTTTTTTTGTAATTTAATGACAAAAAACAAGCAGTCAAGAGACTTCTATCCTCCTGCCTTTTCAAAAGCTCAGATAAAAGACAAGACCCTGGTGAATAAAATCTACTGAGCATGAAAGCTGTGGTTTTGGAAAATAGTTACACAATTTACTATAAGCTGGAAAATCTTCTAGGAATCAAGTGACTTATTTCTGCTTCTATTAGAGCTGATAAATTAGAGTAAAAAGATTCCTACTGATTCCCTGCAAACTGGATCATGTCCCTACTGTGTTCTGATAAATAACACTTTTTTTTCATATTCATCCTATCAAAACTGTGAGGGGCATTTCAATAATGTACCTGATTTATTATTTTGTGCTGGCCATAATCCAGAGTATAGTGAGGGAAGAAAGAAAATGAAGTAATCCGTTAAATGGTTATTTTTGCTGCTGTGGGAAAGGACAAGTAGATTGGGAGTGGTAAACTGTAAGGCAGAGGAGAAACAAGTTAATAATTAAGATAAGACAGTTTAAGTTACTAGGAATAGAGAATAAATTATACAGTGTACACACATTTAGAAGTCAGAAAAATCAGGAAATATGGGAGTTTTCTTTAAGAAGTCTGCATCTAATGATTTCACTGTGCAGTCACATGGCCCTTATAACACAATAAAAATATTTTCATCAATTTTAGCTGCTGGAACTAAGTTGCAGTCAACATTTTGAATGTATTTTTTCCATAACTTTGTACTTTCTGTTTTAAAACTTTTGATTAATACTGGAGAACACAGAATAACGTAAACCAAAGGAAAAAAATGCTATATGTACTTGATGTGGAAGAGACTTTCTCATTTGCATGCTTATGTTTGATGTTTATTCAGTGAAATGTTTATTCTGCTGAAGCATGAGGTCTCTCTTTGACTCTTGAAAAATCTTTTAGAGAACAAGGTGACAAAATATATTCCTGTCTAGTTTTTAGCAGTTGTCATGACCTTTGTAATCAAATGGAAGGATTTGAAAGTCAAGTACTTGGAGTAAAGTACAAAGGAGCAAAGATGAGGTTAATACTTCGTGTAATCCCACTGGGTTTTAGAGGAGCATACATGAGTTGTCAAGCTGTTGAAGCACAGAGAGTAGAAGTAACATTTATATCATGAACAGCCAGTCTTTCATTTCCAATTTTACTTTATGAAGTAGGTTTCCATTATTGACATTAAAGTTATTAAATCATCAAATCAAGGACCAATATAATTATACACTCAGAAAGGACTTGGGAAACTGTAATTCACATGTTCGCTCCCTCTGTAGGGCAAGCTAATTTCTAGTTATGTGGTTTTTTTCAGAAAGATAACTATTTGGGGTGATGGTTCTCCAAATAGAGAAAATTAATAAACTCACATTAGTGGGTGGTGGTGGTGGTTGTCATTGTTAGTACTGTTATTGTTATTTTGATAGGAAACCTATTCAAGATTTAGTACTGTGCCTCTTAACAGCAGTACTCTGGTACTCTGACACTTAGATGCCACAGTGAATAGGGTTCTCAAAAATAACTGTGACAGAGGTCAGATCCTGATTTTACTGACAGTCACATAAGCCATAGTAGCCATTAGGCCAGAGAAATATGCACGTATCAGAATTCTCCTGAATATTTTGTAAAACTTACTGGATGTGGAAATGATCTGTATGTATTGACTATCTTACATTTCACTTGATACCCATTTCCTAAAAGATTCTTTCTTCTTTCTTCTACTTTAGGAAATTATCTTCAATGCACAGTATTTGATTGCCTCATCTGGTTCTACATAGATAAAATAAAAATAACTTAGTAGATCTGTGTTCATTGTCACTTGATAGCAGACTGACATTTAGTGAAGAGTACTAGTGCTTATTCTTTGCTCATTTTTTGACAAGCTCTGATACCTGTATTTAACCCCATTTTACTTCATTGCATCCCTGTATCAATCATCAGACAAGGTAGGCTTCTCATGTACATCTCAACTGCCTTTATGCAAACGCCCGGAATATCGGCAACAAGCAAGAGGAGCTGGAGATGCTTGCATGCCTGCAGCGCTATGATCTAATTGGCATCACGGAGACATGGTAGAATGATTCCTGTGATTGGTGTGTTGGATTAGAAGGGTATAAGCTCTTCAGGAAGGACACACAGGAGAAACGAGGAGCGGAGATTGCCCTCCATGTCAATGAACAGCTAGAATGCATGGAGCTACACCTGGTAAGAGATGATGAAAAAAACAAATGCTTCTGGGCCAGGGTGAAAGGGAGGGTAGGAGACATTACAGTGAGGGTCTGCTACAGACCACCTGACCAGGAGGACCAAGTGGATGAGGCCCTTCATAGACAGATAAGAGTCGCTGCTTATCCACAAGCCCTGGTCCTCATGGAGGACTTTAGCCACCCCAGCATCAGTTGGACAAACAACAGAGCAGAGCATAAACAATCCAGGAGATTCTTGGAATTCATTGATGATAACTTCCTCCTCCAAGTGACAGAGGAACCAACAAGGACAGGTGCCGTGCTAGACCTTGTTCTCACCAACAGGGAAGGGCTGGTGGGCAATGTTAAACTCATGGTCAGCCTTGGCTGCAGTGACCACGAGATGGTGGAGTTTAAGATCCTAAGGGCAGCAAAGAAGGGGATGCTCAGCAGGCTTGAAACCCTCAACTTCAGAAGAGCTGACTTTCACCTCTTCAGGAACCCTCTTGGTAGCATGCCATGGGACAAAGCCCTGAAAGGATTAGGAGCCCAGGAAAGGTGGGCTCAACATGAGCCGGCAGTGTGCTCGTGCAGCCCAGAAGGCCAACTGTATCCTGGGATACATTAAGAGAAGCGTAGCCAGCAGATCACGAGAGGGGATTCTCCCCCTTCAGTCTGCTCTTATGAGACCCCCACCTCAAATACTGTGTCCAGTTCTGGTGTTCCCACTGTAAAGGGGTTATGGATCTGTTGGAATAAGTTCAGAGGAAGGCCACAAAGATGATCCAGGGGCTGGAGCACCTCTGCTATGAGGACAGGCTGAGAGAGCTGGGATTGTTCAGCCTCGAGAAGAGAAGACTCTGGGGGAACTTAATAGCTGCCTTCCAATACCTGAAGGGAACCTACAGGAAGGCTGGAGAGGGACTTTTTAAAAGAGTGTCCAGTGTCAGGACAAGGGGAAATGGGTTTAAGTTGAAGGAGAATAGGTTTAGACTGGATCTTAGGAAGCAATTCTTCAGTATGAGGGTGGCAAGACTCTGGAACTATACCATAACAGTAGAAAGTTGATTGATTGTCAGTTTCTTCTTTTCCAGTTTGCCTTTGCTATTTTCCATCTGAAGTACATTAGTTACTACAGAAACAGTAATGTCATTGACATGGGTCTAAGCATACTGAAGTCTGCTAGTACAGCCAATTTCTTTCTTGTTTTAGAATATACAATATGATTTGGGAATTTTAGATGATGAAAAGGTGACAAGTGTTATAATTTTTACCTTGCAAAGACAGAAAGTCATGATCAATCCGTATCACAGAAGTTCTGCCTGAAATTAAACATTGGTTGGAAATAAACACTCGTGTATTCTCCTATTTCCACAGAAATAGTATCAATAACTTATCCTGAATTCTGATTTTCATAGTTTTCATAATTATAACTTAAAGCAACAACTTGCAGTGTAGATGTTTATGCTGGGAAGTAGGCATTTTATTTTTGTGATCCTGTGTCAAGATGCTTTGCTCTTGAGAACCTCTTACTTGCATGCTTTTCCCAAGAGCTTGCTTCAGGATTTCAAAAGTATTTTAACAGCCAGTTTTATGTTGGCCTGCTGCTTTGAGTTGAAGGTGGCCTTGGTATATTCTTATTGCTGTATGGAAAAAGAAATGGTTAAAAAGAAAAATTTATTTCTCAAATAATCTGTAAAAGGATTCTACACAGAATCCTTATTGGGTTTGTAATATGACTGCATCATTTGTTATCAGAATTTTCCTTTCTTTCATAAATGCTAAAATTCTGTCTGTTGATAAACACACACAAATACCACTGAAATATAAAAAATCACTGACCAGAATTTCATGACCGATTTCAAAATAACCCTGCCACATATGCTGTGGCCCAGAATTTTGGAGGTATTTCAGCTCTAATGTATGTATACGTATGCAGGGTGTCTCAGTTATATCTTACGCACATTTTTGCGTACAACCCCTTCACCTAAAAACTTTATATGTTGTTTAGGTTTATTTTTGCATGTGGATAATGTCCACATTATTTGTATCTACAATATTTTAATGATAAAATTATTAAGTTCTGATGAATCCTGAAGATGTTTATGAATTATTTACTAGCTTACTAAATGGGTAAGAATTTCCATAGATTATAATAAACTTTCACTACAACAAAACATATACAGTTGTGAAATTTTTGGGGTAGTTTTTTAATATAAAGAGAAAAGTAGAGTGTAGTAAAAAGTTCCACTGAAAAGTTACCTTTTGGAGGAATTACTTGCAGGTTCATCAGACATAAAATATCAGTTTTCTATTTGTGGAGGAATGTCCAGAGGTAAACTCACTACATCTTGTTTAAGAAAAGTTGCAGTACTAGTCATTTGTACAATGAACTTTGGCTTCATAACTGTTCCTGGGATTTGAGCAATTAATACTGTGAACTTTAGTCTCCATTTCTGTAAAATAATTTGAAATAACAATTTATTTGCATTTCATTTGAAAGGTTACAAATCGATGTCCTGGTAAGTGACACAGTTCTGTTTTCCAAACTGTTGATCTCTTTCAAATACATTATCTTCAGGTGTTCTTCTGTCTGTAGATTGCATTTAGATTATTTGCACTTCTGTTTTTATGTGAGGCAGGGTAAGGATACATGCAGTGCAACCCCGTTAAGCTTTGGAACACAGATATTAGTTGGTTTTATACCACGCTATATGAATTAGAGAGAACACTAAAACAAATTTTTTAAAAAGAATTATTAATCTTGATAACACAATGGAACATTAAAAATTATATAAACTCACAGATTATATTTTAGACTACATATTTAATGCAACAAATGTTCCACTTACTTTAATCTGAAGTCACCTCCAGCTATTGATCTCACTCAGTCCTCCTCCATTCAGAGGCCTTTACGCCCTTTTTCTTTATTAATAAAGATGTTGTTCTTTACTGGCTACATCTCTATAAGTTTTTGTCTTCATCTTAGCTACCTACATTTCCCTCCCTCACCTTCAAACATCTCATCTCTTCCATTTGCTTTAAATGGTATTTCCAATATCTTGTTTCTAGTGTACCTTATTCTATTCTGTGTTGTTATAAATCAGCAAAGCCCAAGTCTGTTAAACCTTTCTCTGTCAATGAATACATTGATGCAGAAAGGTCAGTATCAACTCTAGACTTCTGATTAGAATGCCTATAATTAATAATATTTTCTGTAGAATACCTAGGGCTCATTGAATAGTTGGAGGTCTCTGCCAGACTGTTGCATTCTTTACAGAATAATTCTGTATTGGGAGTACATTAACAATTTCAGACTGGAAAATCTTTACACTAGGGCAGTTTCATTTACATCTGCAGTGGCGCTAAACAGGTGGTCAGTGTATATATATATTCGGTAAATAATAAGGATACATCAGAAAACTTTTTTTGTAACTCAAGCTGAGTACAACTTCATACAAGGATCAGCTGCTGCAGCTGCTATTAGGAAAAGAACATAACAAGCCTTTCAGCTAGAAAAATCACTTTAAACCTTAGCACTGGAAGTCTGAGTAAGCAAATTTCAAGAAGCAGAAAATTGTTATTCTCAGATTCCTTTACGAGACTTTTTTTTTTTCCAGGCAGGGTAAATTGTTTTTTTTTTCTCTTTTCCAGATGAGGATATTGTGTGACAGAACCTTAATGGAAGGAAGGAAAACCTGAGCTGTACTGATATCAGTCAAAATTTGATATTTTTAGAGTAGGAAACTATTAGGTAAGAAAGTCTTTGACTAATTTGTTTATACTGAAGTCTTCACATCTGCTACAGAATATGGCACTATCCACAGAACATGTTCTTGAAACCATTAGTATTAGTAAACACTCCTGTGTTCCTTATGTGGCAGCTCTGTCATGGATAACATGACTTGTAATTTACTTTTATTGTTTGGCCCAGCAGTGGATTTACACAGTCTTTTATGTTCTTCTGCAGAGCTTGAATTGCATTTTACATTTCAAGCATGGGGCAAATAAAAATATGGGTTTGGAAAACCCATGACTTGGACTCTTGATTTCTAATTTGTAAACATTTCAGATTCTGTGTGAAATTACTGTGAGTGACTATTAACTATGGTATATTAATTTCATGTTCCGTGTAAATTCTTTAGCCTTGCCGCAGCAAGGGAAGGCAAATTCTTCTGAGCTGTAAAAAAAACATACTCTACCAGTGACTCCATGTAGAATGCTTTTGCGTGTAATGCTTTGATAGATAAGGATCTTCCATAAAATACAGCTAAGCTTGTTAGGGATGATTATAAAACAATATTCCAAATAACACAGTTGCTGAACATATCTAAGAGAAAGTTGCAGTCTACTAGCAACTCCACAGCATTTAGCTTTCATGTCCTTTCTTTCCCAGATCATGACTTTCAGCAGTGATTATGGGACCTGTACTCGAGGTAAGCTCTTGACTCTATATTTAATCATCTTAGTCTGTGGTCTGGTATTTCAAGACAATAGTCATCAGCGACTAGAAATAAAGTATTGATGTAGATATTGAACCTGTGGGGCAACTTCTTTGGTTCTTAGGTTATTCCTATAGAGTTTCCATTTGAAGCAAGAATCTTTCCATTTCAAAGAGGTTAGTATACTGCTCTTAAGGCCTTGATGTCTATCCATAGTTTATATGACTAGCTAAAGATGTGTCAAAACAGACTAGTTCTGGGTCTATAAGCCCAGAAGGCAAACTGGCGGTGATGACAGAGGGGTGGATGAGCACTAGCTCTCTCCCCAAAGCTTTCCCCCAGTTGTCCTCCAGAGGTTCTGTTATTTCCAGACGTCCATATCTGTAGTGTGTTGGCTGAGCTCTGGCCCTAGCATGGCAGCCCCATACCATAGTCATAGTCGTGCTATATTTTGACTGACTACTAATGCATTTCTGATAATCCAGATGTGAAAGAGAAAGCAAAAATGTGAATAAAATGTGAATAAAGGTAGAGCATTTTCTTAGTCTGAAAATTTTCCTTTTGCTTGGATTCAAACCCTGCTCCAAACAATGGTTCTATGATTCAGTTTCCCACTAGAAAGTTAAAAAGAGAATACCATATGTAATAATAAATTTAAGCATGGTCAAAGAGTACCAGTAAGCCCTCTAGTAATAGCCACAAGCTTATACCATAGTGCTGGAATGACCAAGATTGGAAACATCATTAAGAGGTTGCTAAAATAAGTCTTCATTCAAAAGATAAAAATTAACTGCTGCAATCTATTAATGATCTTTTGAATAAAGATTTTTTTTTCTGTGTTTATGTAAGCTGGCTTTTGATTGAAAATAAACAGGGATTGTTCAAAAAACAGTTTAGAGGTTCAGAGGTGTATATTCCATTTAATATTCAATTCTAAACTTTCAAAGATATTTGTACCTCAGAGGTAGTTATCTCTTCCTGTTTCATCCTTCGCTCCTATCAAAAGTAATAAAAATGTAAATAAGTGCACAATGCTATCAACTTTTTCAGTTAGGTGCTTTCTAAGTCAAGATAATCAACACTAGATTGAATAACTAGTTGAAATCTTTGAATCTTTCTATCTTCACCATAAAGAAAAAACCCACAAATATACCAAGGTAATTCCAGTTTGGTTTTATAGTGCTCATGACTTTTTCCTCTGCAATATTAAATGAGAACATAAAACAAAATGCATTCCTCTACTCAATATTTATTTGCTGTATAAAACTTCAGCAATAATGTGTTTTCCTCTTTCATTCTACATGAGTTGATTGAAAAGTTTTACATATTTACCAAGCTCACACTTTGCCTGAGTTCATGAATTATGCAATTAACCATGAATGCAATTTCCTGTATTTTACAGTAATAGCTTTAATTGTGTAATGCAATGCTATATAGAGACAGCTCACTCATAAACTATAGAACACGTTAGAACAATTTCTTACATGGGTGAGTAATCTCGGGCAAACAGCTCAGATGAAGATGATAATTTGTCTAATAAGCTATTTCTGGGCATTTTTTATGCAGAGGAAATATTCTTTAGCTACGATATTTTCAGGAACACTTTCACCAGGTTAAGTATGAGCAGAAGACCAATGGTATTTTTGTATGTATACTGAAAAGATACTAGTAGCTTCATTTTTCCTTCCTTAGAGTAGGTTTATAAATACACATTGGCATGAAGAACATGACAGAATATGACATCACTAGGTATTTAGCTGTTGTAATTCTACTGCAGATCACTTAATGTAGTTATCCTCAGTGAGGTCCAGATTATATACTGGCACCACTTTGTGGGTTTTAAGCTACGAACTTGAAGAGAAGGAAGTCAAAGAATTGTTTGTTACTGAACAATCCTAATGAAGTAATACAATTAGGAATCATTAGTATTTTGCTTCACATTACATTTAGTTTGAAACAAATCTGTAATCCCTGAAAACTTAATAGGTCTGAGCACACTGTTTATACCAAGTAAACATCAAGACTCCTGCAGAATTCAAGAGAGCCGAGAGCTGGACCATCATGCAACACTGGAACACGTGATCTTTCATCTTTTTTTTACTCGCAGCCTTTAAAAGAAAATGTTCCCTTGTTGCTTTTAGCCAGCCAACCTTATTTACCTTTAACTGGCTTCCTTTTACTCAGAGTCAGTATTTAATTTATATCTCAGACTTCAAGACGTTACCTAACTTGCAAAGTTGCACTTGAGACTGTTATCTACAACAAGCTTCTCTTTATATCAAAGTGCTCATACACTCAGCTCTTAGATTGTATTTTGAATGATCTAGCAGGTCTTTGTTTTCTATAAGAAGAATATTTAAGAATGGTTAAAAAATTTAGAAACGTACACACGTGCTGTGCTTGGAATGGCAAAATAACCAGTTCAGCAGCGTTCCTGAGATTTCCTGTAATATTTGGAATAGTCGTCTCAAATCATCTTGTTATTGGTGTCAGTACAGTCCATCCTGCTATTCAGCTCCCTGGCTGGCTGATTAGGTTTTGGGGCCTCATTGAGGAACTGAGGTCTGGAGATGCTGGGCAGGGCTCAGAGGCCTAAGCAGAGACATTTGGTGCCATTTAGGTTGCTCAGGACAGCCAAGAATTCTGCGAGGGCAGGTAGGTAGAGGACTAGTGGACACTTGCACTTTTCTAAGTATCTAGTAGAGCACAGTGCAGCACCTCAGATGACCTTGCATACTTATCTGGGGGTAGCTGAATCTCATACATCTCCTCTCTGTGCAATGTACAGTGAGAGAATTTGTGGTAAAGCAATTAGAAGAGCAGGTGAAGGGACAAATGGGAAAAAGACTCTGTAAGGCAGTTCTTGGCTAAAACACAGTAACTGTGGACCTCCATTTGCAGGCTGCCTGTTGTATGCTTTACCTACATTGTAACCTCTGGCTTATTGAGAAAACTGGTTCCAACCGACATATATTTACCTCAGGCTGCAAACCTCTTTTTAATATTGCCCATTACTTTTCAGGTTATTTTACCTTTGTAGCACATGAGTTGAGTTGCAAGCACAAAATCTGCATTGGTAAGAAATCAGCTTTTGTTTATTTTATATGTGAAGTAATTTCTGAAAATTCCGTTTTGGTTTTTTTTTTTTATTTATTTTACCACATCCAGCTTTAATAATGAAGCAACAGTTCCCAAGGAGTTTTCTGGTGATTATTGGTTTATTATTTAGTGTCCTGAGGCTAGACTGAGAGTAGAGAACATTCTTCTAAAGGAAGGAGGAACTGCAGTACTGGTAAATCTGGTATTATTGCTGTTATGAACCATTTTCAAAAGTTTATGATGCAGACGTGCAGGCTTGAAAGCACTCAGATTCACATTAAAGTATTCAGATACTTTAAAATTAACAGCCTTTTGTACAGCCCTAATGCTTTCCAGAGTACATTTCAAAACAATTGCTGAACTAATTCCTATTCTTTCTAACCTGAGGCGGCTAATGTTCTATATATGCCTGTTCTCTTTCCACCTGTTACAAGAAAGTGGGATCATAGTAGTAACTGGATAGAAACTCTTTCATTTATTTTCCTAATGTCTGTCTGTCTTGGCTTGGAAATCCATACCAGTTCTAAGGAGATGAATGTCAAGCAAAAATCTCGCTACTGGGAAGTTTATGCTGGTGTATCTCTTGTGGATGTTATGGCTATGGCTCCTGATTGCCCATTATGATTTCACACTAGTGTGGTCTCTGGGGTGAACAAAGTAGCTTGTTAGCCAAGGGAATTCCAGTCATGGACTAAATGCTAAAGCATATGCTTTCACTCGTGCTTACAGTATAAATAAGGCTTATGCTATATCTGGCTTTTCCGGCTCATGTAGTCCATGCAGAGGATATTTCACAAAGCCTTATGACTTTCTGTATTCTACCCTGGCCCAAAGCTCTCAGTCCATGGTATGTGGCATCACACTGTGGTATATTGATACATGACACGTTTCATTTGCATGTGCCTTTATGGAGTTATAATATCTGCTCAGAAAAGCAGTCTGCTTTGGTAGGAAGGTGAAGCAGGAAGGCAAGTTGGCTATAGAGCACCTGAGCTGATACAGTGGCCAGAATTCAGGTGGAACACGGTGCCACTCTTTCCTGTTCCTTTCCCTTCTTCAGGGAATTTTATCAAACCTAAAGCAGTACAAAGCCTAACAAAAGCATGCTGGCATGAACACAGATTATGGTTAGGTAAGTGAGAGAGAGGGATTCATGTATGTTATTGTCCAGACATGAAAATGCTCCAGCCAGGGAGAATTTTTCCACAGGCAGTGATTATGCCTACTCCAAGGCTTCGGTACTTGAACAGGATACACATGAGTCAGCCAGCACTTCAGCCAGGAAAATAACTTTCTGCTAATAGATCTGAAAATAAGGGAAGGCTTTGGGGGAATATTTCAGGAACCTGCTTCTCTTCCTTTAGCATTAAGCATTTCTCAGGCTGCCAGAAGACTTTAGCAGGAGATATTTTGTTACTTTACCCTTTTTCCTGAGGATCATGAGTGCAAATTAAATATTTTTTTTTTTTTTTTCAGTAACCACTACCAGTGCTTTCTGCTTCCTCTGAAGCCTGTATGAAAACGCCTAAAATTTTTTTATATTACAGAAGCGACCTGAAATTTAGATTTGTCAAAGATTTTTGGATACAGGAAAAAAAGACTTTTAGAACAACAGGAAAATTATGTGCAACCTATCTGGTGTTTAAACTCTGAATAAACTAACTTGCATAGGTCCAGTCTAAGTAGTTTGTAGGGAGAAATGTTTTGTTTAGTTTTGGAGAGTTTCTTCCCGTCTTTCAGAGAAGTGCATATCCATTTTCTCATTTGTGTTAAGTATTTTACATCGTCCACTGGTGAAGAGGTATGATCTCAGCTCTGCAATCCTTTATTTTCGAAGGCGCTAGATGTACCATGCAAAAATACTTTTGAGAAGATCACATTTACTTTTTTATTTTTTGTGTAACCTTTCAGTATCAGAACTATTCCTTGATGAAAACAGTGTATCAGTTGCTAGATTAAAACTATAATCAGAACAAATTTAAGATTAATTTCTTACAATAGTAAGACAATGTCTAGCATATGTAAAATGTGATTTTTAAAGTAAGAAATAGCAAGTTTTACTGAAACCAGACTACGTTTTCTTAGAAGTGGTAAGACTGGTTTGAACTAGTCTGACATTTAGGTCATCAGCCTCAGAAGTTTAAAAAACATATTTTTTTTTAATATGTATTCATACTTGTGCATTCAAATGCAACCTATTTTTTTATACTGGGCACATTTTTGGGTTTTCTTCCTACTTCCTTTTTGTTAATTACAGTTATATTAACTGTGCCTGTGCAGCAATGGTATCTCAATCCATGTTCCCATCTTCTAATATCAAGATGCATTTTATTTTTACTCAACCTTGATGGTACTGCTAAGTCATTCTGAACCCACCCTGCTTTAGAATTCTCCTCTATTTGTGACCCATAGCCAATATGAACTATTTTGGATTAAAATACCTTCTCATCCCTAAGAACTTGGGGAATCTTTCAGCAGCAGGAATGCAGTATAGTCAGTAACTCAGAACTGTTCTGAGCTGAGGAATTCAGTTAGAAGGCTGTATTTGACTGTAGAATTGTGTCTTCATTTACTTGTTTGTATCTCCATGTCTAACTCTTATGTCCAGCTGGTTCATTTTAATTTGGAACTTTTATACATGCCTGACTGGCTACACCTTGATTTCTAAAAGAGTCAGACTTCCAGAGTACAAAATCTAAAAATTCCACCCTGCAGTGTGAAGACTCTTCTTAGACATGCCCTTTCTTCTTGCTTGTCTTTGAAAATTCTCTCCTCTATGCTTAGGTAATGTGGTTTTTAGAAATGTAACAGAAGTTATTAGGGTTAAAAAAAACAGCACAACTGAAACTGAAATTAATTACTAAACACTGTAATTCTTTTAACGTAGCTGGTACCAGTGTAAACTGTATTAATTCCTCATTGGATTGTGATGTGACATAACCTCCTAATACTGCAGTCAATCCAGGTCTATGTCTAATTTAGAATTATATGACAGGTTACCCAGGAAAAGAGGCTGCTTGTGGAAGTGATTTCAGCATGGGGAGGAGTGTTTGGCTGGTTACCCATCCTTCAGTGTTATAATCAGACTCTTAGTAGTCTAAAGTTTCCCAGTAATTAGTAAACTTCCAACAAAGTCCTGCAGGAAACAAGCTTACATTTGATACTATACCTTAATGCAACTGACTTTTTTGATCACATATGACAGCTGAGATACTGTTCTCAGCACAGAGACTGTTTCATAAGTAATTTTTTTAGCAGTTGATTAACAGGATGTTGGTGTTTAATATTCTCTGAGTAGGAAAGAATGTTCTGAATTAGCTATGTGAGTTAGAATTCTTGGAGTAGTCCTATTTGCTAGGAGTTGTAATATACTAAAGGTTATTTTTTCAGGAACATGGTAAAGCATGTATTTTAACAAGCCCTTCACATCTGCTGCAATACAATATTGATACTGGATATCAAGAGTGGTGAAATAAAACACTTGTTAAGGAGCAAATATGATCAAAGGAAGGAGTCAAAGAAACAGTCTAACTTTTATCATAGGGAGAAAAAAAAATTTAAGCTTAGTATGAAGATATTAGTTGGGGAAATGGTAGCATCCTTAACCAGATTCTACTGTCAACTATGTTATAATTTGTGATACTTCTCTCTAAGCAGGCTTTACTGAGGCAGAGTGCACAGAGCAAAGGATATGCAAAGAGCAGTAAGCAGAATGCGTGTGCCTGAGAGCTGGATGCTCAAGAGCGGAGAGAGTTTTAAACCCTTGATAGCTGAGACACTCTATCAGTTAGAAGAAAACATTGGAAGTTACACCTACATGTGATGGGCAAAAAAATCAGTATGCTCAAGCCAACCAACCAGACATTAAAACACCTAATAGAAGCAGTGCTAGAAAGATCTTCAGAAAACCCTTAGTAGAATCCTGAATTCTCAGGACCAAGAGACAGAAGTGATCTGAAACGGAAGAAGTATGAAATCAGGGGTTATCAAAAGCAGGTCATTGAAAAGTAGAGCTACCTCTGTACTATAGTCTGGCTCATACTTGAATTTAGTGCATGGGATAGATCACAGCTCTAGAATGCTAGAAACTTAGCAAAATGACAGTGAAGGGCTTTACAAGAGCTAATGATGATATGAGCATCAGCTCTGAGATAACTTGGTAGCTTAAAAGGTTTTAAATAATTCACATTGAATAAGACCCTGCACAGAAGATAGGGATTACATAAAAATGCCATAAAACTATTAATCCCATCAGTAAAGGGGTCCAGCACAAGTATGAGGAGTGCTTGTCTCTTAAAGCAAAATGACAAACAAACAACCAATCAAACAGGTTAGAATGTTTCTATCTGAGTTTTCACTGTGATATTACTGGTTAATGGAATTTTTGGTAGAAAGTAGTAAGGGTGTGCAGAGATTTGACAGCATGACAACTGGCTTAGGATTTGAATGACAGATGGAAAATCAAGTCCTTGCTCTTTGTTATGTATCATGGAAAGTGATTCTGGGAATGAGATGGAGAAGAGATTTGACCTTTAGATTGCAGTGTCCTGAAGAAGGCTCCTCAACCCTGCATTCCATCTCAGTTTACTGGAAGAAAAATTAATTTCTGTTCTATTAAAATTATTGGGTAAGATTTGTTCCAAAACACAATGAGATCAAATTTCAAAATTTCGTAAGTTGTCAAGAAATAGAATAATCATTTTGATGATTTTTATTACTTCAGTCATACAGAGGGGGATTCAAAGCACCGGGACTTCCAGTCTGGGGCTAGATGGAGTCTGTTGTGGCTGGCCTCTGTGTAGCTCGTGTTTGCAGTGCCTGGGATAGAAACTGCAGTTGCTGAACCAGTCTGGATTCTTTCTAAAGCTGTAATTGCTGTACTGTGGGCATACACTGGTCTCAGAAAGAGAAATATTAATTATGGTCTACAGAAAGGAGCTGTCCAAGCAGCTGCAGAGGTAAAAAGAAAAGTGGGCTGCAGGAGGGAGGCTGAATTACACAACTTATTTCACATCCAGGATAGCAAAACCCCTAAAATACTAGAAACCACTACAGAAAGCACTATAGATTCAGTGTAAGTGGTCTGTGAAACAAACTGGTGTTAGGTGCTTTAGCACTGCAATAGTTAGCAGTGAGGAAAGTGCTTCTAAATGAAAATCCAACCTAATGAACTCCTGGAAATTGTATAGTAGTAGGATGAAGGCAATAGTGCACAGCAGCACCATAATCACTACACAGGCCTTTTATTATAAGGGTCAGTGAAATAGAATAGGTTAGTAGAATAGCAGTACTGCCATAATAAAATGGTAACACACTTTAGCCCTGATTTCTCCATTAGACTAATTCTTAGAAATAGGCTGTGCATCAAATAATAGCATTTCCTTCAGCTTATAATTTCAATTTTTATGAGTCTATTTGAATCTCAAATCAAAAAAGAAGCTCAGTTGTGCAGCTGTAGAAAACAACTTATCTGATGCATAACTAATTGCCTGGAAAGGTACAGCTGATTTTCTTGCCTCTTCTTCCCCCTCCCCTTCATTCCCTATGTGTACAAGTTGGTAGCCAATTTTCTAAAAACTAAGTAAGCCTCATAAAAACTGCTAAATGCCCACAAATGTTTCATTTTGAAGAAAAATTGTGATATGGAAGAAAACAAAAAAAAAAAAACTAACAGCGTGATATAAGTGCTCTAAAGTTCTTATTCTAAGATCTATGAGTTTTGTTTAAGTTCTGCAGCAGGGCATCTAGGGTCCCATTCTTCAGTGCGTACTTTTTCCCTTCTTAGTTCAGGAGGGCAGTGTTTGTGGCTTGCTCCATTTCATTTGTTTGCTTTTTTTGTTTTGTTTTTTACTTTTCTTTTTGTCTGTTGTATAGCTTTAGCTGGTCTGTCTACCTTGCACTGTTTCTTCTTTTCCCCCTCTGTTGAGGGGGAAATAAATGTCAGCTTTAAATCTCCTAAGAATTTTTGATTTCAAAGAGAATATTTATAACATAAAATTGATGATAAGGGTGTAAATACACAGTAGCAAAAGAACAGGAATCATGATTTTGATTTTGTGTAGTTCTGCAGAAGTATGGTTTAATATGAATGGACCTGAATGAGATTTTATTCTTGGATATATGAGTTTGTTTATGTAGGGTGCTGTACATCTAGCACACTGTAAATTTGTAGCTAGGTAATTAAATATGTTGATGATAGATTAATTATTTGACCATCTAGTAATTACAACCAAATTTTTTCTCCCTTCTTTTACTGCCTTTTTTTTCCCCTTCTCTTTCATTAACTTAAAGCTCATTACATTAGCTGTCTGTCTACCCTGCTTATTCTTAACTAATAACATTATTGTTCAAGTAGAAATGTTAATTATAGAATCATAGAATGGCCTAGGCTGGAAGGGACCTTAGAGATCATCTAATCCAACCTCCCTGTCATGGGCAGGTATTTTAAATATGAAGTTATAGATAGCATGATTTCTGTATCCCAGGTAGTCTTACTAGTGATGCTTGAGAGAAAAAAGTCCCTTCAGTGATCTTCACTTGACCATGAAAGTTTTGTTCCACCATGGAGTGAAAGATAAGGAAAGGTTTGATGGGTTTTATCACTGACTCAGTTAAAATTATCTCCTTTTTCCCACTGAAAAAAATAATTTATTTAAGAAAATTCAACTGATAGATGACTTTATCTGCATAAAATTTGTATAGATAAAATTGCTGAGATATATATTTCTTGAACTTTAAGGATTCAAATGCACTCATATGAGTTCCAAATCTATTTGGGAAAGCAGGAGTGCAGAAATAACAGGAGAAAAGGAAACATTTATAGTATGTTTCACTTTCTTTCTCTTAAAGACTTTGAATTTTGGAGGGAAATGGTGGTGTGGGCCTTGAGGGGGAAGAAGCCAGAAAGGTTATGGTCCTGTTTAGTGCCTTAGCACTTTGTGTTCAGGCCTGTTTTCTTTTACAAAACAGACTTTTCTGTCATGGAAATTTTTGTATATTAAGGGACTTGCCCTCATACCCATCCAATTGGCCTGTTGCATGACCCTGCATGCTCTGTTGTATTTTTTGCTATGAAAGTTAATATTTTAGAGCTTGATAAAACTTATTCCTAAACTCTTGCTGACTATGTGAGGATTCAGCTGCTTGATTTTTGCCTTAACTTCTCAGTCAATGTGCAGATCCTTAAACACTAAATTGTCTTTTTGATTCACTCATCTAAGGTTAAATTTTTCTACTCATAAATTTGATTTTTGACAACTTTTAAAATAAGAGAATTATTTAAACTCTTAATAGCTATTTGGAGGGAAATCTCCAGTATACTTGAGTTTTGGACAGCTTAATTATTTCCATGATACTGTAATACTTGAAGTTTTACCTACTGCAAGTGAGCTGTGTAGCCTGGAGGTAAATTTGTGTTTGAACATTAGTAAGAAACTATTCTCATGACAGAAGTACTTCCTGCCTACATGCATCGAGAAGATGAAAAAATCTTGTTTTGAACTGTTATTTAACATTACAAAATTTTCTGTAGCTAACATCAAAGCCTAAAACAGTCACCTAGCAGATTTTAGATTTGACAGCCTTCTTTAAGATTTGTTCACAGGAATTTTCTTGGAAAAAAAAATAATTCTATACTGCCATGGATGCCTGGATTTCTGATGAATGTTGGTCAATACTATATGTTAATAGTATTGGCCAAAATAACCAAACAATAAATTCCTTCTCTAATATATGAACAAACACTTAATTTTAGTTGTTTTTCCAATTTTCCTCAGAAAGACTAAATTTAAATGAACATGTATTTCAAAATCACATTTATACCAGTTTTGTGCAAAATAATGTGGTTTCACTTTTTTTTTTTAATAATAGGATTGAAGAAAGGAGAAATCCTTTCCTTAAATATTTGCCCTTTCAATAATCAGCCATGACTTTACATAATTGCTCATGAATGCCATGAAATGGAAATTCCTAGACTCCACAAGTAGGGAGGCCTGTCTTCTGTGGAAAGAACATAATGTTATGAAAGTCCAAGCCTTCATTTTTAATAATACTGCTTTGCAGGTTGGGTTCCTTTTGTTTTCTTATTTTTATTTTTTATCTTATTGGTACAAGAATGTACAAGCACAAAAATAGGTTTTTCTTTTGTTAAAAGTTTTGTGTTACATGATGCATTGGAGTTCTTCGGAATGCTGTATTTCAAACAATCTGACTAACAAAGATCACACTCATTGCTATGCAGAACTGAGTTAGATCAGTGTATTTGTAAACTAAAGCTACACCCTTAACTCTGAAAGATCAGAAAAGAATAACTTTTTTTTTTTCCATTAATAGTTAAACAGAAATATTAAATTTCAAAGTTATCTTTCTGTTACCTTGGCAGTGAGTAGGCAAAGGGCTGTGGGACAGGCTTGGTGTACTGCAGAGTCTACAAAGTGATCTTTTTTCCAATAATGTCTTCCTAACCTTTGTTTTGCCTTATGCTCTTCCCAGATCTCTTGCATGAGCATGTAAAATTCCTTCTGTTTTAAGATTTTTGCCTCTCTATATCTCAGGGGGCTTATTATTTCTGTCTGCAGCCTTTTGAAATTGATTTTGGTGTTTAAGAGGCATTGGAAATTACATTTCACTGGACTTTCTCTTCTGGAAACATTTGAATGTAAATGTTTTGAACATAGTTCTAGGAAAAAAACATTGTGGTTTGTTGGGATTTTTTAAAATGACTTCATTCTTCTCTGAATATAAAACAGCCCTTTAATGTTAGCTCTTTTGCATTTCTCTTGAGTAAACTTGATTTAATTTATGCTAAACATAATGGGACACCTGTGTGTGCTGGATAAAAACTAGAGTATATAATATTAGATGGAGAAATGTCACATCCTAAGTATGGAAAACAAGCAACAAAGCTCTGGAGTGTCTTTTAACCTTTTTGTTGTCATTTTAGAATTAAGATATTTCTGAAAACAAAAATCTGTGTGACAGCTTTAGCAGGTAATGAATGACCAGTGGGGAAAAAAAAAAGTATAAAGAAAGATATATTTTTAATGCAATTTTGCCAAAGCATGATGTAAGTTTTTAGCCAGTTTCTCATGTGCACTGAAGTCCAGTCCATGCAATAAGATGTAACGGATAGACTGAAAGACTAAGAATGAAAGTAATTGGTTTCTGATTACTTTGTCAGTCTAAGTAGCAGTAAATTGGAAATGTTGTGAACTGTTGCACTGCCTGTACATCAAAGAAAGATTATACCAGAACCATCTTGATTTTTCAACTAAGAAATTATATAAGGCTTTTTTAAGAGGACACTATTTGATATAATTCAGTTTGGAGAAACCATGTATCTGCTGAAGAGGAAGAAATGGATTGTTCTCAGCGGTGGAAAAAGACAGTGTTATGAGGAAAAAAAAAAAGTGGGGGTTTTTTCACATAGGTTGCAATTTAAACTATGTGATGACTCCATTTTTTTCGTATTACTACTGCTTTTTGTAGTTCTGTTATTGGTGGAGCTGGCTGATGATGTGATTCATATCTGCTGTTATGGTGAGTGCATAGACCATTGTGTGTGGAGAGAAAAAAAAAATAATTGAGCTTCACATAGGGAATGGCTGTAATTCCATCCTTCCGTACCCCCTTATCCAGAGCAAAGTTTTATTGTCAACTTCAATGAGAAGCAGGTGGATACCAAGCTCATTAGAAGCAGGGCTGCATACAGTTGCTTGGGAAAGGGAAAAGAAAACAGAATACTGTTATAAACAACAAGCTGGAATACTGTTTGAGTGGCATCACTACATGAAGTTGCTGGATCCAGCAATGCTAAGGAGTAACAGTGAGATTTCACTTCATAAGTTTTAGTAGTCCATCATTCATTTTTACTTCCAAGTAGTGGTAATAGGCTGATCAGTTGCACTTGGAAAGATGGACAGAAATGAGCTGGCTTGCCCCAACTACAGCTGTAGGTGGTTGCAGTGATGAGAATGGGAATCTACTCAAAGGTCTGGTCTCTCTCACCATCTGGCCCTTTGGCTCCCTAATGTGCTGACACTGCAGCATCTTTGTAAACCAGCTGGCAAAGATTGCTTTGGCTTCCACCTTCCTCCCAGGAGCAGAGTCTGTCAGTTTGCAACGATGACAGCAAAATACAGAGTTATGCTCTAAAGCCATTAAGATGTGTTAGGACCATTCAGTTCAAAATATACCTCCCAGAGCTCTTGAAATGGGACATACTTGCTTGTACAGTTCAACATGTGTTTTCATCAAATATGTTAAAACAATCCTGAAGTGCAAAGCTGAGGTGTAAAGAAAGGGTAAGTTTTCAAGTTAAAACACAGAGCTGAAGATGAATGTAGGGTTTGGGGGTTTTTTTGTAATTGGTTAGTTGGTTGTTGTGAGTTTGGGGTTTGTTTTTTTTTCATTTCTGCCAGTAACTCAGTATATGATTCAGAGACAGTAAGACTAAAATCCTCATAATCACTTCAGGCATCAAAAGAAATGATCTTATTTTCAAGGTTCAGAGCATCTACAGCTCCATTTAACATTAAGATGAGCAGCCTGCTTCCAGTTCCCCAGCAATAAATAAGAAATGTCTCATGGGGATGTTATAAAGCTTAATTAGTTAAGAGTCAAATTTCCTTTTGTGCTCCCCCTTGCTTCTTTAAGGTAATATTACAATCTGTTGGGAGATTCATGGATGGGAAATATATATTGCCGATAAAGATATACTATCTGAATCAAGAATCCAGATGACGTAGGTCAGAATAAATGCTTGCTCCATCCTGTCTGTGAACAGGATCATTGTACAACAATCATCTTGTCTTCACGTGGGATTAGCCTTTGAGATGTGGACAGGCTTGCCTGTAGCAAACACTGCATCTTACTCAAGCACTTCAAGCCCAGTGCAATATTCAAATATTGTTGTACTCATTTTACCATTGGGAAACAGATTAACTGAATTGTCCATATCAGACAAGCATTTTATGTCAGGACAGTTCTCTTCAGCCTCATCTATGGTCCGTATAGAAATCTTCCCAATCAAGAGCAGTTCTGGGTTTAGAGGGTTTTTCAGGCCAAGATCAATGTTTAAGTTTCACAGTCTTTTCTGATGGTTCTGTATTGTGGTCAGTTTAACTGACCATCATGAATAATGTGCCATTCATTGTATATGCTTCAAAAATAGAGTCTATCATTAGAAAAGTTATTTTTCTGTTTGATATCAACTAAGTACACAATGTAAAAGAAATGAAAAAGGTTTTAGCTGGTCGAGTTAAAGGTGTCCCCGCTTACTGCAAGGGAGTTGGACTAGATGAACTTTAAACATCTCTTCCAATCCAATGTGTTCTATGATTCTATATTAAGCTAAATCACAAATCAAATTATTCTAAAATTTTGGAACATGTTGAAGTGGTTGCTCAAAAGCAACAATTGCTTGAAGAGACTGGCATTATTCAGTGGATTTTAATGTGTTAGCATGCAGAAACAGGGACAATAATAGAACAGATTAAAACTTGACTATGTCAAAATACCTATGTCTGTAGCAGTTTAAGATTAGCAGCTTAAGACTTCTGTTGACCATAGTGAATAAACCTTCCATCCAGTCTTCATGTTTGTGATAATAAGGAAAATTATAGGCCCCACTCAACACACTCCTTTGTGTTGTGTTATATTGGGAAAATACCTTTCTGAAAAAAAAAGCCACAATGTGCTGTTCTGTAGAATGCAAGGGTGAAAGGAGAAATGCAATGTACTAGTGTTCTATGTCTCACAAAAGGATGCTGTCTTACCTGGTGTGCGTTATGTGAGGAGAATGTTAGGAAAAGAGTCCAAACAAGTAGTTCTCTGTAATTCAGGTAATCTGGCAGGCATAGCAAGAATATGAATGCACTTCATGAGAGATTCATGTGATTTTCTACAAACCTGTTGAAATGGGCTGAGGCATATTTACAGAGGCCCATTCAAACAACTAAATGGGCTTGATATGATTGCATTAGAGCCAATCAAAAGTAGAGGAATAGAGCTTTCCCTGACACTTTTGAATAGGGAATCTATTTGTTATGTTGTAATGATTAAATACGATGATATCAAAACCATGAAATATTATAAATTTCATCTGCGTCTGGACATGGATATCTTCAAAAAATGCTGAAAACACTGGAGAAAGCAGTGGTAAAACACATGGGAAAAATATTTGTCATTCATAATGTCTGCTCTCACTAATGACTAAATAAATATCTCGTTACAGGGGTGAGTATTGTAGAGTATATAAAATAGAGGCAATAATCCACAACCACAGCAGGACATAGAGTTATTTATTATTGACCAAAACCAATCCAAACAAAGCACTTCTGTAATAACATTTGTTTTGTGGGTTTTTTTAATTGAAAGCTGTTCTCCTCAGGTTTACTATCCTCCACCCTTTTTTTTTTCTGCCGAGTCTATGATTCTGATTTCCTGTAGAATACTCCTATTATAAAGCCTTTAAAAAAAAATCTACATTTTATAAAAGTCAACAATTGTCATATCTTCAGTTCACTTTTTCCTTCTAGTTTCTTCAGTTATTCCAGTGATAAATGTTTCATGACAGCTTCTATCTCTTGAGTTCTGTTTTCTTTTTTTACATAATAATTGAGGCAGTTGTGATGCTGTTTCTGTAGAAGATACCTCTGGGCTTGTGTCTATTTCTCTCCATGTAGTTTATGTGTTTATTATTTTCATTGTTGCTGTTGAGTCTCTTAAGTGGGGTAAATCTGTGTCTAATGGAAGTATGTACATTATATGAGGAAATTCAGGCATTTTCAGGAGTATATATTCTTAAATCTGTTCCAGTCCACACATTGCTTAAAACTTGCTGCATCTTGTTTACACATTGTGCTCCCTAAACCCAAGAGATTCTCTAGATTTGCTTAAATATGAAATATTTTTGAAGTCCTAGAAAACAACCATTTGTTTTGTAGATCTTTACTTAGAATTTTATGCCGTATGCCCAGCAAGGATGTTACCTGGAGCTCATGTATTTCTAAGACCATAAAAAAATAAAAAGGGCGGAAACAATACCCTCAAAACCCCACCATGCTTTCCCAAACTATTCATAAAAGAAAAATGCATGGCAACACATCTCACCGGAATGAAATCGATATCTCAGATTCTCCTGTTGCTGGAGACTTCATGAGGAATGTACATGGGTTGAGGGGATCCTGCTGATAAATTATAGATGGACTGAGAACAGAGTAAGAACAGCAGATACTGCACTAAGAAATGTTTTTGCTCACAGTGTCGAAAGGCTGACAGTGGGGTGTTGTCTCCTGCTTGCTTGGAGAGGAATATTTACAACAGCCATGTACTTTTGCTAAGTTTCTTGTAATGCACAATCCTTCTCACCTTTCCATCAGATGTAATTATCAGACAGAGGTATGAAAGGGTGAGCAGCATTGTGTGTTATGGGGCATATGTAGAAAGTGCGTGTCTACGTAGAGAGGGAAGGATAGTTTTAGGGGAAATAGAATAAGCATATACAAACAAACCATTTTGGAAGTGAAAGGATAGGAAGCAGGTATAATTGGCCCTCAGCCTCCAGCATGCTCTGCATCCTGCATGGCATATACTGAGAAAATTAACTGGAACGAGCCAAAAGAAGGATATTCATGTAGACTAAGTCTTTGCATTAAGACAAAAACCTCTGTAGGGTTCCTAGATAGGGAGAGAGAAAAACTAAGCAATCCTCCTCCAAAGAACAATTTGGAGCAGGAGGGTAATATATTCCCCGCTGCTGTGTAACTTTGCGTATAAACTAATCACAGAATAAATAATGTGCTTATTTCAACATTTTAATTTTGAGAAAAGAATTGATCTAAGAGTTTTTCAAGTGAGTTAATACTAATGTTTTTCCTCTTGGAAAATATTTCCTTCCCTTCACCTATGTATTTAATCACATATGTCTAACATGGTACATACCATTGGATTACCTGTATGTTTACCATATTTAGTCAATTTTAATACAAATAAATATAATTACAGCTAGACATATTTGTGTACTGACAAAATAATTTTATAAGAGCAAATTTAGTTATTAGTGTATCCATTACAGAGAAAATAAAAATTAAGTACAATAAAAGCAGTCAGAATTACGTGGAAAAGAGATATTTTGTCATAAACCATTACAGGTCTGGAGAAATGAGTTCTCATGCTTTATTTCTTAAATGTTTTCCATTAAACTCTAAGTACTTGCAGCTAAATGGCAGCAGGTCACCCTGCATATTTTCACTATGGTTAGATATAAGCACCTCAGTGAAGTATCTGATCCTGCTCACTGCTGGACCACTATGAACTGTGTTTTACGGATTTCAATAGTAATTATCTTCACTGGTGAATGTATCAAACTTTCATATTTTTGGGAATGTGAAGGAACTTCTGTGTTTGCTAAAAAACTTCCTATAATATCTTTTTTCTTGGTACATATTGTTCCTGTAGATGGAAATCCATCCAAAGATTTTTAAGACTCTGAAGTTAGTCTTTGAAAGAAAATGTGCAACAAGATACTGTCACCAAATTAAATGCTCCAGAAATTCTTCAGCTGTACTGAGTTCTCCATATAGGTAGAAAAAAAATATAACAGAATCATACTAGATTTTTTTTTTTGAAGTACTATTCTACAATAGTAAAATTGTGTGCCAGTTCTCCAGGTAGGTATCCTCTAACCAGTAGGAAAATTCATAACCAAACCTTGACAAAGGCCATTGAAGAACCTTGTTGGAGTCATGCAGCCTGCCAAGCCCTCAGCACAGAGGTACATGCAGACACCCCTCTTGATCCTAAACTGTAGTCCCCTTCTCCTTTCTTTTTACTTTTTAGAGAGGTTGCATGATACTTTGTTGTAAAGAGAAAAGGCTCATCTTCGAGTGTTCATATGGTTTAATAATATTCCTAAATTCACAAAGAAGTTCAACCTGAAGCAATTTACAGATACACAGGCGTAAGTGATTAAGCCTGGCTGTCACCTTTGTGCCGCTGCCCAGCAGTGCTGCTCACAGCCCCTTGCTTTGACGTGATCAGGGAAAAGGCACTTTGCAGCAGAGAAAATAGAGAAAAGACATCTGAGAAACTCTCTCTTATTCGAGTTTTTGAAAGGACCAGTTTGATTATCTGGCTCAGGTACTGGTATTGTTTGTTCAGAACTGTGAAATATTTTATATACCTTTTGCTACTTTTTCACCATAATATCGTGGCTTTTGCAATGCAGTAGCTGTGTGAGCTGCTAAGAAATCCTTGGCAGGGTGTCTGACCTCTTTCTAGGTCATGGCTTCGTAATCTTTGGAAGGACCCAGCTCACCTCTCAAATGAAGTTTGGAAACTGAGAGGGAAGATTGGAGCATCTGAATATGGATCATCCTTCTGTTCCATGTGCGGTAAGTTACCACTCATGAAGGCTGACCAACCACATATGTTTTACACTGTCTGTGATGAGTTTATGGAATAATTAGAACAGTGAGTTAAACATGATTTTCAAATTGATTTCAGTAAAAGAAAATGGGCGTATGCTTTCTTAAGCATCTGGCAGAGATAAATGCATATGCTTAGGTTGTACCTGAAAAAGCTCTGCTGCCACAGCTGTTAAAGGAAAAATAGGAAGAAGGTGTCATGTGCACACTTCCCTTGTACGGTTGCTGCCAGAACTTACTTCTCTTTTTTTTTTTTTTGTCTAAGAGTCTCATTTAGGTCTGTAGTATACTCCTCTGTTCAAAATTAATGCTGCTTCTATATAAAGTGATTTTCAGGCTGCAATCTAAAGTATTGACTGGAAACTCCCAATAAAAGTAATAGAAATATTTTGGCAATTACACACTATACCTTAATTTTTTATTTTTTTTTAAATTGCCATTTATCAAGTAACATCATGACAAGGTGTTAACAGAGTGAATTAAAGACTTACGGCGTTCCTGTCATATTTAACACTCACCTGTCATCACAGTCTGTTATCATTTTATCCATTATATCATGTTTGTAAAGTCAATACAAATTTTATATAAATATATATTTTTTTTCTATTAATGATATTTTTTCCAAGCCTCTCAACTAGTCAGAATACATTGCCCTTATATTATTTTTTTTGTTTTCTAAGCATTATTTATTTTGTTACCAATAAAGTCAGCATCTAATTATTGGAAGTTCGTGGTATATTCATATGTTCCACCAGAACAACCAAAGCTTTACAGGCAGAAATACTTAGTTTACTTGTATGTTATGAGAAAAAAGCAGTTATACTGAGCTAACTGATTGTTAGTTATGTTAACCCCATAAAATAAGCCTGTGAGGCAGCTGTGTTTCTTAATATATAGTCCTTTTCCACCAGTGGAAAAACATGTCTAAATTGTTATTTACATGAAAATTAATATAAATTTAATTTATATTTATGGGTATATTGACTAAAAAGAAAAATCAAATCAAGCAAATCAAATACTTCATTTCACTCAGTCCTCCTCAAACATTATTTCAATAATAAATAAGAATTTAAGATTTTAAACTCTTATTTTCTAACAATATTTTTCCATTTACTTCCCTTCTTTTCAAACTTTGAGTCCAGCCTTTAGACCATTTTAGTGCAAAAGAACTGAATGACTGTCATAGTAACAAAAAATTCATGTTAATAATAATTTGTAGATGTAAAGGTCTAATGTGCTCTCATCTGATGTATCTTACTGCATATGTGTTTCATTTAATAAATAATGCATTCATTCAATAAATAATGGCATTCCAGGTCTGGCAACTCAGAAATTCATACCCTTTGAGAACTGACAGTACACTCCTGTAGAGGAATTTCTTGTGGAGCAGAGGCGTGGTATTACTTTAAAAACGTGGACAACCCAGCTTAGGCCTAAACAGAGGCTCTGTCCTTGAAGCTGCCTTGGAACACGGGGAGGAGGAGGTTTTATCTGTTTTGTGAGAGCTTTGCGAGATGCTTGGCTGGAGGTGCTGGGCCCGGGGGGAGAAGGGGGGGCGAGAGCTGCCTGCATAGCTGAATGGCACTATCCAATGGAACGCTGGCGTGTGTGAACCTGTAACTGACCAACTCTGTTAAGGGGCAGGCGCGGGGACACTGCTGAACTGTATATATTGAGCTGTCCGGAGCAATAAAGGGAGGACGATCTGTAGCCATATTGGTGTGATGATCGTTAACTTGGCCGGCTCTCCGAAGGGACCCCTCTTCATCTGGCACCTGAACAAGGGACCCTCTATGGACGCTTAAATGCGGATTGCTTAAATGCGGGAAGACTCCGAAGCATCGGACGTGAGCCGATTTGGGAGCCGGAGAGCTGGAGGCAGGAGAGTTCCGAGTGTGACCAAAAGGGCACCGGAGACCAGAGCTTGAGCAGCTGATCAAGCCCCTGCCAAGGTAAGACCGCGATGGAAACGGACGCGGCAACTCGCCTCCTTAGTATACTCTCTGAGAGAGGAGGAAAAGTAAAGGAGCGAGATGTATTAGCCCCATGGGCTCGGAAACGGGAGAAAATGAACGACCCACCATTAATCTTTAGTTCCACGGAATGGCGTGAAGTAGGAGACTTTTTGTGGGACTGTACTTTAGAGGGAGGAACAGAAGGAAAGGAAGTGAAAGAACTAGGAACGGTTTGGAAAACCGTAATACGCACTCTAGAAATCATGCAAGCAGAAAAGAAAGTTGCTGCGGCAGCGATCGAAGCGTTGGGGGGAGGGCAGGAAAGGAAAAAGGCAAAGGAAGAAACTCCCTGCTCGTCCCGACTGGGTGGAAGAAAAAGAAAAAAAAAAAAAAAAAAAAAAGGAGAAACTGCACTGCGTTGCAGAATTAAGACTTTCGTCCTTGAGCTGAGCTCTTTTCTAAGCAAGTGCATAACTCTTGCTTGCTAATTATGAAAAGAGACCCTGACCAGCCAGGTACAGCTCATGTTGAGATCTTGTCCGTGAGAATGAAGATAAGACGCTTCTTGTACACCAGATGTGCATGGGAGTGAACGGGAGAGTATGATCAAAACAGACCTGGGAAATTCTGCTCTCCCTGTGTGATAACAGCGTGATCGAAGTAATACTTGAGCTAATAAGAAGAAAAAAAAAAAAAAAAAAAAAGAGAGAGGGGGAAGAAGGAAGATCAGGATGAACCCCTGAAAGAGATCCTGAACAAACTCGCTGAATTATCAACTGGACAGCGAGAAATAGAAGAAACCCTTAAACCAGTTCAGCTCCCCCACTACCATCAGCTCCCTCACTCAAGCCTGATTTTCAAGCTTGAACCATAAAGGATCCTTTGCAACAGCGATGGAGCGGTGTCATCAGAGACGTTATAACAGAGGGAGATTGGGAAGCAGCCAGTTCGATTGAGTGTCCTGTTATTATTAATAACGGACAAGGGACTTGAGAACCGCATGATCCTGCATGATGTGGCTGTGCAGCATCCTGTCACTTCAGCAGCGCAGCAGCAACACGACTGTGCACTGGGACTGCCTGTTGAACCCCTTGTTTCGCCCAGTGACGTGATGGGACCCTGAGGTACCGATTACCAACGATGATATGGACTGGACTGGCAGAAGATGCTTACAGCTGATGGTAGAGCAATTGTGGGAAAATGTGACTGTTCTCAATGTTACCTGTTGTATTAATATGTATCCTCTTTGTGTGACTAACAATGAAGCTTATATTGGTTGTGTAATCAAAGCCACATAGTAGGTGTTAAGGTTTATGTACTAACCATCAGAGTGATCTTTCTTTAGCTAAAAGCAAGGCAGGGAAACCAGCTGCCTTTTGCTTTGTTAGAAGTGTGTGATTAAGGATCCAAGTATGATTTAGGGCGATGGGTGTGAGAACTTTGACAGGATGAATTAAGAGTTTAGTTAAGGCATTTTTGGTTATTGCAGTTTTAATTGTTATAGGCTTAGTTATGTTTAGTTGTTTGAGAAGTATAATCAAGAAAATTATAAGCAAGCTAGCGGATGAAGCCTGGGTTGTCCAAAAAGAAAAAGGGGGATATGTAGAGGAATTTCTTGTGGAGCAGAGGCGTGGTATTACTTTAAAAACGTGGACAACCCAGCTTAGGCCTAAACAAAGGCTCTGTCCTTGAAGCTGCCTTGGAACACGGGGAGGAGGAGGTTTTATCTGTTTTGTGAGAGCTTTGCGAGATGCTTGGCTGGAGGTGCTGGGCCCGGGGGGAGAAGGGGGGGCGAGAGCCGCCTGCATAGCTGAATGGCACTATCCAATGGAACGCTGGCGTGTGTGAACCTGTAACTGACCAACTCTGTTAAGGGGCAGGCGCGGGGACACTGCTGAACTGTATATATTGAGCTGTCCGGAGCAATAAAGGGAGGACGATCTGTAGCCATATTGGTGTGATGATCGTTAACTTGGCCGGCTCTCCGAAGGGACCCCTCTTCACACTCCTAAGAAGATTTGCAGCTGGTTTGCATTTTTTTCCAGAAAAAAATCTGTTATCACAGAGACAATTCCGACTTTAAACTTATTGGGGGATGGTCAATTCCTTGAATAGCATGGAGTACATTATTTGAAAACTTTGATTGTGCTACTATTCTAAAATATTTTTAATCACCAATGCACCAGAATTTTACTAAATCTGGAGAATGAATTGCAGTGTACAGAATTTGTAGGTCTCTCTCTGACGTATTAATAATTGTGTATAACACATTTGTATCATGAAAGAGAAAGATTTGACAAAGCTATTAGTACATACTAACATAAATTGTGGTTATCAATATTTAGTTACAGAGACATGTCCATTTAAGAGAAATCACATTTTCATTACAATACAGATATATTTTCAAAACTTCCTCTCTCAATTTTTCAAGTGGAATTAGAAGAGTACTTCAAGACAATAATCTCTTTTAGACTTCTGATTCCAGATGAGGGATTCATTGACAAAATAATAATGAAAAAATTAATAGGGATATGTTTAAAAACCAGTGCATTATTGTTCTTTAAAAAAACCACCCTGAACAAACAACTTTGCCTTTTGAGCTTCTGGTGTTGGGCCAAGCTTCCAATGCTGTCACTAGATTCCTTATTTTCTTAGTTCTTGTACTTCAGTTAGTACAATTCCACATGGTTATGTTTCTCAGAGTTCAAAAATGCTTTCTGATAATAGACCATGTCATTATAAGTAACACTGATAACAAAATTTATTTATACCAAATTTCTCTCTTTATTTTACTTTCTATATTGTAGAGATTATATAGGCAACACTTTTTTTTTTTTTCCCATGTCACAGTGGATAATTCAGTTTCAATGTTGATTCAACTTGGGTTTTCAACTGAGACTGCCAAATATGATACCTGTTGGCAATGGAAACAATTGTTTTCTAATCATGAAAACCTTATGAATGCAGCTGAGATCTACCTCACTTTAACTTATGATTTCAAAGCATTAGGCAGGTGAAATGTATAACAAATAAGAGCTTTTGAAAGAGAGTAGAATACCCCAGAGATTCATAATATGGTAGCTGGAAAGTTTATATTTTATATTTTTTAAACATTCTTCCTTACCTGTATCGTATTCAGTATCAACAGTTTAAAATAAGTACAGAGTAAAGGAAAGGAAGTTACAATCACAGAAGATGATGCAAAGTACTTTCTCTTAAGTTCTTGCACTGCTAAGAGCGCAAGTCTAACAGTGCTGTGTTCCACTACTTCTATGTTATACTGAAGCACACTGCTAAAAAATCTTAGATAATATTTGTCAAATAATGCTTTTTCCCATATAAAGCTTCACTTTCCAGCATTGCTTTGTATACCAGAAAAATGCCACAAAACTTATTTTTAACTTATGATTATATATTTATATATATGATTATATAATTATATATTATATAATGATATATCATTATATACATTTGGAAGTTTAAATAAAGACCCCATGACCTTCCTCCAAAAAGATGAGATCTGATACTAAGTGTAATACTGAAGATCGCTTTTTGTTTTTCAGATGCATTTGTGGCTAATGAGTTTGCTCATATCTAGATCCAGAGTCTTAAGAAAATTTTTTGGCTTGTCCTCTAACCTGCTGTAAAACTATCATGTTCTTAGATGAAAAAAAAAAGATATTGTGGTTATACAGACTGTCAGTCACAAAGACTGACTAACTGATTCCTTAAGTGTTCCACTTCCCATTCTTCTTCAGTCTGGACTCAGCCACATAGATGATACCATCTACAAGAAAACGAAACAGATATGCCACAACTTTTCTTTGATTTCCACCTTTGAATGGTACAGACAGGAAATACAATTTGGGGCCTCTCACTAAAGGAGGGACACTGAGGTGCTGGAGTGGGTTCAGAGAAGGGCAATGAGGCTGGTGAAGAGACTTAGAAAATAAGTCTTACGAGGAACAGCTGAGAGAACTGGGGTTGTTTAGCCTGGAGAAAAGGAGGTTAAGTGGAAACCTTACTGCTCTGTACAACTAACTGAAAGGAGGTTGTAGTGAGGTCAGTGAAGGTCAGTGCCTTGTCCCAAGTAACAAGCAATAAGACAAGAGGAAATGGCCTCGAGTTGTTCCAGGGAAGGTTTAGATTGTATATTAGGAAAAATTCCTTCACTGAAAGGGTCGACAAGCTCTGGAACAGGCTGCCCAGTGAAGTGATGAAGTCATCATCCCTGGATGTGGCTAGGAGATGTGTCGATGTAGTGCTTAGTGGCATGGTTTAGTAGGGGACTTCGCATTGCTAGGTTAGTGATTTGACTCGGTGATCTCAAAGGTCTTTTCCAGCCTAAAAGATTCTATGACTCCATACAGTTTAACTGATTTAGCAGGAACAGAAATAAAATTATTTTTGTGTTTCTCATTGTGAAATAGGTGGAAGTCATTTTAGACTTATCATGATACATGCATTTTTCTGTCTCCAATATAGTAAAGTTAATTGATGTTTAATATAAGCATGATAATAGATGTGCATGTAAAAAGTCTGAATGCTGCAAACACTGTGATCTGCACTATTTTCAATCTCAGGCTTCCACTCTGCTTGGGGACTAAAGTGTCTCAGCATCATAGATAATGTGTGTAGAAAGGTAATTTTAACCACTTTTCTTAGTAATTGGGAACTCCACGATTCCCACAGTAATTGGGATCTCCAGGCTGGTAATGCGTTTACAGACAGAAAATAAGTAGGGTATAACTGAAAAAGACTGTGAAAATTAATATAGTGCGGTAAAATGAAAAGTCATGCATACATCTCCTCCCCTCAACTCTGCTTGCTTTGAAGTTGTCAAAAGAATTTATTGCTCCTTCCTGTGATCTTGTCATTCCTTCCCTTTGAATTCCCTTTACTACACCAAATGCTATATTTCTCATTGCCTTTCAATCTCAGTTCTTCCAATATTCCCTAAATTGCTAGCTAACAACATTGTTCTTACTTTACTTGCCCACTAGATATTTTATTCTTTCTCCCATGCTATCCTTTGTAGCTGGGGGACCATCTTGATAATAAAACGTAAAGCCACTTGCTTTCTTTCTGCAAAAGTACTTTAAAATTCCTCTTAATTTTAACGTATCCAATAAGCAGCCAGTGAGTAGAGAGGTGGTGAACAAAAACATTTAAATATATGTATTTAATAAAACAAGGAAATATATTTAAGGGGAAAGCAAAACAATAGAGTTTAGAAACTCCATGCACTTCCATGTGAAACTCTTCCCACAGATTATTAGTTCCTTTATTTCCTCCGTGTTGATAGAAGGCAGTTGAGTTATTGTTTACTTTGCTCATTATTTTTTTTCAAAGAGGTGAAATCCAGCCGTAAATCCTCAGCTTTAATAATTGTATTTGTCATGCATATTTTGCAGAAAGTACCATTTGCTTACGTGCCTTGTGTGCATCTAACCCCACATGACCCTGAGCACCACAGGTTATGTGATGACACATCTGTCTTCAGCTTCTGATAACACAAGAGCATTCTGTGGAGTCACTGCCAGAAATCACTGGCTGTGTGATGATTACCTGCATTATATAACAGACTTTCTCTTGGCTTGCTTGTGAAACCAAACGGTCTGCTTTCTGACCAGGGAAACAAAAAAAAAACATCCTTCTTTTCTTGATTTACCCATTTGCTTTATTCTTTCTTTCCACCAAAGGCAGAGTACTTGCTTTTCTTTCAACATCCCACCAGTGAGGACACAAAATAAATATTCAAAGTGAATATCACTGGAAAAATACTGCTTCTTACATTTTTAACCTCACAAGGCTATGATTGATTCACTGTGGTGAGGTCCGTCTGCTCTCTAGAAGGTTATTTTCTTATTAAAAATTATAGCCACATACTGAAGTACAACAAAGACAAACAGGCAAAGCCATATGTAAAGGCTATTATAATTTCTAAGTCCTTATTTTAATATTTGTAAATTTTCATTTGTCATCACAGATTTTTCTAACAGAAATGTTTGAGAATAATGTCCTTAATCAGAGTAGATTAATGATATTTTCTTTAATAAGTTATTTAAGAAAGAAAAAATCATAGAGATTAATCCAGTTTTCCAATAAATGACTGTTAATGATAAATATACAGAACTACAAATAATTTTGATGTTACTGATGACATTTTTTTTCACTGTAGAACTACAACATTTTAAAAATGTAACATCTGACTTGCAAAAGGAAGACTGAATAGCAGAGAAAGAAAGGACCGTAGAATTACAAAGCAAAACTACAAGTGGATATTAATGGGCTGGAAAAATACTGTTATAATGGCTCTTAATTTTGTTTCCCATGAGTCCCAGGGTAGTATTTTAAGATATAATTTGTTTTCCATGAATGTCAATATAGGTTTTGTTACTGATTTTAAATGGAAACAAACCTACCAGATCCTATTGTAAAAATAATGGTTCAATGGCATTTTTTTCTGCCTCTCTTTTAGAACAGGCACACTATAGGTTAAGGGAGGGCACCCCAAAGGAGAGCGCAGAGGCTGGTAGGTACCACACAGAGGGCTGGCAATACAAAGATCTGTGCTGCCTGTCCTAAAAAAGGACACAAGATCTTAGTGTTAAGTATCATTCTGGTGGGTTCTTGGGCAGATCTAGTATTTGGTGGTTGTTCCTTATTAGAAATGTCAGGCCAAAATTCAGGGAACTAATCTACTGCACTTCAGCCTGCAAGTCAAGATGTGAATTGGCTTTTACTTTTTCCTTATTTGTCTTATTCCATACTTTTACTTGTGTGGAGTAACCAAAGATTAGCTTCAGTTGTACCCCCTCACGTCATGGTTCCTTACTAGGAACCTTAAATAAGTTTTATATATTCTAGCCAGTCTCCTTGCCCACAGAAACTATTTCTATGTTAAAGTGGACACCTGAGTAACAAGAAGGGTTTCCTGAAGTTTATGAAGTCAGGCACAATGTGTGAAAGCAGTGAATTGCCATTTATGTTAGCTGGCTGGAGAAACCAGTGGGAAGTTCGAAGGACTGAGGTATAGACAGCAACACATAGGTAAGGCAAAGTAGTCCCAAGGACTTGTTTACTTGGCATTCCACATTAACTTCTCCTATGATACCACAAGCTTGAAAGCTGTCACAAAGCATGGCTAGGGAATTTGGACCCAACCATGCTGAAGGCTGTGCTGTTGACTAGACACTGAACACGAAACCTGTGTGCCCGGGCCCCTTTGTGCATGAAGCAGCTTCCACAGGGACTTCAGGCAAGCTCCTCCTTGAATTTCTTAACATTGGGATAAGAGTCACAGAATTTTGCATGAAATAATAACTGTGGGCAAATAGTTTGCATTTCTTTAGGCAAAAGGGCTACTTATTTCAACAGGCCACGGCAAATACAGATTTTGTTTTTTTCTCTCTTTACGTAGTATTTTCATGCATATATTGATTACAGCCATTATGTAGCATTCACCAAGTCTATTCTAAGAAGTGTGAGCAAGTTTATACAATATTACTCACTTAAACCCAGGAAATAGTAAAAATCTCATCTGTAGCAATTTTCTGGTTTTCACTCAATCTTTTTTATTCCCCCTGTAGGACGATTTCAGTTTAAAAAAAAAGTGTCATGTTCTGCTGCAGTAGTCAAATTTCAGTCATATTCTGGATTCTCCCTCAGGAGAATATTTTCTCATGTAGGAACAGAACTGAACTGATCAATGCTTTCTAGACCAACAGTGGGAAGCCAGGCTGAGCTCAGGGATGAAGGACTCACTCTCCACTGCCCAGGCTGGAATGAAAAGATTTTGCAGGTCGGTTACCTCTAGGCTTGCAGAAGAAAGCCTCAGCCCTGCTGAAGAATGTGTGTGGGGTGAAGTCATCTGATTTTGGGCTAGCTGATGAATGAAACTCTTTGTTTCTGCAGACATTTTCAAGCCTGGCTGTGGGGCTAGCATTGGAAGAAAGGAACCTGAGCATTCAGCTCACAACAGCCTCATCGGAAGTAAAGACTGTTGTTAGTTCATCTTTTTGCCAAAAAAAAAGGAAGGAATAACATGCCTATCTCAAAAATAGCCTGAGAATCAGTATAGTTCAGCTCAGTATCCCTGAGACAAAATTTTCTGGAGATGTCTGTTTGTTTTGCTACTGTACCTTATTCTGTCAGAAAAAAAGAGTATTTCAGAAACAAGGAGTTATTTTCTGACTAGCCTTGCCCAATACACAGCATGGATTTTACTCTGTTCTCTATTTTTGAACAGTTCTATAAGAGTTAATTATAAATATTCTGAAGTCCCTATATTGTCATTTGAAAATGTGATCTTTTTTGGGGCATTTGTTCCACTAACAAGACAGAAAATATTAAGTCTGAGCAGCTTTCAGTTGCTTTCTTGGCTTAAAAATCATGCTTTTAATTTATGAGTAAGGGGAAGAAAACAAGTGCGAGGGAAGTTGAAGTTTACAAAAAACCCAAAAAGTCAAGCAAGCCATAGGAGGATCCTAATGTGATTAATCTTACAGTTTCTGCCTCATAATCTATTATCACCTTCTGCTGTGTGTTCATTCACCTCTTGCAACTTGAAAGTGTCCTTGAGATCTGTAACTTTATGTAGATACCAGTCTGCCAATTCTGTGCTCTTTAAAGTGGAAAGTCTTAAACACTGTTTTTCATTTATGCCAAGAGCTGAGTTGCATGGGGAGTAAAAGTCAGGAAAAAACCCAGAACTTTAAAGGATATGAAAGAATAAAATTGCCTTTGATTTGACACTAAAAATTAGGACTTGAGTTTTGTATGATCTGGGACCTGATGTAGAGGATATGGGTCATGGGCTTCAGGCCAGAAGAATAAAAGTAAGCTTTTTACTCCTAAGAAAATTGTGCAGTAGAAAAAGAAAATACATATTGTGATTGCTTTTAGCTTTCTGAGGAGCTCCATCCTGAATAAGCAGCAGTTTGAACTAAGGGGCTGGGAACAGAGAGAGACACAGAACAGCAAGAGGTGTGGCTGTGGTCTCCTGGAGACCTCCTGCAGCCTGGGTGTGTGGAGGGGTTCTGCAAAACTGGGAGGGGACTACGAAGGCTTTATTTTTTGTTGTGTTGGTCTGGCCTTTGAAACAACTGTTCTCCTCATGTAGCCTGACTTAGCTGAAAAATTGAATGGCCCCATACGGAGCTCAGGCTGCTACCAGACAAATTATAAACTTATCAACCCAAACACTGCCTGATTAATAAAATTAAATTACTGTTACAGATCCTGTTTCTGGAGACTGAGCTGCATTAAAATTCAGAGGACGTGGGACTTCTATTAATGAAATAAATTGGAATACTTCTATAGAGTCTGCTTACACTGAGAGTTACAGTATCATTCTGATTTTCTGACCATCAGAAAGGTCAGTAATGACAGTTACTGATATGCACACTGAAATTCAACTCTTACTTCCCCTCCCCCTTAAAAGCTTATCTTAGTCTTGACAAGGGTGTGTTTAAGTTGTTTTCATTCTTATAGACTTATTACAAAAGTCTGCTTATTGTCATTTGACATGTACAGAAAGGTCAGTCAATGTTTGTAATGAGGAAAGATACATATTTGTCAAAGTAGATTACTTGTACCTTGCTTACAATAGGAAGGTAAAAGCAGGTTCCAGAAGGACAAATAAACCCCAACCCCCCCCTTAAAAAAAAACCCAAACAAGAACAAAAGACCCACACCAAAAGATTAGATTATAAAATATTTTTCTCTCCTACAGTTTTCATTTAGCAGTTATAAATAAAACTGACATGGACTTCTACTTGTACTCAAGCAGTACTTGGAATAGAAGTCAGTTTTCTCAAGTATTACTGGACTTGAAGGAGCCATGTACATAGTTAAATAAATGAAAAGGCTTGGGTATTTCAGAAGGCTGTATTTCATTTAAATAACCTTCCAAAATGGCTCTCTTTACCATATCAGTGAGAGTGACGGAACACTGGAACAGGCTGCCCAGGGAGGTTGTGGAGTCTCCCTCTCTGGAGACATTCAAGACCTGCCTGGACACGTTCCTATGTAGCATTATCTAGGCATTCCTGCTATGGCAGGGGGATTGGACTTGATGATCTTTCGAGGTCCCTTCCAGTCCCTGACATTCTGTGATTCTGTGATCTAAACTACTGACTCAATTTTGGCAACAGGCAGCTCAGACTCCAAGGCTGTTTCAGGCCAAGGAAACAGAAGAAAAAGGCCAGAGAGGGTGTTCATTTTAAGGTAGCAAACATTACAGAGATTTCATGGAATGGCATTTCATTTGCACTGTCCATCAATGTCCTAAAATAGGCTATCCCGAAGTTGAAAGAAAAAGGGTAGAAAAGTAGTTTAATAATCAGCACTTGTTAGTAACCTCAAACTCATTCTTACCCATATACTTTTATTTGATCATAGTTTAATTTTATTCCTTTTCAGGAATTAGTTTTATTCACTTTTTCACCTTTTTATGTCAGTGATATCTCAAGGGCTGACTTCAATACAAGAAAGGAGTAAGTCTTCACAGAACAGTTCACAGAATCATAGAATCATAGAATGTTAGGGATTGGAAGGGACCTCAAAAGATCATCAAGTCCAATCCCCCTGCCAGAGCAGGAATGCCTAGATTATGCTACACAGGAACGTGTCCAGGCAGGTCTTGAATGTCTCCAGAGAAGGAGACTCCACAACCTCTCTGGGCAGCCTGTTCCAGTGTTCCGTCACCCTCACTGAGAAGAAGTTTCTTCTCGGGTTTAAGCGGAACCTCTTATGTTCCAGTTTCAGCCCATTACCCCTTGTCCTATCAGTGGTTGTCACCGAGAAGAGCCTGGCTCCATCCTCGTGACACTCACCCTTGATATATTTGTAAACATTAATGAGGTCACCCCTCAGTCTCCTCTTCTCCAAACTAAAGAGCCCCAGCTCCCTCAGACTTTTCTCATAAGGCAGATGCTCCACTCCCTTAATCATCCTAGTTGCCCTGTGTTGGACTCTCTCCAGCAGTTCCCTGTCTTTCTTGAACTGAGGGGCCCAGAACTGGACACAATATTCCAGATGGGGTCTCACCAGGGCAGAGTAGAGGGGAAGGAGAACCTCTCTCGACCTACTAACCACCCCCCTTCTAATACACCCCAGGATGCCATTGGCCTTCCTGGCCACAAGGGCACAGTGCTGGCTCATGGTCATCCTGCTGTCCACCAAGACTCCCAGGTCCCTTTCCCCTACACTACTCTCTAATAAGTCATTCCCCAACTTATACTGGAACCTGGGGTTGTTCCTACCCAGATGCAAGACCCTACATTTACCCTTGTTATACTTCATTAAATTTTTCCCTGCCCAACGCTCCAGCCTGTCCAGGTCTCGCTGAGTGGCAGCACAGCCTTCTGGTGTGTCAGCCACTCCTCCCAGCTTGGTGTCATCAGCAAACTTGCTGATAGTACTCTCTAGTCCCTCATCCAAGTCATTGATGAATATATTGAATAATACTGGTCCCAGTACCGACCCTTGAGGGACTCCACTGGATACAGGCCTCCAACCAGACTCCGCCCCATTGACCACGACTCTTTGTCTTCTTCCCCTTAGCCAGTTCACAGTCCACCTCACTACCCGAGAGTCTAGACCACACTTCCTCAGTTTAGCAGCAAGGATGCTGTGGGAGACTGTGTCAAATGCTTTACTGAAGTCAAGGTAGACCACATCCACCGCTCTGCCATCATCTATCCACCTTGTTATATCCTCGTAAAAGGCTATGAGGTTAGTCAAGCACGACTTCCCCTTGGTGAAGCCATGTTGACTGTCTCTAATGACCCTCTTATCCCTGATATGCCTTGAGATGGCACCAAGGATAAGTCATTCCATCACTTTCCCAGGGATGGAGGTGAGGCTGACCGATCTATAGTTACCCGGGTCCTCCTTCTTGCCCTTTTTGAAGACTGGAGTGACATTTGCTTCCCTCCAGTCCTCAGGCACCTCTCCCGTCTCCCAAGACTTGGCAAAGATGATGGAGAGTGGTCTAGCAATGACATCAGCCAGCTCCCTCAGCACCCGTGGATGCATCCCATCCGGACCCATGGATTTATGGATGTCCAGATTGCTTAATTGGTCCCTAACCCAGTCCTCATCGACTAAAGCAAACTCCTCCACTGCCCTGACTTCCTCTGGGGCCTCAGGGGAACGGGGCTTCTCAGGACAGCCTCTGGCAGAGTAGACAGAGGCAAAGAAGGCATTCAGTAACTCTGCCTTCTCTGTATCTTCTGTCACCAAGGCACCCACCTCATTCATCAGTGGGCCTACATTACCTCTGGTGTTAGTTTTATCTGCCACGTTCACTAGATATGCCAAGAATCACAATAAATTAATTTGAACAATGCCATAAAGTGCTGCCTTTAAAAGGACATCCATTATTAAAAAGATCACAGGTTGGAAACACCTCCAATATTTGGTGATGTTATAAGCAGGAGGCAGAGGCTTGAGCAATTTCTCAGTGGGAACAAGAAGATGCTTCGGATTTGCATTGTTTGTCTCGATGATTGTCCATCGACACAGCCCGACATTTATTTCTTAGATAATCTCTACAAACAAAGTCCTCAAACCCACAAATGTTTTATGACAATGTAACATCAACAACAATGAATGCCAATTATTGAGGGCATTTTGTTATTTAGTTTGAAAGAGAAAAATTGAACACTCATTCAATCCGGATAACAATTAGAGATGGGCTGAATGATCGCATCTATTTGCAGCAGCCAATCCATGGCTGTCAGGAGAAATTATTGTTAGCTCTTTTTCTCTGTTTTGCCCCATCTCTTTTGCTGTCTTTGATTTTCTTTCCAGTTTTGTCAGCTAAGAACTAGGAATCAAAAAGTATAATTTTCTCATAACTCCACATCACCCTTCAGTTCAAAATATAACTTAAAATCTTAATTTTCCATGCCCAATTTTAAAAAATATCATTATCAAAATTAGTGTACTTGCAAGGAACAAGTTAAGGAGAGTTGATGAAAAAAAAAAGCAAATAAAAAATAGTATTTCCAAGAGATGTTGGCGGTGTTGACTGATTTGTGCTGCATGTCTGCTGTGGTCTTATTTCTCTGTTTGCTTTTTTTTCCTGTTCAAAAGTTTTGCATCTATGGTAAAACTAGTAAATTTTGAAAAACATAATGAGAGGCAAAGAAATCAGAATTGAGAGAATAAGAAGGAAGAGATTTGCATAAAGCTCTGATTCAGCACATTCACACCCTAAGTTAGGATGTGAAAATTCACAGGAAAATTATTTTGACTCCTTCCACAAATCTTCAAGAGAAGAATTTTTAAATGCATACATAATGCTTAGGCTATACATATACATCAAAAGCAAACAAATAATTTTAATAAAATTTGCAGGTCAGCATTTGGGAAGTCATACATTATTTTCTATACTTCGTGTTGATCACATAGCTTTACCTCTTTTTATTTAAGATTCTAACAACTTTAAGCACCAGAGTATAACTGAGGTGTGAGTCTTGCTTTTTTATACTTCAATTTAATAAACACATATTCACTAAGTCATTGTGACAGCTTGTTTGTCTGTTTCTCAAAAAGAGGATTTGTGTATTTGCTGTTCTATAACTTTTAGTGTGCTGTACAGAGCATGGAGGTGCTTGATGATAGTCCAAAAACAGATATTGGTTCAAGCCTCAAAAATACCAAGGACAATGTCTTAAATCTTAGTATCTATCTTGAATTTCCTAACCATATTAGTATTGAGGGACAAACACAATTAATCCTTTTTTTTCAAAATTATGTTTAATGAAAATTTGTCCCGGTTAAGGTGCACAGCTTTGGAAAGTAGCAGATTATGAGCTGTCATTATAGTTATGAATCAGAAACAGAAATTTTCTCAGATACCCCTTATGGGTGAACCATAGGAAACACCAACATTCTCAGCATTTAGCCTCTTCTACACCTTTGCAGAATCCATACTTTGGTGCCTATATTTCCCTATGCAGAGAAGCACAAGTTTTAACTGCCTATTGGCCTAGTGCTGTTCTAGGACACAGTATTGGATTAAGAGATCAGTTTGCCACAGTGTCCTGATGTGAGACCACCAGGACAAAAGTTCTCTGGGTCTCCTGGCACAGGGGGCAATCACAGTGGGGCGGGGGGGGGGGGGGGGGGGGGGCAGCTGTGCCCATGGGGAGGAGAGGATGGGACAGGTGACCCAAATGGGCCAATCATGGTATTCCTTCGCATGGTGCTCAGCATATAAGGGCCCCCAAGAAAAGCCCTGGGGCTTTTAGTGCCTGCTGTTCTGGGAGGATTGCTGTCACCTGTTTGTCACCTCTCCCTGTGCTGCTGCTGTTCATGTTTTTGTGCTGCAGAGGAGCATGGCTTGACAGAACATGTTTTCTTTCTCCTTGAATGTGAGCGGCACAGTTCCTTTTCTGGTTTTTTTTTGGAATTGTTTTTTGGGTTTGTTTCTTTTTTTGACTGTCATTGGGACTCTGGGCTCAGGTGTTCTCATCTACAGCCCAGTCCACTCTGGGACTTTTTTTTTCTGCTCTGGACTTTGTTGTCAACAAGAAGACATGGGCCACTTATTGACATATTCTCTTGTATATTTGAGTGTATTTGCGTACTTGTATAATATCTGTATATGGTTTAACATCTTCATTGTTATTGTTAGCATTATTCTCTTTTTTTCACTAAACTAGTTCAAGGTTTTTTTCAACCTCAGAGTTTCTTTCCCTGGTTCCCCTGTTGTCCTACTCTGGAAGGGTGGCGAGGGGATCACAGAGAGCATCTGTCAGAGTTTGGTGGCTGGCCCAGCCTTAAACTTTGGCAGACTTATGGGGCTTAAGCTTCGAAATATAACTCAGGTATAATAGTGTACAGTACTTATCTGTCAAATCAGATTTTGGTGTCAATTTCTTTGTGAATTTTTACTTTCCTATGCTCTGTTTAAAAGTGGATTTCAGACTTTTATTAACAGAAAAGTATTGGATCTGATAAACTAGACTAGAAAGGCAAGAGTTGATCTGCTTGATACCAAGTAGCTTGGCCCTATGGAAAAGAGGCTTCCTTTAAGAAAGAAGACTATTTATTACAGAGAAGCAGAGACACGTAGAGATTTCTTTTGGAAACACCTGCTTGTCTAAAGAAAGGCCAATAAGCTACAGAATCCCTTTCTGTGGGCAGGGGTGTCTTTTGAAAACCCAGGAAAAGCAAGTCAAATTGGATTTCTCTGAAATGACTATGACATTTGTCATTAAGGAGAACACTTAAAAACAGTGATAAAATTTGAATAGAAAAACATTAAAAATGCTGCACCAGAACTGCTCTAAATGTCTTAAATCATTCAGAGTCAGAAGGTTTTAAACTTAGCTTCATTTCAGTGCTTTCTTGTGGCCATAGATTTACTGTCGGCCAAACAAATGGGCTGAAAAAGACTTTAACTGTCTTTAAAAGATTCATCTGGACAAAACTTATCCCTTCCAAAATCAATTACTACATTCCCTATTGTCTACTGAATAATACATATGTGTACCAAATGTAATTCCACTCATGTCTGGTGATTTCTTTATTGCTGCAAAGAAGATTTTATTTTTTACTTTAACAGCTCATGATTTATAGCAGTGAATAGATTGTTTCTTATTCCCCAAAGAGTCTTTATAAACAACGCTGGCCTCTCCAACCATACGCTTGTATCCTTATCTGTTACTACAGTAGCACATTAACATCCTCAAACAATGGTTCACAGGCACCATTGTTGCAGCAGAAATACTTCTGTGTGGTTTGGTTGAAAGCTTTTCCCTGAGGGATAATCATATTCCTAGCCATTAAAAAGAAAGAAAAAGAAATTAAATTCATTGCAGCTGTATTGAGATAGAAGCAAAAAATTTGAAGACGGTAGCTGCTCAGTTTTAGTAGTTGTTTGTCTCCAATAATACGTAAATTCTGCTTTCTAAAGCCCACATATTCTGTAAATTACAGCACCTCAGTATAAGAGGGATATCGAGGTGTTGGAGCAAGTGCAGAAAAGGGCAAAAAAGCTGGTGAAGGGCCTGGAGAATAGACCTTACGAGGAGCGATTGAAGGAGCTGGGACTGTTCAGTTTAAGGAAGAGGAGGCTGAGGGGAGACCTCATCATGCTCTACAATTACTTGAAAGGACATTGTAGAGAGGTTGGTGCTGGTCTCTTCTCACAGGTCATTAGGGACAGAACCAGGGGGAATGGATTCAAGTTGCAACAAGGCAAGTTTAGACTGGACATTAGGAAGAAATTCTTCACGGAAAGAGTGGTAAGACACTGGAACAGACTGCCTAGGAAGGTGGTTGAGTTGCCATCCCTGGAAGCGTTTAAGTGTTGCTTAGGTGTGGTGTTGGGTGATATGGCTTAGGGGTGAACTTGTAGTGTAGGGTTAATGGTTGTAGTGTAGGGTTAATGGTTGGACTTAATGATCCCAAGGGTCTTTTCCAATCTGAACTGTTCTATGAGTCTATGAAATCCGACCTTGTCCCAGATTTTCAACTTCTACCTCTAACCTGTGGGACAGCTGTATTCACTTTCTTCCTCTGTCAGTATACATCCTCGTCCCAAAAGATTGCCTTGGATTCATTTCTGTTAATGGCGCAGAGATGTGTGGCACCCACACACCTCCCTTTCTTCCTCAAACTTCAGGCACCTGTTCCACGTGTTGATTTTAGGTAGCTCTGAGAGTTTCAGGTATTCCCTCTATTCTTTCTTTTTAAGTGAGCAATTGCTCAGAACTGGGTATTGTAGGTGTTTACCTGTTCCAATCCATATCTTATCTTTGAAAACTCAGTTTAAAAGTTTGCAGGTCTGTCTGATGTAAAAGAAGAAAACATAAAACTGTCATTCTAGCGATAAAAAGTAATAATACATCTTTAGACAATCTTAAGAATGTGGATGTACTGGAATTTCAGCAAGACCCAGCTAAAACATCAGTGGACACTATGGAAGAGTACTTTTGATGGTGGGATTCCATTGAAAAAAAAAGAGAAGATACTATGGCTCTGTTTGGTCTTATAGGTGGTCCACATTGAATGGTTAAATAGTTTTTGACAAATAATTTACAAAAGTTCTTATCCTGTGTTCACTCTGTGTGCAGTGTCCATGGCCCAATATCAAACTTCTGTTGGGAATCGTCTTGCCCCTATGTAGAATGGGCGTTTAAAAAAAGTTCTGTTTCTGTGAAGTTTTATGTCTACTCAGCAAAGGTGTAAATAATATAAAAATCAGGGAATGTCATTTTAGTTAGGTATGCTATATGAAAGGGAGGAGACTAATTAATTTTGTCACATGTTTCCCTTTCTAGCATAAATAATTACGAATATTTTTTATTCTTAGAAGTCATTATTTTACAACTGAAGTTAAAACTACAGTTGAATATTATTATTTTTAGATAATTTCAGTCTACAGATGTATACAGACAGATGTTTGGGGAAAAAAGTTCTGAGTCCAGTTTAACATAGTTATATCCTGTAGATGCATGTGTCAAATTCTGTTAAGATTTACATTTTGAGTTATAGTTAACTTATAATTTTTGACTCCTAACTCACCTAGGTTAGATATTAAGAGGTTTTGTGAACACAGGAATAACTCAACAGATGTCTGGCTAACACGTTAAAAAATATAGTCTTGTGTACATGAATGAATATTTTTATATTTTCTTCCTTTTGTTATGTAAAAGATTAATCCATAACTAGATGTTTAAGTGGAGGTTTACAGAATATGGAAAGCATAGCTAGGACTCTAATATTTAGATCATATTTCAGCACACTTTTTCTCTGTACAGCATTGAGGGGGGAAAAAAATGAACAAATCATGAGAAGTTAATGTCTCCTTTTAAGAAAACATTACTTGGCCTCCTTTTCTCCTATTAGATTCCACAGCATCTTACCTTATTTTTTTAAACCATTGTCCAATTCTGACAAATAGCCAAAGAAATCTTAATCCAAAGCTCTGATCATCAAAAAACTTGGCTCACAGATGGATCATAGTTCTGTTTGACAAGTGCTGCTTGTCCCTGGGCTCCCTTCTGGACTGAAGCAACTGGTTTCCTCCAGGGCAAAATCCAAGTGTTGGTCTAGTGATGGGTCATTAGAAGTATTTGCCAATAATGGAGATGGATATGACAAACAGCCGGTGGCAGGGGCTCTTCCCACCTGACTTTCACAGGTCTCCAAAGATAGTCCAACAGGCCTTTGGCTCACACGTGTGCCCACAGAAGTACTTCATGTCTTGCCAATGGCAGGAAACGGAGTAGACCTTCGTTTTTATCCTATATACAACTACATCACAGTTGTGTTCTGAATTAAACAGAAAAGAAAATGCAAAGAAAAAGAAAGAATTACAACTCCTGTGGGCCACAGCCCACAAGAGGCCTGGAGCAGGGCTACATTCATATTCAAAGCTTTTGGAAAGCAGACAGAAGTGAGTCTGAGCTGCTTGGGAGGAAGGCAAAGACTGTGCCCTGGGAAAGGTGTACTTCTCAGCGCAGATGTAGCCATAGGGATATACAGATGTCAGGGTGGCATGGCTGAAGCCCATTTGCATGTCCTAATGGCATGGTGAGAGGAAAAGAGGAGCTACAGTAGTTGAAATTACCTTCATACAGTTCTAACCCTAAACTGTACTGTGTCTGGGATATATAAATGTGTCCCAAGAGCCTAAGTCCCAAGCTTGTCTAAATGAAAACCAGCCACAGGAACTGTGGCAACAACTAGAGCTCTAAATCTGACATTTTCTGTTTCCACATGCGTTACCCACCTCTCATGGCTGCAACAAAGCCCGTGGGGCTTTTCTCTCTCCGCATAATTTTTCTGTATTAAGACTTATGATACTTATCAGATGTACTGAAATGATAACTATATTAAGAGCTTGCTAATAGCTCACTAGAGTGATGTTCTGTAAGATTTTAGCAAAATTATTATTTATTACAGTGATGAAAAATCCTTGATAATGCAATTTATAAAAGCATTGTCTCTGAGTGGTGGGTAAAAACAGTGCCAATAATTAAATCTGAAAGATGGCTATCAGAAAACTTAATCAGTTGGATAATTTGCAGCTCCTTGTTAAGTGAAACCCTTGATTAACATTTCCCAGTTAGCTGCCAAGAACATTTATAAGGTTCATTAAGAGAGGCTGTTCAGACTAAGAATACACTGATGAACAAATTAGAGAGGGAGCATAGAATTTTTTTTTAAAATATTTACTTCAAAAACAGATGCTAACAACAATGCAGTACATTTCTGAAAAGTTACAGCAGATATGGAATAGCTTCTCCCATCTATATATATATATGGACATAGACATAGGAGACTATGTATCTGCCATGACTTTAAGCATCAGTAAGGTTTTGTTATTAAATGTGCAGATTGCAACAATGGTTTACTGGGAAAAGATTGTACCACTGCATGTGTGGCCCCAGCAACATGAGAAAAAAGTCCAACTCTTTGTGATTGTTTAGAAAGCTGATGTCTGACCTGATATGCAATCTATGTGTTATGTCTATAATTTATCTGTCAATGAACAGGAGAACTGGTCTGGTTTTAAAATAAATATTCATAAAACAGCTAAGGGTAAATTTCATTACTTTAACTCTCCCATTACTGCTGTTAATCGTTTCACCTCTAACTGGATTTCTATTAATTTCAGGATGAAAATCAACATATCCTTCTTCTACGTTTAGTTAAAAGGATACAATTTCTTTTTCCTTGTATTGAAACTGCAGGAAGCAACTTACCTGTAGCTATATTAAAGCACATTTCTAAATGTCCTCTTTCAATTACACTTTTTCTCATTCACCTGTGGTAGATATAATTTTTAAAGAAACTGTCTTTATTGATTACAATAAGCATGCTAGTAGTTTTAGGATTTTTCTTTGAAAACTTGAAGTCATAACCTTTTCACACTGTATATGAATGCACAGTCATATAGTGAATTGCTTATGTGATAAGAAAATGGGTTTAGTGAAAACCTATAAAGAGAAGAGTTTCTTTATTGTGTTTCTATTTTTTCTTTAACATATGGAAATAATTACTATAGAAAATATTAATAGCATAAAATAACTTTTTTAGAGCTATTTTACCATTCACGAGTGTGTCTATTGAAGGAGTTGAACACAAACATAAGGTTTAATTACCACACGCAACTGCTTTATCTATAGATTTTCTGAATTTGTGTAAGGACACCAGAATTATACTGATGTTGTCATATTAAAAATTTTATTTAAGTGGCCCCAGTATAAGAGAAAGCTAGATATGAAACCTGCACATTTTAGTGTGACCTTTTCAAGTCAAACTAAATGGAAAAGCAATTGAATTCATCGACTAAGAAAAAATTAAGGGAGCTAATAAGTGATCTCATAGTATTATGAGCAAATTATGTTTTTCCTGAAAGCATATAATTGTTTGCAGCCTACAACATTTCAACACACTACACATCTGCAAGGAAAACATGCTTGCAGATTTAGGCTGAAGTCAAGTCTGACAGAACACCGTGGGGCTGATGGGGATCAGGGATTCATATTGTAACTGACCATGTGCTTCATGTGCTCAACTGAAATACGTGTCTCGTTGTGCAAAGGTTTTGTTATATTTCAGGGCCAACACTAAACTGAGCAGCTGAACTGACTGCTGAAGGTGGTATGTCATGCTGGCTTTGAAGGGACTGGCAGTAATTATAGTTGAAGGGTGGTTTAAGAAGCTGCTACTTCTTATGGACTCTCACCTGGTTGACCAGAGTAGCTGGGATTAGCACACACTGGCAGTCAAATGTGGATTCATGCCACGGAAAAATCTGGGAGCTACAGCAAACTGCCAACCACGAAGACAAGTGCTCACATTCTGCTAAGAAAGCTGCCGCAAGACAAACACTTTCCCCCTAGTAATGACTTCTAGGAAGAGCTGTAGTTTTCACAACAGTTCTCCACAAAGAGGTCAGCTGTGGATATGTAAAAAATAGAATTATAAAATCTGGATGTAAAAATCAGCATTTGAGAGCCTAGGAGTGATGCGTCACATAAAAAAAAAATTGGTTTTGAGAAGGACGGGGAACTGAAGACAATGTGGCTTTTGTGTAAGGCACAGTCCCTATCTCTGAGGACATAATTAAGAAATTGTACAACAAAACAGAAAGTCTTGTAAAACACAGACGGAGATCCAATTTGTGGATAATTGCCATCACTGTGGAGGGTATATGAAGCAGCATGATTTGCTTCATAAGAGTGTTTTTACGAGGCTTATTTGGAACAGAAATTTCTCCCAAACCTATATGGACACAGACTAAACACATTTTTCCTACACTTGAAGCCATAAAGTACTGGTAAACAGCTCTGCAATTATTTATACTAGGGTTTAATCTTGACTGAAGACCCTGTGCACCTTGCAGGAGAAGAAGAAAATATTCCCAGGTTCAAGTCTATAAATCTTTCATGCTTCTAAATGTGATGTTTTGAGGCAGTCTGAAAGAGGCTCTGTCTTGAAGCTGATGAAGTGCAGCGATAAAGGATTCATTTTCTATGTATTCAGGAGCTAAATCTGAATACTAGTTATTTCAAATGCTTGAAAGTATCTGTTGTATAATTCTACCAAGAAGAGTATGATGAAATTCAAAAAGTTCAAAAATTCTTTTTTCATTTCACTGTGAGGAAGAATAACATATCAAATACAACAAAACTCAATGAATACATGTGGAAACTGGCTCAAATACTGGCAAGAGTATTACGAGAAAAAAACCAATGTCCAAGGATGCGAATCATCTAGCTGGATACTGGTAAAAAATTAACATGTTGACTTAGTCATTAAATACTACTTTTGGATACTTTCGTTTGTGTGGCCGAAATTGTATTTTTAAATACCCATATAAAATATCTATATACTTAAATATATAAAAGAACTTAGCTTTAAAGAGTATTTTTTATCAATACATTATTTTATTTAGTTAATCTTTGATTTTAATTTAAAATTAGGTTCCACTCTGAAATAATGTTTTTTTGAAAAATTACTATTTTAAGCAACTTGATTAAAAACTAAGATCTTCAATAAAAAATTGATGTATTAATTGACCAATGCATTATAGTTATCTAAGTATTCTAAATCTTATTCTAACATTAGGCTATCTTCGGTGTATTTAGATAGTTTGATCCTACTACTGAGATTTCATGTGCTTTCTAAGTTTATTTTTGGTGTGAAAACATACAGGCAATTTCCCACTTGGCTTTCCAGTTTTGTATTCATTGGAATGGAGTTTGTAAAAATTACTTGTAGAACAGTATCTTTTCCTGGGGCTTAAAAAAAAAGAACATCGTGCTAATTTGTGTTGTTATATTTTCTCATCCATCTCTCTGTATTTCCTCTCAGCATGATTGTGGAGTTTTTCAAAAGCTTTCCCGAATCTTGCTTTCCATCAGCTTTCGTGGACTATTGCATCTCCCATAACCTTTTTGTACATCTTGGCAATATAGAACGAAAAACTGGTACTTGTATCACTTTATGTATTTGTGGAAGAAGTATTTCAAATATGAAAACACTAAGGCTGTTTACTTTTCACTTTCAGTTAATAGCAGCTATTTTTGAACTGGTTCATGTAGCTTTTAGGGTATGGGGGAAGTGGACCACCCTGTGAACCCTTATGTAGAGATCCTGTAGAGTCAGTTTTATTTTTAGATGTGAACATCAAACTATGAATAATGTTCAATTGCAGGATGAAGAACTGCTTAGTGCTAGCAAGGGTAGCAAAATTAAGCCATAAAAATGAATTGAAAATCTTTGCTCACACTGAGAAACACTTTTCCTCATTAAGTAATCAAACTGTGCTCGATATATACTGATTGACTACTAAGAAGTCACTAAATAGTTGCTTATTTGTGAGAGTTACACTGTAGCTGTTGTAAGGGATTTTTAGTTATGCGAGTAAAACTTGAAACATTGCACAAAGGTATAAGCATCAGTTTAAAAGACAGTAATGTATTATTTATCGTGAACTGATATTAACTATGAAATCAAGAAATTGATGGGTTTGCTAATCAGTACATAAATTAGAAGAGACCGAGGAGTACTGAGATACTATAGCACAAGTTAAGTAGAAATTAGTTTGAGTAGTCTCTAAGCTCCAATATCTTATTAGAGAAAAGTATTTAAATCTCTCTTTCAGGACATGAGTAGTATGGATTTGAACTTCACCATCAGGAAAACAGAACTAAATGCTGGTCTTCCACAAACTGTTTGAAAACTCTAACTGATGGAGAACAGATAGGCAAAGAATGTTCCTCTGAGGCTTCTGACTTTAGAGCATAAACTAGGTGCCTTGATGCTCAGCACTTGAGACCAGCAGCCAGACCTAAGTGTCCTGGTATGTGACAATCTGACATGGCAGAAACTGCTTTCGCACAGGAAGTTTAATGCCTGAAGGTTTTGAGAATCAGTCTTGAGTTTGGGTGGCCAATGTCCAAGTTAAATGGGACTTGAATATCTTTTAAGAGGTCGGAAAGAGGGAAATAGCCATAAACTATCCAGAATTACAATTTCTAATGTGCATAATTAATTGTATTCATTGCCTTTAAAGAACTGCAGAATTATGCTTGCGCACAGATACTTGTATTCTCATGATTATAAGTAGTCTCTAAATGAAAGCCTCACTTGGAAAAAAGAAAAATGATGCCTGTTTCCATCCAAGAGTTAAACATGTCCCTGGCTCTGAAATTCTATATCAGGTCAGTTTTTCAGATAGTTCAAGTGTGACAGTTTTATCACTTTTTTTTTTCTTCTTAAAACGCTATATTCTTTTACTTTCCAGTCTAGAAAAGCTTTTAAATTAAGTGTGTAGTATCTTTCTGCTTTCTTTGCTCAGTTATGCCATCATGGCATTTTGGCACTTGAAGAGGGTCCCTTCGGAGAGCCGGCCAAGTTAACGATCATCACACCAATATGGCTACAGATCGTCCTCCCTTTATTGCTCCGGACAGCTCAATATATACAGTTCAGCAGTGTCCCCGCGCCTGCCCCTTAACAGAGTTGGTCAGTCACAGGTTTACACACGCCAGCGTTTTATTGGATAGTGCCATTCCACTATGCAGGCGGCTCTCGCCCCCCCTTCTCCCCCCGGGCCCAGCACCTCCAGCCAAGCATCTAGCAAAGCTCTCACAAAACAGATAAAACCTCCTCCTCCCTGTGTTCCAAGGCAGCTTCAAGGACAGAGCCTTTGTTTAGGCCTAAGCTGGGTTGTCCACGTCCTTAAAGTAATACCGCGCCTCTGCTCCACAAGAAATTCCTCTACATATCCCCCTTTTTCTTTTTGGACAACCCAGGCTTCATCCGCTAGCTTGCTTATAATTCTCTTGATTATACTTCTCAAACAACTAAACATAACTAAGCCTATAACAATTAAAACTGCAATAACCAAAAATGCCTTAACTAAACTCTTAACTTATCCTGTTAAAGTTCTCACACCCATCACCCTAAATCATACTTTGATCCTTAATCACACACTTCTAACAAAGCAAAAGGCAGCTGGTTTCCCTGCCTTGCTTTTAGCTAAAGAAAGATCACTCTGCTGGTTAGTACATAAACCTTAACACCTACTATGTGGCTTTGATTACACAACCAATATAAGCTTCATTGTTAGTCACACAAAGAGGATACATATTAATACAACAGGTAACATTGAGAACAGTCACATTTTCCCATAATTGCTCTGCCATCAGCCGTAAGCATCTTCTGCCAGTCCAATCCATATCGTCGTTGGTAATCAGTACCTCAGGGTCCCATCACGTCACTGGGCGAAACAAGGGGTTCAACAGGCAGTCCCAGTGCACAGTCGTGTTGCTGCTGCGCTGCTGAAGTGACAGGATGCTGCACAGCCACATCATGCAGGATCATGCGGTTCTCAAGTCCCTTGTCCGTTATTAATAATAACAGGACACTCAATCGAACTGGCTGCTTCCCAATCTCCCTCTATTATAACGTCTCTGATGACACCGCTCCATCGCTGTTGCAAAGGATCCTTTATGGTTCAAGCTTGAAAATCAGGCTTGAGTGAGGGAGCTGATGGTAGTGGGGGAGCTGAACTGGTTTAAGGGTTTCTTCTATTTCTCGCTGTCCAGTTGATAATTCAGCGAGTTTGTTCAGGATCTCTTTCAGGGGTTCATCCTGATCTTCCTTCTTCCCCCTCTCTTTTTTTTTTTTTTTTTTTTTTTTCCTTATTAGCTCAAGTATTACTTCGATCACGCTGTTATCACACAGGGAGAGCAGAATTTCCCAGGTCTGTTTTGATCATACTCTCCCGTTCACTCCCATGCACATCTGGTGTACAAGAAGCGTCTTATCTTCATTCTCACGGACAAGCTCTCAACATGAGCTGTACCTGGCTGGTCAGGGTCTCTTTTCATAATTAACAAGCAAGAGTTATGCACTTGTTTAGAAAAGAGCTCAGCTCAAGGACGAAAGTCTTAATTCTGCAACGCAGTGCAGTTTCTCCTTTTTTTTCTTTTTTTTTTTTTTTTCTTTTTCTTCCACCCAGTCGGGACGAGCAGGGAGTTTCTTCCTTTGCCTTTTTCCTTTCCTGCCCTCCCCCCAACGCTTCGATCGCTGCCGCAGCAACTTTCTTTTCTGCTTGCATGATTTCTAGAGTGCGTATTACGGTTTTCCAAACCGTTCCTAGTTCTTTCACTTCCTTTCCTTCTGTTCCTCCCTCTAAAGTACAGTCCCACAAAAAGTCTCCTACTTCACGCCATTCCGTGGAACTAAAGATTAATGGTGGGTCGTTCATTTTCTCCCGTTTCCGAGCCCATGGGGCTAATACATCTCGCTCCTTTACTTTTCCTCCTCTCTCAGAGAGTATACTAAGGAGGCGAGTTGCCGCGTCCGTTTCCATCGCGGTCTTACCTTGGCAGGGGCTTGATCAGCTGCTCAAGCTCTGGTCTCCGGTGCCCTTTTGGTCACACTCGGAACTCTCCTGCCTCCAGCTCTCCGGCTCCCAAATCGGCTCACGTCCGATGCTTCGGAGTCTTCCCGCATTTAAGCAATCCGCATTTAAGCGTCCATAGAGGGTCCCTTGTTCAGGTGCCAGATGAAGAGGGTCCCTTCGGAGAGCCGGCCAAGTTAACGATCATCACACCAATATGGCTACAGATCGTCCTCCCTTTATTGCTCCGGACAGCTCAATATATACAGTTCAGCAGTGTCCCCGCGCCTGCCCCTTAACAGAGTTGGTCAGTCACAGGTTTACACACGCCAGCGTTTTATTGGATAGTGCCATTCCACTATGCAGGCGGCTCTCGCCCCCCCCTTCTCCCCCCGGGGCCAGCACCTCCAGCCAAGCATCTAGCAAAGCTCTCACAAAACAGATAAAACCTCCTCCTCCCTGTGTTCCAAGGCAGCTTCAAGGACAGAGCCTCTGTTTAGGCCTAAGCTGGGTTGTCCACGTCCTTAAAGTAATACCGCGCCTCTGCTCCACAAGAAATTCCTCTACAGGCACTCAAGAAGAAAAGGGTTGGCATCTGTTACGTAATACTTGCTCTTTTGTTCTGCCAAGTGCCGGCAATAGCTCTGGGTTTAGGAATTTATTCTTCCATTTCCATTGCTATCACTGTATCAATGTTATAATACCACCTATGACAAATGTTTACAGTAAAGAAATCAATTTTTCTTTATTTTTGATATATGTAAGAATATTCATGTACTTCTCTGCTCACAGGTGATTTTAGTTTATGAGTTTCTCAATTTTCCATCTTTCTGGCCATTTTTTATTCCAATTCCACCACAGTGTTCATGTTTTAGCAAAACCTGAAAAAACCACATTCTTTACTATGTGTGTTTGTCATAAATCTGTTAGTTGGATGAGGCATCTTTATATGTACATCCTGTTTTTCAAGGAGGTATTTTCATCTTGGTTTACCTAACTCACCTACTTTAACAGCAATTCTGTATCTCTTTTTCTTCTTTTATTACATATAATTTCATTTTTGTGATGATATTTAGCATCCAGAAGTGTACAGACTGTGTACTTTGGCATAATTTGAATTACATCTAGCATAAATGCAATTTCTTAATCCTTCCTGGCAGGGAAGTTTTTGCACACTTTTTTTTCTGCTCTACTGGTATACCTCTCTCTGGTCAGATGTTCTGTGGGAAGATAGTTTTGGTTTTTATACCAGATGTCAGTATATTTTGAAATTATAATTGATTTTATATATGAAGAGGAAGGACATCGGCATGTCGTCTCCCTTACACATTTTCACCATCGGAACAAGAAGTCACATACGTAATCTTAAAGTTGTACCCTGCTGATGCGGAAAAGCTTTGTGGAAAACGGAGAATGCAATGTTTCTTGAAAATAGCAAAAATGTAGCTTTTCAAATCTTTGTGTTTTAAACAAATATTTTATCACTTTGTAACATAAAAAAAAAAATCGTGCTGCCCTTCAAATAGGTGTGGAGTTTTTTTCTGTCAGACAAAAAATGGAAAAAGAAAATAATTGAAAATGAAAAGATCTTTCGGCACAGAGGCATATATCTTGTTTTCATCTATATCCATTGTTAGCTCTTCCATCAACAGTCCCCGAGTGTTATATCCTCCTTTTCTCAATGTAAATCCTAATCTTGGGTTTATCACAGTCCCAGTGGTTGACATTTTTCGGCAGCATCCTCTGAACCTAAACACATCTCTAAAAATCATGAAACCTTTGCCAGATTTTTTTTCTTACCCCACCGGTTCTGAAGGCAGAACTGCAAAATGAAGGCTCTCTACATAGTTTAGCTAATTTTAAATTAGGAACGTGATTATTTTCTTAAACTTATAGGAACATAAATGGCCGTGTGCATTATGGATGCTGATTGTTAAATGGAAACACATGTTCCAATGTCAAACAAACTTCCTGTAATAAGTCACATTCAGACTTCCTGAAACCCAATTATGTTTTCATTTGACTTTCATTATAACAAATTTTTGCTATCTGTTCTTTTACGTGTGCAGTTTTTATTTTTGTTAATATTATAATCTGTTTAACCACTTTCCATTATGTTAATTTCCATTCTTATTGCTATGCATAGGAAATAATTGTAATTTTAATCAAATAATTGTAGTCTTAATTCAAACTGAAAAATCATGAATTAATTTCCTTGTCTTTATGGGAGATGTGGTAAAAAGGAAGGCTTAGCTTGAATCACATATAGCTCTGATGATCTATCATAGACCATCAGCACTATTGTCCTCAGACCCCCACCTCGTTGTTGGGTGGCTCTTGGGTCTTGCCTATGACAATCTTTATTGAAGATGGAGAGCACGATAGTGCTCAGAACCTAGAGTTGCCTGATGCATCTCATGTCATTTACTACAGAAGAGCTGTGCAGACGGGCTGAACACCACAGGTAGAGGTCATTTGAGCTGAATCTGCAACATTAGACTTTTCTGACAGTGGACAATCGCCACACCTTGGTTATGCCACAGCAGGCTGAAGAGTAAGAGCTTATTAATGTGAGGGCACCTTTATATTTTCAGGATGTGTGTGACCACTGTAGCATTAACAGAATTACGTTTGACTGGAAGATTATAATAGAGAGAGACAAACAGTGACTGCAACACAATCATGATGGTTTCTCTGGTTTAAGTTACAAATCACATTTTCTGTGTCAAAAAGCTTGTGCTTCTTAAACTGACTTTTTAAAGGCAGCCAGCTGGATGAGTATTGAAGAAAATGTGTGTATTTATTGAAAGGTTTATGCAGCTGTGCTCTGCCTCCACATTCACCGTATAGTTCGGTGCTGCTGTTGCTCTCTTGATATTCCTCCAAGTGAGAGTTAAATCATGTCTGGTGAAAGCTCAGGGATTTTCTTGTGGGTTTTTTTTTTTTTTGTTCTTGTTTCCATTTAATTTCTAGCTCTCACCTCTGTGGTTTCAAAATACAACTAGACGTTATCTGGGCAGACTGGCCGTGTACTAAAAGCCTGAGTAAGTATTCTCACTTTTGAAATCCAGCACTAATGAAGTTGGTATTTTGCTATTGCTTTTAATGAAGCCAGGAATCTCTAAGCCTGTGCGAATTTGAAGTAGTAGCTGCTATTGCTGTTGGCTTTCCATGCCTCTGCCACTCACATGCTTTAAGAGGCAGATTGCTTTATATTTTTCTATGTGTAATGAAAATTAAATCTCCAATAATTTAAGGATTTGGGCTTAGTAATAATACTACTATTACTAATATTAACACGGTAACAGCCTTTTCATAAATAAATTAAGTCACCTTCTCTATTAAGAGACCTCTGATTTTAATCTGAAGTCTGTATGTGAGGAATGAGAAAAGTTACTCCTGATACTTCCGCTCTTACTTGTATGATACTTGAATAGATGGAGTCCGTTCAGATTTGCCTTCTCTGATGGTGGTCTTTTCTGTTTTCCAATATCTTTGATTCTCCAGTCTTATGGCTATTCCCCAGCAAAGCTCCAGTCCTCTTATCCTTCTATTTTATGGGCAAGTGTGTCCCTTTTTCTTTCGCTCTGTTAGCCTAGCTCTTTGCATTTTTTCTATCCTGCTCTCCCTTCAGCTTCACCTAAATCTCTTTGATCTCGTGCCCTGTAATTATGTTTCTTCCCTGCATGCCTATTGATAACATTGACCATTTCTCTGTCTGACAGCATTTGGAAAGTTGTCATCATCACATGCTTCGAGAAATGTATTATGATGTCTATCATGCAACTCCTTCCTCTAGTCTTCTCCATGATCCCGAGAGGACTTTCGCACTCAAACACATTCATAATTTCACACATTTTCGCTGGAGAAAGTAACCTCAACTCAGTACACCTGGGATGGCGTGCTTAAAAAGCACACTCCATGTAAAAATACAGAACTATGAGGAACAGTACAACTATGCTGGCATGGGCTAATAGGGCTGCCCTGGAAAAGCAGCCTTGGAGCTGTTTCTGGCATAAGATAAGGCATAAGCGGCACTGAATAATGTCATATAAAATGTTAGAGCAATAGCTGTTCAAATTTACAACTACTTTTCTACTTTGTCTCATGAACAAAGTGACAGGAATTTTTTCCTCCAGTAGGATCCTGCTTCAGCTGAAATTAATAATAAAATTCACAGAGTTCAGTGTAGGAACAATTCCCCTGTTTCCTGTTTCCTCTTTTTCCCTTTTCCTCCTTTTTCCTCCTTTTTCCTCCTTTTTCCTCCTTTTTCCTCCTTTTTCCTCCTTTTTCCTCCTGACAAGCATTCGATTTATAAACGTGAAAAAAAATAAATCAGCTATGCAATCAGACTAGCTAGCCTGACAGTAAGTGGATCGTCCTGCAGCAGATGAACCAGCAGCTGAAGCACGCTTACAGATGAAATTGCCTGAGGTGAGCTGCGGAGGGTACCTCCCAGTACTACCTACAAACACTATCCATGTTGAAGTCAAAGATGAAGCACTCTTAACAGTAAGAGTGGGCTGGTTTCTATCATTCAGACAAAACCTTGTGTGTTCCTTATTGTTGTTGTTTGCCTTGTGCTGTGCTAGATTTTTCTGGTTGCAGAAAGCTGCAGATTCTGAAAAGGTCTCTGTCAAGCTCAGTGTAGTGCATGTGACAGTTACCAGAATTCCTGACTTTGATCTTAGAATGGTGAGATCTTATAGTCAACAGCCTAAGTAAAGGGAAAAGTCTGCCTTGAGCTGAGGGGGGCCTGAGATAAAGAAGTTTAAAAGAAAAAAGTGTTTTGGTATCTTGTCCTGCATGTGGACGGAGCTTCACTTTTCCTTTAGTGAAGTGACAGCTTCTAGGATGGCAAAGCTTGGTTGGGGTTTGTAGGGTCTACATTTTGTGACAGCACAGAGGACTCATTGCTGAGGGAAATCTTTGATCGTAGCCGATGGTTGGTTAATTGTTCCTGTTGCTCAAAAAAGGAAAAAAGCCTGACGTAAGCAGAAATTTTCATAGCCTTGTCATCCAGCACAGGGTGTGTGTTAATAAAGAGAGTTTCCAGGATTTTCTTCTTTTTTTTTTTTTCTTTTAGGCTAGGTACATAAAATGGAGGACAGTGCCAACTACTGAGACAGCAACAACAGAAATGAAAGGGAGCAGAAAGATTAGAAAATGCTGACATGTACAACACACTGAAGGTGCACTGTCCTTCATTGACATCTAAGAGAAGTTACTCACGCATTGTCACATGATAGATCTCATACAGGAATGGGTCTGAATATTACGGATACTGATTGTGTAGATGTGATCAATTATAAGAGTAAAAATATTGCTCAAGTAATTCAGGACTAGCAGATATTCTTGGTACAAGTGGGGCAGACCTTCTCATGGCAGAAAGAAATCTGTATACCTAGAGCCAAGACAAAAAGTCTGATAGTGATAAATACAAAAAAGAAATTAGTTTACCATATTGAAGAATGTGGAGAGTAAGTAGAGAAATAGAATATGGACTCACAAGAAAGCAGAGACAGGCAGGTGATCCCATGGGAAAGAGAATACAGGCAAAACCATAATTTTGAGTGAAATAAAGCTGAAAAATGCAGAGAAAAAATTTGGTTACTCCTTCAGTCCATGTGGACTTAGACTAGCTGATGCTCTTTGTAGTATCTTTCTGCAACTGACTTTTTGAATGATAGCAGCTACTAACATGGCTTGGGTATAATTTCTCCCATTTTCTCATTTTTCCCTTTAGAGAAGTCTAGACTTCATTATGGACCATGAGAAAGAGGAGTGCTAGAGGTGTATAGACATGCTGTCTAGATTTAGGCCTGTGCAACAGGCAAGTGTTAAGAAAAAGTTACAGGATTGCCAGTAAATCAGATGCAAGAAATTAATTGCCACAAACAGGTAGAAGTGGGGGACTGAGCACTGAAAATTATGTTGATGGGAGATGGAATATAACACATCTGTATGATATTTCAGTTCACATAAGAATAGACACACATTTGTATATTTCACAGTTGTATATTGCAGGTCTCATAAGAATAGACAGCAGAATCAGGCTAAGAAAAATCCTGATAACCACAGAAAGTGGAAGTATGTTTCTAAAAACTAAGAGAAGAAATTAAAACACGTAAGACAAGGTGCTTTGTGGAATGTCAGGCTACTGGGATAAACACTTGGAATATGAGATTTGGACAGAATATATTATAATATTTGGACTGACTATATGGTAACACTAGATTAATTTTGCTACATAGTGTTATAAATAATATAAGTTGATGTAAGTGTGTTGCACTGGAGAAAGCAGACTGAATATTTTAAACTGTATTCTCAGGATCTGCTTACAATTATATTCAAATAAACTATCATCAATAGCTATATGGCAGGACATTGAAATTGTTCATCATTCCAACACAGTTCAGCACTTAAAGTAATGCCAAAGAGGGACTTTGTCACACACATACATTGGAAAGTTAGGTTCTTTAGGCTGAGTGAACAGCTCCCTAAAATTAGCATGCTTTAGCATTTTTTAGAGCATTTCAGCTTGTCAGTAAGAATTGCTAATGACAAGAACTTGACTTTAAATTGCTACTTTCTAGAGTGGAAGCATTATTTCATGGCTGCAGTGAGGTTTTCCTAAAACTCCACTAATTCAGGGAGGTAAGTGTCACCTTTCCTTTTGAAATTGAAATGGAAAAGAAATAGGCAAACCCTTTTGGCTCCATAGTGACATATTTATTATTGCAAGCTGCCATTTCAGTTGCCCTTTTATAAAAATTTCAACTCCATTGCTCTTCTCCATGGGGTTCTACTGCTTATTCTGAAGCTGGTCCTGAGAGAGGAGTGGGTAGTTTCCCTATTCCTCTTTTGAAGTTGTGTCCTTGTAAAGAAAGAAAGATTTATTAGGGCACGAATAGAGTAACGATCAGCATGGTTCTGTAGCCAAATAGCTAAAGCTTTGAAACATATTCCAATCAATTACAACTTTTGCAGCTTGTCCAATGACTGTTGATTACACCTTAATTTATGTTCCTTGCACTGAAAAGATTATTTTAGTGTGTTTATATTTAAGGAAGTTGTGAGTTTAAACTAGTGAATAGCATTATAATTCTGTGTTTCTTCACAGTTGTAGCCCATGGTGTAAATCTGCGCTACAAACTTGGCCAATCTGTTGTACATAAGACAGATGGACTTTGCTGGCTTCAGACTCAACTGTGGCTTTGCCCCAAGCAAGGTACTGCTGCTTTGCTGCCCCAGACAAAGACTGCAGCAGGAAAGATTAGGAATTCACAATCTGTCTTCCTTGCTGTGCCCCACTCTAAAGAAAGTGCTTATCGCCAGGCCAATATCTCTCTGGCTATTTTCACCCCCTACATGTGGGCCAGAGCTAAGAACAGTTCCTCTCGAAAATGCTGAGCTTTCTTTTTCTGGTGTTAATCACATTATCAGATATCTGAACTTCACTGATACAGCCTGGAGGTCCTTGGCTTTATGCCCCGATATTTCAGAGAGAACTACCCCCTCCCCAAAGATTTCCATAGAGATAGGAATTTCTCTTTAAATCAAACAGAAAAGTGCATCTTGGCATTTTACAGCCAAGCTACAGTCACTCTGTTCACAGTCCAAGCCAGCAGGGAGCCATGCAAACCCAGATATTTCAGCACTGATCCTGTGCCAATATGCCCTCCTTCGCAGCAGGCTTTTGGTCTTCTCTCAGTATCCTTAAGAAAGCTTTCATCTATTCAGGTCATGGGTAGATAAAGTTCCTATCTACCTGCAAAATAGATATGTATTTAGTTCAGCCTTGCTGGACTAACATCTTTTTTTGAAAGCAAGAAGTGCCACCTCTCCAAGAAAGCAGTTTCATACTTTGGTTTGTAATCTATAGAGGAAATCTTTAGCACAATCTTCAGTGCTGTTCGCCAGTGATAGTCAAGGCACTATGACCTGGCATGGTGTCATAGTAAAGATTCACAAAGATGTACTATTCTTGCCCTGGTTTTCCAAACATCTGTTACAGCTGAAGACAGTGTCTTTGGTTGGACAGAACTTTGGTCTTCCCTAGCATGTCAACTTTCTTACAGTTTTAAGTAATTAAAACATATTGTATACCTTTTGTTATGCTTTTAACCCCCAGATTCCTTGCTGATGTTAGTATTTTCTGCTTGAATGAATTTACATGATGAAGACATAAAATTCTCCACAAACATTTTTAGTCTAGAAGCTGTTTTCAGGATGTTTAAGGAAGGACCTTCAGAGGGTTGGGCCTTGATACCAGTTTTAAAAGGAAATAGAGGAGTTGTTATTTCTCTTTTGGCATGGAAAGTTAACTGTGGAAGTCTGCGGAGTGGGAGGAAAAAGGCGGTGAGAATTTTTACAGTTTTATCGATAGAAGACAAAACATGCTTGGACTTGCACTTCAGAATATGAGGGGATATGTAATACAGAATTAGTATTTATATTTGTGATTAAGTGTATAATTTTCACCCACAGAATATGAGTGACTGAGAATATGAGATCATAGAATCATAGAATCATAGAATGTTAGGGATTGGAAGGGACCTCGAAAGATCATCAAGTCCAATCCCCCTGCCAGAGCAGGAATGCCTAGACTATGCTACACAGGAACGTGTCCAGGCAGGTCTTGAATGTCTCCAGAGAAGGAGACTCCACAACCTCTCTGGGCAGCCTGTTCCAGGGCTCCGTCACCCTCACTGAGAAGAAGTTTCTTCTCGAGTTTAAGCGGAACCTCTTATGTCCCTAGATGAAATGTAGTATTGGCTCCCACAGTAAATAACATAGTTAATTAATACTAACTGTATAATTGCACAACCCTTTCAACTCTTGATGCATTACCACACCAGAATACCACTCAGAGTAATCCAATAGCTACATGTGAAGTATTAATCACTCAAGCAATATAAATAAAACTCTTTTACACTTGTTAGTACTATTTCAAGCAAAGAAGTTTTATATTTTAATCAAGAACATATCAAAAAAAATAGAGGTAATTAGTTTATGCTTGATGCTGTCAGCCAAAACCAAGTTTTTTACACCTCAGAACAAATATAGTAAGCCTGTTGCCTTAGAAAAGAAATAGGGCTATTGCTCCAAAGAAAAGACAAGCTTTAAAATGTACATGAAGTTACAAATGGCACACTTATGAATAAACTACTTGCTTTATTAAATGGTTAGTTTCTGAAGTTCTACAGCTCTTCAAGGGTTTCTGTGTAACTTTATATTTCTCTTTGATATCATTACAGAAATTAATTAAATACATCTCTAATCAGGCAAGCTGTGTAAGACCATGCTTGACATCAGGAGATGTGGTTTGCAGTAGTATATCAATGGAGTGAAGTGTTCCTGCACTTTATACATGGCAGCTGTATTTTCAGTGTTTGAATTTTGAGGCATGTGCCTATAATTTAGTAACACTTGAGTTGTCAGTTCTTGTGGGTGTGTCTTGTTTCACAACTGGTAGCTTATGTTCTTAGCACTATATCCTGCTTTCCTTACAGCCCTTTCAAAGACTGTCATAGCCCATTGGCAAGTATATATAACCCTGGGACATAGATAATCACAGCTCATGCAATATTACATCCAGTGGCAAGTTCTCATAATCATTAGTTTAAAATAGGGCTCATTTTCTTCATTCAGTTCATTATGACACTCTCAAACATAAAGATAGGGGAAAAAAATTAATGTCAAATTAATAGAGTTTGCTTCAGATTTGTTCATTTAAACTGAGTTGCAAAAGAGGCTCAACGTGAACATATTTTTCTTGAGTTATTTTCAGCAGCAGGTTTTGCCTTTCATATATTAATACAGAAGGCAATTCTGAAGTATACATGTATATCTATATATATACCTGCTAGTGCATAGTTGGAAATGTGGTGCGCGGAAGCTTTTATTTCATTGAATTTCTATTCTTTTTTTCCTTTTGAAAATTCGAATTTACATGGCACGTAATTCTAATGTGCATGGTACATTGCAGATAAATCAATTTTCTTCTGCTAACTCAACTCTTAGATTTATGTAAATAATAGTTCCATTCTCTGTCAAGGAATCAAAGGTTTCAGCTGTATCAGAAACTGTATTTTATATATCCATGGGAAGTAGTGAGATGTAATAGCTAGTATGCTAATAGTAGTAGCTAAGTAAATAATAGGGGTTTTTGACCTCCAGTTCAATTTAAAATACTGAAGATTTATCAAAAACACTAAAAATAAGCTTCACAACTGAAAGGGGAAAATTATTCCTTAGGACTTTTTAAAAGTGACTTTCTTCATATATTTGCAAATTTCAATGTCATAATTTAAACCAGTTCCTCCAGAATATGCACTGAAGAAAATATCACATAGGACCATTATTACTGAGTCTCTGATGTCACATTCCTAAAACAAATGAGCTCATATTTGGACTGCTGCTTTTTTTTTTTTTTTTTAATGTTGTCTGAGTCTACTTCTAACAGTCCTGGTTAGATCAAAAAATAGTTATTGTGTGTAATGTTGTCCTGCAACATCTGGTCCAGATGAAACTGCCCCCGCTGACCTAGGAGAGAGTCAGCAGCTCTCAGGTTTCCGGGGAGTTTAATAGATTATGATGCTGAAGGCACTGCTGGGATGTTGGCCTGTCGTTCAGGAGCACAAAATGCCATCCTATAGCCAGGCACAGCAATAAATTTCTGTATGTGAAGTGAGTTCATAGTTTGACCGAAGTAACCTTGCAGCTGCTCAGATAACATCACGAAGAATCTGCAACAGATCCATGAATCTGTGGTCTCAACCTGCAACATGAGAGGAAAAAAAAAAAAACATTTCTGTGTACAAACAGGGGCTCATATGATGGATACTGGACAGATAAGAGAATCTGACGCATGTGAGATCTGGAATACCTACCTGATGCCTTCTAACATCAGGCAGGAGGATTGATGACCTTTGTATGTCTATTTCACACCTCATACTTCACCACTCACACTTCAAAGGGTAGGTGGAGCATGTGAGCACTGGAAGGGATCGAAGGATGTAGGTTGCCACTACATGTAAAGGCAAAATAATTCCTAAGGGCACTGGAGATGGGTTTTGTCAGTAAACAGAGTGGGCTATTTTGTAAAGGAAGGCAAGCCAGAAGCCAGGAGTGACAGCTAGACAGGTAAAGCTGTACCCTCATTTTCAGGGTACAGTCACACCCCTCCCCCCCCAAAAAAAAAAAAGATCAGTAGCTAGGTTCAACTAACAGTCCAGCGATGATAAGTCTGTAGTGATGAGGCAGGCTGGAGGTCAGGCCAGGAAGACAAGGAAAAATGGAATGCCAGGCATAGCACACCCGTGCCATAGTTCAGGCTAGAGCAAAGGTCTGCATTTAATTGCAGGTCTTGAGCTAGTGCTTGAGAGGCTGCATGGGTGGAAGTCCCAGATGAAGCATCCCGCAGCTGTTTTTCAGTTTCACTGTTTTTTGTGGCACTCAGATCTAAGGTAACACTGCTGTGCCACATCAAATCAGACTCTGAACATAGGCAGCTAAATACCTAGAAGAGGGGAGAAGATGTTAAAGGGGAGGATTAAGACAAAGGAGGTTATTAACTGGTCAGGGCAATTAGAGCCTGTTGGTACGTACTGGTAGTTTTGCAGTTGCCGTTGTCTGAAAGGGTGAACAGTAATGAGGAGTTTGTATGAGACCATAGGTTTCTGTCTCCATTCAAGAAAGGGAGACCATACTCTGAATAGGAAAGACAACGTCATTTGAGAAAACTGCAGTTTTACTTGAGTTCTTGCTTCTTGATTGTAGATGGTGGCATGGGGTCACTTTTCTTAATTTACCAGTCTCAACAGGCAATGCAACTGTCAGCAGTGTTGGAGTTGTCACCAAGGGACTGCAGTAAAAAAACTTGTAAATGAATTGTGCAAGGTAAGTCACAGGGGCAGGGTTCAGAGGAAGGAACTTTAGGAGCTTACATGCAAGCTAAGAACTATGTGACTTTCAAGTACCCAAGGTGAGAATACCCTTCTGTTCATGTGTGCTAAAGGTGGCATCTGGGAGCTCCGAGTGGATCTGGAGGCTTCTTTAATGTGATCGCAAGCCTACGTACTGGATGGCTTTGGCCTTCAAGTCTATACCCAGGCACAGCTACTGAAGGCAACACAATCATCACCTCTCTCATTAGATGCTGTATTTTGGATCCTGCCTGTTGGTGCGGAGTTGACATTTTGGCTGAATTAAGCACCCAAACAGAAGTGCGTCACTTGCCCATTAGCCAGGAGCAGAGAGTCCATTATTCTTGCAGGATGGCATACAGCTTTAAGGAGGAACAAGATGCCCTTTGGGAAAATCCATATATTTTTACCTCAAGTGGCTCTTTTGGAATAATATGACACTGAATTGGCGTAAGTACAGACATGCCTCAGGGTTTTATTGTCTTAGTTAAATCACAGAGGCAGATGAACACAAACTAGTCCCAAAGAGGAAGGTGACAGGTTAGCTGCAGAGGGCAGAGCTGTTGGAGAAGATTATGTCTTGGTTTATGTTGCTTTTGGTTACATTGGTGTAGAGCACTTGTTTTCTGGGATCTGAAGAAAGATTGGGGCAAGGGGGGTTTAGAAGCGAATAATGTGCAATGGTCACTATATTCTGAAAGCAGCTACAATAGGGATAGTATGAAACAAAGAAAAGACTGAGTGGGAAAAGGAGCAGATAATGGGGAATCCATCTTCATATCTTGCATTCCTCTCTCGGAAATTGTCTGAGAGGACATAAAAGTAAGCAAAGATACAAAAAGATAAACTGAAAATCAAAGGTGTTTAAGGGCTGTTTTTCCATTCAGCATTTAAAAGGTTTTTCATTTAATTAATGTCTTAAATGACGTGCTGCATAGAGAGCTATCTAGAGCAATATGGTTGGTAGAACATTTACTAGTGTTTAACATTTTGTACAACCACATGAGTTCTTTCATAACTGATTAATTAAATTACTGCACACTTTTGTGACACAGTACATTGAGAAATCAGGAGCATAGCCCAGTCCTGGCCTGGCATCTCGACACAGCATTTTGGAAAATAGTATTAAAGACCAGTTGAAATGTTCTCTAAGGAGAGTATCTTCATCAATAACCTGGATGAGGGGATAGAGTGCACCCTCAGCAAATTCGCTGATAATACGAAACTGGGAGGGGTGGCTGACACACAGGAAGGCTGTGCTGCTATCCAATGAGATCTAGACAGGCTGGAGAGCTGGGCAAAGGGGAACCTCATGAAGTTCATTAAGGACAAGTGTAGAGTCCTGCATCTGAGGAGGAATAACACCAGGCACCAGTACAGATTAGGGGTCATCCTGCTGGAAAGCAGCCCCGTGGAGAAAGACCTTGGAGTCTTAGTGGAGAGCAAGCTGCCCATGGGACAGCAACGTGTCCGTGTGGCCAAGAGGCCCAACGGGATCCTGGGGTGCATTAGGGAAAGTGTGTCCAGCAGGTCTAGGGAGGTTCTCCTTCCCCTCTACTCTGCCCTGGTGAGACCACACCTGAAATACTGCATCCAGTTTTGGGCTCCCCAATTCAAGAGACACAGGGACGTACTGGAGAGAATCCAGTTAAGAGCTATGAGGATGGTTAAGGGACTTGAACATCTCTCCTACGAAGAGACTGAGAGAACTGGGGCTGTTTAGCCTTGAAAGGAGGCGGCTGAGAGGCGACCTTATTAATGTGCAGAAATATCTGAGGGGTGGGTATCAAGAGGAAGGAGACAATCTCTTCTCAGTGGTGCCCAGCAATAGGAAAAAAAGAAATAATGGGTTTAAGTTAGAACATAGGAAGTTCCAGCTCAACATGAGGAGAAACTTCTTTACTGTGAGGGTGATGGAGCACTGGAACAGGCTGCCCAGGGAGGTTGTGGAGTCTCTTTCTCTGGTGCTGTTCAAAAGGCACCTGGAAGTGTTCCTGTGTGGTCTGACCTAGGGGATCTTGCTCTGGCAGGGGGGTTGGACTAGATGATCTCTAGAGGTCCTTTCCAACCCCTGACATTCTATGATTCTATGAGATAACAGAAGGAAATCATAGAAGGCCACACCTTTTAAGACCTTCAATATTTTTCAATACCTTTCCCAAAAGCACATATTACAAAACTGTTGTGTCTCTCCATATTCTTAAGTTAAGAAATTCGAAGCTCATATATTTTGTTGGAGAATTAATTGCCGCATTTTAAATCAGTTTGAAAGAATATTTTCTTTAGCATAAAATGAACAGAGGATAACTCACTTTTTGCTCTGAAGATACCTGCATAAAAACTATGAATCAAAAATATCTATCTAGTGTTGCACATCTATGGCCAATTCTATGAAACAATTATGTATTTAACTTTGTGTATGTGAATAGAACAGTGGACTGATCCATTAGTGGTATTAGGTATGTGCATAAGTCTTTGCAGATTTGGAGTTTAATAATTTCCAGGTTTTGTCTTCGAATTTAAGATTGTTGTCTAGACAACACAAATTCAGACAGCTCTAGACTGCTATAATCTTCTTATATTTATTTGACAAATGTCTGAGGCAAACATTTTGAGAAAAATTTTAAAATGCTCTTTGTTTAGACTTTATACTTCAAAGAAAATCATTCATGTTGTAATACAAAATGAAGAAAAATATACATATCATATCTTTCATTTCAAGAGGTTGGCAAAATAAGCTGTAACTAATAATTTGCAAATGCTAGGTTTGAGTCCTTCAAATGCTTTATGTCGACCACATACATGTGAGTTTTTGTATAAATATGCACAGAATCAAGGTCATTGGTAGGAATTTAAAACTATTTGGCACTCTACTGTTTATGTAGCTGTCTCCTCAAAGCAACTCTGTGCTGTATGACCTCTTGCTTAATGCCAATACTGAAAGAGTTGTTTACTTTCTTTTGAATGCTAAAATGGTGCAGAAGCTTTCAAAATACCTTGCTGACTGGCAAGGAAAAAATAGAGTCTATAACCTAGGTAGAGTTGCCTGGATCAGGTTGGTACTTATTTAAATCCTTGTTCATTTCTAAAAAACAAAATACAAAAAACCCACAAACCAAACACACATCAAAAAATATAGTTAAAAGCATATGTGAGATACTGTAAACATTGTAATTAGTGTTACAGAATACCTTTTTTGTGAACTACTTTTCACCATACATGACACTATTGCATTAGGACTTCAGATGCTAAAAGTACCAATTTTTCAAAATGTCAGGAGATTTAGAAGCACAACTACTGTGTGAAGCTCCCACTTTGCTCTATACTTGAAACTAATCTCCTTCCCACTAAAGCACCAGGTTTGCCTGGGCCAAACAGATATGTGAGCTTCAGGAGTTTTTTCAAAATAAAGATGTATCCACAAGTTATTGGACAGATAATTGTATATATTTTCAATTAAGTAAGCTGGATAGCCAAAGCCTTTTTAGCCGGTTTATGAGTCAAGCAGAAAGAGATACACAGAATCAATTACAGAATCACAGAATCACAGAATCACAGAATGTTAAAGGTTGGAAGGGACCTTAAAGATCATCTAGTCCAACCCCCCTGCCAGAGCAGGACCACCTACACTAGAGCGCACAGGAACGCGTCCAGGTGGGTTTTGAATGTCTCAAGAGAAGGAGATTCCACAACCTCCCTGGGCAGCCTGTTCCAGTGCTCGGTCACCCTTACAGTAAAAAAGTTTTTCCTCATATTTTTCTGGAACCTCCTGTGTTCCAGCTTCCACCCATTGCCCCTTGTCCTGTCAGTGGACGCCGCTGAAAAGAGCCTGGCTCCATCCTCCTGACATTCCCCCTTGACATATTTATAAACATTGATGAGGTCACCCCTCAGCCTCCTCTTCTCCAAGCTAAAGAGATCCAGCTCCTTCAGCCTTTCCTCATAAGGGAGATGCTCCACTCCCTTCACCATCTTTGTGGCTCTACGCTGGACTCTCTCAAGCAGCTCCCTGTCCTTCTTGAACTGAAAGGCCCAGAACTGGACACAATATTCCAGATGTGGCCTCACCAGGGCAGAGTAGAGGGGCAGGAGGACCTCTCTTGACCTACTTGCTACTCCCCTTCTAATACACCCCAGGATGCCATTGGCCTTCTTGGCCACGAGAGCACATTGCTGGCTCATGGTCATCCTGCTGTCCACTAGAACCCCCAGGTCCCTTTCCCCTGCACTGCTCTACAGCAGGGCAGTCCCCAACCTATATTGGTACATGGGGTTATTTTTTCCCAAGTGCAAAACTCTACACTTGCCCTTATTAAACTTCATAAGATTTCTCCCCGCCCAGCCCTCCAGCCTGTCTAGGTCTCTCTGAATGGCTGCACAGCCTTCTGGTGTGTCAACCACTCCCCCCAACTTCGTATCATCAGCAAACTTGCTGACAACATTCTCTAATCCCTCATCCAGATCATTGATGAATATATTAAACAGCACCGGCCCAAGCACTGACCCCTGAGGGACCCCACTAGACACAGGCAACCAGCCAGACTCAGCCCCATTGACCAAAACTCTCTGGCTTCTTCTCTTCAACCAGTTCTCGACCCACCTCACTACTTGGTCATCCAGACCACACTTCCTCAGTTTACCTATGAGGATGCTGTGGGAGACGGTGTCAAAGGCCTTGCTGATGTCCAGGTAGACCACGTCCACTGCATGGCCACCATCCATCCACCTGGTTATGTCTTCATAAAAGGCTATCAGGTTGGTCAAACATGACTTCCCCTTGGCAAAGCCATGCTGACTGCTCCTAATAACCTTCTTATCCTTGATATGCCTAGAGACAGCGTCAAGGATAAGATGTTCCATCACCTTTCCAGGGATGGAGGTGAGGCTGACCGGTCTGTAGTTACTCGGGTCATCCTTCCTGCCCTTCTTATAGACTGGAGTGACATTCGCTTTCCTCCAGTCTTCAGGCACCTCACCTGTTACCCATGACTTACCAAAGATGATGGAGAGTGGCCTAGCAATGACTCCCGCCAGCTCCCTCAGCACCCGTGGGTGCATCCCATCAGGGCCCATGGATTTATGAATGTCCAAGTGTTCAAACTGATCCTTAACCCACTCCTCATCAATCAGGGCAGACTCCTCCTTTGTCATGACTTCCTCTGGGACCTCAGGGGACTGAGGCTCCTGAGGACGGTCTCCAACAGTGTAGACAGAGGCAAAGAAGACATTCAGCAACTCTGCCTTCTTTCTGTCCTCTGTCTCCAGGACACCCACCTCATTCAACAGAGGGCCTACATTGCCTCTAGTGTTAGTTTTGTCAGCAATGTATTTGAAGAAGCCCTTTCTGTTGTCTTTGACCTCCCTTGCAAGTTTTAACTCCAAGGAGGCCTTAGCTTTTCTGATTGCCTCCCTGCACTCCCTGACAGCTGCCCTGTACTCCACCAAAGTGGCCAGCCCTTCCTTCCACAATTTAAACACCCTCCCTTTCCACCTGAGTCTGCCCAGTAGATCCCTGGATAACCAAGCAGGTCTCCTGGATCTCTTTCTTGATTTCCTACCTGATGGGATGCACTGATCCTGAGCCTCAAAGAAGTGGTCTTTGAATGCCAACCAACTCTCTTGGGCAAATTAATTTTGACAACAAACCTTAAGCTTTTTATCTCAGTATTCTATACTACGTTCCAAGTACTAAACAGCTCAAATACAAAAATGTCAAGTAGTGAGTCTAATTTGAAATACAAATATGAAATCTGACTTGCCTTAAGCAGTTTGGCACTGGATAACATGATGTGCAAATAGATTCTCGATAAGAAATACATTCAAATGTGATTCTTCGTCATATGCATGATACATTTTCATAGTAGTACGTTTTGAAGGTATACTCTGACTGCTTGCCATGTGACTGACATGTGGGCACCTTTCTCCTGTTCTTCAGTTGAACATTTGTAGATCTCAAGCTCTTGCTCCCAAAATTTCAGATGTCTTTACAGACATTCTTAAAAAAAAAATAGCTCAGTTTTATGGTTAAAATGGGCACTGCTTTCCGGCCCCTCTCCTCACACCCCTTTTATGCAAGGAATGCATTAACTCTGAATTGTTGCCTGCAGTTCTCTAGTTCTAGTTTCAAATGAAGAAACCTTCGGAGTTTTTTTGTTCTTTGTAATTGTTTGAACAATTGCCCTTTGGAGAGAACCACAGGATTTTTTTGGTGGGCTTGGTTGTTGTACATTCAAAGTTACTACATTGATGTTTTTTCCTTGTGTGAAGTTGGTATGCTTCCTTGCTAAATACTTTCTTCTAAACTTAACACAATCTTTAAGGCATAACTGTGAATCATCATGGTTAACGATGACTCAAGACTATTCCATCATGTAAATTCAGACTTAAGTAGAGAAAATATTTGTCTGCAGAAAAATATTTTAATAGACTGATTCTTAACACATAGCAAGATTCATTCTTATGTAGGTGATGGCAACATCTCTAAAAAGTAACCTGTTAAAGTGACATAGACATATAACAAAGTCTAATTAGACACAAAGGGTGAACTCACTTAAAAATCTAATCCTTTTTCTGGTTATTCTTTTTTCCCCTGTAATTGATACAATAATCACATAACATGATTATACATAGGTTTGTGCATTGCATGTATTTGCCTTTCACAGCTTTTCAATAAATGAGATATCTTTATTTTAATCATTTATGTTTCTTCTTTGTAGTCATTTTTAAAACCTTGACAGTGGTGCAATTTTTTTTTTTCTTCACAAGATTTTTCCAAAACAGAATGAGAGACCATTCCTCTGGGTAAAAAAAATGTAGCAATGAGGTGCCAATTCAACCTCACGATGCCTTCTGTAGTTGTCCAGAAGTTTTCTCAGGCCCTACTTTTTTTTTTTTTTTTTTTTTTTAATCCTACTGCACAGGTCCAGAATTTAAGAAATCCCCATTTTTGGCAAAAGTAGCATTTTCTTTCAAAGGTCTGATGTTGCTGACTGATTCCCAAGCTGCCACTGTCTCCTCAGAGATCTACCTTGGAAGTTGCCTAGATGTTGCATGTTCAGGGACACAAAAACTTGCTAGTGTTATTTTTCTTCATTTCCAAAATACCTGTCGATATCCATGAGGAGTATTTCAGTCTCCATCAGAAAGCACTGCCAGGTAAGAAAGTGCCTTTCGACATGAAAGTGTGGTATGCGTCTTAGGAATAATTCAGCAGCAAAGTTACTGAAGTCTTCAAATCTATTCAGCAACCAACCAAGTTTACGTCTTCATACAGGCTGTTTGCTTTCTTGATTGTCCTATTTCTTGACTGCTTCATATTGAAAATGAATCATGACCTTACTTGTCACTTACGTCCTTGATGTTTTCTCATGATTTACTGATTTTAAATTAGAGCTGAAGGTTTTCAAAGTATATGACAAAGTTGTAGCCTTCAGCAAAAAGTTTCAACTCTGAATCTGTCAAGCAAGAGAAAACCACTTTGACACATTTAGACCCCCTGACCTTTTGTGGATGAAAATGAGCAAACACTCAACAGTCTGATGTAAAAGACTATGGAGGAGAACACTTGATAGGTCTCAGTTGTCAGTTTAGCCAATACACCTCTGAGATGAATAAGGGGAATGACGAAGTCATTTGCAGACATCTGCAACTCCATTTTCCAGTCTAAGGACACATAGCAATTCTACAGACAGCTCATGGTGGTGCAAGGAAACAGGAATTCATGCGGGAACCTACTAAACAGGAAAAGCGCAATCAGCCTGGCCAGTCCTGTAACAATCTGTTCAGGATCATGTTTACTATGAAAAAAAAAAAAAGAGTTCTCCACATAAACAAAGTACTTACCCTATCAAGCCTTTACTGATTGATAACAAAAATTAGTTTTCATAATTTCATTAAAACTAAAAGACAATAATTTTAGATTCACAAAATTTTAAATTGCCCTTTTTAATAAAAAAAGTTACAAACCTGGTATTCATAGTAATAGACTTAAATTTGCTACATGGCAATCTAAGTAGGAAATTTATGACAGAATTTGCATCTGGTAGAAGTGGTTTTTAAGGAGACTACAACTCAGCCTCTAGTCCTGTAAATGGAGATTGCCAGGGCATTTTACCCTCAGGCCCAAGTCTAGAAACCAATAACCTGGGATGTGCTCTGGCATATATCCACCCCAGTTCAGACATACCTAAACCACACCAAATAAAGACATAATAACATCTGACTGTGCTAACTCAACTCATTTAAAAATAGCTTAAGTAGTAGGGCTGGAGAAAAAGTTTACCATGGTTACCATGTTCAAACAGAGAACTCTATGCAAAACGGTCACTACTTTTGACAGTGGTTTCACAGCAGAGAAAGACATTAGTGGTTACAGCAAAGCTGCCTTGCTGACAAAGGCTGTAGCATTAGGATTCAATAAAGACCGAAAGATGGTACTAGCTGGTTCAGTTACGTAGAGATAAGAATAAGATCTATGTAAATGTGTGAGAAGGGCATCTGTTGAGAAATTTTGGCTCCCAAAATGAAAGCCTCAGAGACCTCCCAGGAGCATTTGGACCACACAAAGGTGATGTTTCATATTTACATCACAGGCTGTTTTGCCCTGAGAGTTTTCTGTGTTGTTTTTAATGAAGAGAACAGACAAAGACAGCACTGTAAGTCAAATTCCCCTGAAGACAATGTAACTAGGCCAGCTGACACGCTGAGGCCTTGCTGAATAGAGGCAAGTGCTGCTAATTCCCCCTGCCAAACTAGAAGCTATGTCAAATACCTAAAAGCTTCGTAATGCCCATGCAGCCTTAATTTTGCTGACTTCTGTGCATGCACTGTGCATATTTGTGTTTGGTAAGACAGAAACTTCAGAAGTTCCAGCTGCCGGAAGACACCACCTACTTCATTTGCAAATTGTGGTTACTTTTCCCTGAATGCTCGAAACTTCATGAAATCATTGGTGTAATTTCAAAGAAATAGATAGAACCAACGTCCTCATATAAACATCTCCCGATCCTGCCTTCAAAATATCCACTACGTGGTCCTATCCCTGAAGCTGTCAGACCCCTTCCAAGGAAAGTGGGAGCAAACAGAGAGAAGTGTTTTGAAAAATTGAACAGCAGACAGGCTGCTAAGACTCTCCTGTGTAAATGCAAGTATGTGTGTGTGCAGTCGTGAATTTTTATCTCAGCCGTTCAGAACTGATTAATGACTTTTCTCAGCTACCAGGCAGAATTACAACTCCAGGACTAAAGCTGCTTGTTCAGTTCTGGAGGGAACAGAATGTGTTGCTGGTTTACCAGAGCAGAAGTGTCAGAGTACAGCAAGGAGTACACCCCACTGAGTTCACTTTAGGCATTTGCTAAAAAGCATGATTTGTAGAAATAGAAATGTATTTTCAGGTCTCCTAGGTTCTGGTTAAATTCCTAAAAGGGAGAATTTTGTCCCCATTGTGTTTTCTGTCAGCCTCTTTCAAGAATGTGCAGTTGATTCTGAAGCTAATTCTGTAATTCAAGGAGTGTTCCCCTCTACTCTGCCCTGGTGAGACCCCATCTGGAATACTGTGTCCAGTTCTGGGCCCCTCAGTTCAAGAAAGACAGGGAACTGCTGGAGAGAGTCCAGCACAGGGCAACTAGGATGATGAAGGGAGTGGAGCATCTCCCTTATGAGAAAAGACTGAAGGAGCTGGGGCTCTTTAGTTTGGAGAAGAGGAGACTGAGGGGTGACCTCATTAATGTTTACAAATATACCAAGGGTGAGTGTCACGAGGATGGAGCCAGGCTCTTCTCAGTGACAACCACTGATAGGACAAGGGGTAATGGGCTGAAACTGGAACATAAGAGGTTCCGCTTAAACTCGAGAAGAAACTTCTTCTCAGTGAGGGTGACGGAGCCCTGGAACAGGCTGCCCAGAGAGGTTGTGGAGTCTCCTTCTCTGGAGACATTCAGGACCTGCCTGGACACGTTCCTGTGGGGCATAGTCTAGGCATTCCTGCTCTGGCAGGGGGATTGGACTTGATGATCTTTCGAGGTCCCTTCCAATCCCTAACATTCTATGATTCTATGATAGAGGGCTCATGGCAACACCTTACATACCCTTTGTTCAATAGGTATGAACATGAGCAAGATGCCAATTTACAGTTTTGTTGGTTTTGTCATGAAATATACTGTAATCCTGAATGCTGAACTCTAGTTTTCATGGTCTGGCTTGTACCCTAGGTGACCCCCTAGCTCTGCACGTACAAGTTTTCATGACAGTTGCAGAATCTGGTGTAAACGCCCTGGTTAGGGTATAAACAGTGAAAGACTGTATATCCAATGCAACTGGAAAAATGGTTTGATTCTGTGGCAGTGAACTAAAAATGTGGTATAGAAATAAATCAATACTAAAATTTTATACATCTATGTACTTATTATTGCTTTGCTAATATTCCTGGAAGCATTGAGCAAGGGATTTAAACTGAAAAAGGGAACTATATATTCAAAATGCGTGTATATAAAAATATGATAAAGTGTGTCCTAAAGGCCTTTAGACGCATCTACAAATACGAATAACACCAGGTTAGATCATAGAATCATAGAATCACAGAATGTCAGGGATTGGAAGGGACCTCAAAAGATCATCAAGTCCAATCCCCCTGCCAGAGCAGGAATGCCTAGACTATGCCACACAGGAACGTGTCCAGGCAGGTCTTGAATGTCTCCAGAGAAGGAGACTCCACAGCCTCTCTGGGCAGCCTGTTCCAGGGCTTCGTCACCCTCACTGAGAAGAAGTTTCTTCTCGAGTTTAAGCGGAACCTCTTATGTTCCAGTTTCAGCCCATTACCCCTTGTCCTATCAGTGGTTGTCACCGAGAAGAGCCTGGCTCCATCCTCGTGACACTCACCCTTGATATATTTGTAAACATTAATGAGGTCACCCCTCAGCCTCCTCTTCTCCAAACTAAAAAGCCCCAGCTCCTTCAGTCTTTTCTCATAAGGGAGATGCTCCACTCCCTTAATCATCCTAGTTGCCCTGTGCTGGACTCTCTCCAGCAGTTCCCTGTCTTTCTTGAACTGAGGGGCCCAGAACTGGACACAGTATTCCAGATGGGGTCTCACCAGGGCAGAGTAGAGGGGAAGGAGAACCTCTCTCGACCTACTAACCACCCCCCTTCTAATACACCCCAGGATGCCATTGGCCTTCCTGGCCACAAGGGCACAGTGCTGGCTCATGGTCATCCTGCTGTCCACCAAGACTCCCAGGTCCCTTTCCCCTACACTACTCTCTAATAAGTCATTCCCCAACTTATACTGGAACCTGGGGTTGTTCCTACCCAGATGCAAGACCCTACATTTACCCTTGTTATATTTCATTAAATTTTTCCCCGCCCAACGCTCCAGCCTGTCCAGGTCTCGCTGAATGGCAGCACAGCCTTCTGGTGTGTCAGCCACTCCTCCCAGCTTGGTGTCATCAGCAAACTTGCTGATAGTACTCTCTAGTCCCTCATCCAAGTCATCGATGAATATATTGAATAATACTGGTCCCAGTACCGACCCTTGAGGCACTCCACTGGATACAGGTCTCCAACCAGACTCCGCCCCATTGACCACAACTCTGTGTCTTCTTCCCCTTAGCCAGTTCGCAGTCCACCTCACTACCCAAGAGTCTAGACCACACTTCCTCAGTTTAGCAGCAAGGATGCTGTGGGAGACTGTGTCAAATGCTTTACTGAAGTCAAGGTAGACCACATCCACCGCTCTGCCATCATCTATCCACCTTGTTATATCCTCATAAAAGGCTATGAGGTTAGTCAAGCACGACTTCCCCTTGGTGAAGCCATGTTGACTGTCTCTAATGACCCTCTTATCCTTGATATGCCTTGAGATGGCACCAAGGATAAGTCGTTCCATCACCTTCCCAGGGATGGAGGTGAGGCTGACCGGTCTATAGTTACCCGGGTCCTTCTTCTTGCCCTTTTTGAAGACTGGAGTGACATTTGCTTCCCTCCAGTCCTCAGGCACCTCTCCCGTCTCCCAAGACTTGGCAAAGATGATGGAGAGTGGTCTAGCAATGATGTCAGCCAGCTCCCTCAGCACCCGTGGATGCATCCCGTCCGGACCCATGGATTTATGGATGTCCAGATTGCTTAATTGGTCCCTAACCCAGTCCTCATCGACTAAAGCAAACTCCTCCACTGCCCTGACTTCCTCTGGGGCCTCAGGGGAACGGGGCTCCTCAGGACAGCCTCTGGCAGAGTAGACAGAGGCAAAGAAGGCATTCAGTAACTCTGCCTTCTCTGTATCATGTGTCACCAAGGCACCCATCTCATTCATCAGTGGGCCTACATTACCTCTGGTGTTAGTTTTATCTGCCACGTATTTGAAAAAGCTCTTCCTGTTGTCCTTGACCCCTCTCACCAGGTTCAAGGGAGGCCTTTGCTTTCCTAGTTGCCTCCCTACATCCTCGGACAACAGCCTTATATTCTTCCCAAGTGGCCAGCCCTGCCTTCCAAGATCTGTAAATTCTCCTCTTGCCCTTGAGCTTACCCAGCAGATCCCTGTTTAGCCACGCAGGTCTCCTGGCTCCCTTCCTTGACTTCCTACGTGTCGGGATGCTCTGATCTTGAGCACGGTAGAAGCAGTCCCTGAACGCTAACCAACTATCTTGGGCCCCTTTACCTTCAAACAGCCTTGCCCATGGGATTTCCTCGAGTAATTGCTTGAAAAATCCAAAGTTTGCCTTGGCGAAGTCCAGGGTTGCAATTCTGCTTGCTATTTTGTTTCTGCTACATGAGATCCTAAACTCCACCATTTCATGGTCACTGCAGCCAAGGCAGCCCTCAACCTTTACTGCTTCAACCAGATCCTCCTTGTTAGCGAGGATGAGGTCCAGCAGTGCTCCTCTCCTAGTCGGCTCCTCCACCATTTGCATCAGAAAATTATCATCGATGCACTGGAGGAACCTCCCGGACTGTGGCTGGCTGGCTGAGTTGTCCTCCCAGCAAACATCAGGGAAGTTTAAATCCCCCACAACAACCAGGACCTGTGATTGTGAGACCGCTCTCAGCTGCCTGTAGAAGGCCTCATCAACTTCCTCACCCTGATCTGGTGGCCTGTAATAGACACCCACAACAGTATCTCTCCTGCCAGCCTGCCCCTTAATTCTAACCCATACACTCTCAACTTGCTCCTCCTCCATGCCTGGATGGTGTTCAAGACATTGTAGTTGCTCTTTCACGTAAAGAGCGACTCCACCACCTCGCCTGGCTGGCCTGTCTTTCCTGAAAAGGACATAGCCACCCATGACCACATTCCAGTCATGTGAGCTGTCCCACCATGTCTCTGTAATTGCCACCAGATCATAATCTCCTGCCCGAACCCAGGTTTCTAGCTCCTCCTGCTTGTTCCCCATGCTGCGTGCATTGGTGTATAAGCATTCCAGGGAGCAAGCTGAGCACACTGATCTCACCCTAGGGGGATGGAAGGCCACCCGGTCCTCATAATTTCTAGAGCACTGCCCCGCTGCAATCCCAGCTATAACCCCATCCCCCTTCATATCTAGTTTAAAGAACGCTCTATGAGTCCCGCCAGCTCCTGACCAAGGATCCTTTTTTCCCTTGTGTGTCATTTGAACCCCAGCTTGTTTCAGTAGATCAGGTGCCCTGTAGATCTCCCCATGGTTAAAAAATCCAAAGCTAGACCGCTGGCACCACCCCTTTAGCCAAGTATTAATCTGCTGCACTTTGTCAAACCTTCCACTATTTTTCCTCATAATCGAAGGAATAGAGGCAAACACAACCTGTGCGCCTGATCCTTCTAGCATCCGCCCCAGTGCCCTAAAGTCCCTTTTGATTGCTTCTGGCTGTCTCTCTACTATCTCATCATTACCGATCTGCATAACCAAAAGCGGGTAATAGTCCGTGGGTTTGACCAGACCAGGAAGCTTCTTGATAACATCCTTAACTCGGGCCCCAGGGAGGCAGCAGACTTCCCTGTGGGTCGGATCAGGGCGGCAGACAGGGCCCTCTGTTCCCCTCAGGAGGGAGTCTCCAATTACGATTACCCTCCTTTTTTTCTTAGATGAAGAAGTCCTAATGCGTGTATCCGAGTTACTCACCCTAGACAGCCCTATGGGTGAACCCTCCACTGACTCTTCCTTTGCCTGGCTCTCATTGTCTAGAGCCCCATACCTGTTTTGCAGGGGCAACCGGACAGGTGAGGGAGGCCGGGCAGGGATTTTCCTTCCTCTCCTGGCAGGCACCTGCTTCCACTCTTCCCTATCCTTTAGGTCCCCCCCTTTTGCCTGATGGCCAGAGGTGGGGGGATATTCAGCTCTTTGCAGAGCTTGCTGCTCGCCATTCAGGACGTGACTCCAACGATCTGTCTCTCTCTCCGACTCCCCAATGCTCCTCAGCCTTTCTACCTCCTCCTTCAGTTCAACCACCAGGCTGAGCAGATCGCTCACCTGGTCACATCGGACACAAGTGTCGCCTCCACTACCCTCCATGGCCAGTGCCAGGCTCCGGCATTCTCTGCAGCCCGAGGCCTGAACACCCACATGCTTACCTGGGGCCTCTGTCTGGGTGCCCACAGTTTTTCTAACTACCATTGACCTGGTGGCAACCGTAGTTGGCTCTACAATACAAAGACTCTCCGGAAAGCTATGCACGGAATAGTTTACAGGCCTTTCAAGTACTTGCCTTTTAACAAAGACTTACTCTTCTAGGCCTTTTGTTCGGTGGGCAGAGACGAGTCCCTGCCCTCCCCAAGGCTTCTTATACCCTGAGGGCACAGTTAACAGCTGATCACCGTGTTTAAAATCGCCGCGCCGCTGAGGGTGACTCCGCCCACGCTATCTCGGGTGTCCGCCCTGGAGCTGCCGGTGCGGCCTCAGGTGTGGCTGCTGTAGCCGGCTTAAAAAAAGCCCCCCAAAAGCTTTTTGCCAGCCTTTTTTTTTGCTTAGATTCCTTCCCCAGTGCAGTCTTACCTGCTCTGAAGCTGGGCTCGACAGCAAAATGGCCTTTACCTCCTGATCACCGTGTTTAAAATCGCCGCGCCGCTGAGGGTGGCTCCGCCCACGCTATCTCGGGTGTCCGCATTTTAGAATCCAGGATCTTTCACTGCTGTGCCTTAGCCAAAGAACTTTGAACACTGGCAGAGTGTGTGTGTTCTTGTGTGGGCTGCGGTTTTTTTTTTTTGGTTGGATTTTGAGTTTTTTTGGATATATATATGAACACTGTTCAGAACACTAGTCATAGAATAGTTTGGATTGGAATGTCTGAAGTTGTTATTAAGAATTTTTTTTTTTAAAGTAATGTAAATATCCTATTTTAGTTTTGTTGTACATAAGTGGTCTATCAAGTTCACTTCCTTTTGCAACATAACCTAAGACTCTACTTTTTTTGCATAAGCTACTTGTTATTTCCATTTTTGTAAAGGTCTATTTTATAATCTTTGCTAATAGTCTTACAATTTTCTTCACTACTAGGCTCTATTTGATGTCACAAGACTTCTGTTCAAGTAAAGCAGTTTAGCAGAGAAAACCAGCGTTATTAACCTCTGACCACTGTGTAGTGTGAGAGTAACACAGATATTTGCAGTTGTATTAGTCTAATTTATTTTTATGGTAATGGAATTCTTAAATTTTCACACTGACAGAGGGTAAGACCTATGTCAACATTTAGTCTGAGATTTTTAAAAAAACTGCATGATAAATTTAGGCTCTGATGTATCTTAGGACATTCCAGTTCATACCCAATATTCACAGCAGTCAAAAATAACTCCTTTGGAGAACAATAGGAGGAGCTCCACAGCAGCTGTCGGTATTGCGTAGCCTGCATCAGTTTGGACAAGGTGACTGTTCATCACCTCCAGCTCTGCTCATATTAAGACTACTGCCATTGAAACACATTTTATTTCAGTAGGTGACAGCACACCTCTGGCATGTCGACAGCAAATCACAAGTATTATGTAGAGACCTTTCTGGAATTGACTTGGATTATATTTTGCTCAAGTAGGTATCCATTATTTTTAAAGAGATAAATTTCTGGGAGTGATTCTTAGCAAAACAACCCAGAGCAGAACAAGAATTAGAAAGGACAATAATTTGATCAGAACAATAAAATGACTGACAATTGGACATTTCCCTTGTAAACAGAGTAATCACCAGGGATGTGAGTTTAGAGTAATGAGGCACAGCAGTGTGAACTACCCTGACTTCCAAGAAGGTTGTGATACTTTCTTCCATGGCAGCAGAAAAGCACAGGCATAAAATCACTATACTGTTGAGCAGCAATACTGAAAGATCTGTTATTGAGAGCACCCTGACAAAGCAGGGTGATACCTCAAGGGCGACACTCCAGGGATGCATAGAGGCTCAGATTCTTTTCAGAACACTGTTAAGCAGCTCGACCTAAACTAGAGTATATAGCTATTCTAGCAGTTAGGGAGCTTGTTGTGAAAACCTTGGCCTGGACTTCAGAACAAGATGAAATTCAGGAAGATTTGCAAAATTAAATGCTTAGATGAGGTGGCTCACCCTCAGAAAGACAAACTAGTGAAACAGTAATACCACAGGAGAAAATTAGGTTGTATTTGCAGGTAAATAATTACCATAATCCAACAATTAATACTATTGCACAGAAAGCAGATTTTATTCCAAGGTGCACCAATAGAGCTATCATATGAAGGATGTGTCTGAAAAAGTCAGAGAATAGGAACTCTTATAACAACTTTAACTTTGTTCAGTATTGCAGCTGAAGAAAGGAGTCTTCTGTCCTGTAAAAACACTTTTTCTCTTGTTGTGAAAGAGAACAAACACTACACAATATACTTTATGGAAAAATGTGCAGTCAGAACAATATGAAGAATATATGTTTGCTTCATTAGGAAATGACCGCAGGAGGTCGACCTTCTTTGGAAGGACTGGACAATATTTGTTATTCATGCAACATCTCTATTTTCATGGAGGCAGCCACTCTGTGGAACAGGACTGTACTATGGTTCACAACAGTCACTTTCCCAGAGGGGTGCACAGCAGTGATGTTTTTAATACCATATAGATCATCATCACAATGCATTAAATAGCTAGTGACAGACTGTTTTGTCAGTAGAGAGATTGTTTATAAATAGGACAGCTGGAAGCTGACTGTTACTGAGTCAGGAGTCACAGAAATCTTCATAGTGAAAGGAAGAATTAGAGTCCTTGGCTCTTACTTTAGTCCTTATTCGCGAATTTCATCCTAAATTGCCTTTAAAATGGAATTTAAACATTGAATTTAGTTGCTAATAGGCATCTCATTTCAAACTGCAGATAAACTATATCAGACTAAAACAACAAGATTGCAGCTTGGGCACAGTGTGAAAAATAGACCATGATACAGAAAGCCTGAAGTTATATTTAAATACTTTCAGATGACAGAGAATGTTAATTGAATGAGTGTTTTGCTGCACATAATTGACAGGGCTCTTTCAGCAGAATAATAAAAATAAAGCATTGGAGAGCCCCATGGAATGACCCCCTCTGGAGAACTGACCCAGCTTTTAAGAAATCTCTTTGGGGGTTCTTGATAATTAGCAGAAAGGGGCCTTTAAGGAATCATTTCTCTCCTTTCAGCATAAATGTCACGGATGCTTCACAAAGTGTACAGAGAGTTATACTAGTATCTACTGGGCTTTCCTAATGGGAGCTAAGCACTGGGATGAAGATTGTTTCTCTTTCTCAATCCTAAGGAGAGTTACGTTGCTCGCTTACTGGTCAGAACATAATCTTAACTTTTACCTTCTGCAAGTAATGACAACTTAGCCATTCTAAATAGCATTCTAGGTAATCCTGCTCTGGCAGGGAGATTGGACTAGGTGATCTCTCGAGGATCCTTCCAACCCCTGACATTCTGTGATTCTGTGATACTGTCTCTTCCTCACACATTTATATTAAGCATATGCAATCAGTTGTTTAAAATTTACACTTTGTACTTAGCAAAAGGCATTGTTACAGCTCAGAAAGGGGACCTGGAAAGCTGCTTTCGCTCCTCTAGATCTTCACTGATACTATCCTAAGTAATGTGTCATGGGGAAAAGGAGGCTGCCATCTCCCAGTTAGGTCTATCTGCAGTGGTGGACATTCTTGTCCAAGGAACGTCCTGTGCATCCCTTGCCCCGTCCAGACTGTGGCTCTGTTCAGCCTCCCAACTTTTCCATATTCTGTGGAATGGAACTTCAAGCCTATGGCATCAGTGCAAAGGATATGTGTCTTCTAGAAAGAAAAAAATAATCGATTTAACATCTAAGAGTGATGTGTTTGTTCCATTGATTAGCTGTCTTTGCTGTTGACTGTTTAATTGTTTGTATTTCGTTTTTAATGTAAATTTGCAGACTTCAACTTCTTTCGATTTCATCCCTTTATACCTTTATTACTATTCTGTGTTGTTATTTAAGTATGCTAAACTTCTATCAGCTATATTCCCTTGTTCCTAGTTCACTGTGACCAAGTTATTGCCTAAATGTCTTATGGTAAATTAATTAAATGAAACTCAATATTTATTGGACATACCACTCAGCAGCCCTCAATGTACTCTTCTGAATCCTTTTAAATTTACTAACATCCTTTTCAAATTGGAGAACCCAGAACTGGATGCATTAATTCTTTTTTTTGCTTCTGAAACCTTTCAAAAGTGTAATGTCACGGCTTGCTGATTAAACATCTAATGATCAGGGTTGTCCCCATAGCTTTTATGCCTGTAATTTCTTAGTTTGTTGTCTCAGTCATGCTGGTTTAGAGAAACGGGCAGCATCTATTCTTTGATGTGATGATGTACACACAGTACATGTAGGGATAATAAAGCTAGTCTTAGTCTAGGCTGGGTAACAGTGAAACTGTACAGAGACTTGCTTCTACATGACTGTATTTCATTTGGCTTCTGAAACCATGATGTGGCAACTTCACACCTTTCGCTAACTGAGCTGGATAGATCATATTTGACACTTGCAATCTATCTTTATTTTGTACTTTATGTTTTAGATCTACACCAGCTGTTAGAAGGAATATTGCCATCATCTAGTCTTTATGCAGAACCAGTGCGGTGCAGTAATACAATGTCTCTAATCACTGTGGCTTTAAAATTTAAAGGTAGGCAGACAAAGGATTGTAGACGTATTTTCCCTACACTTTAAAATGGGGCAAAAGTGGACATAAAACTCTAACTGTAAAAATCTCATTTCATAATCACAAAGATTTAGTATGCAAAAAGGAGCTCACCAGAAAGAGCTGAATATTTTAACCAAAGCTTTGTCAAATCACTCACTAAAATCAGTCAAATAATTCAATCACAGAATCACAGAATGTTAGGAGTTGGAAGGGACCTCTGGAGATTATAGAGTCCAACCTCCCTGCCAGAGCATGACCACAGAATCTAGGGCAGGTCTCACACAGGAATGCATCCAGATGGATTTTGAAAGTCTCCAGAGAAGGAGATTCCACAACCTCTCTGAGGAGCCTGTTCTGGTGCTCTGTCACCCTCTCAATCAAGAAGTTCTTCCTCATGTTGAGGTGGAACTTCCTGTGCTCTAGCTTGAATCCATTGCTCCTTCTCCTATCACAGGGCACAAGTGAAAAGAGGTTGTTCCTTCTTCTTGACGGCCAGCTCTCATGTATTTATACACATTAATTAGATCCCCTCCAGTCTTCTTTCCAGACTAAAAAGTCCCAGGTCTCTCAGCCTTTCCTCATAAGGCAGGTGTTCCAGTTCCTTAATGTAATTATAGTAGAAGGAAGTTGCAGGAACTTGAGGAACTACAATAAAGATTTTTAGCTCTTGCCTTTTTTTTTTTTTTAGTTCACTACTTTTCACCCTGCCTCCAGAAGAATCTTTGTCTTGTTACCTTTCTGCAGAATACAATTCTGTGTAAATCATGAGTGCAGAGATATCTACTAAAAACAATCATCTGATTCTATGTTGATTTTTTTTACAAAACAGTCAGCTCTGGCCAAATCCCTTCTTAAACTTTGTTCGTCACAAATTCTAAATAGTGAAAAAGTTAATGTCCTAGCGAGAAAGAGAATAAGGTTTGGGAATGAAGCTATTAAGGAACATATGCAAGACTTATCTGTCTAACATGATTCATGATTCCGATATTGAAATGTTTTCTCCTCCCTACAATTAAGCAGAATTGTAAAGCTTGGAAAGCTGAGAAAGATCACCATTGTTGATTGAGCTGAATAATTTAGAATTTCCTGAGAATCCTTTCACACTCTGCCAAAATTTGCTTATGTCTGTATTATCACTTGTGGTAAACATTTTGATCTAAACTACCAAAACTGGACCTTTGAGTTGACGTGTGACACACACCTGTGAGATATAGACTCAAGATGGTGCATGAGCTGTGTACAGCTTTTGTACATCTTAATGGAATTTAAATCCCAGGCTTAGCTGCTGATGAGATGTTCTTGCTGTGTTTTGAAAGACATAACTGGGGATGTCTTAGGTTTGTTTTTTTTTTTTAAATAAATTGAGTCTCAAACATTCAGATATGGGATGTTAGACATGGGTAGATATGCCTTCTGGACATCCCAGTTTAAGGCTTTATGGTAAACCACTATGCTTATAATTTCCTCACTGCTTCTGTCCCGTAACAAACCCTTTCATGGGAACCCCATTTTGAGCCACAAAGGAATCTAAGGAATATAATTTAGTTTGAGAAACTGGATTGTGACTGACAGGTACCTAAAAAGTCAAGGTATATAATAGTGTGAACACTGACCACCTTGCTTGACTCCAAGTTTCATTTCTCCTTCTTTGAATGACTATTTTATTTAATCATTGATTTAATTTATTTTATTGGCTTGTTTATTTAGTATTGATTTATTAATTTAGTTTTTGATATACAGCTCAGCAGAGTGCCATAGGATGGCTTTTGTCCATGAACCCACAGAAATTTAGTCCTTTTCTGTTCTATAAATTGTTGTTTTCAGAAGCAGAATTTTGTTCCCATTGCTTCTGTATTTTTGTAAACTGATGATTCTGAAACACTGTTGTTACCAAAAAATATTCTAGAGGGTATTTTTACTGTATAATACAGTGTTCAAAGTTGACACAAAATGAAATTAAAATCCTGTGTTGACTGTTGTGATAACATTAGATACCTAAGCTCTATTATTAATTTTATAGCAATAAATACACACCATTTTCTTTTTTTAAAAAAAGCAAGCTAGTTGACTTTATGGACACTTGGAATAGTTCTCACTAATTTTATATTTTTTCTCTCTACTTTCTGTGTTTCTAAGAAGAAACTGAAACTTTGCAAACCTGAAAGAAGTAAGAAAATTTATTGAAATATTCTCATTTTCTAGTACAAAGTTACCCTCAATGACTTAATGAATGTAATATCACTACAACTTGTTAATGCTGCCAAGTATGGTTTTAGCGTTGTACCTTAAAAATGGAACTGCATAGAACGGTATTAGTTCCACATACTTCAGCTGAAATCACTTCAAATTATACTGACATTTAATTAATTATAAGATATTCTTAGAATATGAAATAATTATATAATTCAAAATACTTAATTGATATAGTACTTGAATAAAACAACTCCTTCCCAATCCTTTTAAAACAAAGAGTGCTGCAAATAACAAGCATCTGTAAGAAAGATTCAGATATTAAAAAATGCTGTATCTTGAGATCAAAAGTTTCTTTAAAAAAGCAAATTCAGAAGGTATTAATTTATTTTCAGGAAGCTGTAGACCACTTTGTACATTTCTCTTATTGTACCTACTGACACGAATAAGTCAAAGTTTGAGTGTTATATATCAAGAAATATTAGTATATCAATTCTTTGAGACAAAAAGGTCTTACCATAATCTGTCTGACTGTACAAAATTCTGGAATTAAATGACCAAAATTTGTGGGTTTTTTTAACGAAGAAAAACCTTCAAAGACATTATAATAGGCCTCAGCAAATAAAAGTATTCATTTCTGATCTTCTGCGTTCCCTCCCCATTTTTGTATACAGTATATCTAAGATTAAGACTGTCATTTGCTGTGGGATTGCAGCAGATAGGTAAAATCGAAGACTAAAAGCTTCCTCCAGCACCACTGTCTGTAGTTTACTGTTTTTAAAATCCAGCTATTGATCACAGTAGACTCAATGTGCATTCATTGAACGACCTTCAGTATCTGCATCAAATACCCATCAATGACTAAACCGTGGGACTTAGAAGACCTGAAAGACTGTAATGGCCTTATATATATTAGGTCAAAGAAAATACTGAGCATGTGATGGTAATTGTAATAGGTTTTCTTCATAGTAAAAATAAATGTTTGCATTTATTACTAAGGACATTTGATGTACCACTGTATGCTTGTTTGTGATAACTTTCTTGCTTTAAAAGATGTTGACAGAAAATGAGCTAATCTGTAAAGATCATCCCACTAAATAGCCAAACAGAGCAGCCACACTTTTAATCATCGTTTTTCTCATTGCACAGAGTTTGCACATGAAGGTTCCTCGGGAGAGAAGAAAACAAGGGGAGAAATGCTCAGTGACATGAAGTGAGCTTCCTAGGACTGGTGACCAGCAGAAGAAATGGCGTTAAATGAGGTCTGATTAGCAGCTTAAGAGACCTGGAAAACACAGGTAAGAGTATTTGCATGTCCATATCTGTTCCTCTGAACCAACATATGCTTTGGACAAGTAAATCAGGCTTTACATTAGGCTTATTGCAGACTGATTTTGCCAGCTGATATTTAAAATCTAGTGCTAGCAGCTGGGTAGTTCATGAACCCTGCTCGTGTCATGTCTGCTACTTGCGGGGAAGTCAGCTGAAGGCATAACTGGGAATCAGTTTGATCCCTCAACTACATCTCCAGAGTCATGGGTTTTCAGTATGCGTGTTCCAAACGAAGCTTGCAGAGGGCTCAGTACACAACCTTTGGACTGCACGAGCAGGATGTTACAGCAGCAAAATCCTCTCAACCTGCCATGCACACAATCCTGGCTGCCACCACCTCCCCACATGCTGCGTGGTGATAGGATTGGTGCACTCATTTCTTTCTGTAGCTCAGGAACCTGCATGTGATTGCGCTGCATCATTTATTGATGTTTGAAACATCCACTTGCAGTTCTCAAAACAGGCATGAATGTAATTAAGTGCAAATATGACATGTAAAATCACTCTGAAAAGACTGATCCTTTTTTATGAACTCCAGTACATGCTGCAGATTAAAGGTTGACTTGGGAGAAAAGACAGCACAAAGAGGAATATGTAACAGCGTATAACCTTATGCTCTGAAGTTGTATAGAATTTTCTTTAGGTTTATGGTAACTAGTAGCAAATAGATAGTAGTCCACTGAGTCCAAACATTGCAAATCACTTGGAGAATAAATGGATTTGGGATTGAGCATAAGAAAGTTTCTGTAGGAACAAAGGCATTTTGGAAAAGTTCAAGTTTTACTATTCAAAATGATGAGCCATTTTGTGAGAATGGAGCAATCTAAGAACTACGGACAAGATGAGTCTTATATGCCACTTTTCATTTCTTTAGTGAAAGCTTATTTTAGTTAGTTCCTACTTGTTTCTTATTTAGCAGCAAACATCAGAAGAATTCCATTTTTAGTGTTTAATTTTATCTACTAATAAAAAATAACACTCATTAAATTTTAGTGAAGCTGTTTTCAATTTATTAGCAACATTTATGCATGCAACTAGTATTTCTGTAACTGGTTGATCACTATAATACAGAGGAATTGAGTTATGTTATGTTCCATTACAGTCAAGTTGTATTTCTCTTCCAGAGGATACAATACAGTAGGGTTAATTTTATGACCCAGTCATCTTCTTATGTTTATGTCAGTTAGTCTTTATTTGACATGTCTCTCTTATCGTCAAAAACTAAAGTTGTTCAGATAACCTTTCCATGAGTATTTCAGATGGCAGAATTCAGAAATGCTTCATCCAAATAAAAAAGCCCATAGCCCTGTATAAGGTCAATGGAGGAAATAGAAACCCCATGGAAGCAGTTCCCTCAGAAAGCCTGAACTTAGCTAAAAAAAAAGGCCCTACTTCTCCCCAATTTACATGTTATGCTTGAAATAAGCCTCATCGTTAGGAGCAGTATACAGTCAAGGCCATTCTATGATTATAGAATCTAAAAGTCAAAGCATTTGAGTTGGCTTGTTTTAACTGCACATCATTTAACACCTTAACTGTGCAAACGTATAATGGATAACTTATTTTAATAACTGATTACTGAAATACAAAGATTTACTTCATTCTTTTTAAGAGTTAGTTCCATTGTTTTAAAGTTAAAATACTAAAAACTCCACAAAGCTCTTATTGTATGAATTTGCCAGAAGTAGTTTTAATGAAATTACCCAGTTTGGCCTGAAAGAAACAATGCAGTGTTAGCTTTCATAATGGCTGTTGTCTTCTGAATTCACCTGTGTTTAAACGTGCCTCTGGGGCTTTTGAGAATGGGCCAATACCCCATTTAATGTAGTAACTGATGTCTGTACCTAGGATGAAATTTACCTCTAGGCAGAGTCAGCCAAAGGTCTCTCTACAGCTTAAATGGAATTAAGAGTTTATTCTGACCCTCTGCACTTTATTAATCTTACCTTACAGAAAAACCGTTTATGCTGTCTTGACCTTTTAGGAGTGGAATATATATTTTACTGAAAAAGCCTCAGGTGAGCTCTTTTAAGATAGTATTTCAGGGTCTTGATTTCCATTTCAGATTAAAATAATTGATCAAGCTAAATGAAATTAAAACAATCAGAAAACTCTTTTCAGTCTTGAAAAATATGTATTCAGTTAAAACAGTCATGTGAGTCATGTTTGTCTAATAACAGCTGCTCCATTGAATGCGTGTACAGCACAAACCGTACGTAAGAGTAAATAAATGAATGTTGGATAGCAGCTTTTATTTCTGCTGAATGTCCCTGTATTTGTATGTTATATTCTGAAAAAGCTTCCTTCATGGATATCTTAATGTCCATCACATGTCCTTTAGACTGCATAATAAGAAAAAAAACAAAGAAAAGTCACTTTTCCAGTCTGCAACAGAGGACTTCAAGGGATGGCTTCCTTCCACGCTGCTGAGAGCTGCCAAAGTGAAAACTGATAAGGAATCAATGGATATTAATTAACTTGCATTTGTCTGGTTTGTCTCAGTTTTGTAATATGTGAGACCCTCTTATTGTGTTCAGCAACCCACCAAAAGCTGAGCCATGGTACAGCTGTTTGAAAGCTCTGCTCTGTGCAGTAGAGCTTTTCTTCTGCGGCCAAATGAATGGGTCATCTTGGCTGTGGCCAAGGTCATGTTTGGCTGCTTGCTTGGTCCCTAGCTGAGGCATACATTTTCCATCAAATTCCACTGACAGAACAGAAGGCATAAACCCCTCTGTTTTCTCCTTCATCAGCCTAGCTGAGGGCATGATTCTGCTCACTCAGCCATGTGTGCTCCAACCTAGCATGGAATTGTCTCAGCTTGATGCCATTTCTCTGCACTGGTAAATAAAAGCCATGTTGAGTCTGTAGCTTGCAAAACACAGTTGCATATCTAGAAATATTTTCAAATCCAATATAAACTATGTATTTTATTAAAACAGGCTTATAAAAAGTTCCTATAGCTGACAGAAGAGATAATGAGTACAGGCAAAGTATTTTATACCTTCCTAAATAAATTTTAATGGCTTTCAACAGTATTTGCAGTGCCGCAGAGTAAAACTAGGAGTTAGTTTAGTGGCTTGGTCTAAAACCGACCCTTTGAATAATGACCTATGAAAGCCATGAGCCATTATATTACGTTTCATGTTTCCATAAGGGAATTGAGAAAAAAATTGGAGCTTGGGGGTAAAGAGAATCTGGAAGAAAATGATTTCTCCATGAAATGGAGTAAGAGAGTCCTTTGCAAAGCAAATAGTTTTGCTGCTCATGTAATTGGCACTCTCGCATTCAGTATTTACATCTATCAAGCTCCTTGAGATAGGCATCCTAAGAGGCAAAGAAATACACAAAAAGTGAATAAAAGGAATAGGTTTTCTTTACGTCATAAGCATACAACATTAAAGACACTGCAACTTTTTAGCTATCATGAAAGTTCTTTGGTGATTTCAAAGATAGGTATGAGAAAAATCGTGCACCTTGTCTTCTATCTACTGAAACATTTTGTCATGTAACAGCTATAATGAGCATCTGGTATGACAATGTGTTTGATAGCAGCTGAAAACAAACTGACACTTGAATTAAAAGGCAAAATAATCTGCTTTTCTTGCTGCTTGAGCTTGTTATTATGTTATGGACTGAAAATTCTTGTTTGCTTGCTTGTTTGTTTTCTCAATGAGAAACAGAGTGTGAAAAGATAGGGTAGAAGCAATGCCAAATGCACAGGCTGTTCAGTCCTTGCGGTCACATCTCATGTGGTTTCTAGGATTAGCTGTACTTGCAGTGTATGAAAGGCTACTAAGTGCCACTAGATCATAGCACACTTTGGGCTGCCAGCTACCATAATACTGTGCAATCAAATAGTACTACTTGTCACACTGCTTTTGAAATTATTCTTTGGAATCAGAAGAAATGAGAGCAGGATCAAATCTTACTGCAGTAGTTTTCATGACTAGCCCCATACATTTTGTATTTGAGAAGGTAAGTGATGTTGAAAAGCTTGTGGAATGCTGAGATGGTTTGGGTAGATGAGTATCACGACTTTTCTAGCAAATTAATTCCAGGAAGCACGCCCCCATTGAAATTCTCTAAGAATGGAACCCAAAAGTTATTTTTTTTAGCCCCTTTTTCTGTTTAGCTTGGTGGCAGAGCCATTACAATTAAGACATAATATGAACTGATTTCTCCACATCCAGCTATGGACAAAAGACAGGACTGATTTTCCTTTTTTTATGTGAAAATAACTGAAAAACTACACGTAAATAGAAGGAGTCATGGAAATGTAAAATATGTGTAAGGGATGGGGGAATTATAGCGCTTAACCTTAATAAGGCACAGTTGCTTCTGCATCTCACCAGTCTAGAAACTGAACGCACCTGCCGTACAACAAATTAAAAAGACACAATGTGCTCTCCTTTTCTTTTTCCTCTTTTTTTCCTTTTTTTTCTTGTTAGATGCCTCCTGGATATTTGTCTTCCTGAAGTTTTGCCATACCACCTGTTACCCAAATGTTAAAGCACATCACCTTTCTCTTCCATCATGGTAGTTTGCATTCTGCTAAGGAGTAAGCAGTCTCAGTTTTCAAGATGGTACAAGCATTTTACTTGGTTCAGTCTTCAGAAAAGGTATGACATAAACATCTCCATGGATCTCCAATTTCTCCATTCAAGAAATGGGAACCATTAAACCACTGGGATTTTTTTTTCTGTGTTCTGTGAATATTCCAAATGTTTTCTTCTGGTACGTCTTGTACCAGCAGCGGGATGAGGGAAAATGGTTTTAACCTAGAGCGAGGTAGATTTAGATTAGTTGTTAGGAAGAAGTTCTTTACAGTGATGGTGGTGAAACAGTGGAACAGGTTGCCCAGAGAGGTGGTGGAGGCTCCATCCCTGGAGGTATTCAAGGTCAGGCTTGATGGGGCACTGAGCAACCTGATCTAGTTAAAGATGGCCCTGCTCACTGCAGGGCTGTTGATCAAGATGGCCTTTCGATGTCCTTTCCAGCCTAACACATTCTATGATTCTAGGACACTATGATCTTACCATCTATAATAAAAATTAATTGTGGGGTTTTTTTTTTCCAAAAATTTATGTATCTATTTCTGTAAATAAAATATAGACACATATGCTGGATATTATTTTTCTTGGGTATGGAAAACCTTGTTTATTTATTCTTCTATTTAATATGAAGCAAATTATTGAATTGCCTAGTTTCCCTCAAGAGTCGGTACTGGGACCAGTATTATTCAATCTATTCATCAATGACTTGGATGAGGGACTAGAGAGTACTATCAGCAAGTTTGCTGATGACACCAAGCTGGGAGGAGTGGCTGACACGCCAGAAGGCTGTGCTGCCATTCAGTGAGACCTGGACAGACTGGAGAGTTGGGCAGGGAAAAATTTAATGAAATATAACAAGGGTAAATGTAGAGTCTTGCATCTGGGTAGGAACAACCCCAGGTTCCAGTATAAGTTGGGGAATGACTTATTAGAGAGTAGTGTAGGGGAAAGGGACCTGGGAGTCTTGGTGGACAGCAGGATGACCATGAGCCAGCACTGTGCCCTTGTGGCCAGGAAGGCCAATGGCATCCTGGGGTGTATCAGAAGGGGGGTGGTTAGTAGGTCAAGAGAGGTTCTCCTTCCCCTCTACTCTGCCCTGGTGTGACCCCATCTGGAATACTGTGTCCAGTTCTGGGCCCCTCAGTTCAAGAAAGACAGGGAACTGCTGGAGAGAGTCCAGCACAGGGCAACTAGGATGATTAAGGGAGTGGAGCATCTCCCTTATGAGGAAAGGCTGAGGGAGCTGGGGCTCTTTAGTTTGGAGAATAGGAGACTGAGGGGTGACCTCATTAATGTTTACAAATATATCAAGGGTGAGTGTCACGAGGATGGAGCCAGGCTCTTCTCAGTGACAACCACGGATAGGACAAGGGGTAATGGGCTGAAACTGGAACATAAGAGGTTCCGCTTAAACTCGAGAAGAAACTTCTTCTCAGTGAGGGTGACGGAACACTGGAACAGGCTGCCCAGGGAGGTTGTGGAGTCTCCTTCTCTGGAGACATTCAAGACCTGCCTGGACACGTTCCTGTGTAGCATAGTCTAGGCATTCGTGCTCTGGCAGGCGGATTGGACTTGATGATCTTTCGAGGTCCCTTCCAATTCCTAACATTCTGTGATTCTGTGATTCTGTGATAATGTATTTTCATTTGCTAAATACTGTGTTCTTGATCTAATGCAGGCCTATTGCACAACCTGTCCTATAGAAAGCCCTACATAGACAGCAACTGCAATGTTTTTTTACTGTTCTTCTGTGAGATTTTTAATTTTGTTAATAAAAATGTGAGACTTAATTTACAAAGAAAAAATAATCCTGAGTATTTTTTTAGTCTTTGCACACAACAGTGGGTAGTTATCTTACAAATAATTTCTAAGAATAATAAAAATCCACAGGGAATTTTCTCTTCCTACAATATGCCAAAATCTAACTAGATTTTTTTTATAACATATGGCATTTTCATCTTTGTTAGACTGGTAGAATTCCATAGATTTTTTTTGAAGAGTTGCATCAGTGTAACAAACTGGAGGATTGGTGGGTTCTTCTTCTGTGTTACTCCAACAAAGATTTCCCTTTTAACTCTACTGTTGTATAAATGAACTGTGTTTTGTGTAGAAGCCTGACTCAGTCTCTGAATCTTTTTTTTTTTACAATCAGTCCTCTGCTACTGCCAAGAAAAGCACTCAGGTTAACAAATCTGAAAAGTTCTTATTCACATGTTAAATTGAACTAAGCACATACAGAGATATGTGTTAAAAAATTTTCCATGCAAAGCATTAACAAAACTGGTTTATGGTAGCTGCTTCTTTTCACAGAAAAACAGGAAGATACACTATTTTAATATTGATTTTTTTTTTAAATCCTGTGAAAAATTGCTGTTTCTTTATCTACGTAGTTCTCTATACTTAGGCTAAATACGATCTCCTTTTATTAACCATATGTTAAATTAAGTAGGTATGCTTTATAACTCTGTTGAGGAATGCACACATGAAAAGTGATTAAAATTTTCCACTAATTACATAATTATTAACTAGTTACATTATTATTTTCTCATGCTCTTTTCTTACAGCACTTTATGGCATTCGGTTGTCTGAAGATATGATGTATCTATTGTTTGCTCTTCAGTGTGAGAATAATACGTCAGTGACATTTGTGTTCTGAGCAAACTGTTCTAGTTATCCAAATCTATCAAAATGTATAGAGGACCACTATATTTCAATTTCCTGCAGAAATATTTCCCTGCATCTGAAGGCTGTTTATTTTGTACCACCTGAGAAATACCATGTTGATTTTTGTGTTGCATCTCTTCATCTCAAAGACAAAAAAGCTCAGACAGTGCTTCATTCAGTTGCGTTCTCTAAACCAATGCCAGTCATCTTCAATGTGTTATCTCTTCCAAAAGAAAACATTTAGTCCAGATGTCCCAGTTTTTGATGGGTGAGAGTGGGGGTTGACTCCCTTTGTCTGGATGTGCATCTGTCTCCTCCCCAGAGCAGTGTCTGAGGGAATGTCTATTCAGCGGTACATCAAGCTGTGTTGCATCCATTAACAATGAACAAGCATATTTGCTGGATGTATTTTGCTTGGTCATTTAGCAGCTCTGGGCTGAACTGTGCTGGCATTTAAACTGGGAATTGTCAAATGAACCTCCACTTTCTAAAAACATTTGTTAGATAGCACCAAAATGCAAATGAACACCTTTTCCATAATTTCTCATCAGTCAGTCATTCACATAATTTCTCCTTAGAAGGAATTCATAGTGTCCATGCAAAATATGTAGCTTTAGAAAAATATTTTATGTATTTCCTTCCACATTTTAATCTGATTTAGTAACAGTAAGAACAGGGAAATGGTAGTTTAAGCAGCCAGTTATCTACAATCCGTGATTAGCAAAGAGGCCACAATCTGATAAACACTGCTCTGGGTTACAGTAATTCATTTTCAAGGTGAATTGCAATATGCTGTTGTCGCGGGTTAGGGCTGGGCCGGCCACTAACGCGGACAGACGCTCTCTAACCCCCTCTTCCCCCCCTAAACAGGAAGAGAAAAGGGAATGAGGCAGAGAGACTTACCGGTGAGAGAAGAAAAAAACTAGAACAGCTTTAATGAAAATAATAGGAATAATGGTAAAAAGATAAAAGTAAAGAACTATATACAACTATAGATAGTAGCCCGATATCAAACCCGACTCCCTCCCCCGATAGCAATCACCACTGGTGCTGCAGAGCAGGAGGCACTGGGGAAGCCCCAGGCTCAGCTGTGGCGGGGAGCTGGATCCAGGGAGCTGGATTCGGGAACTCAGGATCCGGATCAAAATCAGGAGGTCAAATGGAGTCCTCTCTGGACACCGGCTGTTGCAGGAAAAGAAGGGCGAAAAGGCCGAAAAAGGGCAAAAGGGGCAAAAGGGCCGAAAAAGGGCCGAAACTCTCGTGATCACTCAATTTATTCTAAATATGACGTATATGGGATGGAATACTCTCATTGGTCACCTGTCCTGTCTGTTACCCCCCGGAGGTGCCACCTTTTACTTCCTTGTGCCCCCCTCTTACTACCCAGCACCCCCAGCGTGGCACACAAGAGCCAGCAGTGGCCTTGGTCACTATAGGAATAAGTATAAGCAAGAGCCTTTCTACATACCAGTCCCAGGCAGTAACTGTAAACATCAGGTGTTATCACTGCCAGTAGCGCACACTGTCTGCACAAACATGCTGCTGACTTCAGAACGTGCAGCCTTTGAGAAGACACTAAACTGGAAAGTAAAATTCACTAAACAGGACTGGGTTTTCAGCTAAACCCAGGACATTCCACCCCTTATTCCATACCATTTACGTCATACTGATCACGAGCTAATGATCTACTTATAGGGAAAGTTCAGTAAGTTCATGAAGTTCATAATCGTGGGTTCTATCCATCATAGCAGTCTCTCAGGGCAGGAAAGTTCATGTGAGATTCGTTACAGTTCGTGTCCATAGGTTGTAGGTTCACTTCGAAGAAGTTACTGGACGTCACTCAACAAGGCTAGCTCAGTTGCTGGATGTCACTCGATGAGGTCAGCTCTGGTCATCACTGGTTTATTACTCTGAAAAACACTTATTGAACACTGTTAGTATTATGTAACAACATCATACAGGATTAAATCGAGTATTCTCACCCAGAGTTAAATTTCCTTGAGGTACACATTGAACTTCACCATCTTTCATCATCACCCACCAAGTAGTTCCAGGGCCTTGAGCGAAAGCAACCCCACGAATGGGTTTGCCTTTGCCCGAAGTAGGAAATACCCAGACAGTCTTCCCCAATAAATTCCTTTCATACACCACAGGGACTTTATCTCCCTCTACTGTGTATAAAGGCTCTGAATCGGCAGGACCAGCACGATTGATGGATCCTCTGGTGTTAACTAACCAGGTGGCTTGTGCTAAATGCTTGTCCCAGTTTTTAAAAGTTCCACCTCCCATTGCTTTCAGAGTAGTTTTTTAACAGTCCATTGTATCGTTCAATTTTCCCAGAGGCTTGTGCATGATAAGGAATATGATATACCCATTCAATACCATGTTCTTTAGCCCAATTGTCTATAAGATTGTTTTTGAAATGAGTCCCATTATCTGATTCAATTCTTTCTGGAGTGCCATGTCGCCACAGGATCTGCTTTTCTAGGCCCAAGATAATGTTTCTGGCAGTGGCGTGAGGCACAGGATACGTTTCTAACCATCCGGTAGTTGCTTCCACCATAGTGAGCACATAGCGCTTACCCTGTCGAGTTAGAGGAAGTGTGATGTAATCAATCTGCCAGGCCTCCCCATACCTATATTTTAGCCATCGTTCCCCATACCACAAAGGTTTTAATCGCTTAGCTTGCTTAATTTCGGCGCATATTTCACAATCATGGATAACCTGCGCAATAGCGTCCATAGTTAAATCCACCCCTCGGTCACGAGCCCATCTGTATGTTCCATCTCTTCCCTGATGTCCTGAAGTGTCATGGGCCCACCGAGCTAGAAACAGTTCACCTTTGTGTTCCCAGTCCAAGTCTATTTGGAACACTTGAGCAGCCTGATCCACATGCTGGTTGTGTCGATGTTCTTCAGTGGCACGACTTCTGGGCACATGAGCATCTACGTGACGCACCTTTACAACTAAGTTCTCTAGCCGAGCAGCAATGTCTTGCCATAGTTCAGCAGCCCAAATAGGCTTACCTCTGCGCTCCCAGTTATTGTGCTTCCACTGTTTTAACCAACCCCAAAAAGCATTTGCCACCATCCATGAGTCAGTATAAAGATAGAGTACTGGCCATTTTTCCCGTTCAGCAATGTCTAAGGCCAGCTGGATGGCTTTTACCTCTGCAAACTGACTTGATCCACCTTCTCCCTCAGTTGCCTCTGCAACACGTCGTGTGGGACTCCACACAGCAGCTTTCCACTTACGACGGTTTCCTACTAGGCGGCAAGATCCATCAGTGAATAGGGCATACTGCTTTTCATTATCTGGTAACTGATTATATGGTGGAGCTTCCTCAGGACGTGCCACCACCTCCTTTGGGGGCACTGCAAGGTCTTTACCTTGTGGCCAGTCTGCGATTACCTCTAAAAGTCCTGGACGATTATGATGACCCATTCGAGCTCTCTGTGTAATTAGGGCAGTCCATTTACTCCATGTAGCATCAGTGGCATGATGTGTGGAAGGAACTTTACTCTTGAACATCCAGTTCAGGACTGGTATTCGTGGTACTAGGAGAAGCTGTGCCTCAGTACCAATCACTTCCGAAGCAGTTTTAACTCCTTCATATGCGGCCAATATTTCTTTTTCAGTTGCAGTATAGTTGGCCTCAGAGCCTCTATATTTTCGGCTCCAAAATCCTAAGGGTCGACCTCGAGTTTCTCCTGGTGCCCTCTGCCAAAGGCTCCAGGTAGGACCATTGTCCCCAGCTGCAGTGTATAGCAAATTTTTAATATCTTGCCCTGTTCGGATTGGCCCAAGAGCTACTGCCTGTACGATCTCTTGTTTGATTTGTTCAAAGGCCTGTTGCTGTTCAGGGCCCCATTGAAATTTGTTTTTCTTTCGAGTCACATCAAAAAGAGGTTTCACAATCTGACTATAACCAGGAATATGCATTCTCCAGAAACCCACAGTACCTAAGAAGGATTGTGTTTCTTTTTTGTTAGTTGGTGGCAACATAGCTGATATTGTGTCAATCACGTCTATTGGGATCTGGCGACGCCCATCTTGCCATTTCACTCCCAAATATTGGATCTCTCGTGCAGGTCCCTTGACCTTGCTTCTCTTTATGGCAAAACCAGCATCCAAAAGAATCTCAATTATTTTCTTACCTTTCGTGAAAACAACTTCTGCTGTGTTACCCCATACAATGATGTCATCGATGTATTGCAGATGTTCTGGAGCTCCACCCCTCTCCAGGGCAGTATGGATCAGTCCATGGCAGATGGTAGGGCTGTGTTTCCACCCCTGGGGCAGTCGGTTCCAGGTGTACTGGATACCCCTCCAGGTGAAAGCAAACTGCGGCCTGCATTCTGCTGCTATAGGAATAGAGAAAAACGCATTAGCAATGTCAATTGTGGCATACCACTTAGCTGCCTTCGACTCCAGCTCATACTGAAGATCTAACATGTCCGGCACGGCAGCACTCATCGGTGGTGTAACCTCATTTAGGCCACGATAGTCTACAGTCAATCTCCATTCTCCATCAGACTTACGCACAGGCCAGATAGGACTGTTAAATGGTGAGCGAGCTTTGCTGATCACTCCTTGACTTTCTAGTTGGCGTATCAGCTTATGGATGGGAACTACAGAGTCTCAGTTGGTACGATATTGTCGTCGATGCACTGTTTTAGTAGCAATTGGTACCTGTTGGTCTTCAGTTTTCATCAGCCCTACAACACTAGACTCCTCTGAAAGTTTGGGCAAGCTAGACAGCTGATCAATGTCCTCAGTCTCTACAGCTGCTATGCCAAAAGCCCATCGATACCCTCTTGGATCCTTGTAATACCCTTTCTTGAGGAAGTCTATGCCAAGGATACATGGAGCATTTGGACCAGTCACTATAGGGTGTTTTTTCCACATATTCCCAGTAAGGCTCGTTTCAGCCTCCAATACAGACAGTTGTTGAGAACCACCCGTCACTCCAGAAATAGTAACAGTTTCAGTACCTGTATGATTCGATGGCATTAGAGTGCACTGTGCACCAGTGTCCACCAGAGCTCTATATTTTCGTGGTTCTAATGTGCCAGGCCACCGAATCCACACAGTCCAATAAACTCGGTTGTCCCTCTCCTCCACCTGGCTGGAGGCAGGGCCCCTCTAATTTTGAGGTTGATTCACGGGGTTTACCTGATTCACAGTATTAACTACATTTACATTCCGATTATTCCTTCTCGTAGCAGATTGTTGTCTTCTGTTGGTGTTTCGCAAATTGGATACTCGTTCTCGTAGAGCAGAAGTAGGTTTTCCATCCCAGTTTCTCATGTCCTCACCATATCCACGTAGGAAAATCCACAAGTCATTCCGTGACAAGTTACCATCATTTTTAGTTGATCTTGAAGGTCTGTATTTTCTAACAGCATCAACACGGCTCCACTGAGGTCTGTCATCTCTCTTGGACAATGCATCAATCAGCTTCTCTAATGATTGATTGGTTTTCTCAAATGAGTCACTATTTTTCTCCATTGCTTTCTCGATTGCTTCATTGGTTTTCTCCATTGTTATCTCAATCGCTTTCCCAATTGATTTCTCTAGTGATCTGTTGTTTTCCTCAATTATTTTTTCCATGGCAGCAATCTGGATTTGTTGGGGATTGGCAGTACTGTCTTCATACTGTCGTGCTTTGTTGGCCACTTCACTCACTGTTGGTACCTGACCATCTCCATCTAATGCCCAGACCATTGTTGACAAGGTGTGCTTATACACTGGTGGGGCACTCCTCACAAACATCTGAATAACGTGCTTGTGACAGGGCATTTGATCAGGGTTTAAAATCGTTTGTGGATCGCTGTAAATCACCTCTCTCACTGCTAGTTCTCTCAGGAACTTAATGCCTTTTTCCATGCTGGTCCAGTTGGTTGTGTGGATAGGAATATCATCCTTGTGGGTATACCGGTTCTTAATAGCTGTCAAGAGTCTTCTCCAGAGGCTGAGACTGTTGTCGTCTTTTGCAAGTTCCGTATCAACGCCTGCGTTTCCAGACAGGGATCCCAGATGTTTGGCTTCTTTACCGTTCAGATTAATGGTCTCGGCTCCTTTATCCCAGCACCAGAGTAACCACCTGTAATATGATTCACCCTCACGACGGCCAAAGTCCTTTCTCACATCTCGCATGTCCCTCAGAGTTAAAGGTTTGACAGCTACGTCTGATTCTGACCCTGAACTATCTGATGACTTCGGTTGGGAAGGACCCTGTCCTGGATCAGAATCATCTGATGATGGATGACTTGCCTTCCAGGCCATAACTAACCTTTCTAATACTGAATCTGTTGGGGGACCAGCCTTCTTTCCTGAGTCTGAATCTGAGTCATCTGATGGTGCTACTTTAGGAGGGCTTTGTCCTGGAGTTGTGTTATCTGTTGGTAGGGCAATTGACTTTCTCCGATGTTTCTTTCTAGTCACAGGGGCGACATTTGCTGATACACACTGAGTGTTAAAGGACACAGTGATACTCAATGACTTGCACAAATTCCTACAGAAACGCCACAATGCCAAGAGATTCATGGGCATTAACATCAGAATCAATAACAATTCAATCTTTCGATTAAAATAACTGCATTCGCAATCACAATCACAATCCCCAAAACCTGGTATACTCAGATTAGCAAACAAATTGGTATAATTTCCTGAGGTGAAATTGAAAGTGTAGTTAAAAACAAAATTCATCATTGTGCTCTTAAGGTATTCAGGTATGCCGATCACCCAAATTACTGCAGAATACACCGACCCAAAAAAACCCAGTACAGTGAGAAATCTTGTCATGAAACCAGAACAGGCAAACCACAGAACGATATACCAAATCACACTCGAGAGTTTGGACAAAATTTTAACACCCAGGGAGGAACCCACATTTAAAAGAACATGACATAACATTTCACCGACCGATAACATGATGTGAGCTGTCCGTTTTTTTCTCCTCTAACCCTTCAGAACTCTCAAAGAAAAGATCTGATACGCTCTCAGCTGCACCGGATGGAATTTAAACTATGCGGGCAATATATCAGAGCCCAGTTGTGTCTAAATAACTGGTAAAATAGTCTGAGCCTGATTGGTGTTTGTTTTCTTGCCCCACGTTGGGCGCCAATAAATCTGTCGCGGGTTAGGGCTGGGCCGGCCACTAACGCGGACAGACGCTCTCTAACCCCCTCTTCCCCCCCCAAACGGGAAGAGAAAAGGGAATGAGGCAGAGAGACTTACAGATGAGAGAAGAAAAAAACTAGAACAGCTTTAATGAAAATAATAGGAATAATGGTAAAAAGATAAAAGTAAAGAACTATATACAACTATAGATAGTAGCCCGATATCAAACCCGACTCCCTCCCCCGATAGCAATCACCACTGGTGCTGCAGAGCAGGAGGCGCTGGGGAAGCCCCAGGCTCAGCGGCGGCGGGGAGCTGGATACAGGGAGCTGGATTCGGGAACTCAGGATCCGGATCAAAATCAGGAGGTCAAATGGAGTCCTCTCTGGACACCGGCTGTTGCAGGAAAAGAAGGGCGAAAAGGCCGAAAAAGGGCAAAAGGGGCAAAAGGGCCGAAAAAGGGCCGAAACTCTCGTGATCACTCAATTTATTCTAAATATGACGTATATGGGATGGAATACTCTCGTTGGTCACCTGTCCTGTCTGTTACCCCCCGGAGGTGCCACCTTTTACTTCCTTGTGCCCCCCTCTTACTACCCAGCACCCCCAGCGTGGCACACAAGAGCCAGCAGTGGCCTTGGTCACTATAGGAATAAGTATAAGCAAGAGCCTTTCTACATACCAGTCCCAGGCAGTAACTGTAAACATCAGGTGTTATCACTGCCAGTAGCACACACTGTCTGCAAAAACATGTTGCTGACTTCAGAACGTGCAGCCTTTTAGAAGACACTAAATTGAAAAGTAAAAATCACTAAACAGGACTGGGTTTTTAGCTAAACCCAGGACAGCTGTGATAATCCTTTGGTAACGTGTTTGAGAGACAATGTAGTCCTTGGGCCAGCTGGCCTGTGCTCACACTTGTCAGGACAGAAGCCTGGAGCCAGATAGTTTTCATAATTCACATTCTAGGACTTCTGTGGGGCCTTTATGGCTCCTGGACACAGCATTTTTTCTGAGCAGCAGTTGTGAGATTTGTTTGGGTTTTTTAGTTGAGTTGAACAGCTGATGAGAAGGCAGTGTCACAGCCCTAACCATGGTGCTTTCATAGCCTGAGCCTGCAAATCTGTGCTTCACTTTTGCAGAAGTAGAGGAGGCTGTGAGGGTGTGCTCGTGTGAGGGTTTGTTGAACTTACTGCTGGAAAGTTATCGCAGACAGAAGGAGCCTGAAAAATTTTACACTGTACTTATCCATACTGTTTCTCTGGGGCAGATCCTAGTGAGAAATCTTGGAGAAGGTAGTAGAAAGCCATTCACATAGCATGGGTGATCAGGAGACTGAGGTCCTGTCACAAAATAGGAAGGAAGACAAACTATTCCTTTAAATGCATAAGGGTAAGTAATAAAGTAACAAAAGTTTTAATGTTTTGCCTGGTTTATGCGCCATGAAAATCTCTGGTATGCATTTATTTCTCTCCACAGTTTGCTTTAAACTAAAAAGGATTATATGTTATTTAATGTAAGACAGAATAAGGTTCTTCGGAGTACATTTCAAAACCATAACCTAACCTGGAATACATGCCCAGCATTTAACTTACTCTTATTACTACAAGAGATCTATAATTTCTGAAAGACTTTTATACACACCTCTAAGATCTAAGCTTCATACCCTTTCAGGAGGGAATTATAGAAATTCTCTGGGGAAAAAAAAAAAATCTTCTAGGAAAAGATGAAATGAAAGTTAATCAAATATAAGCGGTTTGGTATTTCTTGAAGTGAAGTTGTTCTCAGCCAGACGCACAAGGGTGAATTCAGAACTGTCATCGTTCATTGGTATTTTCAGCACCTCTCAGAAAAAAATAACCAAGCACTCAAAAATAGTTACATAAAGAATAATTGCCAAAAATCATAGCAATGTATGAAATTTGCCCATAGAGATAAAAAAGAGTTTTTACAGAGTACCTGCTGCACGTCTAAATAGTAACTAAGAATAGAAAACTTCTCATGTTTAAGTAAAACTGAAGTAAAAATGATAGCGAATTACGGCAGCCCTGTTTGCTTTGACAATTAACTGTGTAATAAGGACACCTTTTAAAACACATTCAGCAAATCCAGGCAGAGGTTTATTTGACAAGGAAGCAAGAGTTAGGTCTTAAAAACACAACCACCCAGATCCCTTTAATTAGCAGCAGTAAAAACTATGTATATACATAACTACTGCATGTTCCTCTCTCAGGTACCCCTGCTTTTCATCTGCCATGGATGACTCAAATTCCCCAAAATTTTATCATAAATTATCCTAATTTCTTAATGCAATTCTTGTACTGCTTCTCTGAAGTTATTTGCAGCCATGATGGTACTTTAAAAATTAATGAATATATAACAGAAATGTGGGCAAAAAATAAACATTAACTAAAGAAATGTAGCATTTAACATTAAATTTCACACACTACTGAATTTTACCTTTTGCAGTTATCTACAATAAATGTATAAGAGTAACATTCCATATCCATATGTAATAACTGTAGGCCTGAAATGGAGCAGATAGCAATGACGGTTTCCTAGAAGAGCTTCTAAAGTTTCTCAGAAGTCATTGTAAAAAATTTCTACCACTAATATCTTTCAAATATGAAGCAAAACCTACAAACAAATCCATGTTGCATTTTGGTTCAGGTTATATACCAAACCTGTTAAAATCCACAAACTGAGAAGATTGAAATTAGGTTAGATCAAAAGCACAGCCTCATGAAATTCTAGTTCCAGACACATTAAAAATGATGCAAAGTTAGCTTTCTTCATTGTACCTCTGTTCATTCACATGCATAAACAGATAGAAAAACTTAAGAATGCTTTTAAAAATCTACAAATAGCAAACTGGAAAGCTGGGACACAAAGTTTTTATTCTATATTAGTCACTTCACCCATTTCTAATGATATTTTTGATAAAATGTCTATGAGGTTCTTAAATGGTAGCTTCAGTAAGGTATAAATTGTGTAGATGGACTTACCCTATCTCTGAAGAATAGGAAATCATCAAGAAATAACTGTAACTATAAGATGTAGCATTTTCCTGAACAAAACATAATTCTTCCTGGTAAAATACAAGTTATTTAAATTATGACATCACTAGTCAATACCAACAGTGAAAAATTATCAAATTGGTGTTAATAACTATGTTCATTTCTCTTTGTCAAAGAAGATGATAAAACACATTACCATGTATTATTTCCATGGATCAGCTAGAAAAGGTTAAGGAATTTGTGCGGCAGAAAATTATACAGTAAAGTATTCTTAAAAATGTTGTTTTCTGCCTCATGCGCTTAAGTATGGTGCCAGGTTTTAGCTTTTGAAAATCAACTGAGCTCAGAAAAAAGCATTATTCTTCTTGCTCCCATTGCCTTGTAGTTGATTTCTACAAGTTTCTACAAGTTGTTTTTTTTCCTAAACATGTATTCTGTTTAATGTTTTTATAATGCTGTATTGTCATTGTTTCAGGGGTACCTGGCACCCTGGTTATACTCCCAAGCTCCTTTCTAAGTTGTGAGCCCAAAGTGACCTCCTCCACCAGCAGAAATATTTTTTCACTCTGTGTTTACTCCAGGTTGTCAGAAACACAATTTCTATCAATTGTTTTCCTTCCAGTATTTCCATTTGGGTTTGATGCCTTGTATGTCATTTATCTTCTGAGAGAGACGAGGAAGGGATCTCAGAAATATGCCTTTACTGTATAAGTGTGCCTCTTTTCACCAGGTGATAGTTTTGGGCCAGTTGGAGATGACAGTTTCATATATGGATAGTTAACCAAACAGCATTTGCTTTATGGTGTCTTTAAGCCAGCAGAACTGTACCAAATAATGCTAGAGGGCAAGCTCTAGACCCAAACCTTCTTCATGTCTAGAATGGAAAGTGCTTGGCAGAGTGCCAACCATGTGATGGGAGTAAATGGTGATATCAGAACATTTTTATTTCTTTGCAAGGATTTACATTAAAGATCCTATCTACAGTATGCAGAAAATATCTCTTCATTGAATTTACAAGGTTCAAATTAAAAAGATGAGCTGATTTCCTTATGGTCTGTTTTTGCTGCTCACAGAGACCTGGAGTCACTAGGAGCTGGATTAGATGGCAAAGCAGATGTAGAAGAAAAACAACATTGTGGCAGTGTTAAAAACAACTCCTACCTATGGGACTCTCTAGTTGCTGGTATTACCATGGAATGTACTGAGAAAAAGGCTATAATTTGTTGATGTTGTATAATTCAAGACAATATGGCAAGGAAAGCTCCCATCTCCCAAGAACTGCTATGATTATCCTCCAGAATAGGCAGCAAGGGTTGCGGTGCTGTTTTGGGGGGAAAAGACAGCAGCTTTGTGTGGAAGTCTTCAGCTTCTAAGCACCTAAGTAACCCTTATGGACAGCTGAGGAAGCAAGTGCAGTCCCCAAACAATGTAGAAATGGCAATTTTTTGTTTGGTCTGTTCCTCCGCAGTTTTTGGAAGAACACCGGAGGCCAAAAGGGACCAGAAATATTTCATACGTTTTAAGCTATTCAGTCCCGAACTTTATTATGATTCAAATAAGACAGAACTATAATTGTAGCAATGGCATATCAGAAATACCTTATTGGTTGCCCATGAATGCAAGAATCCAATCTGTCTGTTGCAGCTTGCACACCCCACTTATTGCAAGTAAATAATTGCTTCCTCTTCTGCACTCCGATTCTCTAACATCCGCTGAGATTCACTCGCTTCTTAAAATTCTTCATTTCCTTCACTGAATGACATTCAAATAGAGTGCAGTACTGCATGCATATATGTGGAAGAAGTTGTTGTCAAATTGCTGTATTCACCAAGGGAAATGTCCACCATGAAATTGCTCTGTGGGTTACTTTATTTGCAATATTTCTTCCTGGAAACATAGTGCCCCAAGGCACTGAGGCAGCAGGAAGTAATGAAGTGTATTTTTCATGCTCTCACTTTTCATTTCAATGTATCAAGCAGCTCTTTAAACTGCTAGTTTAAACTATTATGTCTTATTTTAGAAAGCCTTTATAATAATTGTGAATAATTAGAACGCAAAGTGCTTGCTATTTATAAATGAAAATAAATGCTTAGCCTTTCTCAGAGAAACCATTTAAAACATTCTTTCTAAAAAGCCATCAATTTTGTTTCATACTACTGGTTTCTTTTATTTTACTAGAAATAAACATACCCCCATAATTCCAAATGATTAAGTGCTTGAAACTACTACTGTAGTAGAGATGGTGTTATGCAAAAATGTTGCATGTCTGAAAGAATGGGAATGTAATTTCTCACCTTCACGTTTTATTCTTTCTTGTTAATGACTGAGCAGAAAAATTAAGGCCTTGGTATAATAATTCCACTCAGCCCTTAGTTTATACTATCCATATGCTTACGGGCATTTGTAATGTGTTGAGATGCAAGAAGTGCCAAAACTCATAGCCAAAAGTATTTAAAAAAAAAAAAAAAAGATGAATAAAGGGAGTAAAATACTGAAGTGAAAATAGTCTTTAACAGGAAGGTCATCAAGAGACAAATTATCCATTGTTAATTAAATAAATATATGGAGATATTAAAGAACAGGTTCTGTATGCATAACTTGCCAAACAAGCACAGACACTCACATTTAGTGGAAAGAGAGTTGACTCTGATGTACCACGTGCAGTAACACACCAACAGCAAACAGGACAAAGCTTCCAGCATCGTCTGCCGGACAAGATTAGTCCCAGCACTTGCTCTCTGTCCTTGGGTTCAGCGCTGTGAGTTCTGGAAGCTTTCCTGCCCAAAGAGCCTGGCAGACTTTTTAAACTTTCAAGGTCCCATTAATTATGGAGCGGTTAAACAACCAGCATCGTGACCAAACACATTGACTTAATGAAGTAAAATTCTGAGTATTTAGATTTGCCCAGACTATTCTAGTGGCCTGTATGAGCACAACGCTAATGACTCGGAGGTTCTGGCAAAAAAATGACAAGCATCACATCACAGCAGTGGGAGACTGATGTATGTCAAGCCCTGTGCCAGACAGGTGTGTGGCTAAAGAAGGAAATGCTGAATGCCACTTTCCTTCCCGAGATCCCGTCTCAGAGTCTCCGTGTTGCTGCACGAGGTATCTGTCATTACGACTGGGCTTCACCTACTCCTAGATACTACTGCCCCTGTACAAGGTTACTTTTACCAGCATTTTGAGAGAAAAATGCACACTCCAGTGTACAATCTGCTTCTCGCCATCCATAATAGGTGAATCAATGCACAAAAATGAGATGGATCTCACTTCTGCTTTTTCCAGTGTCTGACTGTAGAAAATTTGGGGGTATTTTGCTCTTCATCTTTTTTAAGGTGTGCTTTTTAGCTTCGTTTCTGTAATTGTCTTCTCTGCAAGAAAAAAAAACAGATCATATATATGGTAATAAGAAGCAATGTTTAAGTGTTTGGTGTTGCCAGGGCACATCAAATATAGAAAATGAAGAGAATGCAGTGCTACACCTTATGCATCTGAACAGTGAAAATGTATCCTAGGACATACAAATGAAATCCTTATCCATTTTGGAGTGTTTTTCATGTTTTTTTAATAGGCTTTTTGCCTCAACTGTTTTTTCTGTTATTCCTAGTTCAAATGTTCCATTTGAAAGCAGACTCGTGAGACTTCAAGCTGACAGGTGAGGATTTTACTGCTTTATTTTTTTTTAAATGAAGGAGCTTAAAACCACAGATGTTCTATCAACTACAAATTTATCTGCTCTAGACATAAAAATTAAAAATAATTGCAGCACCTTATGTCATTTAATATTACATTTATACTTTTAAAAAGACCCACAACTTTCCTTAGATTGGTAAGTGAAAAATCACATAGATTTCTTTTTATATTAATATCTATATATCTACTTTTAAAGGCCTGGGTTTCTGAGGCATCAAGAAATGTTTGTAAGATTTAATTGTAAACTCTTTTTTATGATAAGACTAATGTTACTCACTACACCCCCAAATTCAAGGCATATTGTAGGAAGCTTCTGGTTTTCACATATCCAACAGTTGTTTATATCTCAGTGTAGCAAATTTTACATAGGCAGGGTAGTTGGTGCTGACAACCAGATACTAGTGAGACAGAGTGAATATTTGCCAAACTGTCGGGAACCTTTATTTCTTTTAGCCTTGAATTCACTAATTAAATAACAACTGCTTATTCTTTTATCATAATAATGATGGCTTAAGTATCTACAAAGATTTACATGATCAATTATCAAAATGTCTTTGCAGTAAAACAATTCTGAGGTATCTCTTGCAAGCTTTATGAAAATAGAAAGCTTTGGGTGCTGAATTAGTGCTTTTAGCTACTTACCAGTAATGCTGAGTAATGTGGCTGACTTTACTGCACAGCTTTTAAAGCTGAATGTTCTACATAGATAATGTGAAACCTATGCATACATAGATATCAGCACAGTCCTCAATGCTGTATGGGAAGTAAATTAAATCATATATTATTAATTGGTAATGAAACCCCCCAAAAAATCCCTAAAATTAAATGGCATTGAATTAAGCATAAAACAAAAAAAAGAGTGATAATCAGAGATATCTAGCCACGTAATGCCTAGAAAAACACACGAAAACTATTTTTTTTACCTAAAAACAATGTTCAGAAACCTAGACTGAAAACCATGTGAAAGCTAAAAATCTGCATTTGACCTTGCTCAAGTATTCTTCTTGTGCAGAATTGGTATCTTGGTACCATGTAAAATGTTATAAAGATTCTGAAAATAAAAATAACATTTGGGTTCACAATGAAAGTAATTTTAAGATATCCAGTGAAAAACCGTAGTGTGCAACAGCAGCCTATGCAATTTATATGATACCTACAGGGGAAATTTATCGCTACTGGTTTGCATTTTCCAAGTTTCTTTTCTTTAGGAAGTCTGTAGTTGGCATATGATAAGATCATGTCAGAAGCGGAAATTTTGTTCCAAGAAATAGTGTCAGAAAAGTTATACAACAGGAAAGAGTTATGAAGTAGTGTAGAAATGGTTCAGTGGTAGAAATAAAGTTTTCACTGTGAGACTTATGGTTCTAATTTTAGAAGAAGTTAAGGCTTGTAAAACCCAAATTAAAATAAGCATCTATGTCCAGTGCAGCGTTTGTCATCTAAGTCCTCCAGGCACAGAAAGGAAAACCAGAATCCCTCTTCATGAGCTGTTCCTTCAGGGTATCTTTCCCTTCAGCACATTGGCTCCCATGAACCCCTTCACTCTTTGGCATTGTTAGGAGGTCAAATACCAAAAACCGGTTTGCAAATTACTCTGGGCATTTCTAGGCACTTGATTCAATGTGACAGTGCCCAGTATTGCCATGCCTAAGTTCCACTGGTGACTCTAACACCTGCTTCTTATTTTGTTTGCTTGTTTATTTACTTAGCTGCATGAAAATAATCCTCAGTAAGAGATACAGGTGTATATATATAAAAAAAATCTGGGTTTCATAAATATTAAAGAAGCTGCATATAAAGATTATCTTAGCTATACTGTTTTCTTTCTTAAAAGGATTTTTTGGGTAGGTGGATGGGTTTCAAAGAGAAAAAAAAGAAAAATAAAAAACATGGTAGTTTGTAGTTCAGTTCTGTACTGTTAAGATGACAATATTTTACTAAAGAAGAAAAGGGGAATAAGGGTGGGGAATTTTTTCTCTAGATGTACATTACTAAATGGAGCTCTAAGGTAGAGATTTACATTTATGGTGTGTTGAAGATGCATTCTAGCTTCGCTAATGGTCTGACAGTACTTTAACTAGACATTAAAAGCATAGCTGTAACTAGACATTAAAAGCATACCTGTAAGAAACCACTTTGCTTTTATTGTCCTAGTTATTGTTTTTAAGGCACACAATAGTTTAACTCTACTAGTATCCATAAAGAAAAGGAATATAAAAAATAAATAAAATATACACAGTTCTGTGAAAATACACAACAAAGACAAAAATCAACAATGCAAAAATATGAAAGTACACCCGGAGAAATTTCCGTCAGTTCTACAAAAAATGAGCATGCGCGCTCATTTCTCAGAACTCTAATGGATTCATATTAAAAACTAAGTTCTTTGAACCATATAGCATTTATGCAGTATACTGCTTCACTAGGCCATTATCATGTACAAATGCTATTTTGAAAGCATATTTTGATATTTTGAAAGCATATTTTGATAATAGACATTTTTAAAGGATTTTCAAGTTGCTAAAGATTATAGGTTATAATTACGGTTGGAATTACTTGTCCTAAGTTTTAGAAAAAAAAACCCACAGTCATAGTATGAACTGTGAAGTGGAAATTAAAGAAAATGGAATAGCTCACGCTCCCCATGCCCAAAAATTTTTATCTTCTATATTTTCTGTTGATGAAATATATTATATGCAAAACATTATGTAACATAAAGTTGGGCAATTCTAATCTCTGAAAGTTAGAAGACTGTGCAGACGTACAAGAGCAAGTACTATATAAATTTCACATTTAATCTTGCTTTCAATTAGGTATTGAACTGATATAATTTAAATATTTTAGCATTGATTTAAATAAAATGGTTTGAAATCCTGTGTGTACATACTTAAATGTATTTAAGCATAATCTATATTTATTTAACATGCTTATATTTATTTTCACAAATTTTAAGAAAATATATAAAAACCTCACCTTTTTTTCTTGGACTAGTGTAAGACTATCACAATGAAAATGCCTGAATGAAATAAGCAGGATGAGAAAGATTAAGTACTCTACTTTTGTCTCTACTATTATTTTCTGCAGGCACCTTCTTATAAAGCAGCAAACTTGGGAATACCTGGTAGTGAATATTGAGATGTACGTAAAAGGCAAAAATGTGCCATAAAACTTCAGAGCTGGTAAGCCAGTGACAGTGTTATGCTTAAAAACTCCACATAGAGAACATGCTTATATGTTATACTCCTCACATTACTAGTACTGATACTACTTGCAGCATCCAGTTTAACTCCCAAGATAGATTGCATTACCATGTATTCCGCAGTCTCAGAAATACAGCTAAAACTGACAAATCAATTGGACTGTAATTTAATGAGGACTTCAGGACCTGAACCCATTAAGATTGTTAAAAATGGAAATGTCTCATAACCTTGCTGTGACATTGTAATGACTGAAGCAGCTACACATCACTGTAATCAAACTTTTTAGGTCCCTTTTTCTTCTGACATTGATTTTTCAGCTATCTCATTTCAGTGGATGGAACCTACTGTAGCTGTGTCAAGGGAATTTGAATAATATCCAAATGACATAATTTAAATATCAAGAAGTAGAAAATTCAGAACTAATGCTACTATTTCTCCAGACTTTTGCCAGCAAATGTCTCATGATCAACACATGACATTCATCAAAAACCATTGAGGTAAAGAATAGGATCATCTGCTTTCTAAGCTTCTGAGATTTGGACATTTATATTATGTAGGAAACTTCATTATTTTGAAAACTTTTTTGATGTATATGTTGAAAAAGTTCTTTAATACTTTTTATTCTGTTTAATTTAAGAGAAACCTCTGTTTCTTTACAGGTTTGGAGAGCACATTCTCTGTTGGTTCAGAGAATTACTTTAGAAAGAAAATAAACTAATATAAAATCATATCTATAAGAAATATGGGAAGAGTGACCAATCACCTGACTGCTCACCTGCTTCACCTCTCCAGGAAAACAAACTTTCTACTTCTGGCAGCCTTGCCAGTTATGTAAGTGCATTATTTTAATGAAAGACATTGCTTTTTGAAAGGTGCTAACAATGGCAGGATAATCACTTTAACAACATTGCATTTTAGTGTTAGGGGTGCGCAAGAAAACCCAATGTTCATTTTTTTGACATCATTCATGACTACAGCTAGGAGATCTATTTTCAGAGAACAGATTTGACAGCCATTTTCCTTATTGTTATCTATAGTTTTGTGCATCCACTTTGATTTATGGTTACTAGTCATAATTTCTGGAAGAACATTGCACATGAACACATTACTGGGAACACACCGCTGTCACATTGCTTTTATTAAATGAACTAAGTAATTTCTTAGTATTATTCTGTGCAGAACAACAGTCAGAACTAAATTTGAAACATAAATTTAATTCATGGGAACTAAAATGAAACTGGCAGCGTTTTGGCAGAGATTTAAGATGGCAGAAATTACACAAATGAATCAAGACCAAATTCTCCAAGTCTCCCGCATTTATTCCTCCTAATTAGCCACTAGTTAATACTGAAGTAAATTCTCTACCACTGGTGACTTTTCATATATATCAGGAAAAAAGAAAAAAAAGACTCAACAAGGAACAAAAGATACAGCAGCAACTGAAGCACAGATAATGTGATGGAAAAGTACAGGCAGAATAGGAGAACAAATTAACCAGGCAACTGGCAGTCTTCAGTACTGAGTAGCCAACAGGGTTATCCCACTATTGCTGCTGTACTGTAACATCTTCTTGGTCATGCCTCTGTTTTGAGTTAGCACTGAAGATGTATTCTTACTCTACAGCCTTGGCACTGTTGTGCAGTTTCCCAGAGAGCGGTTTGATGCCTCAACCCTGATAATATTCAAGGTCAGTCTTGATGGAGCTCTGAGCAACTTGATCTGGTTGAAGATGTCCCTTGTCAATGCAGGGGGGTTGGACTAGATGACTTTTAAAGGTGCCTTCCAACCCAAAGCACTCTATAATCTGTGAATTTTAGTAAAAACCAGTAGCAGATGTAGCAAGATTTTGTTTATTTCAGACTACATGTTGTGCTGTGAATATTTTATGCAAGGAGCATTTGAGTAATTTTCTTCTCCTTTTTTTTTTTTTTTTTTTTAGGAACGAAATTACTAAGTACAGTTAGGAAAAAGACTTTCAAAAAAACAAGAACCTTATGTGGCAGTGCAGAATGGGAGAGGGAGACAGAGAGAGAAAGGGAGGAGAAATAAAATGCAACTTTCCAAAACCTTCCACCATGCCAAATTGCATTAGCCTAATCTGTATCTCACACCATGAAACTTTTGCTGAGTGCTGCACAGCCAACCCAGCCAGCTCCCGACAGGAATTAATTGAACACAAATTTTCTGCCTATGTAGTCTGTACCCTGACTGGTAAAGAGCAGGTAGATCTACACCTTCTTTCTCTTGCAGAAATACAAAAACCAGAGCAATCACAATTGCACAAAGTCCCTGTGACCTGAGATTTATTGAAGGATAAAGCTCACTCACAGAACATGATGCCTAGCTCCCTGTCAGCCTTAGCTGGAAAACAAGCATGGAGCTGAGGCAGCACATTGGGTCAGTCCTAGATACATGGAAAATTACAGCTATAATTACAGCTGTAACCATGGAGCTGACCTGAATGCTGCCAAAGGAGTGCTGGCCCCTCCGGGGTTACCCTGCAACTTAATGGGGTCTTTGGAGCAAAGTTTTTCAACTTTACGTATCTGATGTCATCTCAACGTCTTTAGGTGTCTATCGCTGGGAAGTGATCTATGGCTTAAGAGAAACTGGTAGCCATGTATATATTTTCTGTTAATCCCTGAATTTTGTAATCTCTGAATTTCTTTAAAGAATTAGTAGGAGAGAATAACATAAAACACTTTGTCTTGTAAAGACAAGGCAAAGAGATTCCATGAAGTTTTTGTCACATCTTCTGTGAAAGCTAAAGGCAGACTTCCTAAAAACAGTATGACTAAGGTAGACCTGCTTCCCTCATGCCAGCAACAGTTCTGAGACATGTTTAGCATCATGCCAAGAGTGGTGTTTCATCACTCCGCTCCAGTACTTTTATTTTTTTGCTAGAATCTGTAGATTTCTTTATTTCTTCTCTTTATTTCAGCTCTAAAGAGCATGGATGAAGTTAAATCTGCAGAAAAGGGTGAATCTTAGCTCTGTAATGAAATAAATACATTTCTATTAGGGGATGCCTGAGTAGGGTGCTTAATTGTATTTTATAACACTGTAAATGAATATTTTACAGCCATATAGTGAACTAAATGAACAAAGGAAAGATCATTATTTCTGGGCAGAGAAAAGACAAACAACTAGAAAAGGGATCATGAAAGCTTACTCACTGTGAGGAAAGCTCTCACAAAAGAAATTCTTAATAGACACACATACCTTGTTCCTTGAGCTCATAGATAACCTAAGAGTTAACTTAAAATAAATGCAAAAGGAATTTATTTAGACTATGGAGTTTCAGCATATGTTTATAACACTGTTTAATAGCAAGAACTAGCATCCACTGAACAAATAACACTCATTCCCTTCTTTAAATGAAACATCAAAACATATCAGCATGTCACTGAGAACTACCCTTCACCATGATCAACCTACTGGTTTGGAAGACTTTACTAATGGACTACACTGGCAAACCTATTTTGCTAGATATCATAGACAATTTTCAATGTAAGGCAGGGTTTTGCAAGAATATTTCAGAAAAGTGTGTACATATAGAGAGTGTAAATTCTTCCAAAGTGATTCTGACTTTTCAAATGCATCACCACCTTTTATCTTGTCTATCTTTTCTATTCTCTGAGTTGGAAAGTTGTCCAAAAAACTTATATGTTTATGTCCTACTTGTAAGAAGTGAAATGTTGCAAGCAGTTTAACATATATATCAACTCTACTGCTAAAGCAAATATGATGACCATTGATTACAGACACAGTCACTGTTCAGAAAACACTGCCTTAATGAATATACTTGAGTGGGTGCTCCCATGAGGCATTTCCAAATGCCTCATTTGGAATCTTCTCACTGCAAAAAGATGTGGCGTTTGACACACACTCGTTTTTCGAGTGTGTATTATCTGGCTTCTGTGTGATGAACCTCATCATATATAATCTCATTCTCAGATGTTTAAATCTACCTCCTTGTTCTGCAGGGTCTGTGAACCACAGCTGCATTTGAGTCATATATCTAGCTTGTAGATGCAAAGCACTGCAGAGAATATACATGAAATAGCTTCTTATTAATTAAAGAACCCTTTCTATAACTCAGCTGTGTACAGATAAGGACTTCCATCTGCAGAAACACACTTGCCTCTCCACATTTAAACAACACATTGTAACAACCACAAATAATTCAACGTAAGTGGCGGTTTTGGTTCATGTAGCTCTTAGAGCCCTGTGATAGTGTAAAAACAAAGGTTGCACAAATCCCAAAATTTTAGGGTAGAACCTGGTTTTGTGTGGATTCCCCACACCTGGCACTGTGGTTTAATAGATGTGTAATCTATAATAGCTTAATAGTTACAGACAAGTAGGAACTGAGTTATAGGTGGGTAAGCCAATGAATTTACAACTGTTTCCACTCCATGGACCACAGAGTCTCAAGAAGCACTGATTTGTCAACATTTCTGTCTCTTCCTTGCAATACGGCAATAATTTGTTAGCAACCAGAGTAGTTGGAAGAGTGATTTTAAATAAAATATTACTGTAGTTTGACTGTTATAGGTGGGGAATGTAGCTCTGCATTTGCGTACGCACAAAATTCAAATGCAATAAGCTAAAATCCAAAAGCAGCTTAGTGGGTATTAGAGAATGACCTAAGGAGGGGCTGCCAGTAAATTAAAGGCAGCAGTATATCCAGTCTGTGTAAAGCTTTGTCAAACTGTGGATTTTTTCAAGTCTTTTCTTCTAGCACAGAGGCAGAAAAGGAATGGTGAAAGATACAAAAAAAAACCCCATTACTTTTAAATGGGCACATTCTCAGTTCAGTCAGTATTGTATATGGTCTTGTTGAATACTTTGTACTTTCTCAGATGAAGCACTATTTCTTGTACCATCACTCTTTAAATTCTGACTACATCTCTCACATTTAGTTCACAGATGAGGGAGTCTGCATGATTACATACTTCCATACTTCAGGAATTAGGAAATAATTGTCATGAATCTCTACCCTGACAGCCAAAGCCTGTCCTTGTGCATAAAGGAACTATGATCTTTTCCAAAGCACCCTTTGAAAACTGTCTTCAACAATCATGCACAATATTGTGCTATCTAAGACACAGCAGAAGGTAATATGATCATAATAAAATGATCACATCTTCATGCTCTAGAGCAGTTCCTAGGCCATATACACAACTACATAATACAAGAATTGTGTATACATACCATGGGGTATGAAGACTTCTTTAAAAAAAAGCAAAGCTTGTAACAAAATTTCTACTTGTTAGAAAGGTGAAAATGTCTGATCTGACTATAATATTAACAGTATTGAAAGCATTATGTGTAGGGTTTTTGTAGAAATTATAACAAAGGCAATAGAAAGTTTATTACTTCTTTGACAAGAATGTGGTACATCAACAAAATATAATCAAATATATGTAGATATAATTTACAACACATGCTAATCCATACATATATGAAGAATTAACCAGAATACCATTACATTTACCCAGTGTATTCATATCTTCATTGTTTCACACTCCAAGCATGCAGATTTCTTAAAGTCATCATATGATTATATTACCTTGTTATTAGATAGTGATTGTTTATTAGTCCTAGATGCTGTGTTCCACACTGTCAATTCTATCTGGCTCTTACCTACATTAGAGAACTATGAGAATGTTTTCTGAATGGACTTTGAGTGAAGACAGATTTCCTGAGATTATGAAAATGTTTTCTTCTACACTGATAACTATTAAAATGCCATTTTAATGTGAAATCCTTTTCCTTCACAAAGCCTAATAATCACAGTATTACAGAATGACAGAGGATGGAAGGGACCTCAGTAGGTCATCTAGTCCAATCCCCCTGCCAGAACAGGTTCATCTAGGAACCAATAAAGGAAAAAGCCATGCAGAGTATTACTGAGATGGAGAGCTAGATGAACACTGAAATTAAAAAGATTGTTCTTAATAGTTCTAGATTTGCATATAAATATATACTCAGATAGATCTGACATTACAAAACCCATTGTGAGCTGAGATAAGCTGCAGCCACATCAACCTGCTGTTTCCTACTCTGTCTTCACACTGACTTCACAAGAGAGGACAGTTGTTAAGATCCTCCTAATAATGCTGTTATCTGTAAGGCTGCAGCTACCTTGGCTGTGATCATGCCACAGCTGCCAAAACACCAGCACAGAACCCAGTGCATGGTAAGTCTGTATGTACCCTCCAGCATCGTGTAGCCATATCTGAACTAACTTTAAAGTAGTTGCTTGGGTGCAGGTAACAGTCTGGCCACAGCGTGAAGCTCCACACAGCGGTGTTGGCAGTGCAGTCGAGGGAGTTAAATTGGTCATGCAGTGGTATTATAATGCGGTGGGATGTGTTTCTCACGCTCACAAAACACATTCTCTAACCTCGGTATCACGTTTTTAGTTTTCTGGTATAAATAAGTTTTGAACGGGAAAAGCATGGGAACAATGAGTTTCGGTGAAAAAAAAAAATAATTAGAATGAGCAGCATCCTATGAAAAGTAGCTTAGCAGAAATATTTAGGAGTCCTCTGCTTTAGAAGTTGAGAAAGTTATATTTTTACACTAGTTTGAATGGGATATAAGAAATTATGTGTAACTTTTGTCATGGGACTTTCTTCCATGCCCACAAAATAGAATTTTTAACATATAAAAATAAAATATTAGTTTATATGCTCGTATAGCACAGCTCAGACTGATGGATTAATGTAGTCCTAAGAAACAAACATGGCTGTCAGAGAGATGATGGGTAGCTGAGCCTTCCTGTTTATGGAGCCACATCCAACTCTGGTACAGCTATCTAAATGTTAGTTTCTCATTCTCTATATTACATATTGTCTGTAATTTAGTTCTGACAGTTTTAGTCTTCTCTACAGTACAGCATGGCTTCATATCTTTTGCCACATGGGACAGCTGACAATTCAACGTGAAGAAAAAAAATAAAATAATAGAAGTCATGTCATTCTGCCTTCCCACGGTCCATCTGTCCCTGCACCTGGTGTGATATTTTGGCTTGAGGGTTTCAGACTTGCTGAACGCAGGTGTTCGCTTATCTGTTGTGCAGACCCTAAGCACGGAGGAAAACAAGGCCTACACAGCGAGAACCAGCTGAAGGAGGGAGTCTTGTGACAACAGGACGGCCCTGTTTTGGCTAAGGAGCAAGGCCGCACGGAAGACTAACGATGTGAACCATCCTGCACATAGATAAGTTTTTGCAAAATAAAATCCTGAAGGCCACAGGGCCCAGAGTGGAAATTTTTACCCTAATATCCCTATATGACTATAGTCACCCACTCTTCGCTCAAATCATGCTGAATGCCACCCCGGGGTGGGGGCAGGGGGTGTGAAAGATAGTATATAAGGAGCATAGAGGGTATGTGTCGTTGGAAGGAGAAGACCCCAGAAGAGGAAGAGGCGGTCGATGGGCTGTGCTCCTTCTCCTTCACCCAAGACAGGGACGCCTTCTTGGTAAGAATTGCACTTCCACCTTTTGGTGTGTAATACCCGGGATAGTATTTTGCTAGCATTAGTATCGTATATTAGCACTATTGCAGAGAGTGAATTTATCAACGGCAACTCCGAACCTTGTATCTGTCGCTTCAATAAATTACTTATTGTTAGTTACCTTGCAAATTGTCTCAGTGCAAGTCCTTAAACGGGGCTCTGAAAATTCAGTGCAAGCCCTTAGTGGGGCTCTGAAAACTCAGTGCAAGTCCCTAACGGGGCTCTGAAACAAGCAAGTGCTTAGCTGGGGTACGTGCCTCTCACAGCCACATACCTTTCACGCGACACCTGGTAGGAGTAGTAAGGAGTTTCCTTTTGCGTGAACACCATGTGTTCTTTGTTGAACTAAAAATAAGCATTTCTATAACAAAACAAAAACATTGCTCACTGGAGGTATCCTTTCATTAATGCAAAGCTTGCTTCATGCCCAAAATTTTGAAGCCATCCTCTTTAGATTCAGCTTCCATCTTACAAGTACCAACAGCATTGATGTAATGCTTATGTTATTTCACATCCTACAGAAAGGCTTAGTCATTAGGTTACAGAACATTCAGAAATCTTTTCTATCTCTTCTGATGATGTTGGTTTGCTTTTCAAGGAATCATTAAATAGTCATCAAGAGTGAAAAGCTCTAATTTACCTGAAAAGAAAAACCTAGATATGGGTTCCTCCTTCATACAATCATTAAAATTTACAATGTTAACCTGGGAAATGACATAAGGATTTCTGACCTTCAAGTGCATTCCCTGATGAGTAGATTAAAAAGCTGATGTCTCGCTGGTGCTATAAATCTTTAATTATTCATATGTAAATCAAAGCAGTTTGGGGAAATTGAGACTTTTCTCTATGTCTCTGTAATCAAATCAAAGCATTGTAGTTCGAGTAAACTGGAAATGCTGGCTACAGATCTAACTTACCAGGCATATGAGATATTTAAATAAAACCTAATCTATCCCAGGCAAGTAATCTAACAATCAGACTTCAGGGGAAAACAGGTAAACAGGTGATTCTTCATGCACTGCTTTGTGAGAAAGAAACAGACTTCGGGTTGTCTCATTCATAAGTTTAGAGGACATTCCTAGGTTAAAGTGTTACCTAAAGAGCTTGCCTATAGAAAAGGTGCGTGGGCAGGGATGTTTTCAGGGTTTATTATTTGGCTATGAGGTTATTAGTAATGATACTGTGTTCTTGCCCCATGAAATAGTCTCCAAGGAATTATTATTTTTTTAAAATGTAGCAAATGTAACAAGAGGTTTGCTTGGTAGCATCTTCATTTTTTCTCCTTTGCAATTTTCGAGTAGTCAGATTACAATGTTAATTTGATTTTTGTTTTAACTTCTAATCACCCTGGATGTTTTTAGAATATCTTTTCTTCAGATCCTAATAGCTTATGGCCAACAACTGAATACTAAAAGCAACTCTGAGTAGGTGGGTGGATGGGAAAAGGATATTTCACAAATGTTTCAGAATCTCTAATGTATAAAGTATAGAAATACAAGTAATGTTTGATGCTATTTCCTATTGTAGCAGATCTCATAGAATATTACTGCTTTCTAAAGCAAATTCTAGGTGGCGATCTTTTTAAATAAGTAGGCAATCACCATTAATGCATAAAAAAATAATAGCTATGTGGGCACAATTTGCAAATATGTTTATATTTCATAATTGAATCAAGGTTATTTTTTTAAAACCATAATTTCATGAAATAAACATGTACTTAACTAAAACAGATATCATTCTGGCTTACAAAACTATATGGTGAATATTTTAGATTGTTTTTATTTATAAATGGTTTTTGTTATTTATTGAGAAGTGGTTTGTACTCCAAGGTAAAGAAATATAAATTATTTCCCTAAAATCTATATAAATGTAGGAAAAAGTTTCCAGTATTTCCCTTTAAAAATACAAATTCAAAGAGTGTTCAAACCCAATGATTCAAATGTGTTAGGCACTGTAGATCAAGTCTTATATTCCAGAGTGAGATAATTGTATATAGTTGTTTTGATTGAAGACTTATTAAGTGCTCCTATGTCAGTTAGTAATGGAATGCCAAATTCACACATATATATAGATATATTTTGATTGAAGTGCTTTTTCTGCGTATATACACATACAATCAAACTCTTTTTTTCCACATTTTCTCTATTAAAGTGAATATCCTCATTTAGTTTTGAATTGCTTCTGGATTATGTTTAGCATATTTTAAAGGAACGTTCTCAGCCTCATATTTGCCTGAAAAGTATCACACCTACTGTCCTATTTTTACTAATCAGTTAGTTTAATACTTCTTAAAATGATTGCAGTTGGTTCATAAATTGCTTTTGAACAGGACATTTGCATAGTGAGCTTGTTAAAGTACCAAAAAACCTACACAATATAGTGCATCCTGGATTGCCTTGTAGATACTTCATTTGCATTAATATGACGTCCTAAAATATTGCCATCACTACCATGTAGGATGCTTTTCTTTAAAACCAACAAGAATGTAAAAACAAAGCCGAAATTGAAACTGGTAGCAGATGATCATGGGCGGGAGTTCAGGTTTGCCAAAGCTTTTAACACCCTGTCCTGCTATGAGAGCACTGGGATGAAAGTTCTCTGGGGCTCCTGGCACAGGGGGCAATCACAGCAGGGCAGGGGGGCAGCTGTGCCCATGGGGAGGAGACGATGGGTCAAGTGACCCAAATGGACCAATCACAGTGTTTCGTCCCATGAGGCTCAGTATAAAAGGACCCTTAAGGAGCTCCCAAAGGCCTTTAGTGCCTGTTGTGCTGGGAGGACTGTCACTGGCTCTTTGTCATCTCTCCCTGTGCTGCTGGTGTTTGTGCCTCCTGCTTTTGTGCTGTAGAGGAGAAATGTTCATTGAGACAGGTTGTCTTGCTCTGCACCCCACGCTAGCTGCATAGCTTTTTTTTCCTTTTTTTTTTTTTCTTTGGACTGTCAGTGGGACTCTGGGCTTGGGTACTCCTGTCTGCTGCTGAGTCCAGTCTGGGAGTTTTCTACTGAGGACCTACTTGTCACCTGGAGGGTGCTGGTTTTCATATTAACATATTCTCTTGTATCTCTGAATACATTTCTATTCTTCTATGATCTCTATATATAGCTTAACATCTTGTTATTGTTAGCATTTTTTTTTCTCTGTTAAACTAGTTAAAGGGACTTTTTTCAACTTTGAAGTCTCTCTCCCTGATTGTCCGGTTATCCTACCCTGGAAGGGTGGTGGTGGGATCAGAGGGAGCACCTGTCAAAGTTCAGTAGACAGCTCAGGCTTAAACTTTGACACACTCATTCTCCTGAGAGTTCCACTTCTGAACCATGATAACCCTGTGAGAAATCTCAGCCCAAGGAAGAACAGGCCAGAAGGCATTCCTAAGCTAGAAAGGCAAAATCAAGGCAAAAGTAAAACACAACAAATCCACCAATTTAAAAAGTAATTTAGAAGGGATTTAAAAATAGGACATGTTACTTAAGACATATTCTAAAAGAAAACTGGTAAAGTCCTGACCTCTTTGGAATTAAGTCATTAAAATGACCCCCTAAAACTACATGTATGTTAATTATATTTCTCAAAATATTATGAAAAGCCTAAATGTGCATTTCTTATTTACCATAAGTCATTTGGCAACCATGTGACACCATGAGTGTGAATTGGCCAGACCAATAAATTTTTCAGGGTTATTTTATTGAACCCTAATCACAGGGCAATGCCACAGACCATCACTATCACCACTGCTGATGGAGTGTCTTGTTGAGGAAAGCAGTCGCGTGAAAGGAGGCACATGTGAGTGGGATAAGAAAGTGAACAATTTTTAAAGGTGATATTGCTGCTAAATTTCCATTGTGAAATGGTAAAAAGTTTAGAGTTATGGAAGTGTGAACTGCAGGATTCACCTGGGGCGGGGAGAGGGGGGGAAGTTTTCAGCAATTCAGTAGATCGATACATCTTAAAATGTCACAAGTTCTGGTATCTGTATTCCAGAAAGTCACCTTGGTGCTACATTATGGGGGCTTGGAGGAGATGGGAGGGAAATTTCTGGGTCCCTGGATGCCACAGACACGGTAATTGCACAGCACCATCTTTGAAAATTAAAAAAGCTATGGAAGAGGAGCCCTGAACCACTCAACTATGATTTCAAAAATATCTCTGTTCTGAGGAGGCCACTTTAAATTTTTGATGCTGATACAACCTCTGGTTTTCTCTCCATAACCTTGTTTTGTAGCTGGGAAAAACTCAGCTCCATGTTCCATGTGGACTGAGACTGAATTTTTGAATATATCTTTTCCTAAAAAAAATCCATGAAAAAAAAATCAAAACCCCAAAACTAGCCATTTTTAACTTGTCCTTTGCACTACACAATCCTTGTTAATGCTTACAGGAGTGTAGCCAATTTGCAGAGCACAAAGCTGTTTGGTCCTTGCTTGGCTATTTGGGTACTTGAATACCCCTTATCTAGGGGTGACGGGTAATTGCAATGCCTGCACACCATTATACCTTCACACTGTTCTTTTATAGATCCATTTCAAAGGAAAACAGTCATAATCTCCTATTCCAAACCAGTTTTAGCTTGTTAGCTTTGCACCTACTGTAGTAGGTATGTGACTATATTATGTATGAGCTGAATACTCCCTACACACACAGTGTGACATTTGTATCAGGTACACCTTTGCCTCAAGCACATGTCTATTCTGAAAAATAGAAGCCTTTGAGACTATATCCACCTTATTGCGCATAATACAGAACACTTCAGTTTAACCTGAATATATTTAGGAAAAAAAAATCTAGATAGTTAAAAGGCATGTTGTCATAATACAGTTCACAAAAGGTCTTGTTTGAGGATAGGGTAAAAGGTTAATTAATTAAAGCAGCTTTCTGGCTCAAAGTCTCTTCTCTACTCTTGGAAGTCCAAGCAAATGTCAATAGAGTATTTAAAATGCTTTGAGGAAGACCCAGACAGCAACTATGGACAAGGAAAATTTTGATTTGTGTCATATAGCTAGTAAAACTCATATCTGATATGTTCTAAAACACATCACTAGAATTCAAAAACCTGTAGAACAAACCCAAAACCTGACTTCTATCAGCAGCTGCCTCCTGTTTCACCTCAAAGTAACAAGTAATTCAGAAGTTGAGGATACCAAAACTTATTCTTCTCATTATAAAACTCCCATAATTTTTTTTGGTATTAAAGAAAAAGTGGATGAAATGCCACCTTGTTACTTCTGCTGTCTGCTACTAGTATCTTTGTAGGATGCCAATAAATTTGCCTTCAGTGCATTTTGCCATCAGCCACAAGTATACATTTGATGTCCTGTGAACCACTGAAGTACTTTAGGAAATACACTCAATCACAAGTTTACAGAGGACATAGAGCATAGCTTTCAGACTGGAGAAGAAAAAAAAAAAAAAAGAAAAAATATGCAGTTACTTTGAATCTTTACCATCAAGAAACCAGTTGACTCTGTCTATGGGAGAGTAGGAAATAGGAACTTTCTCAGTATTCCTCTTACCCAGAGTCTCGCATATTTGTGATGAATTGGGTGACATTTCTGCTGTGAAACTCCCTCGGACAAGCTATATTGCAGCTGTAAATTCTAGATCTAGCCCACAATGCTGGGAAACGTTCCTGAGCAGATGGTTTCATTCAATAAAGCATCAAAGTACCACAGTAAATAACGCTGTTGAATTTTTTACCAGTCATTTTGCGGTGCCACATTAAACGTTTCCAGAGGCAGCTGAAAGTAAAAGGGACAGGAGCATTTGGCAGTGAACAGAGTGCCACAGGGCTGTTTTATCTGGTGATGTTGAGACCAGGGAAGGAAATGAGTGTCTGAGTGGCGCTTTTGAGGATGGTCTTCGTCTTGTAAAGAGCAGAGAGGACCGGGCAGTTAGAGGTCATCTGTTCTTTCCGTCTGCAAAGAAGTTTGCCGCTGCTGCCCCTTTGGCTTCTGTCTTTGTCCCTGAGTTTAGGGAAGAGAGACTTAAGGTGGTGTTTGCTCGCCTTGCTTGAGTGTGTCCTCATTTTTTGAGATGGCAGGTTCTAATAGTGTGCCTGCAGGCAGTAGCAGGAGAAAGTTTTCTCCGTAATCTGTCAGATTCTTGCAGATCAGAATAAAATGTCACCAAAGTGGACAGAGATTGTGAAATCAGGTGGCCTTGCCCACATATCATAGACTTCATATACTGCAAATAGAATAGGTATGAGCACTTTGAGAATATACTGTATGTAAGGACAAGGGCAACAGCAGAAGAGAATTACCTAGACAGCCAGGCAAATGACCTGCATGCTTCAGTGTCCTGCTACTAAAGTCAAAGGGCATCATGAAATTGTTCGTTGCAATAATCCTCAGGGAAATCCTAAAGAGAAAAAGAATTTAAATGTTTTGTAGTATCCTGTTATTGAAAGAAAATAACAGCTACTTTTACCTCCAAAAGTGCATTTATGAAATGACCAAAGTTTCACATCACACTGTGAACTAAAGATCAGTATATATCTGTATATGAGAGCATCTCTTTCTCTTTGTGTTCTTTGTAATGAATGACATACTGCATGGATTAAACAGGCAAGCAATTTAGCACTCGTAGGACTTAGAGTGATAAAAAAACTCAAATCGGCTAATGCAAAATGTAGTCTCACTCCCTTGGAATTTCCTGAAGGAGATATGAAACATAAAACACCTAATATACAAATATGAAAGCAATATTCTTTTTTTCGCCTCTCTCCTTTTTATAAAGGCACAGAAAAAAATTCAGTCACTTGCCAACACAATCTAGCCTTCCAGCACCAGCATTCACAACTCTGTCTAATGTTACATCCATGACTGTCATTTTTTTTCACAGTTTTCTCCAAAAAGTGTAATTCAGATGCAGCCTGGGCAGGGTCTGAGCAGTTCCTGGTGGTGGATACAGAACCCTGTTAAGCACAAGAACAACAAGAAGAAAGTGGGCAAAGGAAGGAGAAGCATAAAAGTGAATTTAAAAATAAGCATATGCATTCTGGCTGGATCTCTCCAGGGAAAAAAAAAAGATCTCTCCAGGTATAAACATGACTTTTTTCTTCCCTAGTCATGACACATTTTAATGAGATTTGAAATGAGCACAGGAAGATGGAGCAAGATAACAAGGTTATCTCCAACTCTAAATCTTCACACTATTTATGATGCTAAATTTGCAGGCTATGCTGCTCACATTTCCATAAAGCAGCATAATAAAAGAAAAAGAACAACTAGATAGTAGCTATTTTTCCTCTGAACTGTCCTTTCTGAAAAAATATATATATATGCAGTCCTGTGGGTTCTGGTATTCTTTTTACCTCTACAGAGTAATCTGCCTTTTATATTTTATCCCTTCTTTGTGCAAAAGTAAAGAGAATAAATGTACATCCAGACTCCTGCTCCCCTAAGTGATGTGAGTCATTCGCATAAGCATCTGTACCCCTTAAGGGACTGTCATTGCCTTTTCCTCTTAATTCATTAATTTTACTTTTCTCTTATACTGAAGAACTGCTAATAAAGTAACTTTTCTCAATTGATATTCAATCTCCTCTATGCCCCTGAAGGCATCTCTTCCTCTTCAGGACTAAAAATACAAAGTGTTGAACTCTTCCCACAGATGCCATGACAGAGGCATGTAACTGCTATCATTCACTCCATCTTCTTGAAATATCCTCCATATTACAGATTGCAAATAAGGATTAATGGCAGGCATCTGTGTCTCTTGCAGTAAGAAACAGTAAAAAAGGAGGAAGGCATACAAAGGAGAGCATGCCCTTTTTCAAGGTAATTTTTCTGCCGCTCAGACAAAGTCATTAACAATTAGGATTTCTTGTGATCTCATTTGAGGAAAACTTGCATATTGTCCCATTTTACACTGGTATGATTTGATATCCCTAAATCTTTTACTTGTTTATAAAAAAGTTGACATTTATACAGAAGAAGTACAAGACTAATGCAAACATTAGTTGTTTTAGCAGTAAATGGAGCTTGATATCAGTAATGGGTGACATGCATTTCGGGAGCTCCCTGAGCAATTTCAGAAGAGGTATAATGTTAGATGGTATTACTATTACTCAAAAAATTACAAAGGTAATTGTAAGGTTAATTGGAAAGTTGAGTTCTCTTATCCCTGCTGAATGGCAAATATTCCATTTGCCTCACAAATCTTTGATCAGATTCTCAGATCATATGTCTATGTTTGCAGAACCTAATAAGGCAACATAAAAGGAAGTAAAAATTCATATTTTAAGTAGCTTCTCTGGTACTTCTGGCACTTAGGAAACAAAGGGGTACTAACTTTTGAGAATCATGGCATTTCAAAGAGGGATAACTAAGATCTTCTCATATATTGCCTCAATTAATCTGGAGATAAGAGTAGCACAGTGTGCAGTGACTTTTTAAAAATCTTTCAAAGGTTTAAATAACTAAAGGTTCAGACACTATCCATATAAATCCATGAATTACTGTAGCACAACTTTAAAATACTGCTTGCTTTGAAATAATTATTATCATTAGAAGTCTATGAGCTACTTACTGAATGTTACGGATATAAAAAAAATGTAAACTGTGCTAATGGGATGTATCTGATTAATGAAAGTTAGATGAATGTAGAGTAATAGCTCTGAGGCTGTTAAGTGGCTGTGCATGTCAATGAAATACAAGGTCTGACACCCTTTTAAATCTCAGGTGTTAATAAAAGAGAATGAGGCTTAGGGATATTTGTACAACATATGAGTCTTGGTGATCTCATTCTGAATTCTTTTTCCTCCGTCGTGTAGCAAGTGTGCACAGGAGTGTCCTAAACTCAAACTGGACTGAGAAAATTGCCTAATGCGTTCTGAACTTCAGTACCAGTATTCCATCTGGGCCTTTTCATGTAATATTGCCCTGAAATGACATCCCGGTTGGAACCTCTAAGACTGAAACAAAATGCCAGTCTTTAAGCTTTTCAGAAATGAACAGCCAAGAGTGTACCAGCCTTGCCCACGTTTCAAGGTCTATGCTTCTTTAAAGTGGCCTTATGCTAAGAATATATTTGGTGCACAGTCATAAGGTCAGAGTGAGGCTCTGCAGGTCAGTTCTCCAAGATGAACGCTTTTATCCAGCTACTTTCATCTTCTTTGAAGGAGTGGATACTGTCTCCACCTAGTATCAGAACCAAAGTTATTGTATCTGCATGGTGCAGCAGAATTCAGACCTGTTAGCAGGTGATGTCCACATCCACCCATGACACATTTGGTGTCTGTTTTTCTCAGCTGAAGTAGTAAGGCCAGTCAGGGCTATATCACTGATCAGGTAACTCAGTGGGCAACATTTACTGTTTGTGGGCCATTGAGAGGATGTCAAGAGCTTCTCCACCATCAGATACATTTTGTAATTATTGTAGGATATATATGCAGAACACCAGGTACACTGCATATCAATTTGATGATAGTCTTTCAAGGTAAGCAGAACTGGATATGTTGCTTTCCTGGAAGCAGGCATCTCATATTATTTCATCACCAAGCACTTGGATATCTTCTAATGGCTAGTTCAGATGGTGAATGAAGGACATTTACGCAGCTGTTGCAGTTTTTGGCAATTCTTTATTAGTACCCAGAGGCAACAGACACAATGAAGATCATAGCATGATCCCTGATAGAACCAAGAATAGAAAGGTAAATGAAATTGGTTAGCACTGTAGAGGAATTTCTTGTGGAGCAGAGGTGCGGTATAACTTTAAAAGTGTGGACAACCCAGCTTAGGCCTAAACAGAGGCTCTGTCCTTGAAGCTGCCTTGGAACACAGGGAGGAGGAGGTTTTATCTGTTTTGTGAGAGCTTTGCGAGATGCTTGGCAGGAGGTGCTGGCCCTGGGGGGAGAAGGAGGGGTGATAGCCGCTTGCATAGTGGAATGGCACTACCCAATAAAACGCTGGCGCGTGTAAACCTGTAACTGACCAACTTTGGGAAGGGGCAGGCGCGGGGACACTACTGGACTGTATATCTTGAGCTATCCAGAGCAATAAAGGGAGAACTACTTATAGCCATATCAACTAGACGAGGGACTAAAATCTGGTATTTTGTTTAGGTTTTTATTTTGCTATTAAAGCTACAATGATCAACAATTACTGCACAGCAATATGCAAATAGCTATTAGAAAGGCAGCATAAACAAGTCTTCTGACAGAGCTTGCAGCCTATTCCCCTGCAATTTTTTTTCCCTTTTTTATAGAGTGCTGGAAAAACACTGCACTAGTTTGTATTGTCTTTTGTGTCAAACAGATGATTCAGATTTATTTTATTCTGCTTAAAAATATTCAGGTTCCCCTGATTTCTTTAATAGTGGTACATTAAGAATTGTTTTAATTGTGTTTTTCTAACTATGGCTAATCAATAACACTGCACTTAATCTATTATGTGAGTGTTGCATGTTGGTACCCCTTTGTTTACAATACAGCTTCAACTATTTGCCTTTCAAAAATTAATAATGTTTAGTAACTGATATGCTTCTTCCTTTTAAATGGTATTTGGGAAGAAAACATCAGTTGAGAACATACCTCTATCTCTGACAGAAGGAAATATCCTTAGGTATTTTGGGCCTTACTCAGTTAAGTTAGATATTTATTACCTGTCTTGTTGTGACATATCCCCAATGAAGGATGAGCGGGGCAAGTGTCAGTCGTATTTGAGTCATGGTAGTGCATCCATGCTATGTCCCATATTAGAGCTCCATTCTGTTCGGGCTGTAGAAAACATGTGGTAGTATCTCTCTCATGAAGTGTTTTCAGACCACCAGTGGAGGAAAAATGGATGTATTATTATACTCTTGGAAAAAAGAAGCAGTAGAAGATGAAGGCTAAAATTCATAATTGGCCTTAAATCATATTTATGCTGAGCAAGAATCAGCCAGAGATCCTTCCCTTATTACTAGTGGAGCTGGCTCCCAACTACAAGCATTAGGGTCAGGAGAGGTTAAGCTAATTATCGTTCATTGATGTGGCTCTTTTGCTTTTGGGATCTCAGAGGCAGACACTCATCCCAGACATGCTGAGCCCAGAGCTGGGTGATTTGGGCTGGCTGAGGTCTCTCAGGTCCTCAGGTGGCTGAGAAATGTAAGTAGATTCAAGAGACAGACGAGTCAAGTCTAGCCAAATCTTGTGTTACACAGACTGCCACTTCTTGATGTCACCTCCTTTATTGGGTTTTTCACTGAGGTACAACATACAATTCCCAGTAAGTTATGAAACAGGAACTTTTGTTCTCCACTTCTCCTAACTTTCTGAGTTCATCATGTACATCTATTCTACATGTAATGCTCTATAACTCTATAACTCAGACCCGAGTCTTAACAAAACTGCCATCACACAGCTTACAAGAAAGAGGAGTTTAGCTAAGTAGACAGACAGACAACATATTGAACCTTAAATTTTGTAAAAGTAGACCACAAATTATATCAGCCCAGGTATGCTGGAATCACTGTTGCAAACTAAGGTTACAGACAGATTTTCCTTTTTTCAGTCAGGAAGAATGACCATTAAACTGTATCTAGTGCCTTTACAGAGCAGCCATTGGAAATTTACCCTTGGAAAAGGAGCTGTCAAGTAAATGCCTTCCTATTCACATCATGTGGTACATACATATCCTGAGCTGATCCATGCCTCGTGATTGAGCAGACAGGTCTCTTCCCTGCAATCAATGTCAATTAAGAACTGTTTTTGTGGTACTGACAATCTGATAGGACCAAAATAAAATTTCCTAGACTCTCTGGTAATGAAAAATCATCTACACAAAAGGAAGAAAGAGCAGAAGGATTTCAGACTCCTGTTTATTACCTTTAAAATTGTTAAAAGGTTTTTCTCCAGTAAGTAAAGAACCTTTCTTTTTATTTTTGATTTCATTGAGCACCCTTTGACTGATTATGACCTGCTCTATCACAGTGGACCAGATTGCTACTTGTGAGGAAGAGAAAAAGCCTACTCACCGGAGTGTGGAAGAGAGTCAAAGTGAAATCCGGGTAAAGTGTCATTCACCTGATTGAACCAAGTGCTAACAGAAGAGTGTCAGTCTCGAACATCCTCTTCTATAACCTCTGACCTTTCTAATTTATCAGCTTGGGAAGGAGAACAGGAAATGTCCACATCTTCTGCATAGCAAATGGTCAGAGACATACGCACTATCACGTGGTGGTATTTGCACAGAAAGGCAACAGGTATTCCTTCTCTCTTGCTCATGCTTTGGCCAGGACACAGGTGTGAAGATTTTTGATGCTCTGTTGTACAAGCCTGGCTAGTAAAATTTACACAGTCATATCGTTCAACGATGTAGCAGCTTCTTAATAACTTTACTGCATCAGGCTTTGAATGAAACCATCAATTTTTTTATAATCATCATCTTCTTTACATTTGTAACTCTCTGCTCTAGTTTTCCATTTTCACTTTTTCATCTTTTAATCTTTTATTTTTAGTTTTTAATTTTTTTTACTCTGAGGCCCACTTCAACATGGAAGAGTTAACTGAATTTACATCATCATCTCTCACAGCATTTACTTTCCAAATGATTGATAATTATTGAGTAAAAGAGGCAGGTTTGCTCCTCCTAAGAAAGGGAAAGAACCATTGTTCCTGAAAAATATAATGAACTTCACAACGAGAAAAAAATACCAACAGAAACTAAACAAAAAAATCCACCCCTCCAAAAAACCCCCAAACTCAAAAGCCCTGCTTCTAATACCTGTCTGGATTTCTTTAAATATGAAATCAATATAGTTTCCCTCCAACCTGTAGTATCAGTTCTGGATATGATGGAAATAATTTTTGTTCTCCTTTGTACTCAGATAGGTAATTTGAAATAATTGTAAAATGAAAATGCAGAGGCACGTTGCTTGCAATCTGTGGAGAAACAAAACTGAAGCAAATTTTTAAGGACAGAGGAAATCTTCAGAGGTTTTTTCATCTTCTGTTTAGATCGGGCATGAACCTGTGTGCTTGGTGGAAGATGTAGTGGAGGCAAAAATCACATTGTTGTTCCCATGGCCAGCACGCTGCAGGGTTACAAACATGAGGTATGAGCTCAGAGTGTAAAGGCAATTTGAATTCTAGCAAGTACTCTGGCTCAGGAGGCTAAACCAGAGATAGTGGAAAGCACAAACAGTTTGTTTTTCAGGAAATATCCAGTGCCTGTAAATTGATTCATGGGATGAAGCTGCCAGCAGCCGGTGCATGAATTCATTCAGGAAGTCAGAAACACGCTGAGAATGTGTGAAACAAGAAAGTTTCAGCAGCTGTGGAGAAATGTGTCCTGAGCTACAAAAACCTTACAAATTTGTTTCAGAAAAAAAAAAAAAAAGTGCTGAGAGAGATGCTGAATAGGGAAAGCCGTGTTTTCATAGCTGTGATGGTTACGCTATTTTGCTTTGTGGTCAGTGCAGCTGACGTTAGGCAGAGCAGGCTGTGATTTAGAATAAGAGCCTGCAGTTTTGGAAGAAGGTTTCTGAACACTCCAGAGATCATTTACATCCATACTCTGTCTTCACAAGCCTTTGAGGCTTGAAAATCTTGGTCCTTGCAGATAAAAATTAAAAAAAAAACAGATGGCAAATAAAAATCTCATTAAGCTACTATGGGAAATACAGTAAATAAACTTTAACAAGGAAAGAAAAAGAATCTGTTAAAAAAAAAACAAAAGCAATGAAATAGTCAAAATGAAGGAAATCAAGTATTTTTTACTATTTTAGCAATTCCATGTGCCATATTGCCTTCCATTTTATTTCAAAAATAACATGTAAATACACAGTGTCTTTTACATCACCAGTATAAGTCACTGTTATATCACTTACTTATGATTTTCTCTAAAGACAGGAAATGTTAGCTGATTATCTCAAAAGTTTTTCCACATTAAATCCCATAATAAGTAACTGTAAATTTGAAGTCTGTATTAAAGAGTCTTTTGTACACTTCTCACTGAGGAAAAATGAATACATTTATGGCTTTAAAACACGTCTTTGTAGTATATATGACTACAATTCGAAGAATATGTCAAAAATTTGTGAAATGTCATATGTGTAAATTTTTATATAACCAAATATCTAATTAATACCTACCTTTAAAAAAAAACCCCATCTTTTTAATGGAAAATTTCATGGAACACTGTTTTTAAAGGCGAATTAGAGGTGGAAAGAATATGATTTCTTATACATTATAAAGAAGGAGGACTTTTTTTTATCATCATCATAAAGTCCTTCTTTTGAAGCAACAGCTTCTCAAGAAAGTAGGAGAGATGAAGAAATGTGAATAGGTAAAGATTTCCTATTTTGAAAACTAGATTCTTAGTCAAATAGTTGGGGCACAAGAAGCCTTTGAAACTCAAACAGTATTCTGTTCTCCCCATATTATCAACAATTACATAGAGAATCATAGAATCATAGAATAGTTTCAGCTGGAAGAGACCTTGAAGATCATCAAGTCCAGCTTTTGTCCCAGCCCTATCAACCTACTAAAATATGTCCCCCAATGCAATATCTAGCACTGGCCATGGGGGTTTTCGCCTAAATGCTGAGAGTTTTAATTGGTAATTTACCACACTGATACAAGAAAATGTGTTGGTTGTCTGTAGTGGACGGTTCTTAGGTAAGTGCAGTTAGCATAATCCCATTCTTAAAGAGAAAATTCTGCAGGGCCTCAGAGCAGATTTGGAAAATTGCTGCAGATCTTGCAGAGCTACCGCTTGCCCGTGGTGCCAGGGTAGCGTGGACTGTGGGCTAGCCAAGATCCACCACACAAAATGACTGTTTCTTTATAAGTGTTTAGAAGCCAGGCTCTTTTCCAAGCTCTTCCCTTCTGAACCATCATCGGTTCAGTGCCTTGTTTCTAAATAAGCATCCACCAGCTTACACGTTCAGATACTCAGTCGCAGATGGTCCAGAGACCAATCTATAATCTACCGAAGGAAAGCTGAGCTGATTTAATAATGGCCACTATGAAATATCAGTACAACCCACACTGAGTGGATTAGGGAATGGCCAACTGACAGCCCTCAAAAGCATCTGTCAGTGAGGAAATTGTAAGAGAAGAAGGATTTTATTTTTTTTCTAGTAGGTACACACAGACTTCTCTATGCAATTCTGTCCTCTTTGGCTGGGATGGAAGTCCAGCCCAGCCATGGCGTTCAGGCCATCAGCAGCTTCAAGTCAGCCAGGGGCTTGAGCTGGGAAAGTCAAAAGCTGGGATAGCTGACCTGAGCTGTATCACAGGTGTATCCCATCCCATAAATATCATCCTCATTATAAAGGGAAATGTTTGCTGTAGTTGGGGTTTCCTTTTCTTCCTCTCCCCTCAAAGGCTGCCATCCCTGGAGGGGCTTGCTTGCCATTCTGTCAGGGACTGTTCTTTTATTCATTGTGACTGCTGTACATTCACTGGGCTGAATATAACTTCCTGTACTGGATATTGGCATTGGTATTAGTTTTGCTCTTTTGTTTAATCCTTTTTCGTTTCAGCCCACGTGTCTTCTCGCCTCTTCCTGATCTCCCTTCCCTGCTGTGGAGGGATCATCGGGTGATATAGCAACTGCTATAGCTTAGCCCCAGATATGGTCTAAATGTAGATAAATTCCTACCAATTAAAAAAAAAAAAATCACTTCTGCTAGTATTTGTGCATGTCTGAAAACTGAAACCTGCACTGAAGAAGGTCTAAGGTAGAACTGAAATGTTAAGCCCCAAATTATGATGCAAAACCCTAATCTTGCTAGGGCTAAAGAAAATCTGACCTTAGAGCTTTCCAAGTGACAAAAGCTCTATTCTTTTCTAAAATTGCCCCTTTCTAATTACCTCTTATCTGTTTTCTACTTCAGGCTACTCAAGGTCTAGGAATCAGCACTGCTAAGACACAGTGATTACTCACAAAATGTAGGTACTTCTACCCACCCTATGCAAAACTTACTAAAAACTGTTTAATGCTATATGCCAGAGTTGCTCAACACTAAATGTCTGAGAGATTTGTCTGAGATAAGTCTATCTCAATGAATACTTGTAACATGACTAGTTTAGAGGTTTACTTTCAGTAAGGTGATATATTAGCATGACACGCTGTTTGTTGTTGATAGCTATGTAATTCTTTTTCAGTTGTCCTAACTGGAATCAAGGAAATGTGACTTCTTATGCTGTTTGTATTTTTTTTATAACTTTTGAAAATGTCTCATCCCAACACTGGTAAAAGGTCGCAAACTAATACTATCTAATACTGCGGTGGTGAGGCCTCAGGCTTATCTAATTTATTTTCAGAGAAAATACGCTTTACTCCCTCCTCATACAGGACAAATGGCATCACATAACCTAACAAACTCTGCGTACATTTTGCTATCTATTATACAACTTACTTTCAGAAATGGATGTTTGATTTTATATAATTGCTATACAGTTTATTCTTGTGATTATAGTGAAGTTTTGTCCAACTGTAAGTCATTAGGAGAACACATTCTCCGTAATGGTATTTTCTTTTTCAATAGGCCTTTATCTTTGCAAATTTTAAATTTATATCTGGTGTCTCCCTTAAATAAGGAAAGACTAAACAGTTATTGACATGTCTTTGTACCTTTCATAGGAAAGAACAGATGTTTAATTTTTATTCCAAATACTCTGAGGTTCTTCATCCGGGATGCAATAAAGATTTCAAAAGTTTTATTTACTGCTTATCTTTAACCTAAGGATCATAGATGCTTGTGATTTTCCTCAGAAATACTGAAACTGCAGTTAATAAATCCTGCATCTTTCCAATCTTATAAGTACAGTTTTATCACAATGAATAAAATTAAACCAAGCCATGCCAAATCAGGCTTAGAAGCAGCTTTTACTACTTACTTATGGTAGGGAGTTTGAAAAAAAAACCCCAAAACCTACTGTGAAGAAATCAGAGACAAGAAATGTATATAACTTGCTAGCAGCCATTAACAGTGATGCGATAGGCCTAATATCACAGAGTTATCTGTGCCGGAAACATCTTTCTAGTGTTCATTTTCAAGTAAGGCACAATGCTTATCGAGCATTTCACAAATACTTCCCTTATAGCCGTTCCACTTCATCAAGGAATATCTATATATCCTATCAAAACAGTTGAGTACACTTTTTATTATGTATATGTTAAGTTTTTACTGGATGGGAGAATGTCTGTCTTCAGATTCTATATAGTTTCATTTGCACATTTCGCATTAAGTCAAGAGACAAACAGAGGGGCTCATGAAGTCAGCATCAGTCATCAAAATCTTAACAGAGCATCAAGGGCTCCCTGCTCTTCTCCAGGGAATTGGCTGCCTGAAGTAGCAGAACTTTGCAGCAAGAAGCAGTGGAAGGTATGTAAAGGACTATTCAAATTCTTAATATTTTCCTGTTTGAGCCCTCTGTTTATGTAAGTCCGCACTTTCACAGAGAGTGGAGCGAATATAACAGCTTGCTGCTGCCAAAAGGAAGAGGTTTCACTCCCAGTGTGTCTTGTCCTCTGCCTTGTCCTGCCTGTAGAGCACTTTGAAATCCTTCACTGTCTCGATTTACTACACTGAGACGACAGAAAACTACCCAGATTTTGCACAGCGTTTTATGTCCTCTTTTTTAATGAGTTACAGAGACATGGAAATTGGGTACATTGTTAGAGCTGGCACAAAATAAACTGGGGGACCATGTGAGCAGGAGTAGGGAAGGGGTACAGGTAAAGGGAGAAGGGCCTTGTCTTTCTGGCAAGGGTGTGATGTGCCAACTCAAAAGATTTTCAGGCATGTAAAGACTGGGATCAGAGCTGATACCCCAGCAGGAAATGGGCTTCTTGTAGGTACTATGTCATGAAAGCTCAGTGGATGTTTTTCCCTACTCTAGAGTGCAAAAAAGAGCACAAAGTATTTAAACTTCCTCCTTCATCGCGTTTCAGAAAAATCACAACCTAAGAGTTAATTTATAACTCTGTAAACATAATTGTGATTTAATCAGTTGAGAATTAACTATATAGGTAACATCACTGAAACATGTGCTCTAGATTACCTCTTTTAGCACTTTTGTTACTTCAAAATCTAATAGGTATCTCAGAAATGCTAAAGAGAAACAGGAATAGTATGCACATGCCTAAAGACCATGAAGTAGTATAGTGCTGTAGTAGTATGATTCTAACAGTGTAAGGATGTTACATGGGACTGTAAGAGAAAATATTTTTCCTTAGATCAAATACTGTTGCTGAAATAATAAAATCCCTTTCTAAGGTGTCACCTAGAATACCTTGAAAGGGAAACAGCAGGTATCCACCAGCAATATTTGTGTTCAGCTGGAGAGAATAAACCCATCTATTTCCCATGTCACAAAGGCAAGTCAGAAATATTTTGTAATTCACTGTGTTAAAAGCAGCACAGAGAGCAATACATTTAGCAAGTTCTTACCATGGCCAGGATCTTGCAAGTAGGTCACAGTTTAACACCACTAATGTAATCTCTGTCTGTGCCTGAGGCTGGACTCTGATTATTGATTTTATGTCTTGTTCAAACTTGATGCTTACTACCTACTAGTAGGTAACTGAAAGCCTGAGATGGGACAGAGCTGAAAGGCTCTTGGCATCTTGTACTAGTTTCTTCAGGATTCAGTGAAGAAATCTACTTTCTAATCAGATTTATTCTGATTTGGAATGGCAAAGTTTGTCATGTATTGCCAGAAAGAACATGGATTACTTTCAAAAATTTTGACAAATATTTTTCAAGAATTTTTATCTTGGAGTAAATTCAAGAGGAGATGAGAGCACTAAAATTGGTATTTACTTTGTACCTGGTTCAATATGTGATGAGAATTTCATAGTCCAACTACATTTATCAGCAATTGGTGCTTAGTTTTGGTGACTGCTTAGCGTTATTTATGCTAAAGAACTGTGGTGCATGTGATTTTGCTATTCTTGCTGGCAAAGAGTAGAAAACAGTCTAATCCTCTATACCACATTTGTCATTTATAGTGGTGGGATTATTCTGACCATATGTCAGAGCTTGCAATTTTTCTTCAAATCCTAGTCCTTTTTTGGCCCTGTTTTTGGGAACAGGATGTCTGTAGGCATTAGTGATAGTGAACTACAGATGATTCTGTGGTTATTTCTAACTCGAGTGTTTCAATGATGCATTTGGATATATGGTGTCTCAGCTTCTATGACAGACAAGCTAAGGATAAAGATGTGAGGCTCTCAGCTTCAGAGTGGGGAGTCCCAAAGGTCTGAAATATTCTCTGTGATGCTGTCAACATTAAGGTCTGTACTTCAGTCACACAGGCTGTGAATATGGCTCTCTAGGCTATGCCTCAGGAAAGTACAGGCAAGTCCCAACCTAGGAATAGTGCATATTTGTCAGATTAAAATATTTCTGCCAAGTTTTTATGTTGTTGTTGTTGTTTCACAACAGCATCTAAGAAAAAGGGGCTGGAATTCAGTTCACAGAAGACGATACATAAATGCGGATATGATGTGTGCAATGTCTAAACTCCAGTTACAATGATGACCTACTCAGCACATCACTAGTGGAAAAAAAACAACAAACCAGCATTTACTCGGGGAGGACTAAGCTCTTCTCTTGACTGTCTTGTCTAGGTCTCTGTCTCTTACCAAGGGAGCATAGACACTTACAGACAGACAACTAAACTCAGGGGATTTAATCCTCCCCCTTCCGATGTAACCTTGCGAGACAGAGAGGAAACAGATGTAAAGAAATGCCCATGGTACAAAACTACTGCAAGCCAGTCAGATGGCTTTGAGTCGAGCTGCTATCTGCAGCAATAAAACTGCAGACCTCACCTCTGCCCAGCCAGCACGTGTCCTCCATAGCCCTGACCTGAAGGGACTGGCTCGGAGCTGAGGAAGCAGTTTCATTTTCCTTCCAATTCTCTGTTGAGACGGCCAAACCCACCCCAACTGTGAAAGTGCCTTTACGAGTCAGACAGGACCAGGATTTATTTTGCTCATTTGGTCATTGTTATCTAAAAACAAAAAAAATGAAGAAACAATGAACCACATGCAGCCCTGGCATGAGCAAGTACAGCCCGCACAAAATTAAGTACTAGCCTTCTCCTTGCAATTCAGTATGCATCCATTCATCAGTAGGCTTTGTCTTGTAGCCAGTTTTGCTAAGTGGCTTCTTTTTCAAATCAGTGCTATTAGACAATATAAAGTCATTTACTGAAGTCCCAATGTTATACATATACTCTGGATATACCTCAGCCACTAATCCTACAACCTTATTAAAAATTGTAATAGAAAAGAAAAAAAACACAAAAAATTCCCTAGAAAGCTTCTTTTTTATTGTTTTTGGGGAGGGGCAGTCATACACTCCTGATAATTTAGTGGTCAGATTTTATTTTTAATCCTTTGCAATTATTTGAAATTGGAAAGAACCTAGACCTATAAAATGTAATAAATCTGAGCATTATTTCTTGCCGCTATAAAGAGAAATACCTTTCTTGCTTTTGTGCATGTATAAATTTATAGTTTTCTGTGAATTTCCTAAAAGAAGCCACATTAGTTCAGTAATATCTCTCCTCCTTCTATAAAACGTGGATATTAACAGTCTCTGGGAATATTAGACTAACTAGAATTAGATCAAAATAATATAAAAAAGGAAATGCTCATTCTCTGACATCACAGAGTTCATATAATACATCCATTTTCTCTTCAAAAACTACAGCTTTTTAGTCAATTCATTTTTTCTGCTCGAATCTGAATCTAAAACCTAACCCAAAAGGGTTTGACAGTAATCACTGTTGCCAGTTTCAGAGTTGGATTCTGCAATTTTGTCCTTGATTTCCCTGAAAGAGGACTAGCACCCTTAGCACTCTTAGATGTGTGTGTGTGTATATATACATATATATATATATATACACATATATATGTTTGGTTAAATATATAACTTCTTAAGTTACAAGCGTTAGAAACAAGACTAGAATTTTCTTGTACTGCCCTTCATTATTGAATCCCTTCTGATTTGCCTTTTTCTATATTTATAGAACTTTCACATATGCATTGCTGAACATCTCTGCCTCTCTTAAACACCTGAGTTCCATGTTGTTGTTAAGCATGTATGCTCGGGTACCATTTGTAATTTGACATCCTAAGTTGACATGCACACTCTATCCTGGTGACCAGCAAAACGATCACAGATCTAAGACTTGATTCTCCCTCAGTCAAGGAAAGAGACTGCACCCGTTCATCAAACTGTTGACTTACAGCACAATTCCTTGGGTAGGTTCAGTATGAGCAGCCATTACACTTGTTCTGTTAAACCAGTTGTGGCAGACAGGCTGTTCACAGGTACACAGTGAAGGTGAAAGGTTAGCAACAAAATTCATAGCTACAGTAACAAAAACTTTGTGAGAAGACAGCTTTATTTCCACCATTCCATAGAAGAAATGAAAGCCAAGTTTCCCTAGGAAGATGTAAAGAACGCATCTCAAATATATATTTGTAGATTGGTATGTCAGAAACATTTACTAGACTAAGTGTTTTTCGAGTGTAATCTATTGCCAGTTTCCTGTCTCCTTTAAATACAGCAATGTTAAATTTATGTTTTGGACAAGTAATGTCACTTAAAAAAAAATAAAATTAAAAAGCAAACATGGGGAAAAAGAAGCATGGGGAATAAGCAGGGAGAATTAGAAGTCTATGTGCAGCTGGAGAACTATGATCTTATTGCAATTACAGAGACGTGGTGGGACAGTTCACATAACTGGAATGTGGGCCTTGATGGTTATGTTCTTTTTAGGAAAGACAGGCCGATGAGGCGAGGTGGGGGAGTTGCTCTTTACGTGAGAGAGCAACTGGAGTGTATTGAGATCCATCCAGGGGCAGATGAGGAGCAAGTAGAGAGTTTATGGGTAAGAATTAAGGGGCAGGCTAGCTTAGGTGATACTGTGATGGGTGTCTACTATAGACCACCTGATCAGGAGGAGGAAGTTGATGAGGCCTTTTACAGGCAGATGACAGCAGCATCTCAGTCCCAGGCCCTGGTTCTCATGGGGGATTTCAACTACCCAGATGTTTGCTGGAAGTCCCACACAGCCAGCCATCCTCAGTCCAGGAGGTTCCTCCAGTGCATCGATGATAACTTTTTGATGCAAATGGTGGATGAGCCAACCAGGAGAGGAGCGCTGCTGGACCTTGTGTTCACCAACAAGGAAGGTCTGGTTGAAGCAGTGAAGGTTGAGGGCAATCTTGGCTGCAGCGACCATGAGATAGTGGAGTTCAGGATCCTGTGTGGTAAAAACAGAATAGCAAGCAGGATCGCAACTCTGGACTTCAGAAGGGCCAACTTTGGCCTCTTCAAGCAATTGCTGGGGGAAACCCCTTGGGACAGGGAGCTGCAAGGTAAAGGGGTTCAAGAGAGTTGGTTGGCATTCAAAGACCACTTCTTTGAGGCTCAGGATCAGTGCATCCCATCAGGTAGGAAATCAAGAAAGAGATCCAGGAGACCTGCTTGGTTAACCAGGGATCTGCTGGGCAGACTCAGGTGGAAAGGGAGGGTGTTTAAATTGTGGAAGGAAGGGCTGGCCATTTGGGTGGAGTACAGGGCAGCTGTCAGGGAGTGCAGGGAGGCAATCAGAAAAGCTAAGGCCTCCTTGGAGCTAAAACTTGCAAGGGAGGTCAAAGACAACAGAAAGGGCTTCTTCAAATACATTGCTGACAAAACTAATAGTAGAGGCAATGTAGGCCCTCTGTTGAATGAGGTGGGTGTCCTGGAGACAGAGGACAGAAAGAAGGCACAGTTGCTGAATGCCTTCTTTGCCTCTGTCTACACTGTTGGAGACCGTCCTCAGGAGCCTCAGTCCCCTGAGGCCCCAGAGGAAGTCATGACAAAGGAGGAGTCTGCCCTGATTGATGAGGAGTGGGTTAAGGATCAGTTTGAACACTTGGACATTCATAAATCCATGGGCCCTGATGGGATGCACCCACGGGTGCTGAGGGAGCTGGCGGGAGTCATTGCTAGGCCACTCTCCATCATCTTTGGTAAGTCATGGGTAACAGGTGAGGTGCCTGAAGACTGGAGGAAAGCGAATGTCACTCCAGTCTATAAGATGGGCAGGAAGGATGACCCGAGTAACTACAGACCGGTCAGCCTCACCTCCATCCCTGGAAAGGTGATGGAACATCTTATCCTTGACACTGTCTCTAGGCATATCAAGGATAAGAAGGTTATTAGGAGCAGTCAGCATGGCTTTGCCAAGGGGAAGTCATGTTTGACCAACCTGATAGCCTTTTATGAAGACATAACCAGGTGGATGGATGGTGGCCATGCAGTGGACGTGGTCTACCTGGACATCAGCAAGGCCTTTGACACCGTCTCCCACAGCATCCTCATAGGTAAACTGAGGAAGTGTGGTCTGGATGACCAAGTAGTGAGGTGGGTCGAGAACTGGTTGAAGAGAAGAAGCCAGAGAGTTTTGGTCAATGGGGCTGAGTCTGGCTGGATGCCTGTGTCTAGTGGGGTCCCTCAGGGGTCAGTGCTTGGGCCGGTGCTGTTTAATATATTCATCAATGATCTGGATGAGGGATTAGAGAATGTTGTCAGCAAGTTTGCTGATGATACGAAATTGGGAGGAGTGGTTGACACACCAGAAGGCTGTGCAGCCATTCAGAGAGACCTAGACAGGCTGGAGGGCTGGGCGGGGAGAAATCTTATGAATGTTAATAAGGGCAAGTGTAGAGTTTTGCACTTGGGAAAAAATAACCCCATGTGCCAATATAGGTTGGGGACTGCCCTGCTGGAGAGCAGCGCAGGGGAAAGGGACCTGGGGGTTCTAGTGGACAGCAGGATGACCATGAGCCAGCAATGTGCTCTCGTGGCCAAGAAGGCCAATGGCATCCTGGGGTGTATTAGAAGGGGAGTAGCAAGTAGGTCAAGAGAGGTCCTCCTGCCCCTCTACTCTGCCCTGGTGAGGCCACATCTGGAATATTGTGTCCAGTTCTGGGCCCCTCAGTTCAAGAAAGACAGGGAGCTGCTTGAGAGAGTCCAGTGTAGGCCACAAAGATGGTGAAGGGAGTGGAGCATCTCCCTTATGAGGAAAGGCTGAAGGAGCTGGATCTCTTTAGCTTGGAGAAGAGGAGGCTGAGGGGTGACCTCATTAATGTTTATGAATATGTCAAGGGGGAATGTCAGGAGGATGGAGCCAGGCTCTTTTCAGCGGCGTCCACTGACAAGACAAGGGGCAATGGGTGGAAGCTGGAACACAGGAGGTTCCAGAAAAATATGAGGAAAAACTTTTTTACTGTGAGGGTGACCGAGCACTGGAACAGGCTGCCCAGGGAGGTTGTGGAATCTCCTTCTCTTGAGACATTCAAAACCCGCCTGGACGCGTTCCTGTGCGCTCTACTGTAGGTGATCCTGCTCTGGCAGGGGGGTTGGACTAGATGATCTTTAAGGTCCCTTCCAACCTTTAACATTCTGTGATTCTGTGATTCTGTGATTTGCATCTCTCTGTCCAGATGTGATTCAAGAGTGAGTTCAGGAATGAAGCCAGAGTGTTTCAGAAATTATGATGGTCTATGGGCTGGTCCTTCAGACACAACTCACAGAGGTGTCTCAAAGATCCAGATTCAGAGGGTGGATTAAGAACAATGGTCCGGAGTTAGCTAATAGTAAACACTGAGGGTAGGTGAGGATACATAAAACCTCATGCGTTTTATTTTTCTTCAGTAGCTACATGGCTGAAGGATTCACTAACTCTGCCTAGAAGTATTTTTGTCAAGTATCTAGAGGAAGAATCAGCTACTTTTACACATCTAGTTTGATCATATGAGCTTCATGCCCTGTATGTATACTCACAACAGTAATACGGTGCCATTGATTGCGCATATATGAATGCATAAACACAAATACACAGCTATATCTGTGTTAAGTGCAAGTTCGTAAATAAAGCTGAGGTCTCCTGTAAAGTACAGTGCACCTTGTGATTCTTGGGCTTTAAACCATGCCTTTTATTCAGATTACACACAAAAGGAGTTTGATTTTTTTTTTTAATGTTTATGAAAATGTAAGCTGGAAAAAAAAATCAGACTTCTACTAGTCTGGAAGCCCTCAGTTGCATACGGTGGCCATTAGCAGTGCTCTTCTTTGTTGTCACAGATGTCAGTTGTCCCTTTGTGGAACATAGATTAGGTCCCATTAGTTTGTTTATTCTTTACATATATCTACTGCACCAAGGTCCTGTGTATTTGAAGACTAAATTGTGATTAAATGCAGTCCCTGAAATCAGAAGATTAGAAATGCTTATTTCATTAATTTTTAATAAGCTGATGTTTTGATAATGGTTGTGCTGCAAGGCATTGCAGACATACATAATGAATGCCAAATATTAGATGATTCAATACCTAAAAAGAATCCATATAATTTAAACTATTGATAACTGAGTTATGCTGAGAACAAATCCATGGTCAGTAATCATCTTGCACCTTTTCATCTGTCCATGTATCTATGATTGCCCTTGATTTCACTGCACAGAACATCTCTCATTCATGAAGGAATACAGTCCTATTAAAAATTAACTTAGAAGCATATTTAAAATTTAAACATGTTCATAAATTAGGGTTGCAATGATACAAAACTTGGTGAAAAGTTTTGCTAAGATATAAAAAACAGTTGAATGCAGAGATCTCTCCTTTTACCTGTTCAGCTGTAAATATTTCCGGTGGCACTATCAGCAGACCAGCAGATCTCTGGAACCGAAAAAATTAATGCTCTGCTGTTGCTCCTGCTGTGTTTGTCATGAACCATCTGCACAGCAAATAATGACTTTTTTGTCACTTTGTCCACAAGACTTCAGGATTAACTGGTATTCTAAAAGTGATTTCTCTGGTATTAGTATAAATAGATAAGAGGAGGGGAAAACACCCTTGGTTCCCTCTCCCAGTGGGCTTTTATCTTTCCTCCACCAGAAACCAGAATGCTGAACGGGAGCCAGGACAATGTCAAGTTAACCTGAAAAACTTCCAGTTCTTTGTCATCCTGTGAACAGATGATTTTCAAGTTTGTAAGAATGGCCCACAACAACAGAAGAGGTTGGTTGTGCCAAGTTATTTCATTTATTATTAGCTTGAAAACAGCTGCTGAGACAAAACCAAGCTTTGCTTTTGTCTTTATATTACCTGACATATAGGACTTTACATAATGTGACTTAGAGTGCTGAGCAGAATGAAAAAGATACAGATTTTTACTGGCTGAACATAATGCCAAAATTTTAAACTATAAATGAGATGTATATGACTATAACTGAGATGTATAGAAAACAATACCTTCAGCTGGCTGTGTGATATATGAATTTTAGGTTTGCTTACAAACGCAGCATAACATAATAGAGTGAGGAGCAAGAGTTTACATCCTGGTGACGATTATACAAATTAAATGGTTTCTTGTAAGGAAAAAAGCTCAAGAGTTTACACCACTCTAAACTGGGGATTTGGGGCTAGTTTTTGTCATTCTGCATATATTAAGTACTACAGTAATTCTGAGATGTCTTCCATGGGTCTTCACATGGCCCCTTCACCAAACATGTTCAAAAGCATTCAGGCAAAATGTTTATAAGAAATCTGCATTATAATCACGTAAATGCAGATGCTGTGAGATTTCTGTTGCTTTCTGTGGCAGGCTAGGATAGAGCAAGGATGACCTCTTCCTGTTTTTAATGTAATTCTGATTCACAGTATCACAGTATGCTAGGGATTGGAGGGGACCTCAAAAGATCATCTAGTCCAATCCCCCTGCCAGAGCAGGAACACCTAGATTATGTTACACAAGAAGGTGTCCAGGTGGGTTTTGAATGTCTCCAGAGAAGGAGACTTCACAACCTCCCTGGGCAGTCTGTTCCAGTGTTCTGTCACCCTCACTGAGAAGAAGTTTCTTCTCAAATTTAAGTGGAATCTCTTGTGTTCCAGCTTGATTCCATTACCTCTTGTCCTATCATTGTTTGCCACCGAGAAGAGCCTGGCTCCATCCTCATGACACTCACCCTTTATATATTTATAAACACTAATAAGGTCTCCCCTCAGTCTCCTCCAAACTAGAGACACCCAGCTCCCTCAGTCTTTCCTCATAAGGGAGATGCTCCACTCCTTTAATCATCTTAGTTGCTCCTTTCCAAAAATTGTTAGGTTAAAGATTTGAGGAGGGTGGAAAAGTGAGACCAAAACTGTCAGAACAGCAGCATTATATTGGAATATTCAAATTAGTGCTAGCTGAAAGAGCAAATAGTATCTCAAACATGAGAAATTAGAATTAAAAGTCCTATTTTAGCTTCTTACAAGAATATTGGGAAAGAGACACATGTTGTCTTGCCACTGCAGAGCATATTCTAGTGATTAGAGCAGGATGGTCCCTGGTTTGATCAAGTTTTTTCTCTAAAAAGGTATAACTGCCTCTAATGAAGGGTGCAACACACATTGTTATGGCACATATTGGCTTAATTTAATCATAACATATTTAAAATGCTTTTCTAAATATTACCAAATGATAAATATCATAAACTGAGGGGGCTTTTCTCCCCAATGTCTTCCTACAACTGTCTTTTTTAATGTTTTTTCTTTATCTAAGCTAGAGAGATTCTGTCCTGACCATAATGATCTCAGGTGACACCATGCCAAATCCTTTCCCATTGTATCTGAGGTGACATGACAGTGCATTACGCAGTGAAATAAAAGTTACCACTATTGTGACCTGATGAAACCTATAAAGAATATTCAGATATTATAGATATTTTTCTGACTTTTAGTCTTCTTCCGGATAAAGTAGAATACTTTGATCCATCTGGTGCTATCTAGAGAGTAATAGGATGACAAAGTACTCTCTCAATTTTTCTATAACCCCAACAGACAATGATAAAAAACCCCATACTTTGTGGGCGTTTTGATGTACTTCTATAACAGGATTTAAATGCACTGTAAAGTAGAAGCGTTTATACTTCAATTTTTTGCATAAATTGATCGTAACTAGGAAAAGAAGTGACTTTGTTTTAAACCATAAAGCTATAGCTGTGTATTTTAATCTGATGTGGACCTTTTTCAAAATCAGCTCATATCAGTTGAAGGCTGATCCATTCAAACATTATCCACCTCAGTGAGCCTACAGGCTTTAATGGGGTCGTCTGAATAAGGTGACCATTTCAAGGTGAACCGTGGTTAAAGCACCAGGCTGCAGATCTATGCAATAAAGCTCAGGTGCACAAACAGTAGAAAAGCTATAGGATAATTTTGTCTTCCTAATACACATGATCATAAAATCTTTTTGTATCACCTGAAAATTTCAACCTTGTTTATTAATACAGCTGAACCAGAAAATATATGCAGAGACTTTTTTTTTCTGACCTCTTTCACACTGACTTCACAATGATCTTAATTTCAAACACTTTAATTGTATTACTTCTGGTTTTCCTCATTGTAGATGGTCAGACCTAAAATCTTACTATCCCTCAAAATAAATTGCTCATTATTTTAACAGCTTCCTGCAGTCAGAGCTTCTCAGCTCTTCTCAGCATGTATCACATTTCTATTTCTTAAGTTAGAAATGTAAAGCTGTTGGGAGTCTAACTGATTTAACATCCAGATTTGCTTAGAAGAAGTAAAGACGATTTTATGTTTTGCTTTTCACTGGTGATATGTGGTCTTTTAGCTTGTTCAACTATATTTAGAAGGACTTATCAGGCACCATTACTGAGAAGGGAAGCACAGACTAAGACTAAGACTCGAATGAGGCAATAGAATTTTTTTAAAACCAGCAAGCTGCTTTGCTGAACCAGAGCCATTGTGCTGCTGAGAGTTCCTCTGGAGCGGGCGGGCACCTGTTGTCCTCAACACAGGCTCGGATCTCACTACACAGGCTTGGATTCTAAAGCCCTGAGTGGGCAGTCTAATCCCTGAAAACAGCTATGTGCATCCTTAAGTTCAGAACAAGCAGTCCCTCTGAATTACTGCATGTTTGGAAAGATGCTGAAAATTTAAAGTGTTTTACAACGTTGAAGGCTGGATGATGAATCTCTGAAGAAATTTAGTGTTTTATCCCCTAATTATGCAATTTCAGCAGTATCTTATTTCAAGTGTGAAAACCGAATTATAAATTATAAAACTAGATATGAAAAGGGAGGCCAGGATATTTGAGGAAAGCTGTAAAAATTGAAAAGCTCTATTCATTACTACTTTTCTTGGAAACATGAAAATAAAAAGCAAATACATATTCATATCACCTGAAAACATAAATTAAGTTTTTGCATTATTTTGGTAAAATACAGCAATTTAACTCTAAATTTGGCATTTGTTACACCAAAATCCTGAGAAAGATAAGGCTACATTTTTCTGAGCATTTGACCTGTAAATTGCCTACATCCTAATAATAGGGATTTTCTGGGAAAAAAAAATAATCTGAATGGTTTTGAATTTCTTAATAATTTCTGTGTGAACAATTCTTCTAGAAGAATGCCTTCACCTTAGCCAAATCATTTCTACATTACACAAGAGTGAACGATACCCTTTCTACAATGAGTTCCATCTCCCTCCCCCTTGTTTCAGGCAAAGCCTCCACACGGGTTCAACTACAATTTTAGTCTCCTGTCTTCAGGGACTAAATTAAGAGCCTTGTCATCCTAAACTCTCTCTAAGCCATTAGGGAAAGATAAGAAATTCCACAGGGTAACCCAGGCGTTACATGATTACAGAAGGAATCTGTCCTGGGTTTAGCTGAAAACCCAGTCCTGTTTAGTGAATTTTACTTTCCAGTTTAGTGTCTTCTCAAAGGCTGCACGTTCTGAAGTCAGCAGCATGTTTGTGCAGACAGTGTGCGCTACTGGCAGTGATAACACCTGATGTTTACAGTCACTGCCTGGGACTGGTATGTAGAAAGGCTCTTGCTTATACTTATTCCTATAGTGACCAAGGCCACTGCTGGCTCTTGTGTGCCACGCTGGGGGTGCTGGGTAGTAAGAGGGGGGCACAAGGAAGTAAAAGGTGGCACCTCCGGGGGGTAATAGACAGGACAGGTGACCAACGAGAGTATTCCATCCCATATACGTCATATTTAGTATAAATTGAGTGATCACGAGAGTTTCGGCCCTTTTTTCTCTTTTCGGCCTTTTTGCCCTTTTGTTCGCCCTTTTCGCCCTTCTTTTCTGCAATGGCCGGTGTCCAGAGAGGACTCCATCTGACCTCCTGATTTTGATCCGGATCCTGAGTTCCCGAATCCAGCTCCCTGTATCCAGCTCCCACCGCTGCTGAGCCTGGGGTTTCCCCAGTGCCTCCTGCTCTGCAGCACCAGTGGTGATTTCTATCGGGGGAGGGAGTCGGGTTTGATATCGGGCTACTATCTATAGTTGTATATAGTTCTTTACTTTTATCTTTTTACCATTATTTCTGTTACTTTCATTAAAGCTGTTCTAGTTCGTTTTTTCTCCTCTAATCTGTAAGTCTCTCTGCCTCATTCCCTTTTCTCTTCCTGTTTGGGGGGGGAAGGGGGGGTTAGAGAGCGTCTGTCCGTGTTAGTGGCCGGCCCAGCCCTAACCTGCGACAGAATCCTAGAGAATGAAATTCTTAATGCAGATACCTACAGCAAGGTAGGATTAATCCAGGCCAGACAACCTACAAGAGGGTCTACTATTAAATAGTGGTGCTAGAACACATCCGTAAATTCCAGCTACCACCAAAATGTTACATAAAATTCTTTCAGAAATAAATGAATTTTTAACAAAATGGATAATAACAGCTCCAAGACTTGGTTCTGTGTAGCAGCAACTATTTGAAGCAAGAGAAAAATACATAATGGAAATCTGCATGTTCTCTGCCACAGCAATTCAGTGTTGTCCTGAGCAGCTGCAGAGTGGATCTAAATGATGTAGGAAATGTGTGTGTTGAAAATACATGTTGAAGTGAAATAGCTACTCTACCTACATCTCTTGAAACACATACAATCTTCTCTTTTTAGTTCCACATGCAGGATCTCCACTAGAGGAATTGGTACACACTATGGAAGAGAATCTAATAAGCTTAGCAAGGAAACAAGATTATGATGTCTTAACTGATTTGAAGAGATGTTAAGTGCTCCTTCTGAGTACTTAATACCTTAGACATAGTCTCCAACTGACGTATTTTTGTCAGCCAAAGGTAGGATGAGGAAGTGCGTCAGTGTTTAATTGCCATTTGATCTCCTTGTTCTGAGAGCACCTGCTCTCAGAACAAGTGCAATACTGCTTGTGCAAGCTGTAGCCACACTTTGGCAATCTGGCATGTCAATACTGCTAAACTGAGGAAGTGTGGTCTAGACTATCGGATAGTGAGGTGGACTGCGAACTGGCTAAGGGAAAGAAGCCAAAGAGTCGTGGTCAATGGGGCAGAGTCTGGTTGGAGGCCTGTATCCAGTGGAGTCCCTCAAGGGTCGGTACTGGGACCAGTATTATTCAATATATTCATCAATGACTTGGATGAGGGACTAGAGAGTACTATCAGCAAGTTTGCTGATGACACCAAGCTGGGAGGAGTGGCTGACACGCCAGAAGGCTGTGCTGCCATTCAGCGAGACCTGGACAGGCTGGAGGGTTGGGCGGGCAAAAATTTAATGAAATATAACAAGGGTAAATGTAGAGTCTTGCATCTGGGTAGGAACAACCCCAGGTTCCAGTATAAGTTGGGGAATGACTTATTAGAGAGTAGTGTAGGGGAAAGGGACCTGGGAGTCTTGGTGGACAGCAGGATGACCATGAGCCAGCACTGTGCCCTTGTGGCCAGGAAGGCCAATGGCATTCTGGGGTGTATCAGAAGGGGGGTGGTTAGTAGGTCGAGAGAGGTCCTACTGCCCCTCTACTCTGCCCTGGTGAGACCCCATCTGGAATACTGTGTCCAGTTCTGGGCCCCTCAGTTCAAGAAAGACAGGGAACTGCTGGAGAGAGTCCAGCACAGGGCAACTAGGATGATTAAGGGAGTGGAGCATCTCCCTTATGAGGAAAGGCTGAGGGAGCTGGGGCTCTTTAGTTTGGAGGAGACTGAGAGGTGACCTCATTAATGTTTACAAATATATAAAGGGTGAGTGTCATGAGGATGGAGCCAGGCTCTTCTCGGTGACAACCACTGATAGGACAAGGGGTAATGGGCTGAAACTGGAACATAAGAGGTTCCGCGTAAACTTGAGAAGAAACTTCTTCTCAGTGAGGGTAACGGAACACTGGAACAGGCTGCCCAGAGAGGTTGTGGAGTCTCCTTCTCTGGAGACACTCAAGTCCTGCCTGGACACGTTCCTATGTAGCATTATCTAGGTGTTCCTGCTCTGGCAGGGGGATTGGACTTGATGATCTTTCAAGGTCCCTTCCAATCCCTAACATTCTGTGATTCTGTGATTCTGTAATACACTGCTGCTGTAGCAGATATATGACTGTACATGTCTGTAACACATGAACCCATGATAAGGACTATTAGGAAGCAATCTCATGTACTAGAGTCAGAATCACCCTCACTACCCAGCTGTTTGATCTCTGGCTTCTGCTTGGTCTCTGCACCTCTCTCTCGACCTGTTCCCTTACAGACTTCTTGAAAAGGGTTGTAGGGATGCCACAGCACATGATTTGGCTCCCTCGATAGTGCACAGCAGCTATCACAATTTCTTCTACATACAGCAGAACATCTTAAACTTACGCAGAAACTTAAACTTAGAGGAGGGTATTAGAATAAAGTAGGAAACTGGTGGCTTTCCCAGACTTGTCTGTCTGCTCCTCTACCAATTGGATGTGAAGTATTTGATACCAGCATTGAGTAGAAAGCCATTCTGACGCCAAAGTGAACCAGGCAGGTAGTCCCAGGAGCATGATGTTAAACAAAGATAGGTTTTGCCAGACAAACCAAGTAAAGCAAACAAACGAACTCAAACTGACAGCCCTCATGACACTAACTTCTAAGTTTTGAGAGTTAATCATGCTACATTTTGACAGATCACTGATGAAATCTTTCAGATTTGGCTTGTCAGTCATTTATTAGGGGACATCTAATGAATAGCATGTAAAGTAGACTTGATAAGTATAGTGCTTGCTGACAGTTCAATTTAAAAGTGAAGGATGTAGAAAATTCGCTCCAGAGCAAGTGTCGGTTTTTCCACAGGAAAAGTTTATTCAGTGTTCACAGTCTGCACAGGTCTGGGAGGGGTGTCCCTGTCTATGTGACCCAGAAGGCAGTGGGGGTACTGGAACTGTTAGTGAGGCTCTTCTTGATTCAAGCACTCAAGAGAGAGACAGGCAAATATTACCTGAATTATGACATTCTCATATTAATTTCCTTACTTATAAAAGTAAAGGATAGACCCTGAGGCATTTGTATTTAAAAACTGCCTTTCTTGTAATTTTTTTTATTTACTTGTATTTTATTTACAGATAAGATTGATGAGAGGAACTACTATTCACATTAATTTAAGGTATCTTTTTTTTTGCCCAAAATAATACAGCACGTAAATCAGAAAATTGAGCATAAAATTTACAATATAAAATCGCTTTTTTATAAAATGTTTCTTATTTACTTTGGAAACAAGGTCTGACAAAAATCCTTTCTGAATGTTCAAAACCTTAAGGAAAAAGACTGAAGTAGATCCAAGGAAGACTCAATCATTATTTTTTATTGGAAGGTATATCTCTGCATACGTAAAAATACAGCATTGCTAAAGCAGCATAGTAAGAGAAAATACAGTGCAAAAAGAAGAATTTACATGAGAAATGGCTCAAACACAGATTTATTTATTTTTTAAAACTATATATTCTGAAGGAATGTAGTTTTTGTGAAGGAACAACAGGTTTTCACTTGCAGCCTTCTAAAATTAGAAGACTGACCTATGCTGGATAAAAAAAATGGAAACTCAAATATATTTTACAAATATATCAGCCAAACAGGATTTAACTGGATGAAATGTCACACTCAGGGATGGTTGCGACTAAGATTAGATTGAGTGTTCACTGATGAGCAAGCTAACACTACGAAACTTTCATCTCTATTCACATGGTCTTTTCCATACCTTTTGATCTTTTACCTGTTACTTGATAGTCTTATTATGGTTAGGAATTCAGATTTATTGTTGTCCTTCATCATGGCATGAGATCAGGTTGATGATAGAGGACAGGAAGCAGATTAAGAGCACTGTAGAATAAAAGGGGCAAATGAAAAATATGGAAGGCATTTCAGCACAGCTTGAATTTTCCTGAAATGCATCAGACCATGAGGAGATACTTACAGAGAAGCAGATCAGCAGAAGAGCGTGAAGCCCTTCCACTTTTTTTTTTTTTAAATTTATACCTTGAGCTTTATAACTACTAGATTACATAGTGTAGTCTCTGTAGAGAGAAGTCTCTGTAGACTTCCTAAGAGGAAGAGTTGCATGGTTTTCAGATAGTGGTAGGAAGTTGTAAAGAATATTAGTCTCCTACAAAGCATGAATCTTTGAAAGGTATCTCTTTCATACGAGGAAATATAGAAAAGAGAGAAACTTCCAAAGCTTGTGTGGCTTTGAAACTGTTGTTTCAAATGTGGACAGTTAATGACAAACGTGGCTAGTCAATGACATTTGAAACTATTGTTTCAAATGTCATGCTGGAAGGTTGGATACATGCAAATTCTGTGATTCTAGTGGTTATTAGAAACTGAATAAAACCTAAATTTCAACCATGATTAGGAAAAAAAAAGTCTGTTAGATGAGTCAATATTAAGTAAAATGAATAGTGGCCACAGTAAGGCTTTCCATGAAAAACAGACAAGAGAGAGTTCAAGTGACCTCTATCTGATGGTTGCACACATCCATGTCTTCTGCAGAAACATCACCCCTGCCTACTGTCAAAAAGTAAACAGGTGAGGCCCTGTAAAAATCAGTTATTTCTTTAGAGTTAAATCTGTTTGTGAAAAATATTGCTCAGAAATATATGACAAATAAATTCTCCAACAGCAGAATCTATATATGTCTCCTACATACATTAGAAATTCATAGAAGTAGCTGCTTCTACTCTTTGCAAACCTATAGATAACTTTCTTGAAAATGAGCAGTTAAGAGGGACATGCACTCAAGGGAAATAAAAAACTAAGCCTTTAAAAATTCTTTTTGAAAAGGAATACACATAAGAGTGTATAAAGAAGAGTCTATATGAACTCAGTTTTGAAAATTTCATTATTGTTCAATGACAGCAAATACTAAAATAATGTCTACCTGGTGGATTTTTTTATTATTAAAAATTAACAGCGGTTCTTTATGAACTTTGTTCTTTTGGGTTTATAAACTTTAAAAGGCAAATTATGCAAACCCACAGGTTTATGATGTCTAATTTTAGTAGTTGTGGTTTAACATTGGTTTTGGGAGCTTACATTGATATGTAATAGAATTAATGTGCTGAACTCAGTGTCAATAATATTGGTTTGGTTGAATGCTGTACTTGGTGACATGGGTGCTTTCTCGTAGATCTTTATTCACAGGATAAATTTCAAACATGTCCAGAAAGGAAGGCATCTCCAGAGCTATTGATCTTGGAAATGGTTAGAACTATATAGAAAACCAAAAAGCAGCTGTATAATTTCCTCCAAAATGATCAAAAAAGTCCAGTAAAAATTACAATGCTCACAGAAAAATAAAAATAAAATCGAATGGACGTTAGCAGCCAGTGTTGTAAGGATCCATGCAGTAATTTTAAAATCCACCAACTTCACTGCCTGAGGCTGTTGTCAAAGCACAATTTCATTTGCAAAAACAAATACTTTAGACAGATAGCTAGATCTGTAACATCTGTGACAATCCGATGACTAAAACAAAAAGGAGTGAGATATTATATGGCACTTAATCAAACTTACCAAGGGTAAAACATACTTCCCTACTTTGTTACTTTAAAAGGACTACAGAATCTCCCAAATTTTTTACAGCAAACATGTTTCTCATCCTGAATTTTACCACTCTGAGGGACAAACTCTTTGTCACATCTTGCCTTCCGCAAATGGTTGTTGTACTAGAAAGAAGAATCAGACTAACATTGTTGGTTGCTGATGCACTTTTGAAAAGCTAATCAGATGAAGTAGTTGGCAAGGAGGTGGCTGTACCCCACCTCTTCTGAATCAACAGTGGGTCTGGACATTTTAGACAGCTCAGACTGGTGGGACTGTTAAACTCTTCACTGATCCCGAGACATCTGTTCTTTCTTAGATGCTTGGCTACTGTGACTTGATCACAAAACGGGGAATTGAGATGAATGCCAGATTTGGGATCAGGGAGTTTATTTTGCTTTTGTCCCACTTCAGACAGGTAGGAACCATGGAACCCACAACAAGACGAGAGAGATCTCCCTCCTGACCTGTCTTTCCAGGGCTCTGGCCCTGACAGCACTGCAGTCTCCTGTGCGGAGACTGCAGAACCCCACAGCTTGGTCTTCTGAAGAATGAAATGGTTTAGATCAGCTTAAGTTTGGTTCTGTCCAGGAGTGACACACCACATATCACACAGGTTGAGCCTGAGCGTATGAAAAGTGTCTGTGGTGCCTGTCATCCCAGCTTTTAGGATATCTTGCAATCCTAGCATTGCTAGTGTGGTTATGTATAGCAAAGGAGTGTGGGGGACACACATGGAATCTACCACAAATGTAGGAAATACTACTCAGAGGGTTGAAACTATTACTCCTGGCTACTTTATGCACATTTTTATTTCTAGTTATTAATGGCAAATAGTCATTGACACAAGAAATTTGTGCAGAGTAAAATTCTTGAAAAATAAACATTCTGTTCCTTAGCTTCATTGTGGTAAAGATTTTAATCATGAAAATCACCACTGTGTGGCCTATAAACAGTAAATTCAGTTAACAGGAGTGTAGAACAAGTCAGAACACTGAATAAATGTTTTCCTTTCATACTTACCTCCAAATTCAAACCTAGCAGTAACTGCAAGTTCACCATCTTATAAGGGCTATCATAGAAAAAAGTCCAAACTAATACTTACCATATTTCAAGTTGTTCAAATGCATACTAAGATACAGATGTAGTGGACTGACAGACTAAATTATTCTTTTGTTACTCTCAGCCTGCATTCCCACAATTCTCAATAATGATGATTATTGGGTATTTTTAAGACATTTTCCCCAACAGTTTAAAATGCATATACACATATGGTACTGGAAGACACCCCTTTCAGTCTTCATATTCTGCAAATCCTCTTTGGTCCTCTGTTCTAGTCTGTCTCTGCTCACACTACGGTCACACCAACTCACTCAGATATCCAGACAATTTAAGGAAAGCCATACCAGAGTGTATACCTCTTTTGCCCAGATTTGTAATCCAGAATTTTTAAAAATAATTAAACATACCAGTACCTAATTCCCCATTCAGCAGCTTCAGTCATTTGCAGCCAACAGATTTGCTTGTGGAATAAACAAAGCCATTCAAATAAATATGGCTTTAGAGTTTAAATGACTTTATGTGGACACTGCCAAGCAGCTAAATATGACACATTGTTTGTTTCTGGTTTTAGACCTGTTCCTGTCACCTTTCTGGTTTATTTTCAACAATGAAGTTCAGCTACTTTTTTACCATGCTGGGTGTTACTCATATGTGGTTACATTGCTCTACTATCTCTCCATAAAGCTGTCTATGTGGGTTTTGTAACAAAACCAAAAAAAAAGGTCCAGAGATAAATGATTTAGACTGTACAGCTCTTGGAAGCTGGTCAGCCTTTGCCTGGAGAAAGATTAAAAGAAATGCATCTTGCTCTGAGTAGCAAGTGAGAAGGGAAAGAATCTACCTCTGAGAAGTAACATGTTATCTAAACTATGGATCAGCCTGAGACAAGAGCTTGAATAGAGGTTTCAAGATGCAGCTTAGGAGGAATTTGATAGATTTCACACCATTGGCTGAACAATTTATCTTCTGCCAGCCAAAACCATGTTTGTAAGCTGTACTGCCTGGTGACTGATGACGCCAAGGGCAAACAATGAGTAGAGAAGAGAAGAGATGTAAAGAAGCCCTGCTGGCATAATGAGGAGAAACAGTCCTTCATCATCCTATCAGGGCTACTGCTCTGGGAGTTATAAATCACTGTCATCTGCCTCACAGCCTGGGATAAGCACAGCACAATAAATTCATTAAAATAAAGCATTCAGAGTGTTTCATGTATTTTTACGCAGTAACAGGTTTGTTTTCCTGACAGCTTTACAGAAATGCCTGTTTTCTTGGAATGTAACCATGCAGATACAAACTGAGCTGTGCTCATGATACACGTTAATATCTAAGCAACAATAAATGAGAAGCACACTTTATTTGATAGTGTAAATCAGTTTCAATACCATTTTGAACTAAACAGTGCTTTTTCATTGTCTCTATGCCAGACTCAGAAGACAGGAGCACTCTACTGGGTCTCATTTCCTTTTGAATAATTTAAAACAAATGAAGAGTAGTTTATGATTTGCAGCAGTTTGAACCTATCAAACTAAGTTTAATAAGAAAGTTAGTGACTCCAATTGTGCGTTTTGCCATCAGGATATTATTAGAAATGAAACTGTAGAAAGGGCTATGGACTTTCAAATTTCGGTGTTAGGAAAGAATTATTCTTTGATAGAATTCATATCGCACCATTACTTTTTATATATATTATTCCAGGATAGGTGAATGGTGTTAAACATGACAGAAAACCAAGGCCCTTTGTCCAATACTCCCAACTAAAAAGCTGTAAACCCACACTAAAAAGACCTAGATAACATGATTACATATATGACAGATTAGGAAGCATCATAACAATTAAATGTAATCCAAAGTCTCTAAGGACATAGTATACTATTTCACTTAGAACCATAATAATAATTATTTTTTCAACCTTGCACACAAAAAAAAAAAATAGAAATATTAAATTATGAATTTATGAAACTATGAAATAAGAAATTGGTTCTTGTCCCCTGTTGGACACTAAACTCTGAGAGATGCTCTTTGTGACCCCCCCCTCCCCACTCTTCCAGGGGAGGATAACAGGGGAACCAGGGAGAGAGACTTGGAGGCTGAAAAAAGTTGAAGCCATTGAAGGAAAATTAAAATAATACTAACAATAACAATGAAGATATTAAACTATATACAGATATTATACAAGTATACAAATATATTCAAAGATAAAAGAGAATGTTAATATGGAAACTCACATCCTCCAGATGATAACTAGGTCCCGAGTGGAAAATTCCCAGACTAGACTCAGCAGCAAATGGTAGCACGTGAGCCCAGAGTCCTGATGACAGTCCAAAAGAAACAGAAAAAGAAATGTTGAAGTTGATGTGCCATTTCCACCTAAGGGTGCAGGAAAAGACAACCTGTCCCGACCAGTCGTGCTCCCCTGCAGAGTGAAAACAGGAGGCAAAACCACCAGCAGCACAGGGAGAGCTGACAAACAGCACTAAAAGACCCTTAGGTATTATGGGCCAGATCTTGTAGACTAACACATGCAAAATTTCTAAGAATTTCAGTACTGCATGTAATTTACAGATTCGGTCTTCTGTTATTACCAAGAAAACTCTTCACTAAATGTAAATGTTTGGAGTACTAAAGAAAACTTGAGTCGAAGACTTTTAATTTTAGGAACAACGATTTAATCAAACCTACCTTTACAGAAACATGAACTTTTCAAACACACTCAGCTGCATCAGTGTCACCAATCTGATCAGAAAAACTTCCTTTAACCAAAACAGAAGGCACATCAGGGAGATTGAATTGATTCTCAGTCCACCCCTTTTAAAAATTACTGTTTGACCATATATTTAATATTTTAAAAGAGTAAATAAAGTAGAAGATTAAGAAATGTAAAATGTGGGTTAGCTTTAAACATTTATTTCATCCTATTCTCCAACAGGGTCTTTTAGATAGTCCGTGTCATCTTTCCTTCCTAGGAGTTCTCACAACTCAAAACCTCACATTTTTACATTAGTCGTCTATGTTATTCTTGTATTTGTAGCATCTACCTGTTTCAAATTTAGCATCTCAAAGCTGCTTTAATACCAAATATTATTTTCTCATTTGCTTCTTGCAACTCTATTTAGAGAATACACAAACATTTGCACAAGCTTATTCATTCAGCTTATTCATTAAAAACCTCTGCTGACCTGCACTGAAACACGAAGTAATGCAGGCTTCAAGAGCACACAAGAAAAGTACTTATCTTTCAGATAAACTGTGCAAAATCACCCAAAGTTTTAGGAGGATTAGATGAAACCGATTATCTCATAAGCAGCGAATTTTTTACTGCCTACTTTGTGTCGCTGTATTTTTATTTAGTTACTTCAATTTTATCTTGCTCTAATTGTTTTAATAGCAATGGAAATAACATTGCTAATAAACTGCTAGCCCTGGGCTTTAGATTACCTGTGTTCCCAGAGGACCTTTAAAGTTCAAATATAGGCACATGCTCTGAAAAATCTCTAAACACCATGTACCAGGGGCCACAAAGTCTGGCACAGAAGTGTTTAAACAGAGAAGGGTGCAGGACCACGGGTGCATTATATGGTGCAAGTGCTTGAGTTAAACACTCTTTCTGAAGGGATGGTGGAAGTCACCAAAATGTATTTATTGACTAAACGCTCCTCCTCTCCTTCCAGCGAACCCAACTCTGAATAAATGGCAGCAATAAACTGAAGCTTCAGTCCACAAGTGCAATTTTGTCATAACTGGCTAAAATCTTAACACCTCTAGACGTCTGTTGTACACAGAGCCTACAAAGGTGCTCTATAGCCTAGCACAACAGAGAAGCATCAACTCATCCCTTTTCAAACAAACGTGAAGTATGATGAGAAAGCTGCATATATGGTTTTGTGATGAGTCTCTTCTGAGAGCAGAGCTCAAAATTCCCCTTGGTATAATGATGCCTCATGAAAGTCCATAGGCCAAGTCACGTAGTGGGCAAAAGCAGTGTTGGGTGGAGAGTGGGCAAAAGTGGCGGACACACAAATAGTGCAAGGGAAAGGGAGGTGAGAAAAAGATATCTGTATCTTCTAAATCACTCTAACTAAGACGCACAGTCATTGCAATAACTACTAATAAGCAGGAGAACTGGCATGGTTGTGTCACTTTGAATTAACCAGATTCAAAGTTGAGAGAGTTAATCTAAAATGTGGTCAAAATATGTGGAAATTTTCAAATATGGGGAGATTGATGACATTGGTGGGAAACTTACATAAGAAGAATATCCTTAGACCTTCTATGAGTTATAGATATTGTGCAACAAAGAGAAACTGGTGAAGGTTCTACACTGCGAGTCTTATGAGGAGTGGCTGAGGGAACTGGGGTTGTTTAGTCTGGATAAGAGGAGGCTGAGGGGAGATACTGCTCTCTAAAACTACTTGAAAGGAAGTTGTAGCAAGGTGGGAGTTGGTCTCTTCTCCCAAGTAACAAGCAATAAAACACGAGGAAATGGCCTCAAGTTGCACTAGAGGAGGTTTAGATTGGCTATTAGGAAAAATTTCTTTACTGAAAGCATTGTTAAGGAATGGAACAGGGTGCCCAGAGAAGTGATGGAGTCACCATCCCTGAAGGCATTTAAGAGACGTGTAGATGTGACACTTAGTGACACAGTTTAGTGTGGATCTGGCATTGCTAGGTTAATGGTTGAGCTTGATGATCTTAAAGGTCTTTTCCACTCTAATTGATTCTATAATCTTATAATGCAGCATAGCATATTTCTATGCCATTCCTCTTCTAGGATGTAAAGATAACCATTGGTTAAGCCAAGGATAAATTTTTGCTGAGATACCAGCCGTCATGAATTGAATGCAGAGGAACAGAAAACACTTTCATGTAGTTATGTAAAAACCATTTGCTTCCTCAAGGCTAGGGAAGGCTGGGAGCAAAATCAGCTGGAAGGGAAAATGTAAATAGAAAAATGTGTGTGAGGCTGAATACAAGCTATTTAGCTTGAGATATTTAGGTAGCTGATCTAATCAGTCATATTTCCACAGCCAAGAAGGGATTAAATGTAGCTAGAACTCTTCAGGTTCAGTAACAACATAATGAAAAGCAGTGGTTAGAAATACAGTAGGCATACATAGTGAATTGAAAACAAGAAAAAGATTAAAATTAAGAGCAATTAAATATTCTAAAGTGGAGAAAAACTGAGAAGGCACAGAAAAAGGGATGAAAGGAAGCTTTATAGAGATAATGAGAACCAAAGAAACTTCAGTGGTGGCTTAAGATTTTTAGCAGGAGATGGTAAGATGCTAATAGTGATAGAGGGCACGCTTTAGCTATACCTATTTATATTAGTATATATATCACAGAATCACAGAATCACAGAATGTTAGGGATTGGAAGGGACCTTGAAAGATCAAGTCCAATCCCCCTGCCAGAGCAGGAACACCTAGATAATGCTACACAGGAACGTGTCCAGGCAGGTCTTGAATGTCTCCAGAGAAGGAGACTCCACAACCTCCCTGGGCAGCCTGTTCCAGTGTTCCGTCACCCTCACTGAGAAGAAGTTTCTTCTCGAGTTTAAGCGGAACCTCTTATGTTCCAGTTTCAGCCCATTACCCCTTGTCCTATCATTGGTTGTCACCGAGAAGAGCCTGGCTCCATCCTCATGGCACTCACCCTTTATATATTTGTAAACATTAATGAGGTCACCCCTCAGTCTCCTCTTCTCCAAACTAAAGAGCCCCAGCTCCTTCAGTCTTTCCTCATAAGGCAGATGCTCCACTCCCTTAATCATCCCAAGTAGCATGGTGCAGCCCTGCACCTCAATTCTGTCCACTTGGCGAGGTGGCCCTTCCACACAGCACAAGAAGTGCAACCCGAGGTCCAGGCTCCCACCATCAAACACAGCCCAGATGGCCCAGAGAGATTTTGAATACGATGAGCTGTGTTTTGCTCCCTCTGTGATTCTCTTTCCATGACTGGAAAATAAAGAAGTGGCTGCGTGTATAGGAATAAAATGAGAAGTATAACTGTTTTTTCTCTATTTATTTATTATTTATGTTCGTCTTGTTAGCTATAATATTATATATTGTTATATTAATTTTAACTTATTTATTAAATTTATTGTTACATAAATATTGAAATAGCTTACTGAAACCAATGTCAGAGTATAACTGCTGTGAGCAGGAAATTGTATTAATAGCATGGACATGTCTGTTTATTGAGGTGGCATTAGAAAAATTATACATTCATATAACAAATACATGAGACTAGAGAGCGTATTTCAAATACCTTGAAATAGGATAGACTGTTTGCTGCCTACATGGGCAGAATCTAAAGTAGTGAGCAATCTAGTTGCCCTTTACATTTTGCAAACATCAATACAGAGCAATTCTCTTGCTCTTCATTAAAAAAAAAACAAACACCAAACCCCCCCAAAAAAAAAACAACTGGCAGGCTAGGACTTCCATTACCTTGTCTGGACTGATTAAGAACTTACTTTTGTATAGTATTACTACTCTTCTCAGCTGGAAGGTAGGTAAGGGAAATAAAATATGATGTCTCATTATTCTGCCAGGTCTGATACTTTGCATCATCCAAATGTGTTTTCATAAAGAATTATCCTTGTGCTTCTTTACTTTCTGAAGAAAAATCTATATGAAGAAAGAGATTTTCTGATTTTTCTCACCATGGATGAGTTCATCCAGAAAAATGACATTTAATTTCCTGTATAATAGCTTGCTTCCCTGTTATATTTCTTCCCCTACCCTGAAAGGGATTTTTGGTCTTCCTAATATCAAGCATAAAAGAACAAGGGGAGAAAAAATCTAAACAAGCAACCTGGAACTGGAGTCACCATACAGAGGACACGGAATTAATCTAATGTAAATACCTTTGTGCTATCCACACAACAGCCACCTCTCCCCACACTGTTATCCATCCCAGACCTAAATTCCATCTACCAACAAGCTTTATATCTGTTCAATGATCCCCATCTCATTTCATTACAAAATCAGAAGGAAAAAAGTGAAATGTATAGAACTAGCAGGAATCTGAAAGAACACCTTTATGAGTGTAAGGAGCACTCATTTAACACATTTGGAAGAAATACTTCAAGAAATCTGTCTTTAGAGGACCCACAGCACATTCTTTCCTACATTTTATGCCACCCTCCATCATCTTTAAGAACATTTTGTGAACATTTCTAACCTCACAAGGAGGGTAATCATCAAATAACACCATAAAAACATTTTTGTTGGATAGGTTTTCACTGGTTTTCCCCAAGTAAAAACATGAATATAAAACAACAGAAATGTCCTTTCCCCCAATGGTTTAATTATTTTAAAGGATTACTTGTTGAGTTCTGTCTGTGTAAAAACAGTATTTGGAGGATGGATTCCTAATTCATCAGGCAGAAAACACCACATGTCTGGTCAGAATTCAATATTTTAGGGTTTTTCTCATAATTCATGGCTATTTAGGTATATGACTGAAGTTAATGGCACTTACAGCATTGTTAATATTAATTAAAGTTAAAATTAAACACTCATGAACTAACATTAGGCAAATGGTATGATACAAATAATAAGGCATGTTTTTATGCAACAGAGAAAGAAAGAAAATTACTTTTTAAAAAGACTTTAAATACATTTTAAAAATAAATTAATACAATTTGAAATCCCATCAAACTGTAGAGATTATTTTAAAGTAATCTTTTAAAATCCACTTTTAAAAATCCTTCCAAATGTAATCCTTGGTTGAGATAAAAACCCAATTCCATTTTTTTTTTTCTAGCCAAACAGGCTATTCTATTTTAGCTCACACAAGCTGCTATTAGAGTCAATGAATAATGATATTTCTTTTGCAGGAGGGTCTTAGTCAGTCCCCGTCATCTGTGGTTTATCCATGGGGATTAACCATTTATAATCAAATCCAGGTGGATTAATCATGCCCTGGATAGAAAGACTCAGAGCCAGCTCAGTGCAGAGCCAGTTCAGATCGGTGGGGCTTCTTAGGGCAGGTATGATGCCACGAATGTGCTCCCCCATTACCAGGCCACCTCATGCCTATAAAAGGGTTCAACACTTCTGCATTGTGCAAAACCTTAGCAAATCAGACCCAAAGATCCAGTTAGTCATATTCAATTTTGCTTATTTTAGCACTAAGAAATGAAAGTGTTGAAAAATATGGTGCAGAGACATGAGTGGTGGCATTCAGTTAGCCTGGGTGCTGTTGGAGTTGTTCATCCCCACCCAGATGCTTCTGCTCTGTAGGTCACTATGCCCTTAGCCTAGGGCATAAACGACAGAAGCCGACTCAGTTCTGACACTTACTAGCAAACTTAAGAAAGATATCAGAATTTGAAACACCGGCACAAAGATCTTTTCAGTGGATGTATGCGAGCAGAACCGGCCTGTGCCAAGGATGCCAGCAAAGAACTGAAGCAAAATGAACCCTGGCTGCCCTTGAGCAATGCCACACCACAATCTTCCTGGAATTCAAGTGCTTCCATTCTGTTGTTTTCCTGTTCTGCAGATACCTCAGTCTCCGATTAGTGAAATACTGACTATATTTGGTGCGGAACACACAGCTTAGAAATTCAGCGTTAGCTTCCATACTGGCGTCTCTTATTAAGTGGTATAGTCATGTTCATCAAGGTCTACATTCAGGTATAACCTTGATGATGCAGCACCCTGTCACACACCGTGTTATGGTTATGGACCCAGAAAGCCCTGGTTCTGTGTGTCGAAGAGAAACACAGAAGTCTTCCTGAGCTGTATTCCTTTCCTCATATCTGTAAAAGAAAATCTACCACTCTCTTCAGCTCTGCATCATTTTCTCTATGGGCCTTCCTATGGTGATTTGGAAGAGAATATTAAAAGGAAGAAAACAGAAATAACACTCAAAAGGAAAGGCTCATTTACCTAGTTGCTTTGTGAAGAACAAGGCAGTTTTCTTCCTGGTTTACAGCAAATATTTTCTTATCTTCAATATGTGCAAAACATCTCCTTTGGAAGAAACAGCTGAAGATGAAGCATGAGTTCAAAGACACAAAGCCACTTGAATTCCACACACTTTTGCTAACAGATCACAGACAGACATAGGAAATATTTTTCACTTGCTTGTCAAAAGCAAGACAACTACATGGTTGCATGTATTATCAGTAAGTTGTTCTTAGAATTTCAGTGTTATTTCTAGCATAACATGCATTTCAGTGGGTCACATACTGAAAGAAATTACCTAAATTGTTTTATTTATGACAGACTGAGAAAACATTACTTTGTTTTTATCACTTCTCTAGAATTATTAATTATTTTTAAAAGCCTAACACTAAAAAGAAAGCAAAATTATCAGCTAATATAAAGTAGTATGTAACTGGTATCGTCCAGCTCTTTGTAATAAGCAAATTTATATAAAGTGCATACCTTTGAAGGCATTCTTGATTCTGAAAAAAACTAACACATATATGTAGAATTTGGAAACCAACTCACTCCATTACGAAGTTTCACCAACAATGCTGAAATCACTTATGTATTCAGACATAAAAGTGTTCTTAGTAGCTGTAATTGCATATTTTACAGCAGTCTAATTAAAGAGCACATCCATTATATATATTGTCTTGTTTGCAACTAACAAACATAAATCAGTGTAAGGAAAAGCAAGCCATCTATTTCCTCTCTCCACCTGCTGACTCTTCAGCTAACAGCTTGAAGAGAGGGCAGTCTGAGTTAGTAGGCCTATGTGTTAACAAAAAGCAAGCTGGAACCCTGCCTCTGATTCTTCAAGCATTCTTCAATGCTAGAAAATAAAACGCATGATGCTGCCCTCAATTTCACAGCCAGGCACATCACACAGAATGAAACCTTTATTTCTGATTTTACAAATGGACACCTCATTTGTTCTCATCCTTTCCAAGTAATGGTGGAACAAAACCACCAGCACCACAGATGGAAATTTAATAAAGTGGTTTTGGTTGGTTTTTTTTTTAGATGCCCTGAGGCAAAGCTGCAAGTGAAACAAACAGCTAAAATGGGGGTGGCGGAGGTGGAAAGGCATGCATTGTTATAAATATAAATGCCTTCTGAGAAATAAGAACCCGATGAACCAAGCACTGACCCATAGACACTGTCAATGAATTTTGTGGGGCTACTGCAACTGGGGTTGGACCCAGGGTGGCATTTGTTGCATCACCTTAGGTTCTCTAACTTGATCGGTGTTGCAAGAAAATTAAATATCTCAAGAAGGAACCTGCAGAAAACAACTGACTGAAAGACAGATAGAACTAATGAGGAATTAAATGCAGGAAGGGTCTAATTAAGAGATGTCTCCAACAACCTTGCTGTTCCAGCTGTTCAACTGAAAATAGCTTTGGTAATTTATAGGTCAATGTGTGGCCCAAAACAGGCAGGACACAGGAACAACCACAAACCATGGCTGAAATGCAAAGAGTAGATTTATTTTCTCTGACCTGAGAATCTCAAGAATCTTTGCAGCAGCACCCAAGTGAGGCACACAGGCAGCGATTACACGAGCAGCACGACACGCAGCAGCGCAGGCATAAGGAGGTCTCTTCTTGCCAGAAAGTGTGTGGTGTTTATCCCTCTGCTTTGGTATGTTTTACTTGCTGCTCTGCCTGAGCTCCCAGGACTCACATGACAGCTTTGCAGGGCAGGAACATGAGAGATGCCCCCACATCTATCCCAGGCCTCTGTTATGTAGGCACAGGTGCGCTGCTTGTTGAGCACACAAGGCCAAGCAGCAATCTCACACAATGGGCATGTTTTCCGACACCTCAGGTGCAAGTTGCTTGAGCGTACCTATAGTCCTCCTTGCCAGTCTTCTGTTGTGCCCCTGCAGTCAAGAAACAAAGAAACTGACTTCAAGCGCATTGTGGACTTGGCATTTAATGGGATACGGGATCCTCTGCTTCATATCTCTCCATTAACTTGGACACAGCTCAAATTTGAACTTGTATTTCCCTGGGAAATGTAAATCTGTGAAATGCCTCTGAATGTTAATTTAGGCTGGCAGGGACCCTTTAGGTTATTTTGTCCGAGCTTAGTAGGACCAAAGGTTGTTCAGGGCTTCAGTCAGTCAAGTTTTGAAAACCTCAGAGATGGAGATTCTGTAGCCTTCTCTGGGCAAGTTTTCCCAGTGCGTAGCTACCCTCACAGTGAAGTATTTTTTTCTTGTACATAATCTCAATTTCATTTATTAAAATGTGCAAAAATTGCAACTTCTTATTCTTTTGTTGTTCATCTCCAAGGCATGGGAAAAAACCCATTCCTTCTGTTCAGGCAAACATGAATCTGTGCTGGTCATGTTCATGATCAATCTAACCATTAAGCTAAAGCCAATCTTAAGGTGTCTATCCCTCTCTAACTATTTGGTTTTTTAATTTAATTTAAAATGGCAACTTACTAATTTCAATATGAATTAACTACTCTGTATAGAATATGGAATTTTCTATTTTTGTAATACATTACTTGTAATATTTTGTAAATTGAAGATTTAGACTACAGGTCAGATCTTTCTCCTATTTATCAGAAATTGTGCTTGTCACTGCATGAAAAACAAGCAGAAAAAAATTAAAGATTTCCCACTTCTGTACCTTCATCATAATGTAGCATAGCACAGCTGTCATTTTATGTGGAAAAAAGAAATTATATGGAATACCATGCACCACTGCTAAAAACAAGTCAAGGCCAGGAAACCTGTGATTTCAAACTGTAAGTGCTCAGTACACAAATACTATGTCAATGTATTTCATAAAAAGTAAATAAATATTTTTTGAAGTTACAACCAATGAAATGTCATTCTCTTTTCTTCCATTTAAGGGCAAGATTGTTCTTAACCTTTGGAGACACTTGAAGTTCATTGCAAAAGAACACTTAGTAGCTGCAGCTTGTACGAAGCCAAGCAAGAATAAAATCACTCTAGTACAATAAATCCAACTTAATATATGTTCCTCAAGGACTTTTTGTGCCACTTGCCACATATTCATAGATGTCTTACATCTAAAAAGTTATTTAAAAAGTACTGTTTTCTTTTTTTTTAAAAAAGTGGTTTACAATGCAAGCAGAAAACCAAGTTACCTAGTGAAGCAAAATACATTCTTAACATTTTCACCAGGTCTAACACAGTCTTAGACTCTCACAAAGTATGCTTTGCAATGTGGAAGAAACTGCAAAAAGAGAAAATTGAGATGTTAATATTAAGGACATAGAATAAGAAAATTAAGTTAATTTCCACCTGATAAATTTGAGATTAACAGAAAACATGTGGCTCTGAAAAGTACTGAAAGGCAGTTCTGAGAAAGGTTGGTGCCGATGGGTTACTAGTTGAGATAACGCAGGGTGTAAGGCAGGATGGCACGAACTGAAGCTGAGACGAGGTGTGAAAGGCATTTAGGAAAAAATGCCTTTGCGCAGATGGTGATTAAGATGTGAAATGGACCACCACAGACAGCAGCCATAGCTGTAACCATAAACTCACTCCAAAACAGTTATACGAACAGAAGAAAAAAAAAAAAGAATACTGCAGGGTACAAAGTCTACATGTGTATTACCTGGTGGTCAGAATATACGAAGTTCTGTGGGAAGGAGTTTTCCCCCCTCTGCACGCTGCTCATAGAGAGTGTTCTGCTGTGTTTCACAAGCATTTCGCACATGTACATTCACCAAATAGGTGTGAAAGTTAGTTACTCCTTGGAGAACGAGATATACTGAAACCTTTATGGAGAAAGGCTTCCTACAGGGAGATTCAAAATGCATGAGGCAGAATTAGGGGAAAAAAAATTATGTCCTAATCTTCTTCCTCCAACTTTATATTTTGAGCATGATGCCCTATGGTCTGGGATATCCCTTTGATCGGTTGGGGTCAACTGTGCCTCCTGTGTCCCCTCCCAACTCCTTGTGCACCCCAGACCTCACTACTGTTGTGAGGTGAGAAGCAGAAAAGGGCTTGACTCTGTGTAAGCCCCGCTCAGCAACAGCTAAAACATCCCAGTGTCATCAGTGCTGTTTTCATCACAAATCCAAACCACAGCCCCCTAACAGCTCCTATGAGCTACCAAAACCAGCACATGACCTATGAAACAAAGAAACTGCAATACACTTTTTTTTTTTGGATTGTAGGTACAGCCCCATCTATAGGAACTTGAATGTTCATATTTTATGGAGACAAATCTTCTCACTGTATATTAATCTATTTTTATCACTATCCATTCCCTGTAACCTCTGCCTGTTTGTCCTTAGATTCTGAATGTCTTTTAGTAGCCCAGATCTTTCAGTACATTTTTGTCAGGTGTCTAGGACTTCATAGATGATGACAAAGGAATGGCAACTACTGCTGAAATTAAATGCTTTTGTGCTTTTCACTCTACTTTTGTGGGGATTGTAAGATGAAGATCCTCCTGTTTCAATGGCAGCAATTGTCATAAAGCCAGGAGTGAAAATAAAGAATATATTTGTCTTGCTTAAAGCCAGTGTTTTCATGGAACCGTTCATACTGAGGAGCATGTCTTTTCCTGGTTAGTTACAGCTAAGTTTTTTCTTCCAATGTGTATCTAATCTGCTTTCCTTTATTATGTTGACTGGGTTTGTTAGGTACTTTCAAAGCCCCTAAAAAACTTCTCCAGTTTAAACTAATTTAAATCATTGGGTTACATCTGAAAAATTTTTATCATTTCCCTTTTCACTCAGCACCTCAAGGGTTTTAGTAAATACATAACCCCACAACTACAAACATCTCCCCTTTCTTCTTCATTCCCCTGGCTTTTGTTGCTGAGCACAGCGCCATATAGTATGAAATATCCCTTCAGTAGGAAAAAGCAAAAAGAACCACCCTCAACACCATGCAGACACTGTCTAGCAATAGCTAAATGGATGTATTATCAACGCTGTTTTAGTCAAAAATCCAAAGCACAACATCCTTAGGGCTGCTATAAGAAAAAATAACTCCACCGCAGTCAGATCCAGTACGCCCATAGATAAGGTACAGGCCAGATACCAGTACTGTTGTGCCTGACAAGCAGCCAGCACTTTCTTCCATGAAGTGACTGGAATCAATGCAAGAAACGTGAGTACTTTACATTTTCGCTTTTGCATTGATTCAGACACAGCAGATGTTGGACCTGCTCATCCAGTTGGTCGGTTGCATAAGTACCAGAGTTCACAAAAAAGCAGCATTACACTGGTTCAGAATAGTTAGCATGTGTTTAAGAGACATGGTCTTCTAACAATATAGGACCCTTGTAAAGGCTCAGAAGAAAATACATTGAGTGGATATAATTTAGATCTATAAGCTTGAGCTGCAAGTGCAATATAACACACAAGTGTCCTGTTCAGTGCGTAAGACAGTGTCACTGTGAACTATTGTCATCTGTAGTTTCATTACATGCCCTGCTGCAGTGTCAGAGGTAAAACATTTATAGACCAGGAAACAGTTCTCTAACAAAATGCTCTTTATTAGTGTGGTCTCATTTTGGAAGAAAGATGTATGGAAAAGATGAATAGTTTAACTGTGATTCACAGTCAAAGACATCATGGCTGGAATTACAGGTGATTATCATCTCTGAGAAACTCACCTCTGAGTCTGGACAAAGTGCCAAGGATTCTTGATTAGCAATCTGCCACCTCTGTAGTGCTGTGGAAGGCACAGGAAGTACATAGGGCAGTCAAATCAACCTTCATTAATCTTGTACGCTTAAGCTTACAGCTCTTACATAAATAGAATATTAAGATAAATTACTTGGAGTCGGTGTTCTGCCAGAAAAACAGCCTCAACCTCTTTTGTTGGCACAAAGCTTTGACAGTGTTTAAATCCATATTAACTGTCTGTGCTATATTGTAAGTTTATGTCCCCCAAGCAGATGGAACTCCAATTATTTGTATTTGTAGTAGACTTCTCCTCCCCCTTAAGAGAAAGCTAACATGAGGTAAATTTTAAGCACCAAACCAATATTTTAAAAGTGCCTTCAGCTGGTGAGCTAACTGTGGAGGACTTCTTAGCCCCTCTGTCTACATCCTTGTGGAAATTGCAAGAAGCTCCTTAGGTTAGTTTTCATGGCATATTATTTCCTCATTATATCATCAGCTGTATTTTTATTAAGCTTGAGACAGATACATCCAGCTGCACCAGTCACAATCTCCCTCAGATACAATTAGATTTAGAAAAAAAAAAAAAAGGAAGCTATTGTAATTCAAAATGTCTTTCTTAATTGGGATAAGCGTCTTAGAAAATATCCAGACATCAAACTCAAAAGTTGTTTTAAACTTATTTCTTTAGCATCCTAAATGTTCACAGTCTTAGGAGGCAGTAGCGGGAAACATTTTAGATCCAGCAGCACTGAATTCAAATCTGAATTTAAAGATAATTTGCATCTGCAAATACTCTTAAGGGAAGTGTGATTCATTTTGGAGCACAAGAATTTCATATACATCCTGTAATACTCTACATGTTGGTTTCTTATGGACACCAAACCTCATTTTTCAAGGCCTCTCATGGTTATATTCTTGCCTTGAAAAATTGGTTTCTGAGATGTGATAATATGTGTAAATCTTCCACTGCTAAGGTAAATGATGCAGAAAACTGAAATGTGGGCTCTGGGTTGAAACAGGACAGTTGAACCAAGACAAATAGTGTCTGGTTCCACTGGCATTTTCTGTTAGAGCTTAAAGTGATGATGAATACAAAGAGTTCTGCATTAGAAGTACTAAAACCCTATGATCTTCACTGATGAAGGGTAGTATAAGACATAAAGGACCAAGGAGTCTGTGCCATGCTGGCACAACATTTAGGTAGAGGTCATTCTCATACAAAGTCTCCTCATTACAGTGGAACTGATTTGTAAGGGGCAGGAGACACCTGTTTCCTTAGGCATGGGGAATATTCATAAATACTTTATTTCAGATTTTTTTTAACTCATACATAAAAAATGAAGTCTAAAAAAAGTCTGTGATTGAAAATTACCCCACCTAATGCAGATGTTTGTAGAAGTTCACCACAGAGACAGCCTAAACAGGAGGTAAGAAGGTCTCTGAGTTGGTCTAAAACTTTGTGATTATCTGTTCAGAGAACAAAACCGTGCTCAGGTTTGTCAGTGTGCAAGTTTTGGTAAAAAAAGTCCAGAAATTGATTATATAATTCTTACCATTAGCCCACAGCTACTGGCCACAGTAAATGCCATTAATTCTCATCATTTAATAACACAGAAAAGAAGGATGTGTAAGCCACATTGATCTTCCTTACGCTAACTCTTGCCACTTATATGCTAAACCACAAAGAACATCCATAGCCCTCTCTGACTTATGACACAGAAAGCTCTTATGAAGATCTCTCTCCAGAAAAGAGAGAACAGGCTATTAACCTCCTTGTAGCCTCTGAAACACAGAGCTGTTTTTAGGGGGGAAAAAAATAAAAGAATTATACTTCTGCATCTAATATTGTGTAAGTATTTACACAGTGTAATTCAGACTCTCCTATCAGACCACTGAAGGGCATACAAATTAATAACCTAGTCTCAGGTGAGACTGAGTTGATTTGTCTGAAAAAGTAACTAATCTCAAACTTAAAAGGCATTTGATCAAATTTGAAATTAAAGACCAAATTCTCAGCAAGCACAAATGAATGTGTGAAAACTTACACGATCACAACCAAACTCTTACTGCTAGGCTTTGACACTTGACATTAGAAATACTGTATCTTTTTCCTTTTTACTACAATGCAATTATTTTAATCAGCATAGATCACGGAAGTTGTTGCCACAGTATTATACTTATCAAAAATACCAAGAACAATCATTCACCTTACTAATCATCTTTCTTGTTAACATAATAAGGGGGTGTAGCGGAGTATATTTAAGCACAGAAAAAGTAATTTAATGAATTGTATTCACGGAATGATACTGGATCCGTCAGTCTTACCATGTGTGTTTTTCATTGTCATTTCACTGGTTGTTTCAACGTACTTGTTCTTCTAGTGTGTGTACTAGAAAGATACTGAATTCACTTGGTATTGTTAACATTAGTAGTCATGCCACATGCCATTTAGAAGGTAATTTTTTCCTGAGCCTTGCAGAAACCTTCAGATTTCCTTAAGCAGCAAAAATTCCAGCACATTTTAATCATTCTTCAGTAACCTCTACTAGCTCATAGCAACTGTTATTTCTGATCATCAGTGGTATAACAGGCCTACAAGATGTCAGGGACAGCTCAAGTTTAGCATTACTGCAGTTTTTTCCTTTGGTGTGAGCAACTTCTGAAAGCCAATAATATATCAAGTGTGACCGCTGTACAATAACTGGAAATTCTTGCGTACTGCTTTTCCCCTAAGTAATTTACAGGACTTTACAGCCCTACATACTCTCAGCAGGTTAACATTTTACCTTTGAAGGCCACTTCTCGGAAGTTTGCAGTTTCCTCGCAAATTGATCAAGCATACCCTGGGGAAGACAGAGATGAAAAAAATAATAAAAATTTAATTGTCCTGTTTTTTACTGCAACTGTCAAACTCTGTACTTTTCAGAATTCAAACACTCTGTGAAATGATCACTTTGAACATTGTTAAAAGTAGGGACAGTATATTTTCATCATCTTTCTAAACAGCAGGGATGATCTGCTCTTTCAAATACGAAGTCTGTTCTCTTCTACTACTTACACCAAGAAAACAAGGGTTGTTTCCTATATGTTTCTAGCAGGTTCAATTTTAGTACATGTTTTAGAAGGGTTTCTCATTTTGTTTCTCATGAGGGTTTTCCAAAATAAAATTCTCCAGCTTAACTGACACATTTTCATTGCATTTTGGGGTTTTTGTTTTTTTTTACAAACTACGTATACGTAAGATGGTCAGATCTATCTTAACTGTGTAGATTCAAAATCAAAACATTTTTAAAGTGTCTTCTCCAGCAAGGACATATGATATATTATTACAGGATATCATAAAAAATAAGTTATGGAACTATGTAATGTTGCATTTTGTCTAATGGTAGAGAATAATTAAGCTATAAATACATGTTTAGATTATACTAAGTGGCATATTTTCCAGCTGATGCACAGGAAATTAGCTGTAAAAGTCCTATTAGTATTAAGTGGAAGCTGTATTACTAAATCTGTTTGCATCATTCTAAAAGTTTACCACTTACGTTGGACGTATTCAGGAAATTCAGCGAGAAGGAAATTGTACTTATCTCTCCATATAGATATCAGAGTTAAAACCCCAGTATCTGATAATACTCATCACATTGAAGTACAATTCTTAATATCTGTTATATATGTATTATTCTGTCAGATGTAACATAACCTATCAACTCAAGGTAACGGATAGACTGTAGATTGAGGCAACATACCATCAAACACTTAACAAAAATCCCAGAGCTAGCAGTTTCAGGGTCCAAATCTGCTTTTTATCCCATTTATGCAATCAGATGGGGTGGATACATCACCTTGTGTTTGCCTCTTGCCTTGTCAGATATAACCATAAATTTTGAAAAAATAGCATCTGTGTAGAAGAGAGATCGAATAGTAGCCCAAAGCAGAACCAAATCACAGGTCTGTGCCAGAGAGCTTGCACAAGTCTGCAAGAACAATTGTGCCAAGGTAAAAAATCTTCACCTCCCAGCCTGCAGACAAGTCTCAACATTCAGTCCAGAAATTGAATTTTAGGAAGTCTTGCAATTGTTACTCGGACTATTCTATGCATTTCTCATTTCATATCCAATCTAGTACCATATATATATATACATGGTACGTGGTTTTCAGCCGTGTCAAGAGTGACCATCAATAATTATACATACTTTAAAAAAAACCAAACCCACATCCACTTAAGTTTCTTTTACCTTTCTGCCTTTTTTTCTGAGATATTGGCTAGGAAAATTTTAACATCCTTCCAAAGCCATTGCATATATATACATATATGGAAAATGCAATGTGCACAGACAAAATAGCCAGCTGACAAACTGCTGGCATTGTAGTCACAGCTACGTTGAACTCTGCAGTTGCAAATTCACCTTGCCTCAGTGACAATAGCATTGATTGTTTTTCCACGGGAATATTTTATAGGTATAATTGTCATACCTCCAACAAAATAAGGAAGCTCAGAATAAAGAGTTTAGATGTAAAGCCTGTCATCTTGGTGATTTACTTAAAACAGCAGATCCAGATTTGTTATGAAATATTTTTAATAAGGTTTTAAAGATTCAGTAAGAATTTTCTGTTAGGAAATGCTGACTTATCACTAGTTAAAATCTTTACAAAAATATAGCTTAAGTGCAGTTGTTTTATCCAATATATTTCTAGAACTCCTAGACACTTGAAATATTCAGTTTAACATTTTCAAACTGAAATAAAAATCCCATTTTCTCATTCCAAATCCATTCTTCTTTTAGAACACCTAAGTCTAAGAACAAAGAAAAAAAGATGCCAAAATACAAATTCTTTTAAACACGTTACTGATAATTTTGCCTAATCACTGTGTCTACATTGTGAAATCAAAGAAAGACTCCTTGTCTGCAGTTGATACATATGAAAACAGTTTGAGTGAAACTCACAGGTGCAAAACTTGTTTATTGACTATAATGAACCTGCAATCGTACCTTTCCTCCAATCCCAGTGCTGACACATAAACGAGTTACAGCACTCTGTCTTGATATCCACAAGTTTTCCAGATTTTATTTCCAGGTCTTTTTAAAATACTTTCTTTTTTCTTTTTCTCTAATTAAGCATTACAGTAAGTTCCACGGCAGTATGCCATATATTTTTCAAACAGTTTTATTCTTCTTCCTACCTGTGCCTGTGTGATTTTATCAGCTGACTCAGTTCAGTGAAAGGATATCCATTTTCTTTAAAAAATACTAAATCAGATCCTAAATCTAAGGGGGTTTACTAACAATATAGGAACAGTTACAGTGTAAAGATATTGAGTCTCGGGCTAGCTTATTTCTCTAGTATTCCAATATGCTACAAGTGGTCTAGTATTTGATTTCTTAGCTTTATCTGATATCAAACAGCACATCTGTTGGTTCCTTCACACAATGGAAGGAATCTTCCTTCACCAGTTTTGCCACAGCTACACCAAAATCTTCAAAATTGTCAGTGCATGGATCAAACTCTCAACATGAATAGAATCAAACTTTTCAGTCACGTCAAGACTGACATCAATAATTATACATACTGTAAAAAAACCCACAACCATATCAACTTATGTTGTTTTTTTTTAATCTTTCTGCCTATTTTTCTGAGATATTGGCTAGAAAATTTTAATATCTTTGCAAAGCAGCTGTGAATATTGGCATCGCCAAACAGTATGTCCAGAGAATTATTATGAAAGAAAAAATGTCCATTATATGCTTGTGTTGTATAAAACACGTAAATACTTCATTTGTTAAAGAGGTTAAGTACTATGTCCCTAAGGAAAAGATGAGTTCAGTGCCAGCAGTGGAGTGCGCCTGTTTAAAAAAATTATGAGACAAGGAACCACCACCTCTTTCATCTTGGCCTTGAACACCACAGAAATGTCCTTAAATTATATTGTATAAGAGAAGAACCATGAAGTAAAAGGACAACTGTGGTAAAGACAAGTGAGGCTGAGTTGTTACTGTTTTTCAGGTATGTGTGCACAGCTGTGAACCCTGTTCAGGGGAGAGCTGTTTATGGAACTACATAGAAGCAGAAGTTCTGGGAGTCATGACACCACAAATGAGGTCTTGTAAAGACAGTGCTGGAGCATAAAAAGGAGAAGCTCCTCAGTTTTCATTCTGGCCCTAATTTCCCCATATGCAAAATCTGAACTTTGATGGATCTTACAGCAAAATGCAGTTGTTTTTCAGTGACATTGTGGCTAACTCCCTTCTTCAACTGCATAGAGAATAATCTCAGATCATCGTGTTTTGTAGAGTTTTTGTACATACAGGCATGAGATTTTGTACATATAAGCATGAGATTTCAAAATCAAAATTAATGAAAAATGGAAAAAGAAGCAAATATGTATTGTATTTAAGGAAGTAAAAATCATAGAAGGAGATGCATATCTTTTATTATGCGTGACCCTATTTGTCCTGTTATCTTGAAGTGGAACATCAAAGAGATATAGGTCCTGAACATGAAAAGCCAAATGTAATTATATGTTTCTTACACAACAGTGATGCACACAAAGCAGAGAAAAAAGCTATTTAAAAGTATGTTTGTAAAAATAAACTTTCTCTCAATCTACCTCTTACAAAGAAATAGTTAAATAAACCAAAAATTTAAAGAGTCACGGACAGAGAGCAGCATATACAACATTGATACCACAAATAAACAGCTACAGCCCCCACCATGTGTTGCAAATCAAAACAATACACGTGAGTCTTATATGAAGGAGTGTATACGAATTTCAGGTATTTGTTTTTAAAAAGACTTAATGCACAGGTCTATAATAAATTCCTAGCACAGAAGTCTGCTTTAGTTCACATAGGGTATGTCAGCTGTAAGGATGAAAGTCAACAAAACCACAAGTAGATAAATTTTTATTATTATTGTCTTTGAAGAATCCTGTAGATTTGTAGGGAGAAGATGTACAAAATATATTTCTAATAATATTTATATTTCCCTTTGGTTATTGCAGATTTTAACTGGAAAAAAATGGAGTTGCTAGCACTCCACAATGCTACGGAGTCTGCACAAGTCATTAAGTCTGAATGTCACCTTGCTAGCTTCCTGTTGTGTTAAGGAATAATGATCACCTGCTTCCTATCACTACATCATTTGCTATTCAAATAGCTTGATGTATTTTTCTGCAGTCTAGAAATTGCAGTAATGAAGAGACACCTGGAAGTGACTCCCATTTACTAGCACAGACAGGCAAAAAAAAAATAAAGCCCAATGCCCCAAAAGACAGGTAGTGCAGCTCTCTCACTCTTCCTCCCTGTATATATGCATTCAGCTCTAAATGCTAACTGCAAGCACCTCCCGTGCCTCCCATGACACAGCTATTCTAAGCTTCACATCAGAACCATTACCAAGTCATTTCTGATATACACTGATTAGTGCTGCTTGTCAGCGTCTTTGACAGATTTACACTTGGAGAGACATGCAAACATATGGCAAAAGCAGAGATGGGGATTGGAATCTCTCGCAACTCAGCGCCGCTTGGTTAATAACTGTTGAACACTAAACCATTGAAATACCTGCCCTGACACACTGACTCATAGCACTGTGCACCCAGGGATGCCACTCTGCACTCCTTTCAAAATAAGCAATCTTCATGTATATGTAATTATCAATTAAAAGGTGCATACACACACACACAAAATAAATTACATACTGTGGGCTAAATTTTTCAGATGAGACAATCTTTTGAAAAAGCAAGCAATGCTAATTTTAGCCCTTTATAGACAGGAATATATTTTATTGCATGTAAATACAGAAGACTTAAACCTGCTGATTAACACTGATGTTTACTTCTGAAAATTCATAGTTTACATGGAGCATACACAAAATAGACACGCATTTCTCAGCTTGTTATCTTACCACAGAATTCATCCTTTCTGGGTTCTGCAACACAGCGGAATTCTAAGCTTCAGAATTTGATGTACAGGAATCCCTTAGAAAATCCATCTCCTGAAATATCTCCTACTGGAAAAGCGTGTCTTATGTTAAACTGAAAACAGTAATATTTCTTACGACAGCCTCTCTTAATGTAGGGTTTGTCTCCCATTCAAGTAAAATGTTTGTTAGGCCATGAAAAAGTAATTCACCATTTTGATTGTAGCATTTCAAGGGTTTTATACAAGCCAGGCTTTTCTAAATATGCTTTAGTTTCATATTTCCATTGCAAAATTGCTTAATAGACTGAAAGAAATATTTATTGTTGAATAACTGTTCTACATACAAACTTACCATACATTCTTCTTTGTGAAGAGTTATTCAGACAAGCCAGGTACATAAACTGCCAGAACAAATGTATTTTTATAAAAAGATTGAAATATGTTTAGTGTTCAACTTGTTCTTAAAAAACCCAAGTTGAACACTACACACATTTCAGTCTTTTTACAGCTAAGGGGAAGTTTACATTTAACAAGTAAATATGAGGCCTAAAGAACTTTAAATTTGAAGACTGGTGGAGGATATATGCTTTTGGATCCTATTCTTAGAGTTTAAAATTACACACATTATTAAAAATAATACTACATATAGTAACACAAACAAGAGTATTTTTCTCTCCATAGCACATGTAGTGTGTGACCAATTCCCTAAAATAATGCCTTATCACTGCTGATTTCTCATTCAAGCAGGCTTTCCCTGTGCGAGGCTTATTGAGAGAGAAAGACTTTGAAATTGATGGCATACTGTGAAAATGTTAGTTTGTATGTCATGCATAGTGTTATGCCACTTGTGAATCCATTTGATTTTTGTGTGCTTTTGGCAGCTGAGAAATGCTGTGGCTCAACAATACTAAAGACATGACAAGCCTACATCTATATACATCACTGAAAGGCAGAGCACAAACCTTTTCATTCTGCCCTCCTTCATGTAAGCCTCATGCCTCCTTCATTGAAAAGAATCTCAGCTGCAGAAGAACAGCCCTCTGTAACGTGGCAAAAGATATCACCATGGCCAAGCTCTAATGCTAAAAACATCATGGAAAAGGTATAAATGCTATTTTTGTGTTCAAAGTAACCATTCACGAAGGTTTGTGTACTGAAGGAAATCTCTCCACTGACAGCAAAGGACCGTTCTGCTGAAGGAGATACTGGTCAGATTTCAGGTAGAAGAAACTTTTTAACATGACTGATAGTTCTCTCAGCTTGAGGGCTTTAAGTATTCTGGCTTTCAGAGACTTTAAAGTATCCACTATTTCTGAGTCCTCAATATGTTTCAAAACATCTATTCATGTTAAAAAAAAAAAAAAAGCCGTTCTGTAATTGCTTCCAGCAAAAGAAAAATTAATAATATTTAACGCAAATTATGCTTATTTTAATAAGTTAAATAGACATAAGCAAACGATTCTTCAGTCAAGCAACTAATATTTTTAAACTTGTATCTGTTTTATCTTTAATGAAGCTTTACGTCTGGCACTTTTGTTGTGAAGTTGTTGGGATCTACCATAGCACTGTTTTCTTAAGAATCTCACTCTTCACATTTTCCAAGTTGCCTTTAAAATTCCAGGATCTTTAAACTTGATTTGCATAAAGTTTTTCTATTCATTTTCAACTTCCATGCCTTCGAGGTTGTCCAAACAGCTCTTTATTCCATATGTATCAATTTTGCGACAAATTAAGAGGGAAGCATAAAAAGCTAAATTTAACCTGGGTCTGGCACCTGTTGCCCATAAGACATCTAACTCCCGTATCTATTGTGCATATCCCAGCTGTTTCTATAGTCAATATCAGAGTGGGAACTAGCCACACAACCTGCCTCCCTACACACTTCCTCCCATGTAGAAAAAGTCCAGCCACTTATCCTTGATGAAAAATGTCATGTGTTCTAACCAGTGCTTTGTGTGCGCAGCTTTCACATGCAGGATCCATATGTAGGTTTCCTCTGTTAGTTTAGCTGCAGCAAGAAAGAGAACATGAAAATACAAGCCAACTGAGGGATCTCCTTAATTCAGTCCTCTGTTATAACCGGCAACTGTATTATGTAGTCTTACCATAATATTTTCTTTCAGTTCTAGATAGTATAAATACTATACTAAGTGTATCTAAATACATACCCATAGATGCTGGGCTGTTGGGAAACTGTAGCAGGCAAAATGGAAAAAAGAAAAATAAGCCAAACCAAAACCAACAGAATGATTTTGTTTTAAAATACAGGAAGACATTTGGTTTGTTAACGAGGTGTAACGTACTCATTTATTGGACTAGAAATATTTTAAGGTTGATGAGGATGTTCTGATATCATTTGAGAATTATAACTTAAGTGGTTTGTCACACTGAGCAATTTTGCAAAATACTTATAACTATGATCATTAGTATTAGTGTAATAGACATTTATTCAAGGGCATACAACATAATTTATCAGGAAATATTCATTAATTAGATGCCCTCATTTATAAAAAGGCACATTTAAGAACGTGTTTTAAGCAGCATTTTCCCCAACATGTCACTTTTTACATCTATTGGCTATCTTGTTTTCCCTGTCAAGAAGGTTGTGAGTGTTCAAGAAAAATCAGACAGCTATTGCATGTTTGTTTCTTTGATCTTAATGGGTAATGGTGACACTTCCCTCTAGTTTTTTAAGTCAACCTTAGGTTTTCAGTAACAGCTCATGGCTGGATTGAGCAAAGTTATTACATCCTATCTAATCTCAGTCTAATTTGATGGTCGACACTTATCTGTGAAATCATCACTTGGCTATGCACTAGTGTGAAGGAAAGGATGGCAGCTTTAGTTTTTGCTGCATACTAATGGCAGTAGAAGATAAGGACTGGGAATAAGAGAAGAATAAATATAACAGGGCTAGTTTTACAAGCGCATTCAGCTCTGATGCACAATAAACATGTCTATTTGTATTAAATATTCACTGCTTTTTGATACATAACAGGATGGAAAAATTGTCATATTACCGTAGAAAAAGAAAAACCTGTCGCCTGATGTGGTGACTGAGAAGCTTCCTCTGACATAGTTGTTTTTATTAAACAGCAAGATACAGTCTGACAGATAAAGCTATAGCACTCCCTCTATGCATGGATTTATTTCTGTAATGTATTCAGCACTAGGTCTTTGCCAATGACTAATTCTGGACAGAAAAAGTCAAATAATGAAAATCAACCTAAGCTATTTTCTAGATTAGCTAACCAACTCCTTTTTTTTTTCCAGAATTTTCAGCAAAATCACTTTTAATCAAAAATATGCTGATACTTTAACTAGCTTTATAAATGAAAAGGAGGTGTCAGAGCCTTTTTCGACTCTTTCCTCCTTCTTTACCCCTCCAGTAATGAGAGAAGCTCACCCTGATATCACAGACAGATTAACTCAGAGCAGTAGTTCAAAATCAAGTTAACCCAATGGCCACGCTGGAGGTCTGTGATTCCCAGGCTACGCTCACAAGTAGTACTTGCCCTTGACACCTTCTCAGGTTGCTTGTGCATTCTGCTTTCCATAACTATGTCATCTCACAGGCTCACTGGAAAAGCAACATGTGATGTTGCTTACAGCATCCTATTAGAGTGGAAAAGCTGGAGATCACTTCTTGGAGCATCAGCTTTCATTCAAGCTACTCAAGCAGCAAAAACTGGATAAAGTTAATTAATAATTTTTCCATCACCTAGTAAATCTTGCTGCTGCAAGTTAAGGGGTATTAGTGAAGTAGTTGTTTTAATGTGTCTTGGAGAATGTATCGATGCCTGGCTTTGTTACTATCACAGCTGATAACTATGTTGCTACAAAAAACAGAAATTAAATAATCAAGTCTCAATCAATTTCTGTACATACATGTCTATTTTCCAGCAATTCGTATTTCATTAGTAATTCATTAACATTCTCCACAAGCATTAACAATTCAAGTTAGTTAAATACTAAGCTTTTCCTCATTATAAGGACATTAAGGAAGGAAGCGTTCCTTGATGAGATTAATGAACTCACACAAAAAAAATTGTGCTAAGCACTGATCCATTCTGGTACTTGCACTTTTTGGTGGTATTTGCCTTCTTGTATCTTTCTGGGATCTTGCCTAAAGAGTCAAAATACCTGGCCTCAGTATATTTTAACCTCTGCAGCGGGAAGAATCTGGCATTTTCTGCCTGGCATTTTCTGCCTGGCATTTTCTTGAAAGCTTTTGTTAGTTTATATTAAGCAAAGCTATCCCATTGATATGACTGCAAATCTACTGACTTATGTTGTGCCCATGAGAGTAAACTGTTCAATTAGGGGAAGAAAGTGCTTCTTTGCCTTGATTAACTGAGATCAAAGTGATTTTGTGCTGCTGCCAAAATCTAACCACTAACCACGGTGACATGCCTCAAAGAAATACACAGTGTAAGTCATTGTAGCATTTTTAATATTCGACTTCTATTTCAGACCACCTCTGCATACTTCTTTCCTCATTGTGCAGTGGGTTTTCCTAGTTGGTTTTTAGCCTGACATTATTCCAAGACTGAATTTTGTAGGCTTTACTTTCTTGTGGGTACTATTTTCTTCCTGCACTCTCAAGAAGTCTATTTTGGCACAAAAAAAAGACTCCAAAGCGTGCGTTTCACATTGACAGTGAGAGACAGGTGGGGTTTCCAAAAATACTTCCCTGCTGAAGTCTCCCTGCCTCTACTAGGAGCAGGATTGACACTTTGCCCTTTGGAAAATTCTGCATCATTTGCAACTGCCATTGCAAATCTGACTCTTTACTGTCATAACCTTAAAGATGGGTCAGTCATGTTTGGGATGCTACTCAGAGTCTGTGGACACACAGATGAAATTGCTGAAAGGAGCCACCATCAGAAACAATCCTCTAATTACCGAGATGCTCTTTCTTTAGCCAGCAGTATTTATGCACTCACAGCATGCTGCCTCCCACTCAGAAGCAGCTGCTTTCAAATTTTTTGCTTGTATTTATTCAGTACGCAAAGAATTTCATGTGTTTAGATATTTAAAATGAATTGTGAAGGGAAAAGCAAAGAGTATTCTGGCAATGGACTTACAGGTCAATATTCGTGCAACAGTTCTGGTTATCAGAAAGGGTTTTCTTTTGTTACTACACTGAAGACGCACAATTCATTCTCATTCTCCTTCAAAGTAGCCTTAAAATTTTCCCAGTATTAGCAATAAGAAATGCTCAATATCAGTTATCAAAGTTAAGAACCTGAAGATAACAATGGTAATCATAGCAGTTTAATCAATACTGAGGTTATTAATATTTTGCCTTTGTGTCTGGAAAACCATGTGAAATAATACAGACCTTAGGGATGTTTTTTCTTTATCTGGTGGTATGTAAAGCTTGCTGAGTTGTTGACTCATTTTAGCAGGCAAACCTGGTATCTCCTAACAGCAAAATTAAATAGATCAGATAAAAATCATCTTGAAAACATTGAATGCCATGAGGATCTGCCATCATTGCAAAAGTGCTGGTCCTATATATGACCAGAACAAGAAGGTGAAATTTGGCAATGTTGGCAATATTCAAGGCCTCCACTTGTCAGGGTACTGCCTGCATATTGAAGAAAAGCTGTAGGAAAATAACATAAATGTGAAAATAACAAACCTTCCATCTTTTTCCCCATGTGACTTTCTACTCTCTTCCACCCCAAGAAATCAAGTTATGAAAACTGCTGCTATTCCTCTGTCTCAATGACATTTCAGGTACGGTTCTACTGTGCAATCCCCTATAAGAGCTCCCATAGTACTGTGCTGTCACCCAAGTTGTTTGTTACAGCTCTGAAGTTGAGAAGACAATAATTTTCTTAGAAGAAGTAAATAGACTGTTTAAAGATCAGAGGGATTTTTTTTCATTTTTATCTTCAAACTTACCTTTGCTTTTGAACCATTCTGAGAAATTATTCTGCAAAAGCCTTTCACCTGCCTTTCTTTTGAGGTGTCCTGCTTATTGTGATACGTATTTCAGGAGCTCTCTAGCTCCAAGCCTCTTCCGGGCTTGGTATCCATGCCAGTAGCAAAGCAAATGTCACCTGCGCTGGGAACTCAGATGTGTGCAAACAGTCTTTGATCAATTGTCTGGTAAAAAAAGCTCAAGTTTAACAGTTTTAATCATTCAGTAAGTAAATGTTTGAATGAAGATTAATGATTCTGAATAGAGTTTTAACAGTAAGTGAAAACGCTACTGCTTTGCTTCATTTCTTGTTACACTGAGGATTTATTAGAATTATACAAAGTTTCAAATTAATTCTCTTCAGAATTTATGTTTAAAACTTCCTGTATTTTTCCCCTTACCCAAGGAGTTGTGCAAAGTGGCAAGCAAGCCCAGGCTGGCAGTGTGCCTGTCAGATGCCTAATGCCTGTCCTACACCTTCAGGTTGCCACCGTGTATTCCAGAGTACAGGACCACATCTGGCTGTGGTTTGAACCACACGGTGAAAAGAATTCCCTTGCTTAAGCTGGAGTTTCATGCTATCATAGAATCACAGAATCATAGAATGGCCTAGGCTGGAAGGGACCTTAGAGATCCTTTAATCCAACCTCCCTGTCATGGGCAGGGACGCCTCTCAACTAGATCAGGCAACACATGGGGACCCAACGGGGATCGAACCCACGACCTTGGTGTTATCAGCACCACATTCTAACTGAGTGAGCTAACCAGCCCCCTATATCCAAAAATATCCAATGTAAAGCTGCATGTCTTACCTGAATCTCTGCCACAAACTCACTAGTGATCTCTTTACACCTTCCCCTCTCCTGAATTCCCCTTAGAATGAGCAGGGTGGGCAATATCAGACAGTACACGATCACTGCAGATCCAGTGGTGTTTCCATGAGCAGGGAGAAGAATTTGTACACACAGTCAGAAATTTTAACTTCTGGACATTAATGATTTTCATATTGAACTACACACTGGGCAGCTGCCACAGTATAACCTGAAAAAAAAAAAGGAAGGAGCGAAGCCCCCTGCCTACTGTTGATCCCTGAGAGGGAAAGAAAGAAAGAGAAAGGGAAGGAAAGATGGGGGGGGAATCACAGAAAACTGATGGAAATTTTTGGTAAGTAACCAAACAAAGGATTACAGTTCAATTAAGGTTGATTTTCCACCCTATTCTCCAAAAAACAGAAAGCCCTAAAATATGGAATACTTCAGAATGAAAAAACTTGTCCACCCACTGCATAGTACCAATAGCTTTGGAACTAACAGCACCAATAGTGCTGGTACCAATAAGACCAACAGCTTTGCAATACGACAGCATGAGTAATCTTCAGAGACATGGCTTGTACACATCTTGTGGTCGATTAAAAAAACTGGTGTGTTCATTGCAGACATACTACAGCACCACCCTTTGCTTCAGTATAGTTGATTGAAAAATACTATGAAAACTTTTTCTTTATAATCAAAAATGCCCTTTAGGAAACAGTGAAAAGTTTTCTGATAATGTATTCTTTTGGTTACCTGGTTGATTTAGTAAAAAAATCCTTTTCTATTTCAAGCTGTGCTTGGATTTATATTAGTTTAAATAGAAACAGTTCAAACAAAAAATATTTTTAAAAAATAAACTAATAATAAACTAATAATAAATAGAGTTTAAACAAAAATACTAATTTTATTTCAATATCTTTTTTTTTTTTCTCCTGACATTCCAAGCATGTTTTTTGCGTTTTTTTTTTAGTCAGGACTATATGTGAACTGGGAAACAGACCAGAATTTTGCATCTGTCAAACAGCTCTTATTGCTGCCATTTAAAAAGGATAATGTGTGTCTCAGCAGAAAAGCTGAGGATCAAAATACTTTTAATTTATTAATTATTTTAAAAACTAGTTCAGCCAACTTATTTGTGTCTAAGCATATTACAAACAACATGGCTGTGAACACACACAATGGAATACAGTATCACTATGAAAAAAAAAAATCCCTGGTGCTTCCCTGATAATGTTATTAATGGTGAAAGTTAATCTCTGCTTTCCAACAATGTAGCCTCATCAGGAGGCAATCTCTTCCTCATGTAGCAATGGGAATAAAAGGTGACCAGGTAGAGAATCTAGTAATAAAGTAGGAAAAAGCAGCTTATATGAATACTATTATGTACAAAATTGTTAGTGGGTTTTGTGGACACAATAATGGGACAGAGAAAAAACCCCAACAAATTAATTAATGAGAATTAACCATAATATATATATATATTTATTTATTTATTAAAATAGTATCCTAGAGTTAAAACACATATCATGTAGAGATCTGTTAACATTTCAAGGCCAGAGGAAAGAGACACAGCATGTGCTCATCACAACATCTGGAGAGAAGAAAGAAGAACTGAGGAAGAGAGGTAGTTACCGGTGTAATAGGTATTAAGTATTATTACTAGCAGGGAGAGCATTTGAGGTTCTCAGCCTTCGGTTGTCTTGATCCTAAATTCACTGAAGTCAATGAAAACCTTTCCACTTATTTCAGTGTGACTTTGAGCAGTTTTCAATACTTTAGAGCCAAGATGCTGTTGCCAAAACAATTATTCTTCATTCCTCATAGAAAGAGTTTTCTGTAGAACCTTTAGGGGCACTTCACACTTAAGTTTGAAAGTTATTTCTGAAGAAACAAATACTTGCTGAATGCTCACCCTCAGAACATAGTCAATGAACATCAAGCAAGCACTAAAGAATTTGTAAAAAAAGAAGCAGGAAAGGACATCTTTCCATTCTAATTACTGAAAGAATTGTCATTGCAATATTTATTTTGTGTTATAAACTGAGTGCAAGGACGCGTTATTTAAAAGCACATTCTACATAAGAATATCACTAGTTATAACCACAAAAACTGCTTATTAGTATTAAATACCTGTTTATGAATAAAGACTATTTTCATTCTATGCTCTGTGTAGATATTACACACAGAGGCTGTAAAGAGACTTAGCAAGAAACTATTTAGCCTCCAAACAATCTCCACATTTCAAAATATTTGTATGTGAGAATCAGTTCTCCTTTGAGAGAGATTTTCTTCATCACTATTTTGAAGCCATGTATTACTTAAACGTTGCAAAAGGGAGACATATGGAAAAGAGAGCTGAGGAAGTACTTAGAAGAATCTCTGTAGTAAAATAGAGAAAATAATATCCCAATCTTGGTAGCAATATTGTTATTCTTGGTTTAATTTGTGCAATATCTATATACATGTAATATTTCATTGACTCTTTACCATCTGTCATTTTGCACATGTAAAAAATCATGCTCAGTTCTTGAAACCAGAAAAAGGTAACAGTATCTGTTCAAAATAATGTTTGAGTGAAGAAAATTGAATCCTCAGCAATAAATGAAGCCAATTAATTTCTTGGAACTCATCAGAGCACCTGGTAGCAATGTCCCAAATTCAAGGTCTTCTTGCTAAGACTTGCTGATTTTTGTCCTCATATTAGAACACAAGGAATCTTTTGCCCTCACTCAGCTACACTTTCCTTTTAAGTCTCTCCTCACAGGAACAAGGTTTTCTTGGCATTTATTCGTAAAGTTCTTTATCATGCAAGAGAAAGCACACAAAATTTTGCTGTCGAGCCCACAAAGCACACAAAATTTTGCTGTCGAGCCCAGCTTCAGAGCAGGTAAGACTGCACTGGGGAAGGAATCTAAGCAGAAAAAAAAGGCTGGCAAAAAGCTTTTGGGGGGCTTTTTTCGGGTCGGCTACAGCAACCAAACCTGAGGCCGCACCGGCAGCTCCAGGGCGGACACCCGAGATAGCGTGGGCGGAGCCACCCTCAGCAGGGCGGCGATTTTAAACACGGTGATCAGCTGTTAACTGTGCCCTCAGGGTATAAGAAGCCTTGGGGAGGGCAGAGACTACTTCCTGTTCACTGAACAAAAGGCCCAGAAGGGTAAGTCTTTGTTAAAAGGCAAGTACTTAAAAGACTTGTAAACTATTCCGTGCATAGCTTTCAGAGAGTCTTTGTATTGTAGAGCCAACTATGGTTGCCACCAGGTCAATGGCTGTTAGAAAAACTGTGGGCACCCAGACAGAGGCCCCACGTAAGGATGTGGGTGTTCAGGCCTCAGGCTGCAGAGAATGCCGGAGCCTGGCACTGGCCATAGAGGGTAGTGGAAGTGACACTTGTGTCCGATGTGACCAGGTGAGCGATCTGCTCAGCCTGGTGGCTGAACTGAAGGAGGAAGTAGAAAGGCTGAGGAGCATTAGGGAGTCGGAGAGAGAGATAGATCGGTGGAGTCAGTTCCTGAATGGCAAGTGGCAAGCTCTGCAAAGAGCTGAATATCCCCTCACCTCTGGCCATCAGGCAAAAGGGGGGGACCTAAAAGATAGGGAGGAGTGGAAGCAGGTGCCTGCCTTGAGAGGAAGGAAAATCCCTGCCCAGCCTCCCTCACCTGCCCGGTTGCCCCTGCAAAACAGGTGTGGGGCTCTAGACAATGAGAGCCAGGCAAAGGAAGAGTCAGTGGAGGGTTCACCCATAGGGCTGTCTAGGGTGAGTCGCTCGGATACAAGCATTAGGACTTCTTCATCTGAGAAAAAAAGGAGGGTAATTGTAATTGGAGACTCCCTCTTGAGGGGAACAGGGGGCCCTGTCTGCTGCCCTGATCCGACCCACAGGGAAGTCTGCTGCCTCCCTGGGGCCCGAGTTAAGGATGTTATCAAGAAGCTTCCTGGTCTGGTCAAACCCACGGACTATTACCCGCTTTTGGCTATGCAGATTGGTAATGATGAGATAGTAGAGAGACGGCCAGAAGCAATCAAAAGGGACTTTAGGGCACTGGGGCGGATGCTAGAAGGATCAGGCGCACAGGTTGTGTTTGCCTCTATTCCTTTGATTATGAGGAAAAATAGTGGAAGGTTTGACAAAGTGCAGCAGATTAATACTTGGCTAAAGGGGTGGTGCCAGCGGTCTAGCTTAGGATTTTTTAACCATGGGGAGATCTACAGGGCACCTGGTCTACTGAAACAAGCTGGGGTTCAAATGACACAAAGGGAAAACAGGATCCTTGGCCACGAGCTGGCGGGACTCATAGAGCGTTCTTTAAACTAGATATGAAGGGGGATGGGGTTATAGCTGGGATTGCAGTGGGGCAGTGCTCTAGAAATTATGAGGACCGGGTGGCCTTCCATCCCCCTAGGGTGAGATCAGTGTGCTCAGCTTGCTCCCTGAAATGCTTATACACCAATGCACGCAGCATGGGGAATAAGCAGGAGGAGCTAGAAACCTGGGTTCAGGCAGGAGATTATGATCTGGTGGCAATTACAGAGACATGGTGGAACAGCTCACATGACTGGAATGTGGTCATGGGTGGCTATGTTCTTTTCAGGAAAGACAGGCCAGCCAGGCGAGGTGGTGGAGTCGCTCTTTACGTGAAAGAGCAACTACAATGTCTTGAATACCATCCAGGCATGGAGGAGGAGCAAGTTGAGAGTGTATGGGTTAGAATTAAGGGCAGGCTGGCAGGAGAGATACTGTTGTGGGTGTCTATTACAGGCCACCAGATCAGGGTGAGGAAGTTGATGAGGCCTTCTACAGGCAGCTGAGAGCGGTCTCACAATCACAGGCCCTGGTTGTCCTGGGGGATTTTAACTTCCCTGATACTTGCTGGAAGGACAACTCAGCCAGCCAGCCACAGTCCAGGAGGTTCCTCCAGTGCATCGATGATAATTTTCTGATGCAAATGGTGGAGGAGCCGACTAGGAGAGGAGCACTGCTGGACCTCATCCTCGCTAACAAGGAGGATCTGGTTGAAGCAGTAAAGGTTGAGGGCTGCCTTGGCTGCAGTGACCATGAAATGGTGGAGTTCAGGATCTCATGTAGCAGAAACAAAATAGCAAGCAGAATTGCAACCCTGGACTTTGCCAAGGCAAACTTTGGATTTTTCAAGCAATTACTAGAGAAAATCCCATGGGCAAGGCTGTTTGAAGGTAAAGGGGCCCAAGATAGTTGGTTAGCGTTCAGGGACTGCTTCTACCGTGCTCAAGATCAGAGCATCCCGACACGTAGGAAGTCAAGGAAGGGAGCCAGGAGACCTGCGTGGCTAAACAGGGATCTGCTGGGTAAACTCAAGTGCAAGAGGAGAACTTACAGATCTTGGAAGGCCGGGCTGGCCACTTGGGAAGAATATAAGGCTGTTGTCCGAGGATGTAGGGAGGCAACTAGGAAAGCAAAGGCCTCCCTAGAATTGAACCTGGCGAGAGGGGTCAAGGACAACAGGAAGAGCTTTTTCAAATACGTGGCAGATAAAACTAACACCAGAGGCAACGTAGGCCCATTGATGAATGAGGTGGGTGCCTTGGTGACAGAAGATACAGAGAAGGCAGTTACTGAATGCCTTCTTTGCCTCTGTCTACTCTGCCAGAGGCTGTCCTGAGGAGCCCCGTTCCCCTGAGGCCCCAGAGGAAGTCAGGGCAGTGGAGGAGTTTGCTTTAGTCGATGAGGACTGGGTTAGGGACCAATTAAGCAATCTGGACATCCATAAATCCATGGGTCCGGACGGGATGCATCCACGGGTGCTGAGGGAGCTGGCTGATGTCATTGCTAGACCACTCTCCATCATCTTTGCCAAGTCTTGGGAGACGGGAGAGGTGCCTGAGGACTGGAGGGAAGCAAATGTCACTCCAATCTTCAAAAAGGGCAAGAAGGAGGACCCGGGTAACTATAGACCGGTCAGCCTCACCTCCATCCCTGGGAAAGTGATGGAACGACTTATCCTTGGTGCCATCTCAAGGCATATCAAGGATAAGAGGGTCATTAGTGACAGTCAACATGGCTTCACCAAGGGGAAGTCGTACTTGACTAACCTCATAGCCTTTTATGAGGATATAACAAGGTGGATAGATGATGGCAGAGCGGTGGATGTGGTCTACCTTGACTTCAGTAAAGCATTTGACACAGTCTCCCACAGCATCCTTGCTGCTAAACTGAGGAAGTGTGGTCTAGACTCTCGGGTAGTGAGGTGGACTGTGAACTGGCTAAGGGGAAGAAGCCAAAGAGTTGTGGTCAATGGGGCGGAGTCTGGTTGGAGGCCTGTATCCAGTGGAGTCCCTCAAGGGTCGGTACTGGGACCAGTATTATTCAATATATTCATCGATGACTTGGATGAGGGACTAGAGAGTACTATCAGCAAGTTTGCTGATGACACCAAGCTGGGAGGAGTGGCTGACACACCAGAAGGCTGTGCTGCCATCCAGCGAGACCTGGACAGGCTGGAGCGTTGGGCGGGGCAAAATTTAATGAAATATAACAAGGGTAAATGTAGAGTCTTGCATCTGGGTAGGAACAACCCCAGGTTCCAGTATAAGTTGGGGAATGACTTATTAGAGAGTAGTGTAGGGGAAAGGGACCTGGGAGTCTTGGTGGACAGCAGGATGACCATGAGCCAGCACTGTGCCCTTGTGGCCAGGAAGGCCAATGGCATCCTGGGGTGTATTAGAAGGGAGGTGGTTAGTAGGTCAAGAGAGGTTCTCCTTCCCCTCTACTCTGCCCTGGTGAGACCCCATCTGGAATACTGTGTCCAGTTCTGGGCCCCTCAGTTCAAGAAAGACAGGGAACTGCTGGAGAGAGTCCAGCACAGGGCAACTAGGATGATTAAGGGAGTGGAGCATCTCCCTTATGAGAAAAGACTGAAGGAGCTGGGGCTCTTTAGTTTGGAGGAGACTGAGGGGTGACCTCATTAATGTTTACAAATATATCAAGGGTGAGTGTCACGAGGATGGAGCCAGGCTCTTCTCGGTGACAACCACTGATAGGACAAGGGGTAATGGGCTGAAACTGGAACATAAGAGGTTCCGCTTAAACTCGAGAAGAAACTTCTTCTCAGTGAGGGTAACGGAACACTGGAACAGGCTGCCCAGAGAGGTTGTGGAGTCTCCTTCTCTGGAGACATTCAGGACCTGCCTGGACACGTTGCTGTGTGGCATAGTCTAGGCATTCCTGCTCTGGCAGGCGGATTGGACTTGATGATCTTTCGAGGTCCTTTCCAATCCCTAACATTCTATGATTCTATGAAACTTCAGCAGAGGGCAATGTCATTTGCCTGATGAATCCATTATTTCAGGGCTCTGGAGCTTCCAAGTGGTGACAAAGCTATGCTGCAGAGAATAATTTAAAACTGAAAAATGTTCACACATAAAAATGAATGAGGCTGAATCTGAAACCTAATAAATCCGTTGGGCAAAAAGTCTAAATATTTACAGGCACAGGCTAAAAATACTTAGGACATGAAGCAAAGACAGAGCGCGCACAGATACACCTGATGGCATGTCTGGCATAAAATCTAACTAAAAGTCGCTTTTCTTATGTGGACTTGTTTTTTCTTATGTCTGCTGAGACACTCAAAGGAAAGCATGCAGAGAAGTTCTGAATGGAGCATCTGTACAGTTTGTGGGAAGTAAGAAAAAGGATGGTCCAAACAACATGGTATTTTATAGATTGCTTCTAAAGAATACCTTTGGTATTTCCTAAGTCTTAAATCAGCATGGCAAAGACCTTTTACCCAACTTTGAAAAGAATATTCTCATCAATGTGAAATCTTCATTTTTAGCTTTATAAACAGTTCAATGGAAATTTTTGCTTTACCTTTTCCCTTGGTTACTTTGCCTTTAGTTCAGGCAATCTCTCACTGACTTATAATAATTAAACATTTAATTCGTTAAGCTTCCCCTCTCTTTTTTTCCTTTCCTTTTAAGCTCACACACACATATGGACGAAGTTGTGGGGGATGGCAGCTGGACTGCTGAAAACCTGGCATGGGTTGAAGACATTGACCTTGACAAATTCCCAGTGTACCCTTGAGATGGGAAGTTGTGTGTACCGAGTTTGGACACCTTTGTGGAACCTTCTCCCTCAAGATCCGGAGGGATGAGCCCAGCTGGAAGCTGCTCAGTATTAACCAATTAGAACTTGAACAACAAGTGTTTAACCTATAGGCAAAGGCCACGCTACCTTCTTCTACTACCTACGGCTATGTATAAAAGGCACACCCTTTGTCTAATAAAGGAGCCATTTTTGAGCCACTTTGATCACCATACAGATGTGTCGTGTCCGTCTCTACAACGACACAAAGTAGTTAACAAAGGGGGCACCATGGATTGCTGTGCTATATTTCAAGCACAGGAGAACCAGCTAGAGGTGATGCCGTGTTTTCTGACCCGAGAATTAATGTCACCTTACTCAACTGCTGGATAGCTAATGACTTTTATGGGATGAATTGAATGCCAGGAATTGATTATGTGCAGCGCCTGTTTATGTCCAAGATGAGCCTTCTGCTGTAAGATGGGAGTGGAGAACCTCAACAATTCAACACAGTAGAGGGAATGAAGAGAGGCCACCTCCTGTCTTCTCAAGCTGGAAAGGCAAGAGATGAAAAGCAGAGCAACCAAGACTGTCAACAGAGCTAAGAGCAAGAAAAACATCTAAGAATGAGTGGCTATACAGAAATGTATGTCAGCAACTAATTGCAGACATGCATGTGAAACCTGAGATCTTTCGTGGTCTTGAAAGATTTATTTCACTCAGTTTTCTGAGATAATAGTTATTTTCTGACATAATAGTTATTTCACAATAACTGAACAGTTATTGTGAAAAAGAATTAAAATTATGTTCAGAATATGAATGACAGAGAAGAGAGAATTCTGGCAACACCTTGTTCTACAAAGAAAAGGTTAGGCCCCAGGTCTAGTTTTGCTAATTGTCTAAACTAGCAACTACATTTCCTATGTAAGAAAACTCTCTTGTTGCACCTTTCTTTCCTAAACTTTTAACAGCAAATATAAAGCTATACCAGGAATTAAATTTAGTCATTAAAATTGAGCACTCACAAGCACAGATGAAACTCTTGCTGATCTGCGATGTTCTGCCTGACGTTGGTTTCCATGGTTTACAAAGGAAATAGTCTCAATACATGAGAAGATTGTTTCTTCTTGGGCTACTTGCAACTTCCTGAAGAGTTTAACTGCTCTCCTGGTACAGTCAGAAGCAAGAACTGCTGGTTAGTATGAAGAAGGTCATTCTCCAAGTCTTCTACCCTGCCATGCGTATTCCAGTCAAGAAGAGAACACTGCAGTTGATTTAGCTGCCCAGTGTGTGAGCAAAGCAGTTCAAATATGTTACAAAAGTGAATTACTGAAAATGTCAGCAAGGACAGGCTACTGGCTCATCAAGAATCTTCTCACTTCTGCTCTTGATCTAAAGCTTTGAGAACCTTTTAGCAGTGCAATCAAGAACGTCTCAGGAATTCATGCAGTTACAAAGCGATACTAAACACTTGAGTCATTCAGCAGGTTTAAATTAGGCATACATTACTATGGGCTCCAGAGGGAACTTAATACTATTTTTTAGATATTTTCTTAGCATCAAAAAGTTGGAGATATGTAAGGCAGTGAATTCATAAGGTATTATGTAATGTTTCTGAGGGACTATACTATTATTCTTTCTTATCACTGACCTGTCACTATTTGGGGAGATTACCGAATGCTCAACCCACCGTTCATAGATATCTTTGATTGCCTCCTAAAACACCTGAAATGGGCATTAGCCTGCTGAGAGCCCTGGAACAGCTTTACAGAAAAGTAATTTTTCTTCAACAAAGAGACAAAATATCTAGCAATGGTCACATCAATTGATGTATCAGATACTGTCATTCAGCATTTTCAGCTCCTGAGATTTGAACCTACTCGATCTGAAATTCTGGCAATGATCCTTTGAGAAAGATTTTATTTTCCTACCTGCAGCAGCCTGAAATGCTTTTAACTTAGCAAACTTTTATGTGGGCAGGACCAATTAATATTTTTATTTATTTTGTGTATTGAGTTCTGCTATGTGATACTTAAACACATCAAATAAGATGCTGTCCCAAAGGCATTTGTGTTGCCTTTGTCACACAGAGTAATCAGGTCCCGTCGATTTTTGGATGCTCTCTTGTCTCAAAGAAAAATCCTCAGATTTATATTACAGTGACAGATGTTTGGTTAATAAATGTGGCAACCACTCTAATGGTGTCATAGTCCTGGCAGCTGGTACTCAGGAGCACACCGTATGCAGCAGTGATGAGTGAGTCAATCATAGAATCATAGAATGTTAGGGATTGGAAAGGACCTCGAAAGATCATCAAGTCCAATCCCCCTGCCAGAGCAGGAATGCCTAGACTATGCCACACAGCAACGTGTCCAGGCAGGCCTTGAATGCCTCCAGAGAAGGAGACTCCACAACCTCTCTGGGCAGCCTGTTCAGGGCTCCGTCACCCTCACTGAGAAGAAGTTTCTTCTCGAGTTTAAGCGGAACCTCTTATGTTCCAGTTTCCGCCCATTACCCCTTGTCCTATCAGTGGTTGTCACCGAGAAGAGCCTGGCTCCATCCTCGTGACACTCACCCTTGATATATTTGTAAACATTAATGAGGTCACCCCTCAGTCTCCTCCAAACTAAAGAGCCCCAGCTCCTTCAGTCTTTTCTCATAAGGGAGATGCTCCACTCCCTTAATCATCCTAGTTGCCCTGTGCTGGACTCTCTCCAGCAGTTCCCTGTCTTTCTTGAACTGAGGGGCCCAGAACTGGACACAATATTCCAGATGGGGTCTCACCAGGGCAGAGTAGAGGGGAAGGAGAACCTCTCTCGACCTACTAACCACCCCCCCTTCTAATACACCCCAGGATGCCATTGGCCTTCCTGGCCACAAGGGCACACTGCTGGCTCATGGTCATCCTGCTGTCCACCAAGACTCCCAGGTCCCTCTCCCCTACACTACTCTCTAATAAGTCATTCCCCAACTTATACTGGAACCTGGGGTTGTTCCTACCCAGATGCAAGACCCTACATTTACCCTTGTTATATTTCATTAATTTTTTCCCCGCCCAACCCTCCAGCCTGTCCAGGTCTCGCTGGATGGCAGCACAGCCTTCTGGTGTGTCAGCCACTCCTCCCAGCTTGGTGTCATCAGCAAACTTGCTGATAGTACTCTCTAGTCCCTCATCCAAGTCATTGATGAATAGATTGAATAATACTGGTCCCAGTACCGACCCTTGAGGGACTCCACTGGATACAGGCCTCCAACCAGACTCCGCCCCATTGACCACAACTCTTTGGCTTCTTCCCCTTAGCCAGTTCACAGTCCACCTCACTACCCGAGAGTCTAGACCACACTTCCTCAGTTTAGCAGCAAGGATGCTGTGGGAGACTGTGTCAAATGCTTTACTGAAGTCAAGGTAGACCACATCCACCGCTCTGCCATCATCTATCCACCTTGTTATATCCTCGTAAAAGACTATGAGGTTAGTCAAGCACGACTTCCCTTTGGTGAAGCCATGTTGACTGTCTCTAATGACCCTCTTATCCCTGATATGCCTTGAGATGGCACCAAGGATAAGTCGTTCCATCACTTTCCCAGGGATGGAGGTGAGGCTGACCGGTCTATAGTTACCCGGGTCCTCCTTCTTGCCCTTTTTGAAGACTGGAGTGACATTTGCTTCCCTCCAGTCCTCAGGCACCTCTCCCGTCTCCCAAGACTTGGCAAAGATGATGGAGAGTGGTCTAGCAATGACATCAGCCAGCTCCCTCAGCACCCGTGGATGCATCCTGTCTGGACCCATGGATTTATGGATGTCCAGATTGCTTAATTGGTCCCTAACCCAGTCCTCATCGACTAAAGCAAACTCCTCCACTGCCCTGACTTCCTCTGGGGCCTCAGGGGAACGGGGCTCCTCAGGACAGCCTCTGGCAGAGTAGACAGAGGCAAAGAAGGCATTCAGTAACTCTGCCTTCTCTGTATCATGTGTCACCAAGGCACCCACCTCATTCATCAGTGGGCCTACATTGCCTCTGGTGTTAGTTTTATCTGCCACGTATTTGAAAAAGCTCTTCCTGTTGTCCTTGACCCCTCTCACCAGGTTCAATTCTAGGGAGGCCTTTGCTTTCCTAGTTGCCTCCCTACACCCTCGGACAACAGCCTTATATTCTTCCCAAGTGGCCAGCCCTGCCTTCCAAGATCTGTAAATTCTCCTCTTGCCCTTGAGCTTACCCAGCAGATCCCTGTTTAGCCACGCAGGTCTCCTGGCTCCCTTCCTTGACTTCCTACGTGTCGGGATGCCCTGATCTTGAGCACGGTAGAAGCAGTCCCTGAACGCTAACTAACATTGTAGTTGCTCTTTCACGTAAAGAGCGACTCCACCACCTCGCCTGGCTGGCCTGTCTTTCCTGAAAAGGACATAGCCACCCATGACCACATTCCAGTCATGTGAGCTGTCCCACCATGTCTCTGTAATTGCCACCAGATCATAATCTCCTGCCCGAACCCAGGTTTCTAGCTCCTCCTGCTTATTCCCCATGCTGCGTGCATTGGTGTATAAGCATTTCAGGGAGCAAGCTGAGCACACTGATCTCACCCTAGGAGGATGGAAGGCCACCCGGTCCTCATAATGCAGCATTATAGATCTATGTGTCTATAACCACTTCCTCTTCATTCTTTCTGAGCTCTTATGAGAACAACTTACCACAGCCCATTTCAAAAGGTCCATGATTTCCAAACCCTCCCTGGTCAGAGAGAAGTTTTGGTGATGCCTCAGAACAGAAGGAGCATTGAGTTACTAAAAAGATTTCCTTTATAAACTTGGAGGAAGTGAAGGGAGCACAAGCACCTAGCTCTCTCCCGCTCTCCCCTAGGACAATTATGATGACTCTTTAGGGTCTTCTTTCCCGTTCCTTTCAAGTGCCTTTGTCAGTCTCAACGCTGTGTCCATTCTTCAGCTCAGCAGCCTCTTTCCTGGACACATGCGGTGGTGCAATTCCCCTCCTTTCACCCTTTCTCTTGAGATGATGGGTACTGAAGGTGATTCCTTCTTTATGGAGGACAAGCCAACCTGGGAAGAATGTGGATGGAGACTGCCAGAGAATGAAGGCACCCCCTTGATGTGCCTGGCTCCTGCCTCCCCTATGGAATGGGAGTAGCAAGAAGAGTCCATCACCTGCTGACAGCCTGAAACTCCCTGTACCATGAACCAAGGATTTATCTCAGAAGAGATACATCAGCCTCTCCAAACATGGACCTGCACAATGGGTGGAAAATACTAGAAAATTTTGCAGCCAGAGGGGGCTAGTAAGGAAAAGTACCTGACAAAAGTGAATTATCTAGGACCATATCTACAGCAATTCTCAGGAAGACCCTCTGAGCTCTCCTGGATGGCACTGGGCTGTGACCAGCATTTCCCTTGAGTTGAGACACCTCTCAGGTACCAAAGCCTCAAGGCTGTCTCCTGACAGAGGTCAGGGAGAGTCATCCTCCTTGAGTCTCAACTATCACTCAGTGAGGAATGCCAGTGTTGCATTGTATTTGCTTTAAACTCAGGAAGAGGGAAATTTTAACTATAGGCTGGCCTTTACATCTACTTCTCTACCTATTTAGGTGTTTAAACGCATAGTTGCTTTCATGAGCTTGGATGCCCCAGTGTGAATTTGATTGTGTAGACATAGCTATTTTTATATTTGTATATTCTGTATTTATGCATGTAAACATATACATACATGTATTCTTTGACTGAAATACCTTGTAGTAAGTTAGCATGAATCTTATCATCTACAAATCTGTAATTAAGTCTATTTGTAAACCTCCGATTGGCTGATGACTAAGTGCTGCAAAAATGTAACTCTCTTTAAAAAATTTTGAATAATCACTAATCTTAACATTTTTCAAGTCCATCCTTCCTGTGATAACGTGTCTGCAGAATGAAGAAACCATGGGAGGTGGATAAAGAAGAAAACGGCATGAAGTGATTCCCAAGTAGCCTAGGTTTAGCAGGAAAAGCCAGGAGAAAACTTTGATGAAGTAAATGGTAAAAGGCTAATGAAGACTGAATGTGTCAAAAGATGAATTTGGGGATAAACAGATGGGCAATTACAATGAACTAATTACTAAATATGGGGTTGGAACACAACACATAACAGACTGGAGTCACCCTTAGCCATTTACAAAAGGTTCATTTTAAATAGACTTTTCTTAATAGAAGGAAAAAGGTATCTGTAATACAGAAAATAAGACTTTCTAGGCTAGATTCTTAAAGCCAGCTCTGAAAGGAGTGCTTTTATGAAAGCTTTCCTTCTTCCTCTGTCTTTTTAAAGCAGTAATAAAGGGCTTTATATCTTGCATGGTAGTGTTCAGCAGATTTCACCTTTTGAGACCCATGGATTTATTGCTTTATCTTTTTTACATATAAAATGGGACACACTGAGCACACGGTTTGATAGCATGAACCAGCTGCTAAAACACTGTCTTCATGAACATAGACAAAAATTCCAAGGAAGCCTTGTAAATACTTTTCCAAATATACTATTGATGTGGTCTCCTGTTCCCGTCAGGTTGAAAGAAGAGAAGGTGAACAGGAAAGGAATTTGGTAGAAAAGATGCTGAGCTGCATAGCAGTAAAGTACCAGAGGCCCTAGGAGGCTTTAAATGTTTAAATATCAGTCTCTCTGAACCAACAGACCAGTTTCAAAAATTAATGATTCCACCTTTCCCTTTCCCTTCTTTTTCTTTTCTAGCCATAGCCAGTGACCAATAGGCAAAAGACTGCAAAAGCCCATATAAAAATAGAACCTTAGTTACCACCACATTTTTGTTCAGCTTTCCAAAGACTGCCCCCTGAGTCTAGATTCCTTACATGATATCAAGACAGAATCAGTAACTTTGATAGTGTAAAAAAATCCCAGACTAAGTTACAATGTCTAAACAAAGCTGTTTCTCTTCTACCCACTACCACCTCTTACTCTCATTCAATTCCATCTCGTAACCCTGCGCATTGATAAAGTGATTGAGGCCACGTTTTCTGTGCCAGCCTCCCCTACCTTTTCTTCTGGACTATGACAAAAGCTACTCCAAGCAACACAATATGCTTCTTTAGGTATCTTCTGTCTTCTTTCCTCATGACAGCTTTCTGCAAAATGTCGACTTTGAGGAGATGGACTGGGTTATTTATTAGGTGTTTTCAATCACTTCTAAACCAGATTTTTCACTGCATCTAGAAAACATGCCAGTTTCATTTAATCACACATTTCCTAGTCTTGGACAAGCTTTACATAAGTTACAAACCAGCACTAACTAGGCAATGCAAAAAACAATTGCATTCATTCACATTTCGGGTTCTCTTTATATTCATCAACTCCACATTGAGAAACTATTGCTGTGGAGGATAAAAAGAAAAGATAATGAGATATGGAACCCGCTGCTGTTGTCTGAACTATTGCTGTCCTCACGCTGTGTGTCTGAAGGAGAAATGGTTACCTGATAAATCCTGCAGCTGAAAGTGGTTAAAGTTCAAAATACGCATATTGCACCACCACAGGGAGAAATAGTTATCTCTGTTTATTGCCTTTCGTCTTGCCACCAGAAAGTGAAAATCTACAGATACTATAAAAAAAGTTTGACACAGTAAGATTCACTTGAGACATTTGTCAAGGTGGAACTGGAATCTAAATCTACCATTGTTCCAGGGAAATACAGGGAAAAAGAAACTGAGACCATAAAGCATTTGTTCAAGTGATCTAGAGTTTACTATCTATTTTTTTTCAATGTATCTATAGTAGCATAGGCTTGTCTCATTTTGGCTCAGAAGTGATCAGCTCCTAAATCAACTCTAACACAAAGCTACATTTAATTAAATGTCCAACATTTCATATTTCTTATTTAGTAGGTTCACAGGGACCAAACACGTAACAGATACATGGCTGGTCCATCCCAAAGAGGTGCTCTCATCTCACTTTCCTTTTTCCAAGTACTGCTGCAGGACCCTCCACTCCCTTTTCCCCCTCCAAACATGTTTGTCTTCTTCCTTTGCTCTTCAGGATACACAAATCACTGAGCTGAACCCTGAAATAACATTTTATATTACAGGAAAGAATTTACAACAGATGAAGTGGAGAGAGATAAAGGTTCTATCTGAAATGAGACACTGGTTAATCTAATCTATTGCTCAACTCACAGGAACTGCACATTTTGGTTAAAGAAATGTCAGATTCTGCTGCAACTGCTTTCATTCAATCATAGTCAAAAACCCGGAAACAGCATATTTACAATTCATTTCTTCATGCAAGAGATCATAAGGTGAAACATGCAAGGAGATGGTCTGCAGTACTTGCTAGTAAACTACAACTCAAAAAGTATTTGCTAGTTTTATTTCTAAAGCTAGTCTGCTGTCAAATGACATTAAAAGATGTTAAATGATGAACTGAGGCCTTTTATGAGATTAAGATTCAAATTGTTGCCATTGTGACTGGAATTCACTTGGTGGTAAACAACAGAGGGGCTGGCTCGGGAGATTGTCATCGTAGTCTTTCTGGATGAAAACCTCTGTTGTTCCTCATCCCTCCTACTCTCTCAGCAGCACTGAGTTGTAAGTATGGAATTTACAATTGCATCTTCCAAAATATTCAGGTTTTAGCAGATTAGATTTTCCTGGAAAGAATTTAAAGGACTATAAATCCCCCCACTCTAGTCTCTGTCAATGTTATTATTTAATCTAGGAATATTTTTCCCCGAAGATCTATTAGCTTTAATAAATCTTTCATGTTGGAGAAAATCTCATTTTGTTCTCTTGAAACTAAAATATACAAGGAAATAAGGGTGGGGGGAGGACATGTTTGCCATTTATTTGTTCTTTCATGAACTATGGGTCATGAAAGGGCTCTGAAAACTCTGGACTTTTAGTTTCCTCAAAAATAAGTGTATCATCCTCACAGAGCCACACAGTATTTTTTTTCTTGCACTCAGAAAAAATAAGAAAAACTCTGCTGCAGAGAAAAGCCACAGTTAAATCCAAATCCTGGAAGGTGAAAAGGTGGGGGCATCTTCTTTCTTGTTTGTTAGACTTGGCAAAGAAATGAAATTACTATCTGAGAAAGATCCCAGTAGTGTATTGCACCTTTCACACTTAGCAGAGCCATGAACACAGTGACTGAAGAGAGTCGCTTTTTTCTTCATAAAACATCTGACTTACTCTGACAAAGATCATGACAGATTAGTGGCTGGAATGAGATGGAAAAAACTCTGTGCTATACATGTCGGTTTATATTTTTGTTTTGAAACATTCAACTCTAAAGAGTGTCTTCGTTTTGTTGTACACAGGTGGTAGATGTTTTTTCAGCAGAATTTTTTTTTTCTGACTAAATATCTGAAATGAATAGTAAATAATGTCATACCATTATGCAAAGTCATGCAATGCATTCAGATACTTAAAAGTATTACAACATAGCCCTTTAAAAACCTTTCAGAAAACTCACTTTCATCTCAATATGAAAACAAAATCCATTCTGCTTAAAAATAACATAAGTGATCTAGTAATTGAAGCAATCTTTACAATACAGCTTGTGCAGTGACAGGGGAAAATGCAAGATATTTTTTATTTTCTAGTGAACATAGCCCTTTGAGACCTGCAATAACCTACAACGAGGGCAATAGCCATCATACAGAAAATATAACAGATGGCAGGATGGTTGCCTTACTCACAGATAGAGGTTACTGAACAGATGCCTTTAGGGCTTAATATTAGATTTTTTTTCCCCCTTCTAGACCATGGCATAGCTTTGTGCATATGCCGTTGATAAAATAAATGCAAAGCACCATAGGGAAATGAGTAAGGTTTCAAATGGCAAAATGTCAACAGAAATACAAATTTACGGAGGATAATGTGGGTATCAATGTTGCCAGTATAGAATGAAACATAACCTTACCCTTTTCAGTACACTGTATCTATCACACTTTATTTTGAGCTATGTTACCATAGTTCCAAAACATAGACATGTAAAATCCGTTATAAACCCTCCATTTGCTTTGCTGGAAAGGTCAGCCACCCAGTAGGCTAAAAGTCACCTCTCTTACTTACTAGCTTAAAATACTCAAAAGCAGCAAGACTAGAATAGGGAGAAATATTGTCATACACAGCTAGCATGAGGATTTCTACAAATATCCAAAAAGCTATATCATACAGAGAAACAGATCATCCATCGGTATGACAGGTAACAGCAAGGAAGATTATTTCCAACTCCTCAGGCACCATAGATTTCATAACTTAACCATGTCATTGCCAAATTCGTTGATGTGCTGATGCAGGTCAGCCTCCTAACACAGATTCAGCCTTGATGGATTGCTGTGATACATTACAAGACCCCTAAGGACAAAGTAGTTTTTCAGGTACTATTTTTTTTTTCTCTAGGTGAGAAGATGAAACTCCTTTTGTCTTCAACAAGACTGGAATTTCATCTGACATATGCATACAAAAATACACCTGAGTGCAGACACAGACTTTTTCTAAAAATTCTTTTAGGACAAATTGCAACTGTGTCCAGAAAATAAAAGGTCTAGAGATTACTCCAGTCTCCCTCTTTCAATGGGATGTTTCAGTGTTAAAAATGCTACATCCTTCAGGTCATTTTAGTGAATGCTTCTTAGCTAGAACCCTGTTTGTTTTAATAAAGCTGCATTCCTTAACCAAGGAAGAAGAATGTTTAACAAAAAACTGGCTTCCTTGTTTTAAAACAAAGGCACATTTTTTTGCAGTAAAAGAAGCATTCAGGTGGAAAGCACAGTGAGAAGTGGGCATCACTGTCATTTCCACCATTTTCCCTGTAGGAAAGGAAACTGAATTTTCATCGGTCTAACGAGGAAAACTGGAGGAAAGACAGGGGGATCATGAAATACCTGGAACCTGATATTGTGTGTCAGATTATTTGCTGTAGCTTATACTGTGTTGCCAGAAATGTGGTGTCAGAAACACCACAGGGAACCTTTCCCAGTTTCATAGAAATTCTGACATGATACATTTCCCTAGGGAAAGTAGGATAAGCTTCAGCTGAGGATGAATAGTGATGGTTTACCTTCATTTTACTATGAACATGTTATGACCTTATATAATCTATTTTCTTTGCCTCAATTCTTCTCCAGTGTTGTGGCTACTCTCCAACACCGTTTGAAATGGTTGGACAGTGTGACATTGAAGGTTGATGGAAATCCATAGAAACGCAAATTTCAAAGCCTATCTGAAAAAACTTTAAGTGGTCTCAAGTAATCTAGGGTTAAGGAAACAGTGTTACCAAGAGATCACAACAATTTAGTATATGAATCGATGAAAGCAGAAGAATTTTCTACTTTGGTAGCCCTCTGATCAGTTTTTCATCATGGTTGAGTCACCAAAACATTAGCTGCTAACCAGAAGCCTATTTCTTTCACTGGAAGCCAATTATGGACATATCATCATTCTTGTCACATTACTAGACTTATTAAAACAAAGTATGATGGAAATTATCTATAAGAGAGAACCTTACAGCAAGTGTGTTAAGTTGCTATAGTGTATGCTTCCTTCTTCCTTTTCTCTCTCACCATCTCAAAGTATTCAATTTGTATAGTACACATACTGACATTAACAGACTGACTCGGTAGCAAAGGGCTTTCACTTAAACAAAAGTCTTTCACCCAGTCGATTCACATGCAGAAAGGCTATAACACGAGCTGCTTAATCTAGATAGGGACGGAGGCTAGTCCATGGGCATCAATATAAGGTATTGTGTTGGTCCCCATCTTCATTAATCATTACGATAACGTAAAAACCAGCACAGGATCATATAGAAAGGTTAAGCCAAAAGTGGAAGGGGATACAAAACACTAAAAAAGAGAAACAAAAAAAGAGAATTGAACTGCAGAAAATCATACAACTCATAGTAAATTAAAATTTGAAAACCACTGGCTACTTGTTCTTCAGATAAATCAGGAAAACTTATTCCATGGTAGTGACACTGATACTAAATGCAAATGTTGAAAAACAATGGCTAGTTGAAAGAATTTTAGTCCGAAGATGCAAAAGTCCCACATTAGCCTACAGAAACAAGTGTGCCTCAGCTGGAAGGGTAGTGGGAATACCAGGCTTCATTTCCAGATGTGCAAATATAAGAAAAATATTAAGTGGAAGAGAATTGTAACCTGCATGATTATTAAGAAAGAATGAGAAGGAAAAAGCGGGAAGAGGCTGGCACTCCAATTGCTGAGTTTGCACTTGGCAAAGCTCTCATGGGTGCACAATATGATATTGCAAATATTTGAAAGGTATAAATCCCAAGGGGTGCAGCAGACATAGTGGTATGAAAAAAGCTCTGTAAAAGCAGTCGAGTTTGTCAGGCAGCCGGATTTACTTTGGATGTGCCTGATCCTCAGCCAGTGTGTTTGCAATTCAGACACAGAATACACAGCTGCTTCTTGCCTCCTTTTGAGTCAGAGATATTTTTCTTTTCAGCACTAAATATTCCAAGAGATGTTAACATCCCTGAGAGCCCCCTTTCTTTTTATGCCTGGATACAAAAAGTTAAAAGTGTGCAAACTGACATAGGAAACTCCTTGATTTGACATTCAGAAACTATCCTGCCTTGAGCCAGCAATATAAATAAAATTCGGGGTCTATTCTTGAACGAGTAAGTTCCATGGCTGGTAATACAACCCATCACCAATTACATGCCTCATCTAGTTGAAGAAAGGTAGGCTGACTTTGCTAGAGATGTGCACCAGCTGACTTGAGCCTGCAGGGACAACTGATTCTGCATTTAAGGTATGACATGAGGCATACTATAAACTGCAACACAAATTTAAGACGTTTACAAATGATTTTCTCCCTTTTTTTCCCCCCACCACTTCTTACCCAAAGCTTGTACTATAGTGCAGATTTCAAATCTCTTTTGGGGGATATAACATCTGGCTGAAAATGACTGATCTTTTTCCATTTACATTCACTCACTTGTATGTTACCAGACTGCTTTAGTTATCTGCTTTTAAAGAAAATAATCTAGTTGTTTTATGAATCCATTACAGCTTTTCGGTGTTAATTCCCTTTTCCCCATAAGTTCATTATTCTGCCCTTCACAAGTTTTAATTTGCTTTGTTTCTCTGGATTTAGGTTGTGTTGACTTAGTTTTTCACTCATTACTAGCACACAGAAGGTAACATTCTCAGTAGTCAGCCCTTTCCATAATCATAGTGTATTATTTTGAAAGCCATAAGGTCAATAATAACTATTTTAGAAAAGTCACATATTGGACAGATCTTTCTTAAAATAGCAAGAAACCAGAATTCTAAGACCACAGATTTTCTTTTCCTCCCTTCCTCCTTGCTTCCTTTTTTTCATATGAATGTTTTTATTTCTGAAAGCAAGCAAGTAAATATACCTCTAATTTTTCTGTACCAACCATGCCTCCTCTTATTCAGACACAGTAAAAAAATGCCTGCTGATATTTTACTAAACAATACTCCCTACAGTCAGGGCACAAACTAGATTAATTCATGCATCCAGAATTCATCTGAGACTACATTCCTTCTGTAAATCAAATGTCAAGAGATAAAGTGTTCCCCATAGCATTGGTTTAAGTAGAAGTGACAACACGATCTCCATGAAAGCATAGGAATGATTTCTACGTATCAAAGGCACAGTCCCATCATGCTATGAGCTGTCAGGGCAGAGCACCTTGCCTCAACAGCTTAATGTCTCTTGAGGTCCATACAAATGTACCCGACAGTTTCTGTGGCACCTGGCGTTCCCTGTATGTGACAGGCACTGAGCGCTCTACGCACAGGGTAACACAGAGTATTCTTTGTGAGCTCTTTCTCCTTCCTTCTTCTCCTACTTCTCTTCCTTTTAACAATAACAACAACAAAATCCACCAAGAAAACCAACGTAAGAGCCACCAGCTCACCTATAAACTCAGAGGCAGCAATCCTGGGGCAGAGCAGCTGACCAGGCAGGCACAGCCGTGAACAGACCAGGTACTTCATGCCCTGAAACTGAATCATGATCAAGGCCGTTCTTTTATGTCATGGTATATCAGGGTACGATAGTAATTTGGAAAGAGTTCTGCACCTAACTTTGGATTTATGGTATCCTTATGATGTGAGGACAATGAAAACTGTGCTTATTATTGCAGTCTTGGTCCTTGGCATCCATATGCTAGTTCCTGTCTGGTGATCTGGATATATGTCATGGCAGAGAAAACTCTCATAGGCATTTTACAGGTTTATTCCAGAGGCAGCCATACGCTTAATAGGTCTCATTGCTAGAAATATGTTTTGTAGGCTATCACCAAATTGGAAAGTGATGACTGCATGAAAGTCATAAAAGTATTTGTGCTTAATGTTTTGTACGAAAAATATCAAATATCATCTACGCACTTTCATATTTCCTGATTTCTCAATTTATTATTATCTAAATCCATTGTTCCATCTATTGGTTTGGGGGTTTTCTGTTTCTTAACAGAAGGCAACTCTGTTACATGAAAAAAAACAGAGCAGAACTCAGGTTAATAGATTTTTTTAGTCCAAAAGGGGTCTGTATAGACCTTTAGTCTGATCTGAATAAAACAGAAGTTGGAGCTTCCTTGAATTTCTGCCTCAAGTATGAATCCTGTAGTCGAGCTGAGCTATTCAAGCAGGCAGCAGCCTGCCTCGGCTGCAGCAGCTATGTGGAGGGACTCCTTCATGGCCCATGGCAACCTGTTTCAGCAGCTACTTCTCATCACTATTAACATTCTAACAACATTAAGACTGAGTTCGTATCTCTTGAGCTTCTAGCCACCAATACTTATAGTTTAACTGATTACATTATTTGTCTCTGGGGAACACAAGTGTTCAGCTTGTGAAGTGTGATGCCTATGAGTCGCTGCAAGTGCTGAAGTCACATGTATGGAGGAGTCCAGATTCACCTTACAGATCACTGCATGCTTGGGCTGGTAGCACAGCAAGGCTCCACAATGTCCTGAAGCTCATGGTTGGATACCTTAGACATGTTGCCACAGTCATCTTTATATTCCACTGTTTGCACAACCATATTTACATCCATGGGATGTTGGGCCAAATCTATCACTGTGACACTAACTATTCTTCAAAAGCCCTTTTCAGAAACACTTCTGTATAAGAGAGTGTACACTGTACATCACAGCCTTCCTTGCCTGTTTCCCATGGACATGGCTGAATCTTTGCCTATATTAAAATTCTTATGGGAAGTTTGGGTCTAGCTAACCAGTGGACCATGGTCTGTCTTCACTATTTATCACTCCACCAGCCATAGAATCATCATAGAATCATAGAATGGCCTAGGCTGGAAGGGACCTTAGAGATTATTTAATCCAACCTCCCTGTCATGGGCAGGGACACGTGTTATTTGCAGAATTTCAGTGCTCTTGCCAAAAAACCAACAAAGTACACAAAAAACCTAAATAAGTTGATATGGTCCCCAGTAAAAAAAGAACTAACGGAAGGTAAAATAATAGATGCCCCTCAGTTTTGTAATCAGAGATTACAATTAATTCGTAATCTCATCAGAAATTATGAATGCTTTATCAAGAGACTCAGACCATTATTAATCACACAATTCCCCACACTCCTCTCCACAGAAATCAGTATTTGACTGTCCCACCTATAATCAGGTTATGATACTATCCTTCTGAAATGTTGGTTCAATTGGATTTTTAAAAATGTACTCTTTGTCTCTCAGGCAAAACAAAATATTTACTATCTTCTACATGGGTGAATAAATGAGATCCATACAGATCCATACAGAAGACATTGTGCCACTGTGAGACTGGAGAAGAATCTATGTCAACAACTGCAGTCCTGAAAACCATTCACTTCTCCTCTATTCCATTTTTTTATTCCTATGTGCATGAAGTCCTTTTGCAATACTCCTCAAAGGACAGACTGATTAAATCATTATCTATCCCATGGTTTAGCCTGGGGCTGAATCAAGAAAACAGGGACTTCTTTAGTCCCTTCTCTTTAAACTTTAAAAATAAGACACCTAGACATCCCCAGAAACCCTCATATTTGCCCCTAAAATTCTGTTCTGTGGATCAGACCCATAGAAATGTGAGTACTGTCACACTAAAAATTACTCCGATTGATGGATCCTGTGACAGAGGAGGGAACTGAAAGGGAACTTAACGGTTCCAGTCAAGTCTTTATCACTGCATCACCCTACCTCTCCCCAGTATAACCCATGTAGTTTGTGTACGGTTTGTCCAATCTTCCCGCTATGGGTTTTCATCCCATGCCACTGTTTTTCTTTGAAGATCCCTCCTCAAAGATCCCTCCTACTAGTGACAGTTTTCCAGGTATTTTTTCTTTCCAATTTCAATTGTGTAAATGCAGGTCCTCCAAAACACTCTCTTTGTCTTTTTCCATGTGAATTAGTTACTGCTTTGGATTTTTTTTACGTCTGCTACATTAAAGAAGAAGAAAAGTATGATGAGAAGGTGAGTTGTCTAAAGGTTAGTTCAAATATGTTATGGCAATTTCAGAGACAAAATCCTCTGTTGACTTTACATGTCATATAGCCTCAGGGACCACCTTCACTGATTTTCCTGAAGCTGCACCCATGCTGCTGAGACAAAAAAAAACCCCACAAAACACAGTAATACATTCCGTAGATTTATAAGTTTCATCACTGAAACAGACTTCAGGGCAGCAGGTGCACTAATATGACAGAGAAGAGTTTGGCTCATTAACTTCAGTGTTTTAAGTTAGGATAAGATTTGGCCCTAGAGCATTATCTTCTAATCTTCAGATGAAAGCAGGAAAAGCTACTTATGATATACCATTACAGAGAAACAGATGTCAGCTGCTGATCACAAAACAAGCCTTTGCTATGCCAAAAAAAAAGGAGCACTTTTCAGAAATTCCTAACAACTCTCACTTTCGAGCACATCTCTGACTTTCAAAATGTCCAACTTCTGGCATGAGCCCAAACATGTAATCACTTTTTATTTTTTTTTTTATTCTGGGTTATATGCAAACTCTAACCTACTTAACTTCAGACTGCACACAGATAAATAATTTTCTGCAGTGAAGGATTTTTCAAATTGATCTTATTTAAGAAGTGTTATTGAATTTCAGAAGAAGATGAATATATTTTCAGTATCAATAACCTCAACAAACACCTTATTCTGCAGTCGCTGCTGTTGAGTCTTTACAGCTTGTGTGCTTGTGCTACTAAATATAAAAAAAAATAACCAAAGGAAAAGCATACTCCTTCTTCAGACACTCTCCCACATACAAGCTCTTCTTTTGTGTTTTTCCTTCAGCTGAGATCTCATTTCAGGCAGGTAGATGGGGAATAAATAGCACAGTCTAGTAACCATTATAAATATTTCACTGATATTTATGTGGAAAAAGCACCAACTTCCTGTGCACACAGAGACTTCAGAAGCTACTTTGAGGCACTTTGTCAGACAATGTATTAAACAAAGAAGAGATGAAGTGGACCTACATAGCAGTTTAGTTCAGACCCAGAGTGCTCCTTGAGGACACGCTGATTGTCCTCCTTACTGACCTGTGCCCAGAGGCAATGACTGTCCTGGGGCACACAAGGAGAATATCTTTTAGGTGAATGCATATAATCATTTGTATTCTATTGTTAGGAAGGCTGCAGCTGCCACAGATTGTGGTGTTTCTCTACCAAATACTGAAAAACAGTCATTTAACTCAGTGCAAGTTTTATTTCCGGACTAAGCTCAAAATTATATGTACAAAATCAGTGATGCCTTATACTCACAGGTATGAAAAACAACAAGCTTGAAAAACGTGCTTGGACTTGTTAAGGAGTTTTTTTTCTTTCCATATAAATCCAAAAGCTTTTAACATTAAAAACCTATCAAGCTAGAGGCAGATGAAACCCTCCACTCTGTGGAGACTCAGCACAAGTAGGACTGTTCTGACTTGGCACAAGAGAGAAAGCCACTATTTTCTACTTTTTCCATTAGTGTTGGAAAAGGAGCAACTTTGTCCCCATGTTTGGCATGTTCACAAGGAAGCTCATCAAGACCTTTTAGCAAAAGCTTATTGAGAAGAGCACCAAGTAACTTAATCACTGGCCACGTTCAGAGTTACAGACCAGCCTCCAAGTGTTCATGCATCTTTTATGTTATGGATTGCAATTTTAATCACATTTATATTTATTCTGTTTTGCTTTAATATGTCTGGATGAGAAAGTAACTGGAAAGGTAATATGATAGTGACAAAACAGACAGACACTATCTAAGTGCTTTCCTGTGCTTAAGTAAGGCACTAAAACTGGCACAAAATACTCGCCAGAAGTTCTGTCTTCATTATTCATCCCTGGGGTGGCATCTACAATACCTCACAATGTTAATGGCAGCCTGGTAATTACTTTGATATGTTTCATTTCTCTACAGTACAGTTTTAAAGAATTTGCATCAGCAGCACAGTAACCTGTAAAGACAGCAATGAGGTTCAGTTTGACATACCTGTGTACTCCTCCGTCTTCTCCTATATGGCTCTGGGGTAAGTATTGCTCACATATGCACCGGGCAAAAGTACAGTTTGAGCCAAGGCAAAGTCCTCAAGGATCAATAATAAGTAATTCTTATCAGTAGCAAATCGACGACTTAAAATATGGATCCAGGGGAAACAGCTTCTGAATACTAGGACAGAACCTGCTTGCCAAAATTGATTTTTATCCCTGTCAGCCCCATTCAGATAGATGCCATCTTTCCTGTTACTAAAAGGATCCATACATTCTTACGACCACCAGCTCTTGACAACTCTGCTGAGAAGTATTTTTCCCAGTACATCCTTATAAGTTTGTTTTTAAAATGAGTTATAAGTATCTAGGCCTGAAATATTGCAGAACGGCAGTTAAGGAAGTTCAGAGGAAGAGAAAAAGGTGCTACGCCTGTCAAGCTGAGACAGCGGAGTGTTATGAATGCAGCCACCTAGCGAATCAGTCATGGGAGAAAGTTAAGTAAAAAGCAGCACTCTTCTTGAACACCACAGTAAATCTGAGTGTGGAGTATTGACTGTCCACTAGAAAAAAAGTTCAGAAACTTTTTATTGAGACCATTGAAGAAATTATTACATGGTAAGCCCAAAAAATAACAAGGTCAGGTAATTATTTTGAAAAAAATTCCTGTAAAATTGTCCCTACACGTTTATAAATTTGCCAAATAGCACAAAATTTAAAGCTGCACAATGAGTCCAGTTTGAAAACTAACCGAGAAGCAAGGGATTCAGGTTCATGAAAATACTCAGTACAAAACTTTGAGCCTGAATAACTGAACAAAAAATGCATAAAACATCGAGGATTTTTCTTTCTTCAAGGACATGTGTATCTGAATACACAATCTCTTCCAGATAAAACATTACCCCGACTGGAAATGGAAGAGGTCAGAGCAACGAATGATCATTTTTTATTGTGGGTTTATTACTTGTGTAAAATGAGTTGAAGGTTTCAAGTTAAACTAATGTAAATAAACGACCACAGAAAACTCGTTTTAAGCAATCTCTTTGCTGATGGCCTCAGTAAACCTTTCAAAATCCTTGTAACCACAGAGAATACAAAATCCTTTTACCCTGACAGTGTTTTTTCCAGATAAACACATTTGTACATGACAACACATTTTGGGAAAGCAAGCCTCAGCCTACAGATTAATCCCTTAGTCTCCATGGGCTGCAAACCTCATTCCCTGAAAAACAATTGGAGGAAAGGCCAGTCAACATGCTAAGGGGAAAACATGGAACTCCCCAGCAAGTGAGTGCCTGGTAGATGTTCAGAGATGATCCATTTCGGATCTCCCGTAGTCATTAGAGAAGGTCAGTTAAGCAATCTCAAGAGTTCAGCTATGCACCAAGTTTGACTCACTGAGGCTTTCTTCTTTTTTTATTGCTTTGTTTTAAAGATACTGAAGTATCCATAGTCACTTTAGGTTGCAGGGAGAGAAAAAAAGAAGTAATTACATGTTTTAGAAGAAGGAGATTTTCCTAGTGGTTTTTGTCTAGAGCTGGAAATGCACAAGTAGAAAGGCATGTCTGGTTTATCACTAAAACAGCAAGACGCTGACAGTTCTTTGTGATTAAGCTCTCATTTCATGCACCAGGATTGTAAAATCCTGAGCATGAAATATGTTGCTTTCCCACCTTTCTGTAGAACTAAATGTGACAAAATTGAGCATTACACCCTTTCAAAATTTTCATATCAAAGTGCTTTAAATGAGAGAGGAATTAGACCATCTGGCTTAGGGAATTTAGATGACCTTCCACTCACATTTGGTATTTAACTATAATTAGACCAGTATATCTGAAATTTTTCACTAGACCAATAGAAAAGTCATCACCTCCTTCGTCCTGAATTTCTGCCCTTGCACATCACTGTGCAGTCCTGAAAATACAGCTCTGCCACTCCCTTGCTGACGATAGCACATTTTCACAAGAAGAAGTTGTAAGTTTGAAAAGAAAAATATTTTCCAAACCTGCTACTGGCTTCCTCAAGGAGTAGGATCAAGCTTCTCATGTAGTGCAACTCCACCACCCTGCAGCAGAGCAGCGTGGGGCATGAGAAAACCACTGGGTTCTCTTAGGTGTGGACAGCTGAGAACAACTGCAGCATTGATCGACAGTCGAAGGGACACATATTGTCCATGGACTCCACAAGTGGTTTGTGATAACAAATGTGAATCACACATGTTAATGTCCATTTCTTACTTGATTTTACAGCACAGACACCTTGTCACAGGGGGAACAAATATGAATCCTCCTGTAATGGATACTCATTGCTTCTCTGTACAGATATTCTAGATACTGCATAGACTCACTTGCCAGTAACTTCATGGTAGGGCATTTCCAAATTAACAGAGAAAAGAGTTATTTTTTTTTAATTCTTTTTAAGCCACTTTCTATATTTTTTACAGCAATTCAGCTGTAAGAATGTGAGAACTTGCTAATTATCATGTATTTACGGGATTAGCTAGACTTCTTTCTCTTACATTTGACAGGTAAACCAGTTTCTCGAGGCTGTGAAGTCTTCAGTGATAAAAATGTTCCTCTGTGTTGTCATTAATTTGTCAGTTTTTTGACTGCAAAGCAAATGAAAGTTCCTTAGACCCATCAGGGGCTTTTGTTTTGGGATAGTAAAGGAAGCAAGAAATTTGTTCTCCCACCAGTCCAATGGCAACTCATCAAGCTATATATGCCTTTTATGAGGATATAACAAGGTGGATAGATGATGGCAGAGCGGTGGATGTGGTCTACCTTGACTTCAGTAAAGCATTTGACACAGTCTCCCATAGCATCCTTGCTGCTAAACTGAGGAAGTGTGGTCTAGACTCTCAGGTAGTGAGGTGGACTGTGAACTGGCTAAGGGGAAGAAGCCAAAGAGTCATGGTCAATGGGGCAGAGTCTGGTTGGAGGCCTGTATCCAGTGGAGTCCCTCAAGGGTCGGTACTGGGACCAGTATTATTCAATATATTCATCGATGACTTGGATGAGGGACTAGAGAGTACTATCAGCAAGTTTGCTGATGACACCAAGCTGGGAGACACGCCAGAAGGCTGTGCTGCCATTCAGCGAGACCTGGACAGGTTGGAGGGTTGGGAGGGGAAAAATTTAATGAAATATAACAAGGGTAAGTGTAGAGTCTTGCATCTGGGTAGGAACAACCCCAGGTTCCAGTATAAGTTGGGGAATGACTTATTAGAGAGTAGTGTAGGGGAGAGGGACCTGGGAGTCTTGGTGGACAGCAGGATGACCATGAGCCAGCACTGTGCCCTTGTGGCCAGGAAGGCCAATGGCATCCTGGGGTATATTAGAAGGGGTGTGGTTAGCAGGTCAAGAGAGGTTCTCCTTCCCCTCTACTCTGCCCTGGTGAGACCCCATCTGGAATATTGTGTCCAGTTCTGGGCCCCTCAGTTCAAGAAAGACAGGGAACTGCTGGAGAGAGTCCAGCACAGGGCAACTAGGATGATTAAGGGAGTGGAGCATCTCCCTTATGAGAAAAGGCTGAGGGAGCTGGGGCTCTTTAGTTTGGAGAAGAGGAGACTGAGGGGTGACCTCATTAATGTTTACAAATATATCAAGGGTGAGTGTCACGAGGATGGAGCCAGGCTCTTCTCGGTGACAACCACTGATAGGACAAGGGGTAATGGGCTGAAACTGGAACATAAGAGGTTCCGCTTAAACTCGAGAAGAAACTTCTTCTCAGTGAGGGTGACGGAACACTGGAACAGGCTGCCCAGAGAGGTTGTGGAGTCTCCTTCTCTGGAGACATTCAAGACCTGCCTGGACACGTTCCTATGTAGCATAATCTAGGCGTTCCTGCTCTGGCAGGGGGATTGGACTTGATGATCTTTCGAGGTCCCTTCTAATCCCTAACATTCTATGATTCTATGATTCTATCATGGAGAAGACTGAAGTTCAAGAATGGGATTAAAAAAATCCCACAGGGAATGAATTTGACCTTAGAGCAAACATGATCCACATGACCTGCAGCATTTACCTTACAAGGAACTTTATTGGGTACATCCTGCAATATTTATGTAATAAGGCTACACTCACTTTTACTCAGGACAGATTTTTCAGTTCTTTCTCAGACAAAAATACCATTTACCAGGTGATGGGGAGTCACTTGCAAATTGTGTAAAGGCTCCTGTGTTTTGTAGAGAATAGGCAAAACAATCCCTGCCATCCCATAAATCATTCTTTTCATTGGAAATAATACAAAAAGAGTCTCTCCTTTTATCCTTAAGGTGCCGCATCACATTGTAACTACAGACTTAGTCAGAGATCTCGCAGCATCCTGACGGTCTATGCCAGTCCCTGCTGTCACTAGCAAACATGTCTGTTTCTGTCAGAAGTGTGAAGCTACTGAAATCCTGATTCTTTTTATTGCTTAGCCACGACAACCTTTCTTTCCTAACAGCTAGCATACAATAAATATTTAAGGTACCTAATAATGACAGACAGCAGGGGGAAAAAAAAATCATTCAAGGATTTCTCTAGTGCTTTCCTTCACACTGGCTAAAAACTCTCTATCGAAAGTCCCAGGGAGAGGACTGCTCTCTCCTGTTACTGAGCTTCCTAGTGATGTTTGCTTTAATATTGCTGGGTGAACCCCAAATTTCTTTTTTAAGTAGCCCAATGAACCTAGAGCTATCTGTTCCTCAATGGTGAAATAAAATGAAGCTTTTAATCCCAGATTTATTTTAAGGTCAGATCTGCAGAGTATAAATTAAGTAGCAGGGGAAAGAAACTGATTACTAAAACCATTAGCAGGCAGGCTGCATAGACACAAAACACAGACGTGGAAAACTTAGCAGCAGTTTTCACAAATACGGAAATGGTAAAAAAACTGAACTGTTTTTTAAAAAAAGAAAAATCCAGATCAACAATAACTATCCATACAGTGACAATTATGATTTAGAATAAAGTTTTGTTGGAGTGTAGTGATGCATGGACTGTGGAAAGCCTTGAGAAGTGCAGACATTTGCTATGATTTTTGAGTTAAAAATCATAAATGGCACGTGCTATACAGAACATTTCTACATTTGGAGCAGGGAAGTTTTGTTTGTTCATTTATAGCAACTTATATCAGCTCTCTCAAGCTTCTTTCTGGAACCCTCATCTTCCCCCTAAATCCCCTGTTCTCCATCAATAAAATAAAAAAAAAATAGGAATCCCGAAACACAACAGAAACAATGAAATCCCTACCAGTGTCTCCTCTTTCAAATTACTCTCTATGAGCACAGTCACTATATTTTCATATCGTTTAAGTATCTGTCTTTTCTTTTAAGAATGTTGTGTAAAAATCACAGCACAGTCCTGAGCTAAGAATCCCATCCAAAGGAACTAGTCAGAAGGCTATCTAGCCGACTTTCATTTTTCTTGGTACACCACTCTTCAAAAAATATAAAAGCACTGAATTGTAATTCATAGCTCAGCCTTCAAAAATGTATGTCTGTCTAGCTGTTGGTATTTCCTAAGTGGGAAGAACGTGTTTATTAACTCCTAATAGACATTATTCTCTGGCATTCATTAAGGGCAGGGCAGAAATTATTCTCTGGCTTTCTCTAAGGGCAGGGTAGAAGTTCACATCAAATAGCAACACGTGTCTGCTTTAAATATAATGCAGTCAGTTATTCTGATTTGCGTCACAGCAACACATGGATGCCCCACAAAGATCTTGGCTGCATTTCAGGAAGTGGTATTTGAATAATGTGGTCTCTGCATAATGCATACTGTCTTCTAGTACTCTCCAACAAGAAACAGATGAGGAAGAAGTGCTGGCATGTGCTTAAAACCTATCCAAGATCAATGGCAAACAGCAATTAGAAAATTATTTTCTTATTTTCATTTCACAGACTCACTGAATGGCTGAGGTTGACGGGACCTCTGGAACTCATCCTTCCCAATCAAGCAGGATCACCTAGAACAGGTTGTCCAAGGACCATGTCGGGCTGGCTTTTCAATGCCTCCACGCATGGACATTCTATCACCTCTCTGCATTCATTTCAGAGCTCTGTCCTCCAGACACATTGATTCTCACTTTAAAATAATGTAAAAAGGAAAAGAAATTGTAATTTATTTTTAAAACTATTTTCTTCCTCAACTAATTTTGTCATGGTTTTTAAATTGTTTTTGGGGCATTTGCCAAAAGACAAGATTTTAACAAGATTAGTGGTCCATGTGATCATGAGCAGAGCTCAAGTACAAACAGAATATTTACAGGCTTTTCCAGGCTATTGCACAGCACACATTTAATATTTAATACACTAACACTTATGCAGTATTGTGCATATGTTGAAAGCAAAATGGACAATTATGTAGCTATTTAATTTTACCAAAATCTGCAACATATGCTACATAATAAAAACTTTTACCACAGTTATCACTTTTTCTGTATTTCTTTGTGTAGAAACAAGCCTTTCCTGTTTGGTGATGCAAAGGAAAACTTATTTATAATTCTCTTCAGAGGAGAGGAAGCTAAAATTTATCTTCCCCTACAGTAAACATATTCAGGTCAGATTCTGTTTGTCCTGTCATCTAGTGTTCATCCAAGAGTAGCCATTACCAGAGTCTTTCTGGAATCAACTCTTCACAGAATAAATTCCATTCCGAATTTAGTAATAGGGGCATCATCCTTGTCTACTGAAAATTTTCATTAGATACTGCTTTTGCAGATAGCATTAATCATAAACTTGATCCTAACCTTGCAAACTCAATATTAAAAGAATAATGTAATTACCTTTTACTTACATTGACAAGTTTCATACTTGTCACTCAAAATTGAGGATGACAAATTTTGGTGTCTTGGGGAGGGGAGGAGAAGGGATAGGCATTATCAGGGGTAAAAAAAGTTCTTTAAAGGAAATTTAACAAATATTTCATACGCAGAGTCCTCTATCTGAAGAAACAACTTCCTAAAATGCATACAAAATAGTAAATCTGAAGGCAGTATTAATCCTCCTTCTCTTCCATGCACTGACATTCACATTTGGTCCTATAAATGCCTCCTCAAATAAAATAAGGTGCCCAAAAGGGCTACATAAAAACAATTAACAATTCTAAGGACAGATTTGTCCTCATTCTCTGCAAGATCCCTGTGGGGACATAAACAGGATTCGGCCCTAGCTGAACCTGGACTTGTCCTTAGATGCACGCTGCACACATCGAAGAAATGCACTTTATCAGAAATGCACTTTATCTGAGTAAATGCCAAATGAGAAAATGCTGAGCTTTGACTCTAAGAGGTAAAGAAGTTTCGCAGCAATTGAAAACCTGTAGGCCTGGAAATTGTAAGAGATTTCTGGATGAGATTTGCAGTGTTTCCTAATGTTAGCAGTGTTTCCTAATGTTAGCAAGGCTAACAATAAACTCAAATTAGTTCAAACATTGCCAGTAGAGTTACTACGGTATTGCACTAGTTCCATTATGGGATCTGGCAAATGATAAGTGCAGTTACCCATGAACCTTTTTTTTTTTTTTAAAAAAAATAATAATGAAATTAGAGTATGAGATAGGAATTTCCGTATGTGTATATTTTGCCATCTAGGAAGAAAAAGAGAAGAAAGGAAAAAGAGAAAAGTAATAAAATCTCTTAAAATTGCTTTAGCTAAAAGGGATCAATTACTTTTGAAATAAATTTCAAATAAAATTTTAGCATTTAAACAACATATAAAGTAAAGCATTCAGATTCTAACACGAGTCGGGTATTAAATGATTTATCATGAAAAAATGTTACATTTGAATTGTTATAAAGGCCTTTTTCTTCATAAGCAGGTTAGAGTAAATTATCAGAGACTCCTTTAAGCCAGTCAAATGCTATTAATGTAAAAAAGGTAGGTGAAAGGAAAGCTTACTACTTTTACATCTTTTTTTTTTTTTTTTAATACTACTGGATGAGATCCCTAAAAAAGATGTTGCACAGAATACCAACTCCAGCTAACAGGTCATGCAATTTTCTTTTTCCTGATGAACCAGATGTGGCTTTCCCAGTCCTAATATGCAAACAATAAAAGGAAAGGGCAATAAGCCTCCCTCCGGAGCTCTTACCTAAGAGGTTTTCCTTTCAATGATTTACAATGAAGGTTAAAAATGGCAAGATGTATGGTCTGATTGACTTTTTATAAATTTCCACTATTCAAGCCTTCTTCCAAGCTAGAGGATTTTGCGTAAGAGCAAATAAATGGTAGTGTAAGAGGCAAGATAATGCAGTGTGAAATACTTGTAAAACATTTACTTTCCGAGTCAATTGCTAGTTCCCAAGGAGCATGAAGTTGGCCAAGCGCTGTTGCTCAAATCATACATGAAGTGTCTTCTGCTGAAAAAAAGATCTGTTGAGCACATAAGTACTGAGATCAAGAGCAACCTTGGACCTTCTTGACTGCTCTGCTGCAGTGTTCTAAGACGACTGGAGTTATTTAGTGGCAAAATAGCTGCAAGAATGTAGAGAATAGGTCCAGATACATGGAGAACTGACTTGTCCAGCATATAGCTATTAGTTGTGATGATTTGAAATAGATAATAACTTAAGAGCCTAGAATTCCTGTGAATGGACTCTTCACAATAAAAAAGAAGACTCCTCACTAAAGTCACATTTTAAAAAGGGAACAACATATTACAGTTTGGCATAATTAGAGAAGGTACCTGCTCCCTCTGTAGTTAAGATCATTTCTTCAGATGATGTGTTGATTGTTTCATCAGCCTGCTGAGAAGATGCCATTTGAAGGGTGACTCGTAGGACAGGAAGGATTTGTAAAAGCTCTGTTTAGGTTGTCTCCAACAGCTTCAAGAAAGAAAGTCAGGCTCTGCTATACGCTTTCATAACCCAAAGAAGACTGGAAACCATTTTTCAGAGCAAGACACCTGAGCAATGAACAGAAGCATAGCTACAGGAAATAATTTTCTGTAAAAAAGCAGCAGTCTTGTTAATGTTGCTAATGGCTATTTTTTTTTTTTTTGTGCATGTCTACTCCGTGTGTTGATATTCTGAATTTACTTTTGGGAAGAAATTATAGTACCTCTTCTAAAACCAGTATCTGGTCTGGTAGGATACAGAGGGAGGGGCTCAGATTACAACTACCATTAGATCATACACCGAACATGTTGTGGCACTGGACAAACATAAAAAGTAACTGTTCTCATAACCATTCATCATTTTCATTTGTTTCCTTCTTTATTATTTGCCATGTAGTGTCTGCTAGAGAGCACCTCTTACGCATAATGTCTTTTACTGAATGGCAGCTGTTATGGTCTTCCATAGGGTATGGGCAAAACACAATGGACTTTAGTGTCTTTGGTTCAATGTGTCCCATTTTAGATGTGTTGATACTCTTAAGTCAATCTAAATTTTTGTCAGAAAAAGGTGCTATGCCAAAGGAAAATGGCAACTTTCATTTTTTTTTTGATTTTTTTTTTCTGTGTAAATATGCTGCAGTATCATTTCTTCTGCCTCGACGGAGAGTGACTGGAATCTGCCCCCATATGAAAAACATAGCTTTAACAATTTACAGACATTTGCTACATGAGCAGGTATAATCCCAGAAGTATGGGAAAAAGCACTGGTTATAGACTAATGCAACAGCACTGCGGGGCTTTGCCATTCTCAGTTATTATTTTTCAGAACTCTGCCTTTAGTTTACTATTTTTTAGACTTCTGCCTTGTTTTTTCTTCCCATTGCTATAATTTCCTTATTTTTTCTAACAATAGCTAGACCATGAACACTTTAAAAGTGAAGAATGAAAATTAGAAATAAATCTCACAAGCACAACATTTATATAGTTCTGAGGTAGACAAAAAGTCAAGAAAAAGCAGATAGCTATTCTGTGCTTACCATCCAGCCAGGAGAAATGGAAAGCTGGCACACCTGACAGACCAAATGTCTTTTACGAAGATAAAAGCTTGGAGCCCAGAGAGGCTACTACTGTGGGACTACTTTGTTTGCATAACCTTACCAGGCAAAAAAGAAAAAAATCCTTCCCTTTCTTTCACCACGCTCGAGTAAGCTGCTGCAGCACTCCCATAAAGCCCTGAGGCTTACGCAGTTCCCCTTCAGCAAACCTTTACTCTGTAGCAGCGCCAACCCCTCTGTGGTCAGGTCTCAACATCACTACATCAGCTGCCCAGGAGCACGGAGCAGGGTAACACAGATGAGACGTGCCAGGCAGGAAAGGCTTCTGAAACGCAGCGCTGCTCACGATAGCAACATTCCCTCTGCTGTGTCAAACGAGGTGGCGACTGCAGGGTAAGGTTCTTGTCTGCAAGCAGAAAGAAAAAGACCTATCCTTGTACAGCAGCAAATAATAGGAATTTTATGCATTTTTATTTCTGTTGAGGATAAGTAGGCCTTTTTTTCTATTGTTATGTAGTGGTATTCAAGGAGCAGTGGAGTGGGAAAGAATTTAAGATAAACTGGCCTGTAATTAACATTATAAGACAAGTATTACAGATTTGAAAGTGGAAAAAAGAGCATCTTTCACTGTCACATACTAACTGAAATCTAAATATGGGCAGAGAACAGCTAACCGGGCAGCTAGTGCTTATGGTGAATCACAGGAGAGAACTCTAATGCAATTTATACTAAATAAAAATCAAGTTATCTTACTGGACAAGATATACAGCTTTCAGTAGCATTATTCGAATCACTTCTACATCAGAATCTAAGTAAATTACCATTTATGCAAACAACTCTGGACAATCCCCTGCAGAGAGTCAGGCAAGCATTTGTAATGGATGTACTAGATTACACCTGGGCAAACACCTGCTATAAACTGCTTCTTCTTCGGAACTCTGTGATACATCAGCAACATGTCTTCTGCTTCTAGGCTGGTCAATGGTGCAAGTCCTACAGCTGCTTTGTGCCATGATGCCACTGTGGGAGATGAACTCGTCTCAGTACTCACATGTAATTTTTGATGTGAATTATATGCTGTAAAGCAACGTAGCCTAACAAAAATGTGTGGGTGGAAATTATAAGGGGAAAGAGCAGCTCAAGCAATGAAATTAAGAGTCCTAACACTTTTCAGTGATGGAATCGGTAAGCTATCCAAATACATAAACGCTGCCCCAACACTGCCTCATTCTAATTCTTGTCATAATTACAGCACTACTTTAATAGAACTATCTTCCCATGACCAAAGACTATATTCAGGTACATTTTCAAGGTATAAATTAAAACTGTTGTAGGTTTTCTTTACAAAATTTTCAGAGTAATCGGTCTTATTTAAAGCATGCATTTTAAGCTGCTGTGCCTTCAAAGGAGCCTCCTTCCTATGTTCTGGCAGGATTCCTTGGAACAGATCCTAGAGCTCTTACTGCAGAAGGAAGGAGTCCTATTCAAAGTTTGATTTCCTCCTTTCTCAGCATACATCGGAATGGAGGGAAGCAAATTCACTTGCACGTGAAGAAACACGGGCTGGTGTCATCATTTTGTGCTGTTACGGTGCCGTTTCACATTGTGCAGCCCATCATTTGAGTTACACTAACGTATAAACTTGTGGCATCCATTTAGTGACAATTACAATCAAGATACCACCCCGTGACATTAGCTTTGCACAAATCTCTTCATGACACTGAGCAAACACGGAAGCTTCCCAACACAAAATATATAAACTTGCATATAAACACAACTGCATGCTTCCGGTAGCTGCCACAGGTGATAGAGCAACAGAAATTTTTAAGACAGTTTTAGCCATTTCAATCTCAGTTTTAAAATACATGTCTCACATGAATCAAGCACATTTTTATAGTATTTACGTTGGGAGGTTTGGCTTGGATTTATAGTGGTGACATCTTAAAAATAATCTCCAGATTTCTTCAAGAATGAATGTTTGCACTAGTAAACAGATAAACAGCTTCACACAGCAATTTTGAATTAAAGCATGATTCAGCTCCTTAACACTAATGCGGCGCGATGGAATATACTGAAGTTAGTAAAACTGAACGGTTCCTGCAGTTTTGCTTGACACTCAAAACCAACTGATTGTGAATTATAGTATGCCTTCAAATACCTGCATTACTCTTGAGAAACAACAGAAAAAGAAATACAGCACTGACTGCAAAATTGGATTCTTACTATTGATGGCTATCACTGATGTGGTTTTTTTGAAAGAGAAAATTTGAACGAAGCATTTTGTTAATCTCTAACACTTGGTACTCAGTAAAAAACTTGGATATGGCCCTCCAGCCCCACTTCCGATTGACAGAAATCAATCAGAAGCATTAGTTACAGTAGAAGAGATCCAATAGCCTCTTCTTCACAGGGACTAATAGTCCAGTGGACAACTTAATCTCTCCTGGTGCTCTCAGACCAGGGCAACACGTCAGTACATAAGCCTATGAGATAAATAAACTGTGAAAAGGGAAAGGGATGGTGTGATGTTAACAGCAAGACCTACAGAGCACACCCTCAGTCCCTTGTGCTGAGAACCAGCTGGTGCAAAATGCTCTGCATGACTGCTAACATTACAGCACAAAGATTCTTTTTAAAAATAGGCACGCAAATTGCACTTACAGAACTCACCTTCAAGAGGACAGATAGATATTACGCAGCAGCCACCTTTTTTGGGGGACTCGGTTTGATTAGCATCTGAAACAAACAAAAAATTCAAGCAGAAGTATCATCTTTTATGCCAGGATTCCCATTCTTGCTCTCGTTCCTTAACTTCAGAATCACTTCTATTGCCATTTTACTGGATGAATTAACAAGTCAGCAAACTGCACCCATCCCTGCACAGTGACCTGTTCATGACAAAACATTCAGCATGCTCAATCTGGAACTTGCATTTAGGAGAGGGTTGGGGTATTTTATAGAGTTTGATATTTTAATTTTACTTACAGAGCGACAATAGGTCAAGTTAGAGATTCTTGCAACCCATTATATACTGTTCTTCAATCTGCTTCTTCAAACAGAAACGTGGTGTCAAACTACTCTGTGCCCACTGAGCTAGATGAAATAAAATTATGGATGATTTCCTCCTAACATATTTAGATTAGTGGAAAACCAGTAAAAAGAATTACTGTATTTCAAATAAATTTGTGCTGCAACAGCTCTATATTAAAATTTTAAAAGCATTTAGTAATTAAAACTACCTACATCACTCTAATGAAGTGTCCCTGTAAATACCGGTACTTTTTAATTTCTCATGAAGCATAAAATTAGGCTCCTTTACCATAAACTTTAATTATTCCATCTGGGCACTGGTTTCTTGAATAATAATAAAAGAAAAACAGTTCTTGTCCGGATGCACAAACAGGTAAAAATCTTCCATCTTCCCCAGTCTTGTACAATAATCCAATTTTTGTACAAGCAAACTAATGATGCTAATTCCTTTGCTTTTAAACTACGCATATCTGTGCGGCTTGACCTGAAATATTCCAGTTGAAGACTTATATAATAATTTTCATTAAACTCAGTATTTCTTACTTTTCAATGAATCTGAGAATTACAATTTTACACATTCTCAGAAGATCACAAGGATTCATCACCATCTGAAAATCTCTATGTTGCAGTGGTTTCCAGTTCATTTAGTGACAAGAAAGCAAATCTTAAAAAAGGAACGATACTTTCAAAAGAAGTTTCACACTATCTATCTTTTCTCTGGCTTTTCCTCATGGATGAGAAACAATTCAAGTGCTTGCTGTTACCGTTTTAGTTTTGGGCCACAAAAATTTCTCCGGAATAACCCAGAATCTACATTGTCACCACTCTTCAGTAAATCTAGCTACCTTGACTTCTGACTTTATGATAGGTAGCTTTGATACCAAGGGACTAAAATCCATGCATATTCCCTCCTCTTTCAGTTCAGCTGGGAATTTTCAGGGAAGAAAGACTATAAACTTCTTTTGTGCTCTTCTGAATGACAGCTCATTTTAGAATGGTCTTCATCCTGTAATCCCATTAGACTAAACACATTACAAATTCTCTTCCCATTTACAAGTTTTGATGAAATTCGTTTTTAGTTTGCCATCTAAGGACCATTTGTCATATCAAAAAAACCCCCACAACAGTACTTGCTACATCAGCCAATAACGACAACATTTTTCTTTAGCTTCTTTATTTAAAATCAGTTTATAGATCAGTTAATTTCAGCCATAAGAAACTGTTCTCTGATAAAATTCCACTATATTGGAATGGTAAACTCTTAGCTACTTTTACTTAAGAAAATAATACAACTATGCCCCACAAATTATGACAGAGTTTGAAAAGAAATCTTTCTCTTTACTATGTAATGAAGACAATGTAATAAAAGTACATAACACAGCTACAGAAAATTCAGGAAAAAATACAGAAAAATAAAAGCTTCCAATGGGTTTTGCCTTAGCCAAAAATTCTTTACTGGAAATAAAACATTAATAAATGGTTTTATACAAATAAATACGTATTTTAAAACGTATCTGAAACATGAATTCCTCCTGTTTCAAAATTTAAAACTATGCAAAATATCAAAATGATGGGCTATACTGGCCAAAGGTTGGTTACAAGAGTCTTTATTTTGCAAACTATACAGAAACAGTAAAAAAGAAAATGCATTATACTTTTCAATCATACATAGGATAAACATTAAATTTAGTATTTAATGTGTAGAAATTAATTCAAATAAGAAACTGATTTTCCTTTTAGTTAGCAATGGGAAACCAGTGATCCATTTTTGAAATTTTACAACCTGTAGTATTACATTATACAGGTCACATCAATTTTATTGTGGGCAGAAAGCAAGAGACATGATATGAACAAAGACGGTGGAGTCCCAAAATGTCTACACAATTAATTAACATGCTAACATAAATACAGTGATTAAAGTAATTTTCTCTACAGTCAAATCTTCAGTGCTACTCTACACAATAATTATAATCTAGTCCACATGGTAATTACATAACAATAGGAAAAAAAATAAAATAACCCATTTTCTTCATTCCAGCAGCAGTACCTATACTGGTATTAATTTGGTAATTGGGTGCACTTAGCTATTGCCTAACATCCTATACTGGTATGCATGCTAAAACCTCTCTATTTCTATTTTGCAAGGCACCTTTACAATACGTTCTCTAAGTTTCTGCACTAGTAACAGAAAACAACATGAATTAAGGGAAAGATGCAAAACTATTTCCCAAATTAAGAAAATAAAAAATATCATTATACATTTACTAAAAACTACTGTGGGGCAAGTGCCAATACTCTGAAATACAGCCATATATAAAGGTAATATAATTTTAAGCATTTTTTTTCCCCATGTAAAATATTAATGCTAATCCGATTAGAGAGAAATACAACAAAGTGTGAAGCAATGTTTGAGTAAATAATGATGAAGCCTACACAACCTTGACATGAAAGAAAAAATAATTAAGGAAGGACAAGAAAAGCTTAGAATTACAGAATTGGTGCTTGTCTATACTACTGCTTTTGAAAAATCCTTTCAATAACCTAGCCACTTCCTATTTAAAACATAACAACAAACGCAAACACCAAGGAGGACTTTATTTTTTCCTCCTGATAGTTTTTCTCCCTACCTTTGGTTAATTAAAGGCTGGTGACACGCTACTTGTGCAACAAAGTTTTTCTTCTGTAATACATTTTTGATTTACTAAATGGACAATTTGCAAAGCCTGCAGAGCCTGACTCACTGACAGAACAAAGTTAAGGTATGGTATGTGTTCTGAAGAGGACAGAGACAGTTAGAAGTAAGGGCAAATATCATTTCACCAGGGTTTTAAAGAGACTGGCTGTCTGTATAGTGTGTTTTGTACATTTATATTTTCAGTAGCACATGACATTTCTTTCTTCAGACTAGACTTCCAATGTGTTTTCTTCAGCGCAAAGGCATTTAAAAACTCAAAAGCACATAATATAATTATTCTTATTTAAACAAAAAAAGTCTATGACTCCAGCTGCAATATTTGAAATAATCATACAAAATATACATGTTTGTTAGAATCCTTTTGATCTTGGAGAGCAAAGGGATTATATGAAATGTCATCTTGTAAATCATAGAAAGGTACAATTCATGGACCCCCTAATAACATCAAATATATCCATCATGATCATCGTCATCATCATCATCATCTCCTTCATCTTCATCATCATCTTCGATTTCATCTTCATCATTCATTATTTCATCTTCATCACCTTCATCATCTGTCCATTCATGGAAATCGCCAGAGGCAAAATCACCTGAAGTCTCTAAATCGATAGCTAAAAAGGTTACAGAAAAGACAGATAAGATACACTCTGTATTTATAGTATCATATACATACAAAAAGTATACCAGAATATTTAGTTTCAGGTCAATCACTTGTTTTAAACTACACAGTATGACACAGAAACAAAACATAAATAATACAAAAATTCTTTTGTCTTACAAGAAAAATACTTCAATAGAGATGAATTTCTTAATGTTAACAAAAGGAGACAAATTTTGTGGATTTGTAGAACTATTAATGAAAACTAGAAAAAAATGAAACGAATCTAAGTCTCATTTACAAATGACAATAAGGATTACTGATAATATACACTGCCTATTGTTCAGTTCTTACATACTAACTTGAACTGTCTAGAACTGTCCATTTTTCTAGAAAGGATTCTGCATTAGCTGGACAACAGGCCTGAGTTTGTATGTCAAATATTGTGTTAAATTTACCCTTTGTTCCAGGTTATGTTCTTTTGTTGCAAAATAAGTAAAAAGGAGTAATATAAGACATTTTTAATTGATATTTTTTATATCTGGGACATCAAATAAAGGTGACAGGGGAATTCCTAGAAGAATTTGCATGGTTCTGCAGGAAAGGGAAAAATAAGGGAAGATTTAGTGTGCTAGGAACTTTTGGCAATTCCCTCAAACATAAACTGAAGATATGTGAAATTGAATTCACTAGCATGCTGATTACTCAAAGGGATTTCATTAAGTATTTTGGGGTTTGTCTAATGCTGCTCTAGATAATTCTTTTTCCCTAGTTTTATATACAGTATGCCAAGCACATATATGAGGATTATTAATAGCTGACACAATGACAGGAGCTGTAAAAAATAAAAATGTAGTAAGAATAACAAATTATAATTTGTTATTTTTTGTTTCAAAATTCACATAGTTGGGTCTTGCATCTGTTCTTACTGAAGAAATTTAATCTGGTTGGTAATCAAAGGGAGTAACATCAATAAACCAAATGCCCCAAAGGGTTCTTAACTTACCACATTCTGCCACACCGTTTGTTCTGGATCCCGTTACCTCATTGCCGTATCTGTCAACACACCAGCACTGCCCTACACTTCCATGGCACTGACTTGGTTTGTAATATCCATCTTCATCACATAAGGGGAGGTACTGCCCTGTGATATGTAAGTATTGAATAAGAATATTCAGAATGTCCTCTTGGCCAATATAACAATTATAGCAGAAAGTAACTACCTTTTGCTGTTTCCTCATTCCAAGCTTCACACTGACTTGTTTACTATTACTAAGTTCAGTTAAGCAGAAAGTGACTGAATATATTAAATGTCAGGGGGAAAATAACATGTTATCAGTCTTGGACTGATTTCAAGAAACAAAGTGAACAATTTTCCTTCACATTTTTCATTGATCCTGTGATAGGTATTCCTTACTCTCTGAATGTTTCGGGCAAGATCTTTGCTGCATTCTGGGGAAAAGGCTCAAACGTAGCACCCAACCCTGAAAGCGATGTTCTAGAATCTGTGGAGTACAAACAGTTCTGGATAATAAGAGCCAGGCTTCCTGGACTAACAAACTATCTGCTACAAAACTGAGGAGCTATTTTTATTTAATATGTATTTTACAATCCACTTAGTTACCAAATATTATTTAATTATCCCACCACAGAAAACAAATACAGTGTAACACAGCAATGTTATCAACACTAAATGTAATGAGCGAATGTTAAATTTGCATTTGTATGCAAAATACCAAGGTGTCTAAGCCAGAAGAGTACAAAAGACACCCTAAGTACACCGTCTCCCACAGCATCCTCATAGGTAAACTGAGGAAGTGTGGTCTGGATGACCAAGTAGTGAGGTGGGTCGCTAATTGGTTGAAGGGAAGAAGTCAGAGTTGTGGTCAATGAGGCAGAGTCTGGCCGGAGGCCTGTGTCTAGTGGGGTCCCTCGGGGGTCAGTACTGGGACCAGTACTATTCAATATATTCATCAATGACCTGGATGAGGGATTAGAGAGCACTGTCAGCAAGTTTGCTGGTGACACAAAACTGGGAGGAGTGGTTGACACACCAGAAGGCTGTGCTGCCATTCAGAGAGACCTAGACAGAGAGACCTAGAGGACTGGGTGGGGAGAAATCTTATGAAATTCAACAAGGGCAAGTGTAGAGTTTTGCACCTGGGAAAGAATAACCCCATGTGCCAGTATAGCTTGGGGACTGAACTGCTGGAGAGCAGTGTAGGAGAAAGGGGGTCCTGGGGGGCAGCAGGAGTACCATGAGCCAGCAATGTGCCCTGGTGGCCAAGAGGGCCAATGGCATCCTGGGGTGTATTAGAAGGGGAGTAGCAAGTAGGTCGAGAGAGGAGGCCACATCTGGATATTGTGTCCAGTTCTGGGCCCCTCAGCTCAAGAGAGACAGGGAACTGCTTGAGAGAGTCCAGCGCAGAGCCACAAAGGTCACGAAGGGAGTGGAACATCTCCATTGTGAGAAAAGGCTGAAGGAGCTGGGTCTCTTTAGCTTGGAGAAGAGGAGGCTGAGGGGTGACCTCATTAATGTTTATAAATATGTCCAGGGGGAGTGTCAGGAGGACAGAGCCAGGCTCTTCTCAGTGATGTCCAATGACAGGACAAGGGGCAATGGATACAAGCCGGAGTATAGGAGGTTCCACAAAAATATCAGAAAAAACTTTTTCACTGTGAGGGTGACAGAGCACTGGAACAGGCTGCCCAGGGAGGTTGTGGAGTCTCCTTCTCTGGGGACATTCAAAACCCGTCTGGACATGTTCCTGTGTGACCTATTGTAGGTGATCCTGCTCTGGCAGGGGGCTTAGACTAGATGATCTTTTGAGGTCCCTTCCAACCCCAACAGTCTGTGATTCTGTGAGTACAAGAGACACAATCAAGGACTTTGGTTAGTCAGAAACTTGCCTAAGGCAGAATAATCCACTGTGTTCAATTTGGAATGAACAGAGATTTTTTGAAAGAAACATAAATTGTGGACAAACCACAATGAAAAAAACCAAAACACTAACATGAAAGCCTTTTTGAAGTGTACAGTTGTTGTTAGAAACCATCCATACAGTTCTGACTACTTTGGGCCAACCCTTTCATTGCAGTTTTTATACAGTGGCTAACAGGAAAATGAAGATTTTACATTTCAGTAATGTTGATACAGTATAAACTGATTCACAACAGAGATTTCAATTACTTAATATTAGAGGTAAAAGATCAGCAAAGATACTAATTTAGGAGTGTCTTAGACTGTCCCCTCTATAAGCTGTAAAAATGTACCTTCCATTAGGATAATAAAACAGACGCAGTATCTTTTGGTAGGCAAGGTAATAAAACTAGGTTTAATAGCTTTCAAAAATTTCATAAATTTACTGCGGTCTATCTTTGTTGGATTAATATTGATTTTATGTTGCTGTTTCACTAGGGTTATTTATGTAAGCAATAAAACCTTCAAAAGAAATATCTATGGCTCACCTAGGAGCTTCTTTCCTCCTTGCTGCTTCTGAATGTTGCTGAGTTCTGTCTGGCAAGGTGGGTCTAAAACGACATACAAAATGTTAGACAGATTACACTGCATCTAGGAAAGAAAGCATATGGCTGAGTTTTCACTGTTTGTTATGTTCTAAGGTCACTCTAACAATTGATCTTAAGAAACACACACATCCTGCATTAGTAGTCTTTGTCGGATCTCTGAAATAAAAGAATTACTGCACCTGGCTACAACTCCAGAACCACCAATTAGAGCACCACCATGGATTTGTGCAGAAGGCCACTCCCAGTTATCACAGTTGTAAGTGAGCAACTAGTCACTAGCCTGAGGACTGAGGAATGCTACAGTAAAATAGTAACTCTATCACACCTTACTTTATTGGTCTACAGAAATCAGACTGTGACTGTGAAGCTTGCCTCATGCTTTAAAGAGGATGGCTCTTTCAATTTTTACCCTTTTGTCATTGTTCAAAGCTATGTTCAAGTTTTGTATTTCATGTACTATGCTAAGAAAATAAGAATTTTCTCCACTGAAGTCTCCAAGATTGTGTTTCTACTGCAACAATTTAAGACTGTATCTCATGGGTACAAAGCCCCATGCTCAGCAAACTAAGTTAGAAACAGTGGTCAAACTTTAGATGGCCGTAAGAGGCAGAATATGTATTAAAATTCAGTTCTCCATTCTTCAGTTATAGTTTAGTCAGGTTTTGAACCATTCAATTTTCTACTGTCTATAAACCCAAGTCACAGTACGTGTCATGAATGGGAAGGAAGGAAGATGTGAATGTGTTTACGTTAGTGTTGAGTACGTGAAAGAATCAAAGACAGCAAAGTACTAATTTTTGAATGCTGATACAGTGCACTACATTTGACCATTAGCACAAAGGCATTTCTCGTTCTGAATCAGCAGTACCATTACTAAGTTTACTCATGTCTCTTTAGCTTATGCTGTTCCCAGACAATATTCTGATAACATCGCAACACATTCATATTCTATGAATATTAAACACATTTTCCATTTTAGCAAACTGATTATTTAGAATACATCTTTGCCATGCAAGTAACTCGAGACTCCTCTCTTCTGAAATGTAGTGAAATCACTTTTTTCCATGCAAACAGAAAAACACCTTCTGAACAAGACTGGTCTAGCTTACTGATGGAGCGGAGAGCCAGACTAGAACCCGGTCACTGTGTAAGGCAACGGGTTGGGCAAATATCAGCTGAGTGGTGAGAATCCAAGGCAGCCTTTCCTGAATTCCCCCTAAAGGAAAATAAGAGTGCTCACCCTTTTAGTCTGCTGAGAGCAGCAAAAGATGCACAGAAGAGTGCAGGAATGGCAGTAACACATGGCAGTAATCCATGGAAGTGCCAATTTTGTCGAAATGCTCAAGCAGGTGAGAAATGCCTAGGTGAACCGGGGACCAAAAATATATTTCTGGTGAACACAGAGACACTTGCCTGCCATAGCCCAGATATACCAATACACCTTTGATATTATTCATGAGTTCTTTATTAACAGAGTAAATGGAAACTGGAAGACAATCCCTTACTGACAGCAGAATGTTATCTTCTCTTGGCTTTACATTTTAAATACTATTTACATACTCCATATATTTAAAAAAGCTTATAAATATTTACAGTGGCCTCAACTCTGGTGGGTCAGGTTTTCACACTAATCTATAAAGATTGTTTTTAGAGTGAGGGCCTTAAAAGTAGGCTCTACTTTTAAAACACTCTTCGCAGGAGTCTTAGTGCCAGAACAAACTTTTAAAGAGATGTCTTTCCAGAAAATCAAGCAATTTTCTGTGTTTATTTTTGAAAATCACTAGGAGTTTATATTACTGGGTGCGTATTGTGTTTTAAGCATTTAGTCTTTAAATATTTGCTGTAGCTATATAAAGCTTTACATTCCTTGTTGTAAGAAGTGCTTTGATGGTGATCACGCTCACTATTCTGCCAGAGATGTTCATTACCTTTCAAAACCAAGCTTTCTGTCTCTCCTGATGTTTAAAGAGTTAAGCTCTTAATTGTACAATATTCTGAGGATCAATTGTTTCTTAAACCAAAGGTATTTTCAATTAATCAGTAATCTAAAAAATGTTAGTCATTTATTCGCAAATGTACCACAAGCTAGACAAATTTGAGATTGTGGTGGACTTCGCAGTGTTGGGTTAATGGTTGGACTCAATTGTCTTCAAGGTCCTTTCCAAACTACATGATTCTACTCTATCTTTGAAAGAAAGTGGAAGTAAGTTAAAGGAGAAGAACTAGTCAAATAGGAAAAATACACGTATTTTTGCTCTATGGAAAAAAATCCAAAATTAGAAGCAGAGTTGCACACATGAGCACTAACGTGGAAATGTAACAATGATGGACAATACCTAAAAAAAATAATATATCTTCAATTGCAGCTATAAATCTTTGGTCATGTAATTACAAAAAGGAATACCACTAACCAAAAAGGTAACAAGGCAATATGAGAAAGTTACTTACCCCAAACTCTTCCTCTCAGAAGCTAGGTCTTCAAGATTCACACTTAAGCTTTGCTTCTCAGGATAAAAGCAGCAAAATCTCTTAACAATACTAAATCACTCTGGTGCTTAAAACTGTCAAAGAGAATGGCAGGCTAGAAGTTCAACCAATTCCTTTTGGTCCACAACATATTCTTTTTCCTCTCTCCCCAAATCATAATGTTTCTCTCTTTATTTTCCTGAGCTGGAAAAGCTTTCTTTTAGATTTCTGAATTTTATTTTAATTAAAAAAATAGCAGTCACTGGACAACTTTTGGGAGTCTTGAGCCAAGGAGAAAAAATTCCCTAACCAAAATCAATGCAGTAGCTTCCTCTGAAATAGAAATGAATCTGATATCAGTCTTTCTGATAATCTGAATATAAATAAAAGAGCTAATCATCTTTGCCCTTAATCTGCTTCCACAGGTGTGGCAGGAATTGTCGTTCTGACATCGGTGCATTGCTACACGAATGATTTATGAACCACTTAACAGCAGCCATCCACAGTTCTTCAGTGCTCAAAGTACTGATGCACACCAGAGTATCCAATGTTATTAATACTGGCCCTTGAAATATAAATATTTAGTTTGTCAAGCGGTGCTGCAAGGCTAGGACAACTAAGCTTTGTTACCACAAAGAGGCACATTAACATAGCAATGGGAGTAAAACTGGTAGATTTGACAAAGAATGCCTAGGATTTTTAACAGACAAGCCTCAAGGAGCTGCTACCCACACAGTGAGCCCCCAGCTTTTCCAGATTCTCCGTCTTAATAAATTACAAACCAGTGATTTTCCGTCTATCAGGTAGATAATACTTGGTAGAGCCCCTATCTTCTGGTTTATGGTCCACTGCAGATTAGGCTGCCATGTTGTGCCTTGCCTGTGCTTGAGGTGAAGTATTATAATTGTCCTTGGACAACTGAGGCTTGAACCTGAGAGATCTGCAGTATAAATACTGCATTTCAAGAAATCTTTCTGGGGACCTCAATTATGTGTTAAGGCACATTACATCTCCCTTTAGCACCATCTACAAACATATTTGAAGTCCTGCAATATGAAAAGACTGATATAACAAATACAAATCACAATAATTATCATTCTTCTGTAAGATGGACTAGTTTTAAAGTCATAAAGATGTCTTGCAGCCTTGACAGACAGAAGAGCCTGTAAGAAAAAAGCATCTAGAGGAGTGCTGGACTAGTACATCCATGCAGAGGTCTGCAGTAAAGAAATACTAAGGTGCTATGCATTAACACTCTCAGCAAAACTAGGTATTCTACTCTGAAGTAGCGATGCAACAAACACAAGACTGTAATAATGATGAAGTACTGGCAGAAAGAAAATCAACCTATGAAAAGGCCAACACTGCAAACGCCTCAGCATTTCTTTAGATAAGCACGAAAATGTTAAGCTACCATCACACAACTGAAAAAATAAGTTTGGAAGATGAGCACTGAAGCACTTGCATAAATTGTAGTTAAAACTAGAGAGCAACACCAAACAAAACGTATAGGAAGACTTGCACAGAGCAGCGGGAAAGTGCAGACTCTGAAGTACTGAAGAAATGCATTACAGTGTCTTGGATCTATCTCAGAAATACTAAACTATGCTTAAAGCAAAATAAGGCCAAGAAAAAATGCAATAAGCACCATCAAGCCATACATAAGTGTTTAAGCATTAGTCAAGGCAGGACAGCTACTACAGGAAAATCTTTTCCCAAGCAAGAAAGATCTGACTTAAGTATTCATCAGAAGTTGCTGATATTGACTATAAGTTGTGAGCAATGTGCAGGAATGGGTCTAGTGTACCGTAATGCATCATGACAGACCTCAAGCAGAAAGAATGAAAGAAGAAGCGTTGCAAGTACTTGTCTGATCCTGACAGTCTTGAACTGTGACACTAAGATTAAAGAGCAGGAGGGCTTCTCAGGTAACAAGCAAATGTTATGTATTTTTAAAAAGCACAGCTGAACTTCTAGTATGACACGTATCGTCGATAAAATTTTGTATTCACTTTGAACATCGTTAATCAACAGTGTAAAATTGTAGATCTGCCCAGAAAGCACCTACTAAGCTCAATGAATACAGAAAGCTGTCTACATGGCTCAAAGCATTCTGTTAATACCAACTTATGTTGGTAAACATCAGAAAAAAGCCAATAAATTTCTCTACCCAGTCATCTCTTTGCTATTAGTAACAAACATCTAGTTAATGGTCTTACTTAGATTGTTCAATCGAGTAGAACGTAACCAAATATAAACATATTACAGCCTAGGCCATTCTATGATTCTATGATAACATTGCAAATTATGAATAGAGAATTCAGTGGGTCACTAATACTCTAGGGAGTTAGGACATAGATAATTGTGCAAGAGCTAATAATAAGAAGTGACAAAAGAAGACTATAAGCTTTTGTTCTTTTTACACATTCAAAAAAGAAGGGGAATACAGATTTTGCTGACAGTGTGTGTTTGGAGGGATGGAGTGCACGTTTAATGTACGATTGCCAAAACTGAGATTTCATCTCATTTACGAAGTTGAGAATTCATCTCTTTTACTATATGCTCAAACACACTGGTCTAAAAAGCTATCTAATCCATTTTAAATTGGCACCTTATCACGCCATGGTCAAGACAGTGAGAAAATGGGAAAAAAAGCAAAGAAAAGCTTGATAATGTTGGATTCTGCAATGGGGAGAATCAGTGTCACTGAAAGCCAGACCCCAGATTTTTAGCCTTCGGGGTACCATTAATACAGTTCATTGATGTTTAGATAAGCCTTTACTATACCATCTCTGGGGTCTAGCAGTACACTAAGGCAATATTTTAGAAAAACAGCATTTTTAGGGTATAGAACGCAAAACTACTTGAAACTGATCTGTGGAACTTCTATCTTAATGTGCTGGTTATGCTGTACATTCATTATACAAAACAGGTAGAAGAGCCAACTTGTAGAAGAACCTTGGACCACACTAGGCTACATGCTCTGTGCTGTACTTTCTCTGACAATTGAAAAGAATTATGCTGTCCTCCAAAGAGTAAGGGTATTTATATATTAAGCTGAAATGATTGTGGCAGCATTTTTTTTTTTAAGACGACAAAACACAACATGTTATTTTCTTCACTTTAAGAACTGCTGTACTACTGGAATGGGTTATTTTTCATTTACTCATTTCGCCAGCAGTACATACATGCTTATAAAAATAAAAGCCAAAATATTGTACTACTATAAACCAAAAAGACTAAATGCTAACTTTTTAATTACAAAGTTACCAAAGAAAAGAAGCCTGCTGTTTAGTATGTACCTGTTGAAGTACAGCTTTATTTTTGTTCAGATTTACAACTGGCAGATGTGGCATGATAAAAATATTCATTTTCACAAAACTCAGAGTCAAACCATAGATGATGAGAGCTAATGGAAATTTACCACAGGAGTTTTAAGGGCACAAGTGAGATTTTAAAAACTAATATAATATTCAAAAAGGCTTAACTGGCTTTGCAGATTTTACACCAAATCAGTCTTATCTACTCTACTGGGAGTAGAAATATGGACCCTGGTTGCTTTTTACCCCTTTGAAATACTCCCTTATGTTACTCAGAAAAATAAAAGGGGCAATTCTGTCCAGTTTCAGCCAATATTTAAAGAGTGAATTATTTGATTCATTACAACTAGTTTGAATTCTTTTTTAATTTATGGGATGTCTCACCTACCTCTAAAATTGTTATAAGAAAATAATGCTTATAGGTTGTGTTTATTAAAAGAAATCACAGCAGGACATTAACAAGATATTTGTCTAGGCAGTAAAAATTAATTGGTTTAAAGTCCAAATGACTGGAAGTAACTTTATCCATAATGTTCATTCAATTATTTTAATAGGCTCACAAAATAGAACATTAAGATGCCCTCCTTTAGCAATAATAAAAGTTTATTTTATAACGCAGGCAAAGTAGATTGGGAAAGAAATAATTTAAGTAATTTTGTTCTTTATTTTGTTCTCCTTCCTCTGCATATTTACTTGAAGTTGGCATGAGAAACAATATTGCTGTAAAAGCATCAGCCATTGTTTTGCACTTTATTTAGAATCCTTGAATTTCTAGCGAGCCTTTCCACTTAGCTTGTGCGGGTTACTTGGTGTGGAGGGTTTTTTTACTTCATTTTAGGTATTCACAACAGGTCAAAATCCTTAACACAAATTCATGGTACAGCATCTAGGAGCTTGTAGTTCACGGTAATCTTCTTCACATGTTAAAAAAAAAAAAGATAAAGCACTATAAAAGGTCAGTCATATGCATATGCAGGTTGTTCCCATCTTTTACCTTGCTGTCTTTGGAAGCAGTAGCACCACTCATTGTTGGATATCAAACTGTCCTTGTATGTGTCACAAGAATTGAAGAACGCCCTGGTGCATGGTTCATTCTTGTCAAGGTAAATGCTTCCAAGTTCTGACTGATCCAACAACAGGTCATAGTTCGTATCAAGCCTGTTAAACATCCATCCCAGGGAGTCTTTGCAAATTGGCAAAATGCTGGTATCAAATCCTTAGAGGAAGAAAATAAAGACAAAATCATATAGCTGCTGAGTTCAGCCACCACAAAAAAATGTTGCATCATGGAGTTTGCTCCAATGGTATACATATACATTACATGAACAGTGTGTGCTATTGAAACACTATGTATAAATTATATGTCAGCTTCATTTTAAAAAAATCATTACCGTAACCTGTTAAAAAGTTAATCACACCATCAGTCTCAAGGCATTTAGAAATAGGAGTTCTCTTGTCAAGCATCATGCCTATAACACACATATCATGTAGAATAATAAATATTCTACAGTGAATTCCTGGAAAATAATTCTGTTTAAGAATTTTAGTGATATTATAAACCAGGAAAGTGAAGCTTAAGTGGTTTGCAATGTTTACAGAACGAAGAAGAGAATACATTCCAGGTAACTTATTGGAGTCCATCTTTTTCTTCCTATAACAAATATTCAGCTCTATGAAAAATAAAGACAAAACTCAGCCTCAGTAATGCCTTGAAAGTTACAATATTTTATCTTTACTTGGTGTACTTCACATCTTGGAGAAGGCCATGGAAAAGATAACTGCTAAGATTTACTAATACAGCTAATACCAGCCCTACTAATACAGCTTGCATGTTCCTAAATTGTTGCTTGGAAAAAGGGCCACCAGGAACAGGTTGAGTTGATTACTCCTGTAGCCAGAGCTCAGACCTCACTGTTGTCTTTCCTGCATCAGCTGTAAAGTATATGCTGACTTGCAGATGGACATGGATGGCGAATTCAAAAGCTGACGGGCCTGTTCATGAGCTATGGGCTGTACCACAGGCTTATGGTGCATGTGGCCAGGTGAGTATACATCCTAATACAGAACAGAGATTTAGGGCTACTAAATATTGCTCTTCTAAAAACTTTTAAGCTAAAACTGAACACTGATAAAATGAGAATGGTGAATATAGAAGAACTGATATGAGAGCCCAGAGGAATTCCCATTTTTGTACTTTGGTTTAAATTAAGTCTACCTGCCTTAGCTGTTGTTCTGAAAACAATAAAGAAATCTGTAAAGTGTTTCTGTACTGCTAAGCCAGGACAACTTGGAGAACTCCATAATCCGATTTAGAAATCAGTAGATTTTCCTTTAGATAAATATGTATGCGGAAATGTCCATGCTATGGTAGAACAACCATTGCAGAAAAGAAAAGAAGAAAGCTGACAGCCAAAAAAGAAGACAGACAGAAATCCCTATGGAAGACAGGCAACCACATAGAGTTCCCTTCCCCAGAAATTCTAAACTAACTGACTTTTTATCACTTTTTCTTGCTTCCTGTTGATTTGTGGCATTCATTAATATTTCTGCTTGACAGAAAGAAAAAAGGAAAAAAAGTAAAGCAAGCCATTTGATATTTATGATAGTATTTATGTGTCCAACACAATTTAAAAACATAGCCAAGTATTCAACTAATGGTCCTTCTCTTTCTTCCTCTTCAGACCCTGACAAAACATCAAGACAAAACAACTTTTGGGTTTTCTTTTTGTAGATTAGAAAGAGCATAGAGAGACAGGACCCAACTGAATGAATAAGATATACAGTGGAAGTGTTATTCAACTTTATCTGTAAAGGTATCAAAATTATTTAGCAGGTGTTTCTGCTTCAAAAAATTCTGGAAAGTTCCTCTGCCTTAAAACATTTTGTCTAAGGATGAATGCTCAGGATTACATTATTTACCTCTAAGGCTCTGTTCCTGAAGACCTCTTAACACTTCCCAGATACCTCTTTTTTCTCTGCTAGTACTGTTTTTAGCTAGAGGTCATCCTCAAGATTTTGGACTCAGCAAGGGGTCAATATGAAACATACAGTTTCCTATTCTACCTTTTCTGTGCCTACATGAAGGGAGGAATTATTCTTGTGCTCACAACATTTTGCTGAATTTGGCATTCTGGACAGCTCACCAAACTGTAAAATAAGTTGCACAAAAAGAGTAAACACGAGGAGACAGATCTTAAACAGTAAGACGGCAGCTAGAAGGGAATATAAGATGGACTTCAAAGATGCATTCACCGATGGACTTTCTAGGCCAAAGTAGATAATGGTAGGTAATACATCTGCATTTGGAATCTTAAGCGTAAGCTTATCGAAAGAGGTATCGCATTCAAGCTTAGGACAAAGCATTTTTAAATTAGCATTTGCGGTCTATGCTGAAAAAACTCACATCATTAAGTACTTTGTATTTTACAACACTAGAAGTTGGCGCTATGTATTCCACGAACTCTACTTAGGAAAAGGGGAAAAAGCCTCCAAACACCTGTATATTTTATTCCTCTTACCTTCAGATTTTACTCTAAAAAAAAAAAAAAATTATCTGCAGAATAGTGAAAAACCACTGAACATTTAAAAGGCTTTATGCATCACTAAATATTGGAACAGTACAGAAGATTTTATCCCTACTTTTTATCTTGAAAGCCTCAACTAGCATTAGCCTGTGAATTGAGTTTATCCTCTATTCCCATTCCTCAATTTTTTCTCATGTCTTTCTAGGTAGATTCATTTTTTAATTTAAAGTGTGTCTAATAGGGATGTCCCACTGGATTTTTATCTATTATACTTGTTCTAGTTAAGGACAGAGCTTCAAATTAAAACATTGGCATTGGAGTCAGCAATATCATTACAAACCAGATGATTCTACTACAAATTACAGATACCAGGAAGAAAGCACCAGAAAAATGTCACTATGTTCTAATATTTTTTGTGAATCCAAATGAAGTTAAGCATAATTGTAGTTTAATATTTAAATATAGTTTGAAGTTTATGATAAACACTTCCTGGTAAACACGAATATATTTTAACTGGCAGTTCAGAATTAATGAATCTACTTCATACAGTAACATTTCATATAAGAAATCTCTTTTGTTATTTCCAAGCCTGTAAAATATTACAAATTTAATATTACAAATATTAAAACTGTCATAACCTATCTATTACATAACAACTTATACTGCAGAAAAAGCACTGTGGGTCATGGGGTCTGGCTTTCCACTAAATAACTGTTTGATGTAATAACTTCAAAAACTAATCAAGCTTTGCTTTGAAAGCAGTTTATGCTTCTTTTTTTCAGAATTTGCTTCTGAAGTAGTTTGTATTTTTCTTTACAGCCCAAGTATATTTGTTGCTCTTCTCACTATTTTTTTAGTTCTTTCTCTTCTCTGGTATTTAAAATTTTAGTGTTTTAAATAGTAAAAATCACATTGCTGCTTAGTTTTCATTTGGCTTGTTTCACCAAGCCAAACTCTTTTACAGCCATCAATCACTGCAGGATAGTGTAGAATGTCTGAAATCTAGGTCAAGTATTAGTTTAGGTGAAACAATTAAAAATGGCTGAAGTATTTCAGAGGTAAGCCAGGCACATGTTGACAGAGACAGAAGCAGCTTTGTTTGATCTAAAATGGAGCAGTCCACCTCCTCCAGAACTGCTACACCACACAAAGATCATCATCACCTCAGTTCCATGTTCACATTATACACCCTAAGAGATTATTGTGGTAAAGTAAAAATCTTGATTCAATTTTAAAGAACCTTTAAGGAACTGTCCAAACTTAAGAAAAATAGAAGTGCTTTCTCTCTGCAATGACTTTCTTCCTCTACTATATCGATTAAATAATACAGGTGTCATTCTTGAAGGTGGTATACTTGAGAAAAGGAGTCAGGAAAGCACTTCAGTACATACCTGAAGTTTAACATCTGCTAACAAGACTTGACAAATAAGGGGGTCAGGTAATAGAGAACTAAGAATCACCAAATAACCAGGTGACACAGAACTAGAAAATTAATTGTCCAAATCACAGTTTCACAGTTGTGACAAGAAACAGGAAGCAGAAACTAAAAGGGGAAAATTAGTATAGCTGAAGAATAGTCATTTATTCTCGATGATTAAGTACCAGGACATTATACTGAGGAGAGCAAAAATTGCTGCTCAGACACCTAAATTACGAAATAAGATTTTCTCTTTCTCTCATTTTAACCACTTATTTGAAATACACTTCCATATGCCATAATGATGTGAGCTTTTATGCAGCTATTTTTGAACACTGTCTAGAAAAATGTGAAGCACCAGCTTAAGCTCTTTTCCTCAGACAACAATCCCAAGGGAAGTATTAATCAGAAATATACGTTCCTCTGTAGCTTACACACTAGCATTTAAAACATTTCCTCCAAAGGAACCAAAAGAAAATGCTCCTGTGTTTCTGATTCTATCTCAGGGGAGAATTTCAACTCTTTGGAAATATAATCTGCTTTTCATGGGAAAACTATTGTTTACCTGCTTCTTAAGCTCCGAAGTAATAAATCTGTGTGTACATTGAGGAACAAAGCTTTTGATATTATGTGGAAATCAAAACAGCATACATACATATGGCTCACGTATTGTACTATATAAAAATTATCTAATATGCCAAGAGAAGTAAACCGCATGATTCTTTCCAATACCAGTACAACATCCAGTATAATAAAAGACACTGACAAATCATACATGTGAATAAATAGACACGCGCTCTGCTAGAGTCCTGACGGCCATCTAAATCAAGGCTTTTTACCTGTTTAAAGGGCAAGCTGCATAGCAAGAAGGTTTTCACTTGTGATGGATCTGTCTAATAATTTGGATATGAGAAAATCTTCACTTAACAGCATCTCATAGCTGAGGCCCTACTGTGCACAAGCTGGGAACAAGTTTTTCTTCTAATGTAGTTTTATCAGGACAGATCTCAGCAGGAAGGACTAAGAGGACACGAATGCTTTCTGTCATATTTGCTGTTCATACAACTGCTGAACCAGGTGAGACTCATCTGGCTTCACATGAGCCCAAGAAGATGCACAACATTCTCTTGTCATCTGTCTGAAGTCATAATACATTACTGCTCACCATGATCACATCTACAGGAGCAAAGCCTGGGTTAGAGCAAGACATGGGGAAGGTACCAAAGCATCTTAGCACAGGACAAATCTAGGATAACTGACTCCCATTTTACAACAAAAGGTACAAGGTAAAGAGATAAAGCACGGCTGCAACATCCCTTAAACACCTGTGAAAGTTTGCATCCTGAAGTCTTTTCCAGCAAGTGTTCTAAAGAATTTTATAGAGAGGGTGCATGGTGGGAAAGCAAGATGAATCCTATTGGTGGAGGCTACCAGTTTGCTAACAGATTGACAGTTCAGACCAAATGTATTCTGTGGGACACCAAACTGACCATTTTATTAACAGGAGTGACTGTTAAGGAAAAGTATAAGATACCTGAAGAGGGAGAAATAAAATAAAATGCTACAGTAAACATCTGTATATGTTTCTTTGTGTATAAGAATAATTTGGTACAAAAGATTGAGTCAAAACAAACTTCAGTCAACAATACTGATGTGGTTCATTAAAAGTCTTAATGTTGAGTAAAGATGGATTACTTTAAAATTCTTGCTCAGAACTAGTTAGAAGTAGTTGGCTTTCTTCTTGCTTTGCCTGGGCTCACACTAACACATGCAGAAAGTCATTAAAAGAACATTTTCATCTAGCAAACCAGAACTATGGTTCAGGTTGCCAGGCTGTACAAGTTTGTAATAAAGGTTACAGGACACTTTCTGAGATAATCACAGGACGTAGACAAATACTCAGGCAGTCAGCATTTTTAAGACATCAAAAATTTTGTTTAAAACTGCAATTATTTTTATATTTTGTAAGTGTACAATGATTGTATGGGAGAGTACTGACAGGAGGAAGCAAAAATGTATTGTTCTGCTTACGAATTCTGTCTGTACATCAGGGTTTCCAAATACGCTTCAGCAATGAAGATCAGGGAAACTTAATTTATCTCCGCATAATTTTACCTGTGTCTTCATCGATAAGGAACTTAAGAGTCAGAATGAAGTAAAAACCTCTGAGCAAAGATTGGAAATTGTTAATTCTGTTTACACTTTGTTATACAAAATTCGTCTTTTCCCACTGCAAGTTTGTAAGCATATTTAGCAATTTTAGTGTAATAATATCTCACCATGCTAGTTCTAGACAAGTCAGTTACAAGTAATTTTCTTTCAGATTTCTTGTATTTTTCTCTTATTTTCAAAATTATTAGTGTATTAGATTCCACATAATTATACTACTCCCAAGCTTTAAAAAGATTCTCTATTACCTTTGGCCTCTGGTCTTTCATCTTCCATCATGACAAGGTACACAAACATTCTTCAAAATCAGACTGCCTGTTAGCAGACATATTCGTATTTGTTGCGCTTTGCATTTGATGCATTATTTCCCTAGAGTTTTATCACGCAAAAATAATACAGAACCAGAACAAATATTTTAGAAGACTTTAAACATTTTCAAAATCTTTAAAAGACTTCAGAATTTCAATTTTTCAAGTCTTATTTTTCCATCCACAAGGGAATAATAATGGAAGTTACTATTGTAGTATGGGAGTAAAGCATCCTTTTCCCCTTTATGTCATCTATTTGGACGATAAATGGCCTGAGGACAAGATTTAAGTGTTTATATAGCATTAATAGTAATGATACTCACCTAGATGTATGTAATCTGAATACATTCGGACACAAAAGGGATTTTGGAAATAAAATCCTATTAATTATTTGCAATATTCTATTCTGCATTACTAGTAAGATTCAGGTTTGGAAAAAAATGTGTCAGTTAAGAAAAAAAAAGTAAGATAAAACCACAACAATGTAGGCACCTTAACATTTTATACTTGTTGCCTGTATATTGATGACCCTAGCAGAACAGCTTAAACTCCACTGTTTCTTTTGTTTAGAAATAATATGTATGATTGTACAGATCAATTTAATAGCTGGAACACCTCTGAAAAGTGCCCGCAAGGCACTATAAACTTGCATCAGATCTAGCTTCAACAGAAGGACTGTGCCCAAGCCTTTTAATACGTCCTGTCCCAAGTGCCACCAGAGAGACTGAAATATGAAAAATATTAAATGCAAACAGACAACCAGAAAGGATGGCACAAATTGCTTTTTTAAATGCAGAATAGTTTTTCAGCGAGCAAGGACCTTTGTGAAGAGAATAAAGGACAGCCTGGGGAAAGGGTGCCAAAACAGATTTTTAATTCCCCATGGGTAATGAACAACTCCAAGGATGTACTGGGATCATTAGGACTCTGAAAGGGAAAGCTGCATTCAGGCAGCTTTTTGTCATAGCTGCTGTTCTGTACAGATCACTAAGTTTCATATGCTAAATACAAGATCATTATACCTGATTAGAATTTCTTTGTGACACTTATTTCTAGGTGTATCTGCTCTTGGACATTTCCAAAAAAGAGGGTCTGGACTCCTTGGCATACTTGAAAATTAATGTGTTTTCAACTTACTATGACTTTGGAGACCTATTTGGAGGGATTTTGCTAGGGATACTACAGGTTAGCTCTTGAAGAACAGTTCAAAGAATTTCTTAATGGTACTAGAAAGAGCATTACCATGTGGAATGGCTATAATTATTCTTGTTTCTTTGTGTGTTAAAAGGGACATAGCAACCCAATATTTTCTTCTAAAATCTGTTTATTTCTCCTAAGATGTGGTATCTTTTGCTACCTCAAATGAGAGATTTTGAAGTTCGGAAATTTACATAGCAGAAGGAACATATAGTTGCATTAATAAAACCAGTTTTTATACAATTTTTGCATCCCCAGATCGGCAAATGAAAACTATTACTGGTCATATATTCATTTCACCACCTTGTGTCTATAGACAGGCTGCCTTTTAGCAGTAGCCCATCAATTAATTCGATTGAGTAAGTATTAGCTAATTATAAAATCAAGGAAATACTGTGTAAATAGGTTCTTTTACATTTGAAAGCATTTTTTTTCACAATTAGATACATGCAGTTTAAATAACTAACCATAGTACTAAGACACTAGACTCTAAACAGTTATTGTTCAAATGTTTTTGTGAAACACTGTGAGGTTTCTTGAAAAACTTTTTTTAAAGAAAAGAAGAGAGGAAAACTGAATGTCTCACATGTAACCATTTTCTGCAGTTTGATTTGCTTGCTTTTCATAAAAAGAAAATAAACAAACCAAAGCCTATGATCAGACTTGTATGTTTACTTCCTAGCATTCCTGTAACAAATAGCAAACTTTTCAACATTCTTATAACAATACTACCTCTATTTTAAGGTTAATGAAGTTTAAGTCTTTGAAACTCTAATCTAAAACCAGGTGAGTAATCAATTACTATTTTGTACAGTATTCTAGCTGTTTAGGATTAATTTCTGGCACACCATGTTACAAGTGCATGTCAAACACTTCTGATAATATATGTTTTAAATCCATAGTACAATGAGAACGTTTTTTTTTTTCCATACAGATTATATTTCCTTATTTGTTGATGAAAAAGAGCCCTGAAAAGATTCTTAACCACCCAAATCAATTCTTCATTGAGTAGAATCCGGCCTAACCTGTGACTAAAATTTCAGATACCACGGAATGATTCTCCATGTGAATTCCTTATACTGTCAAAGGACAGAACTTCATGGCTTTGAAGGCTCCCAAAATGAAATTCTGAAAACTGAGTCAGAAACACATTATTTCCTTCCTCAACTGGATCAACTGTATTTCTATAGAAGATGCTCATCTGAAGGCTTTATAAGGCAAATGCATCTCCCTACTTGCCTTATAGATTCCTTTACTAGCTCAGCTTAGGTGAGAAAGATCCCACAGACCCTAAAAATTCAGAGGAAGCTAACCAAAATGGGACCATAACATTTTCTGCAGAAGACCTCCTCATACTCACAGATCTCACAGATCAAAGTGCTTCATGCAATTAACAATCTGTTCTAAAAATACTCACGTCTCACACCTTCTTTGGTCTACATAATCCAAGCAGATGTTATAACCTTCTGCACTGTACATGAAGTGCCAAAATATGAACATTTAGGATATACTATATGTAAAGCCTACATTAGGCAGACACCCCTCAGTCTTCTGAGTGTTGATAACGCTATAGTAAGTGGCCGTTGTGAAAATTTGCAAACAAGTGATAAGATAAATGCGAGTATAATATATCCATGTACACAGAATGATACAAATATCTGTCTCTGCTGCATTTTTGACCTTACCTGTTCAGTGAGCTGCCTTCAACAAAGTGAGTATTCAGGAAGAAACAGGACCCTACACAATGTTTCAGATGACCTTTAACTGAGCAATGTGCTAACATTAGCTATATTATTAGATATGTTTCATTTATTACTACACAATAAATGCTTACCTAAGAGCTGCAGACTTTGCATTTCTGTTGTTTTCCTTATTGGATGAGAAGGAGATCATGTGCCAGTCATGGGCAACAACCAGAAAGTAAACTGAAAATACTTATTTTTTAAATGTGTTTTTCTCGCTATCAATAAAAAGTGACATTACTGTATTACCACCTTACCTCAGAAATATTTCTTCTCGATGTTAAGTATTCCCAGATAACACAGAATCATCTTTAATTCAATATATTTTACATAAATATTTGTATTTCCTTAGCATGAAAAACCACACAAAGAAATGACATTTCCAGTTAAATGAAATATATGAATTTCTTGAAAAAAAGAAAAGTAATGCCACAAATAGTAATCAAACAAAACATCAGAAAAAAATTAAAAATCCCCAATACTTTAAAAGTTAATAATGAGGGAACTAAGGTAAGCAGCTAGTGGCCAAGTTTTGTGAAACATACTCTGCAGGAATTCAAAATTCGCTCTTTGTATTAATGAAAGGTGGAGTTTTACAGCTTATGAAATCTAATTTGACCCTCCTTCACAGCAGGACAGCACACCTGAAACATTTAGGATATACTATATGTAAAGCCTACATTAGGCAGACACCCCTCAGTCTTCTGCTATTTAAATAATCTCTTTGATAGTTACATTTTAAATTTTACTACTTTCCACAACACCAAAAAACCCCCCTATTTAAATATTTGAGGGGGTTAAAACCAAAATAAGCCTCTACAGTGTCTAATTCCTTAGTACTGTTGAGTCTTCTGGAAAAATTCCTTTATACTCACAAGCTTCTTTTCTATGTATTTTCCTATACCAGCAGCTACAGTGGCATCAACTAGTAATGATGGGTCACACATAATTACAGCTCCGGTACATTATTTCTTAGGGCTAACCATTTAGCAATTCACTTTTCTCTATGGAAAAGCTGCTCAAAATCCCTACTTGCTTCTTTTATTTTGTCAAGCTCTGTCAGACAATTTGATGATTCCCAAATGAAAGCATTATGAATGGTAGCTGCCATAAATTCTTATAAGCAAGAGGTTTGCCAAAAATGTTGACAGCTTAAAGCGAACATCTATCAGCAGTAAGCCATAAATAAGAAATTAACTTTAGAAAAACACAAAGTTATGGTTTTGTACACGTCTATTTAAAGCACACAAGAACAAGGCAAGTCTTAGCAACTGAAATACAGAAGAAGTACAGAAAAGTATCAAAGAGAACATCAAATAAGACAAATAGAAATCTCTTACTGGTTCTTTCAGGTCTTTGAACAACCCTAGTCTTCTTATTCTGAATTCCACTTTCATGAAGTGCCTTAAACCAGTCTCTCAATCTGTTTGCAACTTCCCTGAATTCCAGGTCGCTGCACACTGTAAAACAAAATGAAGGGCTGTTTAATGTTTCTCTCCTGGGTGCTAAATAGAACATTGAAAATATGCTAAAAAAAAATAGGAAAACACATACTATAAACAGACACATTCCACAGATTTCCCCAATTCATAACGTTCAGTTTCATTACTCAGGTACGTCTTAAAAACCCAATTATGGTCCTCAGAAATAAATGCCTGATATATACAGCAATTATGAAATTACATCTTTTTAGAAATTAAAGACATTCTTTGCAAACTACGACAGTCAGTTCAAGCATAGAAATTTTCACATCTTCCTGTAGGTGAGGCTGTATGGCAGAAGCACCCACAACAGTCTTTTGGAGTTTCACTGCCGTGTTCATTAAGGCAATAGTAATGAAAGCCCTCTGGGAACAAGGCAGAGATGTGATATTGGCAGACAATGCAGGAACACTCAACTTGCTTTTTTCCAATGCTGAAGCATGAAAAGAGCAAATGGGGTTGCCAAAGAAAGTGCTCCAAGAGTGTCCTGAAAGCTTATTCGACTGAATGCAGTTTTACAAACCAAGATTCACGAGCACCTAACTGCAAACAGGCAGCGGCACAGCTGCTTGGTGATGGAAAGGACACCTTCACTGACCATAAACTGCACAGGCAGAAAAAAGCACGCAAGAGCAAAGAGAGCATCTGTAACACCAAGAGCAGCAGATTAGTGTCAGACTGGTTGAAGTGTTGTACAGGACTAGTAGTTAGTCCAGAGGCCAGCAGCAGGAGCAGATTACACACGTGTGCAGTGAGGAGGCCTATTCACCTTCATTATTAAGGTGCTGGACAAGACAAAGAGAAGGTGTGCTTGGAGCAAGCACATATCCCTTCTAGAGCTCTTGTTTTCCTATTCCATGTGCTTGAGAGAAGTTGGGAGAAACCAAGACAAACAATAGGACCTGGAAGATGACAAAAGCAGGAAAGGCACTGGGTATATGCTTCCTTATATAACAAAATATCTTCCACTGCCTATGTCAGCAGTTATCCCTTCCAAATCAGGATCGTTTTCCAGGTTTACCAGTAACTAAGTTATGATCTGAAGAGCTCATAACTAAGCTAGCAAAGCTTCACAGTGATGCTCTTGAAAACAGATCTCCAGTTCAGTTTAGCTTTATTACGCAACAATCCACAATATTTGGTGACATAGCCTTCAGCACACTTTATTAAATTGAACAGTGTGAAACGCCTTTTTGTGTTTTAGAGTAAGACTGAAATGTGTCATTATGTCAACAACTATCAATGTCTGTACAACAGCATGCATCTAATCATTTGTTTATTAGTTCTTTGCTGAATTCTCTCTTCAGACTTTGATTCTCTCCATGAAAGACTTAGGTGCAATTTATACACACATTTGCATATATTATGAACTGGCATTTTTATGAAACTTGTGTGGTACTTTTCTCTTGTGTAATGGAACAATCTACTTCCTGATAATTTGATAGTTAACTGGGGAGAATTTTGTTTTTAATGAGATATAGGCATATATGCTCAAAACCATCATGTTAAAACAACTAAATGAAAACGGTCTCCTGAGCCAAGACTACACATTATAATTCAAACTTGTGGGATTTCTATGTTTGCTGCAATGACACTTTCCTTTACCAGTCCTTGCATTAGTTCACAGGCCAGCATAAAGAATTAGATATCAGTTTGGGACACTCTGCTCCTCTTTAATTTCCCCTCCCATTACTAGTGAAATAGAATAGTATTGTTCTCTACTATCCGCTCTTGGTTTAAGAGAAAGACTTTCAGAACTGAATCAAAGGGTATGGAGCACACCACTATCATCAGGGGTACCTGACCTAACACCTAACTGCTTTATCTATCCTGCACAACACTGTAAAACCACCACAGGCCCCAGAAATAACATAGCTACATTGATGCACTGGTGCACTGACCTCGAGATTTTAATCTACTTCTAATTCGACTAGGCGCAGCACTACTCCGATTAACCTCTGATACTGTGGTCACCTACTCAGAGCCAGCATATAAGTTCATTTACCAGCAAAGACACACACATATATCCATATATAGACACATGTATCCACATACAGACACATATTTATCCATATGTGTGTCTGTATGTATCCATGTGTGTACACATATATATACACACACATATATATATTTAAAAGGGAAGCATAAGGAAGTGTCAGCTACAAGTAACAGCTTAGCTTGAGTAACATTAACAGAAAGATACACATGACAGCTGCACAATGGAATGTATGAATGAATTCCTCCTGTCTGTAGAAGCAGCCAAATCATCTTCTAAGCTCATTAAGGTGTAAAAGCAAAGCACTAAGAAAAGGAGATGGTGCCTTTGGCTATTAGGTATAGGAATAAAACAAATTATAATAATAAAATAAAAAAATCCTCACTGTTTCAGCATCTGGTACTAACCAGTATCATACACGGTACAAGATAAAATGATATTTTCTGTGCTCCTCTGAACTGCATTCTTTCAAAACGGAAGACATGTATGACGTATTCTGGGCATCAGACACATCCTGTACCAGATCTCAGATTAGAGGCATTCTTTCAACTTCAACTTCTTATGACCCTTTACCCAAACTTTGCTTGAAAAATTAAATTGTGTTTTTTATCTCAAAACAAAGAATGAGAAAACTAGAATAATTTTTGCTTCATTTCAATGATTTTGATAAATTTATCATGGGAATAGATCACCTTCAGAAATCAAGGCAATGCAAACCAAACTGACTGAAACTGTCATTTACCTATTTTACACCCCATAGCTACTCACTTGTTGGAGTCAACTCTCAAACATCTCAGGTAATTATTAATTTAAACGCACAGTGAATTTTTGCTTCATGACATTTCTAGTATGTCATGTAAAAACAGATGTCTTTTCTACATGAAATACACACGAGATGCAGCAGAACTACACTAATTCAGACAGTTTGCATAGACAAACTGTTTTCAGCAAGGATTTAAAGCACGGGTTGATAACAATGTGTCATATTTCAATATTTGAGTATCAGAGTTTTTAAATCAAAGAACATTTAGCTCATCTCGGAGAAAGTTTTAAATGGTAAAATCAGCCAGAAAAATACAATTCTTGCCATGAAACTTTCTATCAATCATTTCATTTCCTCAGGATGCTTGAACTATGGGTAAAAAAAGCCCTAATCATACAAACTAATTTTGAATGCTGAAAGTAAAATACACTGGATTTATACTCCGATTCCCACACCTTCAGCATTTGTTTTTTTTCTTCTCTATTTTTGAATTTTCCATTGAGAAATTTAAGCTTCAGTTTTCAGTATACCTACGATTTTTCAGAATGCTTTTTAAGATCTAGCTATCCAAACATTAAAATAGCAGAATAATAATATGAAAAAAGTAATTAAGAACGTACTTTTCATTTTATGGTTCCTGTTAAGTGGTTTTGGTTGAGGCTATGTAAGGTTAATTCCTTTTCATCTGATGTCAGTATTCACTCATTGCTATGGTTACTCTCACATATGGTTCTCTCTAAATATTCTGTTACATTGCATTGTTTGAAGCATTATGGAAACATAACGCAATGTGATGAAAATAATTCAGGTTTTATTACTGTGATAACTGGGGAAAAAAGCCAGTACTATCCCGACATGAGAATTTTTATATATATATATGTATATATATATATATATATATATGTAAGTAAACACATATATAAAAGAAACCTTGTTAGAACTTGATATTTTACACTGGAAAATGACAAAGCAGAACAGAGACTGATGTAAGTATGTAAGAAATTACAGTATTAGTAGTGGTAAATAGATCCTTGAAGTAACACAGCTATTTCTATAGTTGGGAGATTAGCCTTTGAGCACCTTTAGGCTAATACCTCCCATTTCCTAAGTTAGGTGTAAGGTCCTCGGACTATTTTGGCCACAGCAAGCTGCGCTCATTACCCAATCAGGTAACACACAGAAGCACAGGACTAGAAATTTCCTCAAGGAAAAAAATGGATCTATTGACAGTTCCCAAAGGTAAACTTGGTAGTAAAAGTGCTATCTCAACAGACGTGTGTGTCAAGACTCGACAGAAAAGAAAAAACAAATATACACTTCTTGCCACACAATAGTGCTTACAATATATTTTATGTAAGTAGCAAATTCACATGGTATCTCGAAAGACAACTCCTTAACATCAGATTTTCCTCACTGAATATTTTCATCACTAAATTAATATAAAAATTACAGTATTTTCATGTTTGGGATAAAACATTAATACAGTTACTGCTTCAATTATTGTGCTTCTAAATATACTATGATTGATATTTCAAAGATATTCCAAACAAATTTGATTAGTATTAGAAGAGTACATGAACAAGCATGAACCTGCTTCCACATTAATTTCTAAACACATGAACAAGCATGAACCTGCTTCCACATTAATTTCTAAACACATAAAAAATCATACCCAGGTACAGTCTTGGGGAAATTTTGCCTTAAAAACTTCCATATGTAGTACAAACCTCAAGTAGACTGTTGGATAATAAATGTGGCCTAAAATTATCTATGTTAATCTATCTGCTCAATGGAGTAGTCTCAACTCTTACTGCCTTGCAAAATGTCCAATTTAGGGAAAAAAAAAAAAATCCTTCATGAAGATGATATTTTTGGTGATAAAAGAATTGGAGTAAAGTAAGTCTGGGAAGAAGCACAAGAATTTTTGGAAGGTGGTGATGGGTCTGTTGGCTTTAATGTTAATTAAAGTTAAATAAGACTTAGGGAAGATTCATGGTTTTAAGACTTTTGGATGAATTCTTCTTTCTTTTCCACTCCGTTCCTAAAAACAGAATAAATCCTGCGCTTTCTGCTTGTCGTCTTAATTTCCTATGCCTCCTGCCCTGTGAAAGGAAAGGGCCAATATCTGGATAACAAGCAGCCACTGTCAGAAGTAACTGTGGGCCAGGATGTAGCAGCTTCTGTTCTCGCTCCTGTTCCCATCTTTGACGCACACAGATGACTGTCTCAGAAAGTAGCTGCCACTGGCACTACTGGTTCACTACCTCATCTCTTCCATGGGAGTAGCAGAGATGTCCACAATAACCCCCAGCAGCGCTACAGACTTGGGGAGGAGTGGCTGGAGAGAGACCCCACAGAGAGGGACCTGGGAGTGCTGGGTGACAACCAGTTGCACATGAGCCAGCAGTGTGCCCAGGTGGCCTGGAAGGCCAATGGCGTCCTGGCCTGTATCAGGAACAGTGTGGCCAGCAGGAGCAGGGATGTGATTCTGCCCCTGTGCTCAGCACTGGTGAGGCCTCCCCTCGAGTGCTGTGTGCAGGTCTGGGCCCCTCACTGCAAGAAAGACACTGAGGGGCTGGAGCAGGTCCAGAGAAGAGCAACGAGGCTGGGGAAGGGACTAAAAGGAAAGTCCTGTGAGGAGAGGCTGAGGGAGCTGGGAGTGTTTAGCCTGGAGAAGCAGAGACTCAGGGGAGACCTTCTCACTCTCTACAACTACCTGAAGGGAAGCTGTAGTCACGTGGGGGTCAGGTTCTTCTCCCGCGCAACCAGTGACAGGACAGGGGGGCACGGCCTGAAACTGCCTCAGAGAAGATTTAGGTTGGATCTCAGGAAGCCCTTCCTCAGGGAGAGGGTGATCAGGCATTGGAACGCACTGCCCTGGGAAGTGGTGGAGTCACCATCCCTGGAGGTGTTTAAGGAAAGGCTGGATGTGGCACGGTCTGGCCGATGGGGTCGTGTTGAGTCATAGGCTGGGTTTAATAATCTCAGAGGTCTTTTCCATCCCCAACAATTCTGTGATTCTGTCTCCAGAGAAACCGTAGGACGAGCTATTGGGGCTAGGATCCTACTCCCGCTGCAGCTTGATGACCCAGTCTCTTTCTTCGTTCACCAGTACACTGAACTGGACTCATACAGCAGTTGGCTGATCACAGCCTAGGGTAAGACTATTTACTCTACAAAACATCTTAAAATTTCAGTGAAGTAGACAGCACGTAACACAATTTATGTCTGAAATTATTTGAAAATTATTTTGAAATTAAAATATTGTCTGCTTGAGCTTTGAAAAAGTAGGAAGCACCCAACTTTCAGAGCAGAAAAAAATAAAAGATAGCAAAACAAAACATACGATTTCAGATTTCTTAACAGCCAATTCATCATCAAAAGCACACATGTGATAAATGTTACCGTCTTATCGAAGAGGCATAAAATAAGCGGAGTTGATCAAAAGTTATGAGAAACCTACCTCCTTTTTTTTTTTCATAGCAGTTTATTTGTAAATTCTTTTATAAAAAACCCCCATACTACTCAGAAGGTAGCCAGCAATGACTTCATTGTACCTGAGTCACTATGGACAGGCAGTATTTGGCAACAAGATATATTTCTGCCCACACAAAGTGTGAGTATAGACTAATTGCTCACACATTCAGTCCAGCAAAAAAAAAAGAATGCTGCACATATAGAAGTCATGCTAAAAAGTGCGTTGATTTTTGCCACATATGCCAGTGCCCATGAACATACACAATTAAAATGGCTGGAAAATAACAGAATTTGCTAGGTCATTCAAAGAATAAAAAAATGGTAGTGGCTAGGTATTAGTTTTATGCATTATCAGCTCTTTGAGCATTTCTATATCAAATCAGAATAGAGAGAAAATCCCATTTAATGTTTCGTGTATCGATACAGCCGCACGTACACAAATTGCAAATTTGTATCACGTGGGTTACTAAAAAAAGTATAAAATCCTTTCTAACATCTTCCACATGTTAAAGATATGATTTTGAATGCCAAATAACTTCACTATAAATTTTTTTTTTCTAAAAGCACTTATCACACTTCAGATTTTGGTTCCTGCTCTGACATATAAAAAGCTAAGTAGCAAAATAACTTTTAAAATAGTAAAATAAACACCCAGTCACAAAGAAACTTATCAGTAAGTTTTGTTTGATTTTCAAAAACATTCAGATGAACACAAAACAGATGTAAAAGATCAGCCTAAACTGTAGCTTTCAGAAAGTTCTAAGAATTAGAGAACAATACTGAGACTTTATCACAAACGCAATTTTTTCTCAGAGGAGCTGGGCTGCACAACGCAACCCTGAGTCATACCTAAGTAAAGTCTTTAGGTCACAAAACAATTCAGGTATATTACTGATAATATTTCTGATCAGTAGCCTGTCTCAGTACAGTACCTGCCTCTGCACTTCACCTTAATTCACACAAATTTATGCAAAGAAATCTTGTATTCTGTAACAGAGAGGATCAGCCTCACACACTGTTCATTAGAATGCTATCTGCCTTTGGAACGTGCTTGCTCAGGGTTATGCTATATGATGAAAAATTGTATTAATTAATGGGTTGATGCATTCCAGAATATCTTTAGAGACTTTTCACCCTGGTGATCAGCTTCTCAAGACTACTGCTGAAATCATTGTACGTGGTGGTCTGTACTGACTTAAAATAGGTCAGGATGAGGTAATTCAGATCTATTCAGGCTATTATTTCACCTGATAGACTGGGAGATGAATCTTTAATGGCAAAAGACAGACAGTAAAGGTTGTAGAAGGTTAGTCAGCAATCAAAAAATGCATATTAAATCAAATGAATCCACTCAGTAACCTGCCAAGAAGTACTTCCAGTTTTGTCTAAGGTCAGTGCAAGGCATTCCTGCTATTACAATCAATTCTAGTAGCCATTAAGAGAATTAGTATGGGGTAAAATGAAGTCAGTAGCTCAAAGGTTACTGGCATTTTAACTAATAAAAACTGACAGTATTTTAAAACCAACATATACGGCTATGCAAAAAATGAAGAGATCTAAAAACTTACAGGTACCCAATCCAGAAATAATAATACAATAAAGAGTATTTAAATGTTAGGTGGAACCAATCGTTCAGTTTGTTTTCACATACAGTAAATGTTACAATTTGTGTTGGCATTTGAATATAATTCACTGATTGGAAGTAGTATATTTGAAAATGCTAATCAGTGTTCTTTCAGTGCCTTTCAACTCAAACTATTTGATGAAGAAGTAAAAATAGTGCTACTGAAAGCTATGTAGTCATGCAGAACATATTTTGGGACTAGCATAATGGATTGAACTCCCTAACACGTTTAAATCAGTCTTAGCCTTCTGATGTAACAAAAAAGAAGTTACTTTAGCAGCGTACACTTCTTAAATAAACACAGAGACATATATATAAAAGTTATCTGTAGCTTAACAAGGATAAATCATTACCATATTAACAAAATAAGCATGCTGAAATAATCTTGTATTAAGAAGTAGCTTTCACTAAGAGAGGGATCAAAAATGGTACAGAAAAAAAAAAAGAAGCAATAAACAAACCCCACACTATGTAGTATCAGGCACAAAAATATATGGAACCACAAGGCTGCAGATAGAACTTGTGTCTCTGTTTACTTTAGAAAGAGATACTTGGACCTACTTCTTCAGCAGTAAACCTCAGTTCAATATCCAATTTTAAGAGTAGAATGCCTGAAAATTTTCCTATATAAACGTAAAAAAAAACCTTAGCATACAGTTTAATAGCAATTTGAGTGTAGAACTCACTCACTGATCAGTCTTCTTTTGTGCCCTGCAGCCAGAATAGTCCTTACGTCTTTATATAATATTACATTTCCATTCCCAAGTACACTAATGGCCAGTTAGCCTGAAAACTATGATTTACTGACGATATGGTCAGTGGGATTAAGTTGTAGGAGAAAGAAAAAGGCTTTGTTTCAGAGAGATATGAAGAACCTTGTCCTGCCAGAAGGCACACTTTCAAAACACTGTGGTATTCCACTATCACATCATGAGGTTTTACTTGTTACATGACTTTATCATGTGTTGCAAAATATACCTCCCCACAACCAGAACTGGCAGAAGATCATCCCCGGCACGTACAATCTCATGCAACTGGGCAGAACTATATTAATCAATCCTTGTATATAATAAAATAACCAAGAAGCAAACATACAGAGAATATATGAATAATCTGAAGACGAGGGTATACATCAAACACCTCCTACAGAAAAACTGGAATTACTCCATGTGAGATGGGTAACTCAACAATCACTGTGTGCTAAAGTAAGACTTATCATCATCCCAACATTTTCTATGTTGGAATCAATGTATATGATCACAAAATCACAAAGTAACTTATGCTGGACAGGAACTCCCAAAGTCATTGAGTCTTACACTCTGCTAAAAGCAGCTCTAATTACATCAGGTTGCTCAGGGTAGTGTTCAGTCATTCATGTCCTGTATTCATCATGTTCCTCAGTATATGAAAGACCACTCCTCTTTAAAAGCAACAATATACTACTACCTTGTTACTTTATGTTTTTTACCCTGAAAGGTACAAGTGCATTTTCTCATGCTGTAACTTGAGGACTGTACTCACCTACCCAGGAGTGTTAGATATCCAGAAACCTGGTTACAGCAGCAATTCTGACTCAGCTGTGAGAATTATTTAGAGGACTTCACAGCTCATGCTTAAGTGGTCCACTGCCCTTTCAATGCACTACCTACCATTCAGGTACAGTAGTACAGGAATGTACTGCTGCGTAGTAAATCTTACGCATCTGAGATGCACTTATTACCTGCACATCCAGTCCCTCTGTGAAAATACAGTAACCCTAATACTGCTATGAGAATTCAGTGCTGCCTTTAAAGACAGCATCTATTAAAGTATATATAATGTATACGTAGCCAGCATCAGTACCCTGGCAAGGCTACCATTGATCCAACATTCAACTGAAAATTCCTGGTTTCAGAGTAGTGGCTAGTCCCCATTTGGCTAAGTCTATATGTCTAAGACTATAAGAACTAAAACTGTATGCAAATGGTCTTACAATTCCTGCAATATATGGCAGCATGTCTAGCTTTGTATCAACTCTGTCACAAATGGAAATAACAACAGGATAAAAAGTCCTTCTAACTTGTAACTAAAGAATAGTAAAGTCATTTCAGTCATCTTTTTACAGTCCCATATGTACAATAAAGAATTTTTATTTTAAAAAAAGGCTGTAAATTGAAAAACTTCATGTGTATATTTCTATTTTTATAAGCTCATGAGTTTATTATCCATCTGTACCTCTATGGTCAATGATTTAAGGAAGATACCTTGAAATTAACAAATAAAAGCATTCTGATTTCCTTACTATTTAACTAAACATAATGAATTTTCTACTTTGGTTAGTCTATGTTACAAGATAATTAATATAAATGCTGCAGATACCATATCAGAGAACTGCAGATGGTTATTCTTACTGCCTTCAATTAAAGTTCCATACAGACATTTTGCTCATGATTAATGTTTCATAAAATTTAAAATAATTTCTAAATTCCCATTCCTAAAATAAATGTGATATTTTTGTGTCCTCACAGTTTTAAAGGCTTAACACTTAAATATAATGACCATTTCTGAGTGCAGAAAAAATAGTAGTAATCAGAGCATACGGAAATTATGCGCTAAAATACTATTTTCAACTTAAGACATGCAAACGTAGTAAAACATTGCAATTAAGACAATAGTAATTCTTTAATCTGTCAGAAGTATCACAGACATTGTGGAATTTGTTATCTGAAGGTCAGTCAACATTTATGGCTTCCTTTGCTAATTGCTGCTAAACTTTAGTGTTGGTTATTATTTCTCCTCATGCTCTGTTACTTTGAGCTATTAATTTCTAAGGATGAAAAAAGATGTTATTGATTTGTAAATTGCATACTTATGAAGCTAGATAATTAGCAAAAATAGTTAAAGAGCAAGGAGACACTCCACTGTAACAAACTATGTTCCAGAATATTTTCATTCTCAAATATTTTTACATATTCAATGAGTCCTGTATTTCCTGTAATAGAAGCCACAGAGACAGAACAGTAATTTTCGTAGAGGTGAAAACTTTCCAGCCAACCACATCGCAAAGTTGAGGCAGCTTTCTGAATTCAGTTTCAAGGATTCCTGAAAGCACTACACAGCTCTGGCACAAAATCAGGAATTTTTTATTCCTTTCAAGGACAAGATTAACAGGGTTCTGCAAAGACTTTTTTTGCATTTGACATAAAACCTCTTGAAACATAGTAGACAAGGATAAAAAGATCATTGAGCAATGCTTTCTCTAGAAAAACCCACTCATATACATATATATATTATTTCAATATTTCAAATTACTTATTTTCTGAACTCCGAAATTATCTGTGCTTATAAGGAACTTCAAAGGTCAACCACACCAGGTAATTCTGTGCACAGTGCCTGGAAGGGACTGATGGACCTTTTTTTCCCACTGTGAAAGAAAAATACCATGGTGCCTCAGTAGGACTGTTATTAGTAGGATTGAACACTGGGCTGAATGATCACTGACTAATAGAAATTAACTAAACTCTGTTATGCAAGCATCTGGCTTAAAGCAATTCTACATCACACTGGATCCCACTGAAGTCTGACAGATTTAAGGCAGGTATTGCAGCAGTTTTGTTCTTTTTGTATTTAAATTGTGACCTGATGCTTTAAACAACTTTGTATTTACCCTAACCATTTCCCCGTGTGTCCTTCTTGAATGTTTAATTACCAACATTGCTCTTAATCATTTAAAATTGTGCATTAAAAAGCACAGTTGCCTATAGACCTCAGTGAGGACTGAGAGGGTGGAATCACTTCAATTTAGGTAATTACTTGTGTCTTTCCTGAAGTGAGGTCATCAGAGGCAGGCAAGCTCTTTCCCTACTATCAAAGAAAACAACAGCAGTCAATCCATTAAATTAGTGTTATGACAGCAGGATCCACTTCCCCAACACAGGAACGACACGCACTGTGATGCCAACTCTACTACACTGTACCACTACCTCAATGAAATCAGACCTCTTGTTAAGTAAACGTAACCTGCATCTGTGTCTCCACACAAATTCACTAAAGATAAGTTGAAGGAGAAATGAAGAAAGAAATAAATTTAAAGAGACATGATTAGGGTACCAACATCTGAAATGTTTACACGTGCATACATGAAGTAAGTTAGCAAAGCGCAACTACGTGTTGCTAATCTATGCACTGAACACCAAATGGATTGTTCATGAATATTTGATGTAGATCAGAGAATTTTTATGAGATGTATATGAATATTAATAAATACAAGAATTTATTTAGGCTTGGCAACGTCTAATGTGGTTATTCATATACACCTTTTAAATCCAATGATCTTTCATTACCAACAGTGACCCTACTGAATTACAATTATTATTTTAGGAGAGAAAGGGGAAACTTGTTCAAAGCGCTGTTTTATAAACCAGTAATTGAGATGAATGGTGTGGCATGTGGGCATGTGAAAACATTGGAGGGTGTCAGATAGGACACCACTGGGAGACTTTGCAAGTTAAAGGACTATAAATCTGCTGCTTTTTCATTCATATAGTCTGCAGTAAGAAGCATTCATATAGTCTGCAGTAAGAAGCCCATAGAGAAAACTGTTCCCAGAAGCACATTTGAAAAGGGAACAGTTACTTTACCTTGTCAGAGTCCGACAGTGAACTAATACAGTGGATAATCAAAGACAAGAAGCAAGGAGCAAACCAATGAGCTGCAGTCAAATAATGTAAGCATACCCTTATGTGCTCTCCTGTATTCCTTTACTCCAAGTCTGTGGTGTAGAAATGGAGACTGCGTCATGTTCAATATAAGGAGAAATGCTCTAGAGCAAGTTAATGGTCACTGAACTATTCTGCAAGACATGATAACATTCAGAACAATGCTCTCTTAGTTTAAGGGACAAATTTAACAGTTGTCTTCAGGGGAGACACTGAAGTGCAATGTTGAAGATGAAGTATCCTGTTAAACTGCTTCATCATAAAGCAGTTATTAAATAAATGTGTAAGTCTACCCTTGGTAAAGCTTTCAACTATCTACAGAAGAAAAGGAATTAAGATTTCCCAAGTTTGGCACTGTTCTTTCAAAATAAAATTGTCAAGATGGAATTAATGAAAAAGCGAAAAAAATTCGTCACGAAAACTTTTCTTTTTTTTTCCATAAAAATATTCAGTTTTTTCAACCTGTTTTACTAACTGATGTACTGAGATAATTCAGGTTTGGTCTGAGCAGACTGGATTCTAACCCCAGGGTTGCTGTCTTCCCATTACAGATCAGTGTCCATGCACATGGGCACAACACAGATATCAGGATGAAGCTAGCAACAGCATGTGCTTTTTTGGAAAACTTAAACTACGCTTTTCTGCTCTAACATATCCATATCTGGACATCTCATGTGAATGGCTCTCTTCAAGTCATTCCAGAGCATCTCTGTTGGGCTGAGGCCTGGGCTCTGACTTTGGCCACTCCAAGAGTTGGATCAATGAAGAGGTGTTCAATAAAGACATGGAGGATCAGAATTGGTTTTGTGTTATTATTTTAGGCACATTATATTTGTCAATACTCTTGACTTAGATGATGGTTAGATCACATTTTATGACAAATTAATGCAGAACACCATGAAATTCCAAAAGGTTCACATACTTTTTCTTGCAACTATTTTCTGACATTTAGAGAAAGTCTCATCATATTCCCGAGTAACCTACTATAGGTGATCCGGCTTTGGCAGGGGGGTTGGACTAGATGATCTTTTGAGGTCTCTTCCAAACCCTAACATTCCCTGAATCTGTGATATTGAAATTAGTAATAAATTCTTGTTGATTTCAGTGCAGTCAGAATTTCTTCCTCACTTTGGTGCTGTCTGGATCAACAACTTGGTCCTTTGAAGAGGAAGTGAATTCTAACACTGTTCAGCAGATATCTTAGTGGCTATTTAAACAGTTTGGTTTATATTTTTTGCAATCAAAAATGACTTTTCATAAGTTACAGTACATTGATAGAAAATAAAAAATACAACTTTTTTTTTGTTAAAGAAATACATTATGTTTTTGGAAAAAAAAAATCTCTAAAATAAAATTGGACAGTGAGATGGATTAAGAACTGGCTACACAATAGAGCCCAAAGAGTGGTGATCAGTGGTGCCGAGTCCAGCTGGAGACCTGTAACTAGTGGAGTCTCCCAGGGATTAGTGGTGTGTTCAGTCCTGTTCAACGTCCTTATCAATGACTTCAACGATGGGACAGAGCACCTTCTCAGCAAGTTTGCTGATGACACAAAACTGGGAGGCTTGGCTGATACACCTGAAGGCTGTGCGGCCATTCAACAAGATTTGGACAGACTGGAGAGCTGGGCAAAGAGAAACCTGGCAAGGTTCAACAAGAGTAAGTGCGGAGTCCTCCATCTGGGAAGGAATAATAAAATGCACCAGTACAGGTTAGGAGGCAATCTGCTAGATAGCAGCTCTATGGAGAAGGACCTTGGAGTCCTGGTGGACAACAGGTTATCCATAGGACAGCAATGTGCCCTTGTGGCCAAGAAGGCCAATGGTATCTTGGGGTGCATAAAGAAGAGTGTGTCCAGCAGATCGAGGGAGGTTCTCCTTCCCCCCTACTCTGCCCTACTGAGACCTCACCTAGAGTACTGCATCCAGTCCTGGGCTCCCCAGTTCAAGAGGAACAGGAATTTCCTTGAGAGAGTCCAACAGAGGGCTACAAGGATAATTAAGGAACTGTAACACCTGCCTTATGAGGAAAGGCTGAGAGACCTGGGGCTTTTTAGTCTCAACAGGAGAAGACTGAGAGGAGATCTAATTAATGTGTATAAATACATGAAGTCCTGGGCATCAAGAAGGAAGGGACAACATCTTTTCACTTGTGCCCTGTGATAGGACAAGGGGCAATGGATTCAAGGCAGAGCACAGGAAGTTCCACCTCAACATGAGGAAGAACTTCTTGATTGTGAGGGTTACAGAACACTGGAAAAGACTCTCCAGAAAGGTTGTGGAGTCTCCTTCTCTGGAGACTTTCAAGACCCATCTGGATGCATTCCTGTGTGACCTGCCCTAGATTCTGTGGTCCTGCTCTGGTAGGGGAGTTGGACTCAATGATCTCCAGAGGTCCCTTCCAATCCCTAACATTCTGTGATTCTGTAAAAATGTACTGTATTGTGGACAAAATCTACACAATAAGAATGTACATTGCTTTTCCATATAGTGATTAAGGATCTCTCAAGACAAAAAGATTATGGACAATTAGAGATGCCAGGCAGTAATCTATTCAGTTATAATTTTGCTTGTTAATCATAAAGCATGAAAGGTATTTGAACTAACGGGATGTGCTGATTATCAGCACCATTGCCTACAGCTGAAAAGAACTGTCAAATGTCATCAACTGTGAACCTCTTCACCAATGCATCTTAGACTTTGAAACAACTATTACCCCTAATAATGGCATCACTGTTCTGTGCTGTTTGCAAGATGTATGAAACTATTCAAACTGTCAGTGACAGCAGTACTTGGTCAGAAAGAGTCTGATAATAATGCATCTGTAGCTGAAGCTTTCAAAATAAAAAAAAATGTAACCAGTATTTAATTATTTTAAGAAATACTCAGTTGTCTACTGATAATGGTTTTGAAGATATCCTAGTAAGAGCAGTAAGAAATATTTGTAGTGTGAAATTATGTCAATTATTCACGGTCTTCTCTGTCAAAAGATTTTAAACAATTTTCTAATTATTCACATAGTGCTATATTATATGTTATTGAACTTCAATTTCATGCACGTTTCTCTTCTGACCTTTGGGGCCCATGCTCTTAGAAGTATTTTGTATTTCTGAAAACACATCATTAACCACAGAGAAATGTGCAGAAATACATCACAGCAATATCTGAATTCCAGTGTTCACAGAAAAGTAGTAAACATGATACTCTCGGGTCTTCCTTCAACAATCATCACCATTAGAATCAACACGGCACTACAGAGTCCTGGGAAACTATTATATTTCATTTGACCGGCTGGATCATTAGGCTATTGAGGTAGTTTTTAAAGACACAGGTACTGACAAACACATGTAAACCAACTGTGGTCAAAAAAACCATGTGGTTTCATTATCACTGCACTGAGCTCAGAATGACACTGCTTTCCTGGCTGAATGCCTCGTGGCCTCGGTTTCCAGATGCCGAAATTGCACGGCAATGACTTTCAAGCTACAGCAGACTCCAGTTTAACAAGGTGTGCAGGGAGAGATTCCTGGTTCCTATAGCAGGTACCACCACCAGGAAAGTTGACTTGCACAGTAGTGGGTCCCAGTTTAAGAGTTTCTCTATTGCTCTTACTTCACTAAACAAACCGAAATCCTGGTTCTGTTTAGTGGAATTTTTGCCACTGATTTAAGCAAGGCCAGTTTTCCCTTCACGGAATATGAAAAACCTTCTTGCTCTATAGCACAAAGCCCATCCTTCTTCCTGCTTTGACACCTGTAATTTGAAGGTTATGTCATGCCTATTGTTCAATACCTTGATGAACGTGGTATTTCATTGTTGTTGCTGTTTGCATTGAAAATGGACATCATCAATATAAGTTTCTACTTTAAGAGCCAAGTTGCTATTATTTAAAAATATGCGAGCTATTTACATTGAAAAAAAAAAAAAGCTGGTTTAGTCTCATTTTATATTGAATTCCTGTTTTAACAACAAAAAAAATTACATGACTGCTCATGGACTCATAAGAGTTGGTAACTCTCAGGAAGAATAAATACAACATAATCCTATAATATACAGTACACAACACAGAGTACCTTTGTTATAATTTAAAGTCATTCCTGGAAGACTAATATATGGTTTTATTGTTTTAAGTAGGACAGGATGTAGTAAGTACTTTGAAAAAGTCATTAAGTATAGAGAATAATTTTATTTAAAATAATAATATACAATAATTACAGAACTACAGTATAAGATCAGCAGGAAATTGCTTTAAGTAATATTTGACAAGTAAAATGTGACCACTGTGGAGATTTTTAGATTTATCTTGATTTAATATCAACACAAACTTGACCTATAAACTTCGTTTTTTTTCCTATAATATTAAGACACTTGCAGCTTTGGTTTTTGGGTGTTGTGGTGTGGGATTTTTTTAACAGTTCTTACTGTGGCCCCCAGAACACATATCCAAAACAGAATAACTATTTTGTTTTAATCACAGACAAGGACAGAGAACAGTAGGTCCTTTATGTGCTGCTCCTCTGCCACAGTACCAGAGACTAGCACCTCAGCACATGTGGTGAAACAGGCAATGAGTGTTCCTGGTCCTCTTCAGTGAAAACTAATTAACTTATACTTATTGATACTTCACATTTGTATCTTAGTAAACGTCATCTGACTTTATGCAAAACCCACTGAAGAGTACAGCATTCCTTACGTTGGCTCAGTCCTGATAGCAGCAGCAGAGAGCAGACACGTTCACAATATCACCACTAATTCTGCAGCGGTTATATGCAAAAAGGACTTGTAAACTTTTGCCACAGTTGACTAAAGGACATGTTAAAAAGTCAAAGACAGATGAAAGTGCTGTCTATCGACAATCATACAGGAGTATGCAAAAAATCAGAATCTAAGAACCCTAATGGATTTGTTGCAGGACATTATTTAGTATGGCCAGCAGTTGCTGTGGTAATCTAGTTTAACTTTCTGTATAAAAATATCCAGTATAACTTCAACCAGTGATTTCTGAAATTAGCCAGTAGTCCCAGTTGCAGAAAGATTTCTTTTTAAAAAAAATTACCTTGACCTATCATTTCCAGGTTGATATGTGAAGTTACAATCAGAACAGACTGCCCACCAAACCAAAAGGCATTTGCAATTTAAAATGGTATGACAACATCATTGTTTAAGCATCAGAACATAGAAATAAAACAGAAAAACTCACTAAAGCTTTAAACTTTACAGGAAACTCTTTTTCTTGCACAGGCTGCAAAGAAAAAAATATTTAAAACCTACAGAACAAAATTTGGTTTTATTATTTTCCAGATATTAGAGAAACCTGTGAATTTTGCCGATGATGCGCAAGACGTTATCATAGAATCACAGAATGGCCTAGGCTGGAAGGGACCTTAGAGATCATTTAATCCAACCTTCCCGCCATGGGCAGGGATGCCTCTCAACTAGATCAGGCAACACATGGGGACTGAACAGGGATCAAACTCGCGACCTTGGTGTTATCAGCACCACGCTCCAACCATATTTTGGTTAAATCTATTAAACAAGGAAGTGGACAGATTCATAAACAGAATCATACTTTAGCAATCAGATTTAAACAATGCCGACTGACTTAGACTAGAACAGACTATTTCAGTTGGAAGTGCCCTACAACGATCATCTAGTCCAACTGTCTGACCAATTCAGGGCTGACCAAAATTTAAAGCACGGTAAGGACGCTGTACAAATATCTTAAACATTGACAGGCTTGGGGCATCAGCCACCTCTCTAGGAAGCCTGTACCAGTGTTTGACCACCCTCTCAGTAAAGAAATGATTCCTGATGTCCAATTTAATTGTTCTCTGATGCAACTTTGAGCCATTCCCATGTGTCCTATCACAGGGTACCTGAGAGAAGTGCTCAGCTCACCTCCCTCTCCATCTCCCCTCCTCAGGAAGCTGCACAGAGCAATGAGGTTGCCCCTCAGCCTCCTTTTCTCCAAACTAGACAGCACCAATTCCTCAGCCACTCCTCATAGTACATACCTTTCAGACCTTTCAGCAGCTTTGTTGCCTTCCTCTGGATGTATTCGAGGACCTTCACATGCTTCTCAAATAGTGGTGCCCAGAACTGCACACAGTGCTCAACGTGAGGCTGCACCACCATTGAACACAGCAGAACAATCACCTCTTTTGATCGGCTGGTCATGCTGTGTTTCAGGCACCCCAGGATGAGGTTTGCCCTCTGAGCTGCCAGGGGACCAGCACCCCCAGATCCCGTTCTACAGAGGTGCTTGCCAGCCACTCCTCTCCCCATTTATACTTGTGCCTGATTTCTTTCACTGAGTCAGCATGTGGTAGCTGTGTATAAATAATAGCACTGTACAACACCCAGTCCATTAAACTCAAAAAAGCTCTCCCTACCACAGTGACATTGTTGTATAAAATATCTGACATAAGCAAATAGCTTTCCAAAATAAAATAAATGAATACTGAATGTCTAGTCACTGTTTTAAGCTCAAATACGTCAGAGTTAGACAGATATCTTAGTCAGAATTATTAAACAAGGAAATAGAAACCATGACATTTTCAAGAGATATTGATATTGATCACTCGTGAAGATGAAGTTGGCAACAGCTCCTCTGATTATTCAGTCACTCAACAGTGATGATAATCAGAAGAAACTTCCTGAGGATACAGGCAAGTGACAACAGTCTGCAGGGGAGCAATTTATACAAACCCTCCAAAACATACCTGAAATGTGGTCAACAGGATACATTTGGTATCTAGATTCTGTTTCTCATTTACCACATACAAAAAAATAGGTTAAGCTCTTCAGCAGAAGATAGGAATCTAAATATAAGATTGAATCTAGACACAAAAAAACAGGGAATTCCCCTCTTCTTTCTACAACAGGAAAACTAGCTCATACATAGTGGGCACAAAACTGCAAATAATTCAGCATAATTCAAGAATCATCATCTCCTTGTTACTCCCATTTTCTGTTTTCACTTTCTCTCCCTTCTAAGCTGTTTCTTTCTTTAGTTCCTCACATTTTGAAGTGTCAAGACCTAATAAGCCATTTTTTTACATATTTCCTTATACAACACAAAAAATATTTATCCCTTTTAATCGCTTGGGGTTTGAAAAGTTTTTTGTGAAATGAAATAATCGTCATTCTGCACGTATTTCTGTAGCAAAATACCTTTTACAATTACTATACTGCTACTGATTGAATTTTGTAAAACTAATTTTTTTTACAAAAGGGTAAATGCCCATTTTTGTATGATCTGATGCTTCATTGATTAAGCATATTCTAAGTTTTTAAATAATATTAATAGACAGTTTAACCCTGAAACTGAGAGCAAAAAGTACGGTATCAGTGATAATCACTTTCAGCAAAAATAAAGACTTGGACCTCTCTTTGTCTTAGAGTATTCATTTATATGTTTGTTCATTGAAAAGCTTATCCTCACTATCTTCTGTTTCTTATGCTATGAAGATCAGAACAGGCAGATGTACTGTGTTTTCATAATTACTCTTTGGCTTCCACTGCAAAAGAAACTTCTCATCACATGAGCTTTTATAATGTTTCATAAGAATTTGTTACACAATTTCTATTTTATGTAACAGAATGACTTCTGTCTGCCTTCACACTGGAACAAACTGCTCAACTGTATAGGTCAAGGGATACCATACTTCAATTTTTTAGAATTCTGTTCTTTACCCACCCTAAAACTCTGGGAATAAAAAAAGACATTTGAGACCACATCAGAGCAAGAGCAGAAGTTCTGACCAGGCCATTTCATGTTCTGCTGTCCCAGAAGAGAACATAAGTCAAATCTTAAGTCCTTAGGCTACATCTGGGATGCAGCAGACTCGCCACATACGCAGTGTTACTGATCTGCACATATGCATTGGCTATCGACTTAGTGCTTAAAAATTGCATGCCAATGCCATCAATCTCTGCAAATACCTTCTTAATGGATATATGGAATTCTAGTCCATTATGGAAGTCCTAAATGGCAAAAACGGCATTCTTTCAGTCTGAAGAAATATTGCTTAAAGGCATAGAAAAAGTAACAAGGAATAGCAGATTTGGCAACTACCCTATAACCTCGGCGGTAATGGCATTCAGTATAATATTATCCTATTGTTGTGTATAGTCAACACCCTTCCACATATAAACATATACAGTGAGGAATTTAAAAATTACATCAGAGACTCCTTGTGTCCTTTGTCCAAATGTCAAGAATAAATGATTACCCTATAAAAATAGCTTATGTCTGAATAAATTGAATGTAACATCACTCAGGCTACAATGGATGGAAAGCAAAGGCTGTTTTGCAGGCTTTATTATTTCCATACGTTTTTCACCAGCTCATGTTCTAGAAAATGTCAGGTTTCTAGACTACTACTGATGATTATACCTTGCCATATAGCTTGTGTGTGGTTACGTTACCCTGCAAAGTAAATCACTGCTCAGTTCCACCAGTTTCAATGTTTTAGTTGCTACTGGAAAATATATGCTTGTGTTTGGCATATAAAGCTGAGATTTTTCTTTATATACATATATATTTTTATACATTATTTTTTATATATTTTATATATATACATTTTTGTGTCTAAAGGAGATATATAGACATTTGCATGCAGAAGCACCGTGAGCAAAATTTAGTATTCATTAAGTATAGGTATACACTCTGCAGTTCTCAGGCTGTTTCTTTCATTTATTTCTCTTTCACAGGTCTTCACAGCTAACCAAAATTGTCTCACTAATTGTCACTGAGTATGACAAAACCAATCATGAGATTCTATTATGATAGTGAGGCAACTCTGGTTAGATAATTATAATGTGGATTTGTTGTTTTACTTTTTGCAGATCAATTCAGTCTCTCCTATGAGGAAATGTTTAGAGTACTGGGACTGTTTACCATGAACAATGAAACTTAAGGGGATCTTATCAATCTATATAAATATCTGAAGGGAGGACACACTAAAACAGAGTCAGGCTCTTTTCAGTGGTACCTTGAGAGAACAAGAAGCAATGGGCACAAAGTGAAAAACAGGAAGTTCCCTCTGAACAACAGAAAACACTTTTTTTTTTGCTTTGAGAGTGACTGAGCACTTGCACAGGTTGCCCACAGATGTTGTCAAGACTCCATCCTCTGAAATATTCCAAAGCTGTCTGGTCATGGTCCTGGGCAACCTGCTCTAGGTGGCCCTGCTTGAGCAGAGGGGCTAGACCAGACATACCTTTCAACCTCAAAAATTCTGTGAGTCTGTGATTCTGTAGTATTAATGTGCAGCCTGATGAAAGTACGGCAGCAAAAGCCAACTTATTTCTGTGCTTGTTTCTGTCTATTGTTACAAAACACAACTATTTTAAACCTTTCCCAATATTTTGGAGAAATTTAGGAAAAAAAAAGGAAACAACTTTACTTACAATCTTTATGACATTGGCATGACTTATTACAAATCTTTACGTGAAAGACCGAAGTAACTTCAAGTAATTTGAAAAAACTCAAATATGAAAACAAACAAGATAACTGAATAACTTAACGCATATCATTCACACTAACCCTCTTACTCTAACTTACAAGGACTAACTTTTTACACTTCTCATTTGCAGAGTCAAGTGTCACACAGTATGTGCAAAGATAGTAGAAAGCAGTCTACAAGAAGGATAACGACAGGGCAAATAGTAACGTACAGTTCTTCAACATAAGAAAATTAAGACATTTTCAGGAAAGGGGGTATACTTCAGCTAGAAAGGAAGATGTGTATTTTCTCTTTACTGAATTTATTCCATACTGCCTGCTAAAATCCTGCCAATGTTGAGAACTTTTTTTTCAATGAGCTAAACAGAGCATCACTCACACCAATGACCTTCTAACAACTCCCCATGTTATAAGGTTAAGAACATTCTGACAGTCTGGTTGAATAGAGAAGAGTGATCACTGCACCTTACATGACAAGATCCGTGTTGCCCACAAATGAACACTACTGAAGTCTTTGATGCAACAGGTCGAGACTGGTAATCCTCACAGTCAGTGACAGCTCTCAAAATAATTAAATTACTATTTGGATCAATTATAGCCATGGTAAATCAATGCTTGCATTCCAAAATCTACCCTTAATCCTAGAGAATAAAATTCTAGAGATGTGAAGAAATAAAGACGTGCACAACAACTGTGTGAAAACCTGGACTGGTTTCTAGCTTTGTTTTCCTGAATAGTAAACTCTCTGAGATGCTGATCTCTGACAAGTGCCTGAATCCTTTAGCCTTGATATAGTTTATATAAAATAATTTTTTACTATCTCTCAGTAGACATTAGAGCTCGTAGACAACTCTTCCTGTGTTCAAGGAAGACAAATGATTCCAACCTGCAGTAATTTTTTTTTAAAAAAAACCTTGCTTGCTGGTTACATAACCCTTTATTATAATCCTTTATTCTATAAAGTCTAGTTCTGATTCAATGAACAATTAAACTGTCAGAAATATCCCAACTGGCTCGGATATACTTGTATGAAGTCTGGTTTTTTTTTTTCCTCTTGGATAGATTCAAATAGAGTGCAACACAGTAACAAAGATCCTAATTTTGTTACTATCCTTCTTCCTATTACTTCATTTGACAGGTAACAGCAGAAAGACCTGATGGTCTTTCTTGAATATGCCAGTGACAAGAATATCAGGAACAAGTTGTCCCTCTTTCATGGTATTGAAACTTCACTCTTTCATTTTTCCATTGCTTTATCTGTTTCAAAAGAAAAGAGCAGAAAGAGTAATTTAATTTTGTTATTCTGAGCTGCAGCAGTACTCTGTTGACTCTTAAAATTATATGCTTTTTTGGTATTCCTGCTTCTGAAGTTAAACCTTTAGAAAGTACAACTAAATATTACAGTGTATTAGTGGCCTCTGAGGTATCTCTTAATCCTCTTAAACTACATACAGAAATAATATAGAACCTGATCAACTTCAAATACTGACCTTAAAAGAAAACTAGACAAAGAAAAATCAGATTCCTAAGAGACATAGTAAACTACGTAACAAACATGCTTAAAAGATTCATCTACACCTAACTTCAGATAAGGAAACAATTCTGATGAAAAGACAAAACAGAAAAACATGATCTTAATTACTTAGTTGTGTTTGCCTCTATTCCTTCAATTATGAGGGAAAATAGTAGAAGGTTTGACAAAGTGCAGCAGATTAATACTTGGCTAAAGGGGTGGTGCCAGCGGTCTAGCTTTGGATTTTTTAACCATGGGGAGATCTACAGGGCACCTGATCTAATGAAAAAAGCTGGGGTTCAAATGACACAAAGGGAAAAAAGGATCCTTGGTCATGAGCTGGCGGGACTCATAGAGCGTTCTTTAAACTAGATATGAAGGGGGATGGGGTTATAGCTGGGATTGCAGTGGGGCAGTGCTCTAGAAATTATGAGGACCGGGTGGCCTTCCATCCCCCTAGGGTGAGATCAGTGTGCTCAGCTTGCTCCCTGAAATGCTTATACACCAATGCACGCAGCATGGGGAATAAGCAGGAGGAGCTAGAAACCTGGGTTCGGGCAGGAGATTATGATCTGGTGGCAATTACAGAGACATGGTGGGACAGCTCACATGACTGGAATGTGGTCATGGGTGGCTATGTCCTTTTCAGGAAAGACAGGCCAGCCAGGCAAGGTGGTGGAGTCGCTCTTTACGTGAAAGAGCAACTACAATGTCTTGAATACCATCCAGGCATGGAGGAGGAGCAAGTTGAGAGTGTATGGGTTAGAATTAAGGGGCAGGCTGGCAGGAGAGATACTGTTGTGGGTGTCTATTACAGGCCACCAGATCAGGGTGAGGAAGTTGATGAGGCCTTCTACAGGCAGCTGAGAGCAGTCTCACAATCACAGGCCCTGGTTGTCCTGGGGGATTTTAACTTCCCTGATATTTGCTGGAAGGACAACTCAGCCAGCCAGCCACAGTCCAGGAGGTTCCTCCAGTGCATCGATGATAATTTTCTGATGCAAATGGTGGAGGAGCCGACTAGGAGAGGAGCACTGCTGGACCTCATCCTCGCTAACAAGGAGGATCTGGTTGAAGCAGTAAAGGTTGAGGGCTGCCTTGGCTGCAGTGACCATGAAATGGTGGAGTTCAGGATCTCATGTAGCAGAAACAAAATAGCAAGCAGAATTGCAACCCTGGACTTTGCCAAGGCAAACTTTGGATTTTTCAAGCAATTACTAGAGAAAATCCCATGGGCAAGGCTGTTTGAAGGTAAAGGGGCCCAAGATAGTTGGTTAGCGTTCAGGGACTGCTTCTACCGTGCTCAAGATCAGAGCATCCCGACACGTAGGAAGTCAAGGAAGGGAGCCAGGAGACCTGCGTGGCTAAACAGGGATCTGCTGGGTAAGCTCAAGTGCAAGAGGAGAATTTACAGATCTTGGAAGGCAGGGCTGGCCACTTGGGAAGAATATAAGGCTGTTGTCCGAGGATGTAGGGAGGCAACTAGGAAAGCAAAGGCCTCCCTAGAATTGAACCTGGCGAGAGGGGTCAAGGACAACAGGAAGAGCTTTTTCAAATACGTGGCAGATAAAACTAACACCAGAGGCAATGTAGGCCCACTGATGAATGAGGTGGGTGCCTTGGTGACACATGATACAGAGAAGGCAGAGTTACTGAATGCCTTCTTTGCCTCTGTCTACTCTGCCGGAGGCTGTCCTGAAGAGCCCCATTCCCCTGAGGCCCCAGAGGAAGTCAGGGCAGTGGAGGAGTATGCTTTAGTTGATGAGGACTGGATTAGGGACCAATTAAGCAATCTGGACATCCATAAATCAATGGGTCCAGACGGGATGCATCCACGGGTGCTGAGGGAGCTGGCTGATGTCATTGCTAGACCACTCTCCATCATCTTTGCCAAGTCTTGGGAGACGGGAGAGGTGCCTGAGGACTGGAGGGAAGCAAATGTCACTCCAGTCTTCAAAAAGGGCAAGAAGGAGGACCCGGGTAACTATAGACCGGTCAGCCTCACCTCCATCCCTGGGAAAGTGATGGAACGACTTATCCTTGGTGCCATCTCAAGGCATATCAGGGATAAGAGGGTCATTAGAGACAGTCAACATGGCTTCACCAAAGGGAAGTCGTGCTTGACTAACCTCATAGCCTTTTATGAGGATATAACAAGGTGGATAGATGATGGCCGAGCGGTGGATGTGGTCTACCTTGACTTCAGTAAAGCATTTGACACAGTCTCCCACAGCATCCTTGCTGCTAAACTGAGGAAGTGTGGTCTAGACTCTCGGGTAGTGAGGTGGACTGCGAACTGGCTGAGGGGAAGAAGCCAAAGAGTTTTGGTCAATGGGGCAGAGTCTGGTTGGAGACCTGTATCCAGTGGAGTGCCTCAAGGGTCGGTACTGGGACCAGTATTATTCAATATATTCATCGATGACTTGGATGAGGGACTAGAGAGTACTATCAGCAAATTTGCTGATGACACCAAGCTGGGAGGAGTGGCTGACACACCAGAAGGCTGTGCTGCCATCCAGCGAGACCTGGACAGGCTGGAGCGTTGGGCGGGGAAAAATTTAATGAAATATAACAAGGGTAAATGTAGGGTCTTGCATCTGGGTAGGAACAACCCCAGGTTCCAGTATAAGTTGGGGAATGACTTATTAGAGAGTAGTGTAGGGGAAAGGGACCTGGGAGTCTTGGTGGACAGCAGGATGACCATGAGCCAGCACTGTGCCCTTGTGGTCAGGAAGGCCAATGGCATCCTGGGGTGTATTAGAAGGGGGGTGGTTAGTAGGTCGAGAGAGGTTCTCCTTCCCCTCTACTCTGCCCTGGTGAGACCCCATCTGGAATACTGTGTCCAGTTCTGGGCCCCTCAGTTCAAGAAAGACAGGGAACTGCTGGAGAGAGTCCAGCACAGGGCAACTAGGATGATTAAGGGAGTGGAGCATCTCCCTTATGAGAAAAGACTGAAGGAGCTGGGGCTCTTTAGTTTGGAGAAGAGGAGACTGAGGGGTGACCTCATTAATGTTTACAAATATATCAAGGGTGAGTGTCACGAGGATGGAGCCAGGCTCTTCTCGGTGACAACCACTGATAGGACAAGGGGTAATGGGCTGAAACTGGAACATAAGAGGTTCCGCTTAAACTCGAGAAGAAACTTCTTCTCAGTGAGGGTGACGGAGCCCTGGAACAGGCTGCCCAGAGAGGTTGTGGAGTCTCCTTCTCTGGAGACATTCAAGACCTGCCTGGACACGTTCCTGTGTGGCATAATCTAGGCATTCCTGCTCTGGCAGGGGGATTGGACTTGATGATCTTTCGAGGTCCCTTCCAATCCCTAACATTCTATGATTCTATGAAAGCTAGGTTTACAATGCTCTTTTTAAATGTTTCATACTCTCCTGTAATGAAGAATCTCAGGAATTTATAATAGACCTGTTATAAATGGAATAAATAATGCAAACAGTTTTGGCAAGAATTATTTTCAATGTGTATCAAATTGGGAATCTTTCTGGCTTGCCTTGCACTCTTATCAACGGTAAATATAAGATTTTTGTTTTTCTACATAAATACATTTCAGTACTAGTAAATCACAACACAAACCTGTTTTTCAAAGCCATTTAGTTTTAGTTACCATAGATTCATAGAATGTTCGGGGTTGCAAGGGACCTCTGGAGATCATCTAGTCCAACCCCCCTGCCAGAGCAGGATCCCCTAGGGTAGCCACACACGAACATGTTCAGGCGGGTTCTGAAAGTCTCCAGAGAAGGAGACTCCACAACCTCTCTGGGCAGCCTGTTTCAGCGCTCCATTACTCTCACAGTAAAGAAATTTCTCCTCATGTTGAGGTGGAACTTCCTGTGTTTTAACTTAAACCCATTATTGTGGCCCTCTTGGCCACAAGGGCACATTGCTGTCCCATGGACAACTTACTGTCCGCTAGGACTCCAAGGTCTTTCTCCATGGGGCTGCTTTCCAGCAGGATGACCCCTAATCTGTATTGGTGCCTGGTGTTATTCCTCCCCAGATGCAGAACTCTACACTTGTCCTTATCGAACTCCATGAGAAACACCTTCGCCTAGCTCTCCAGCCTGTCTAGATCTCACTGGATAGCAGCAGAGCCTTCGGGTGTATCAGCCACGCCGCCCCGCCCCCCTCCCCCAGATTTGTATCATCATTGAACTTGCTGAGGGTACACTCTATCCCCTCATCTAGGTCACTGATGAAGATATTGAACTGGATCCAGTTGTGATCCCTGGTGAACACCCCAGGCCACAGGCTTCCAACTTGACTCCGTGCTGCTGATCACAACCCTCTGAACACTGTTGTAGAGCCAGTTAACAATCCACCTCACCGTCCAATTATCTATTCCACACTTCTTAAGTTTTCCTACAAGGATCTCACAGGAGACAGTATCAAAAGACTTACTGAAGTCAAGGTATATGACATCCACTGCTCTCCATCTACCTATTTGGTCACCCTTTCATATAAGGATATCAGATTAGTCAAGTAGGATTTCCCCTTAGTAAGTCCATGTTGGCTACTCATAATAGCCTTCTTTTCTTTGGTTAGAGATGGCTTGCAGAATGAGCTGCTCCATCACCTTTCCAGGGATAGAGGTGACGCTGACTGGTCTGTAGTTGCCTGGGTCCTCTTTCTTGCTCTTTTTAAAGACTGGAGTGACACTGGCTTTCTTCTAGTCCTCAGGCACCTCTCCTGTTCTCCATGATTTTTCAAAAATGATGAAGAGGGTCTGTGTAACAACATCAGCCAGCTCTCTCAACACACGTGGATGTATGCCATCAGGGACCATGGATTAGTGCATTTTTAGTTGCTCCAAGAGTTCTCTAACACAATCCTCATTGGCCAGTGGAAAGTTTTCCTTTTTCCAGTTTTGCTCCCTTACTTCTAGTGACTGGGATTCCCGAGGGCTGATCTTAGGAGTAAAGACTGAGTTAAAGAAGGCAATCAGCAATTCTACTATCTCTGCATCCTCTGTTATCACATCTCCCACCTCATTTACCAGAGGACCCACTCTTTCCCTACTCATCCTTTTCTCACCGACGTATTTGAAAAATTTCTTCTTGTTATTTTTCACCTCCCTAGCCAGACTAAGTTCCAAGAGAGCCTTGGCCTTTCTTGTTGATTTGCTACACAATCTGGCAGCATTTCTATAATCCTACCAATTAACCAGACCCTTTTTCCACATATTGTAAATTTCCCTCTTCCATTTGAGTTTTTCCAGGAGCTCCTTGTCTACCCATGCAGGTCTCCTGCCTTTTCTACTTAATTTTTTTTTAAGGGAATACATTTATCTTGTGCTTGGTAGGAGTAGATTTTGAATATTGACTGGCTCTCCTGTGCCCCTCTACCTTCTAGAGCCCTAGCCCACGGGATACTTCTGAGCAGATCTTTAAAGAAGGCAAAGTTAGTCCTAATAAAGTCCAGGGTAGATATTTTACTTATTACCCTTCTTCTTTCTACAACACTACTAAACTCTAACATGTCATGGTCACTACAGCCAAGCCTGCCCTCAACCCTAAAATTCATGACAAGACCTTCTTTGTTAATACAAGGTCCAGCACCGCACCTCTCCTCATTGGTTCTTCAATCACCTGCAGTAGAAAGTTGTCATCAAAGCACCGCAGGAACCTTTTGGACTGGTTATGCTTAGCTGTGTGATCTTTCCAACTAATATCATCTCCCCCTGGGTTAAGCTCAATGCATTCTAGTTGCTTATTAAAATCCACTACCTCACCTTGTCAGTCTATCCTTCCTGAAAAGTACACAGCCGTTCATTACCACATTCCACTCATGCGAGCTATCTCAAGTTTCATGTTTTAAAGCTGAAAGTTCTTCATTTAGCATTCAGACTATTATAAAGGTGCCACCAAGTTAATGAGACAAAGCTTACAATTTGATACAACTGAACAACTGCTGATGCTTGCATGCAAGGTGGCTATAGTACTTGATCTTGCAATATCAGCAGGAACAACAGTTAAAACAGATGTCACAGTTAATTTCATGGATATTGGTGCTTTCAGGGAAGAAGATGGGTTTTTTCTTTTTTTCCTTTTCCATGAAGACTTTAATGTTTTATTTAGAGGATATCTGACATGAAAAGTAGCCTGCACCTGGGATACCAAATTAAAATATCAAGAAAAAATAAATACTGTATTTTGTGAAGCAGATAAAAAGCAACATAGGTTGTTAATTATGATAAATGGAGTCACAGAATATCTGTTTAATAATTTTATTAATGTATGTTTTCATATAGCTGATTCATCAGGAGTACACAAAAGAAACTTCATTTTTTAACTTGCAAATAGAAAAATCTGCCTTCTTGGTAGTGAAAATAGTGGTGATACAAAAATATATGGCCTGAAATAGACCATGCTGATATAGTTCATATTTGCTTAGCTTTTCCTACCAAGACTCTTAGTAAAGATATAGTAACCTACATGAAGACTCAAAGCTAGCAGGACTTCGAAAAAATGAGGATGAGGCATGAACAATAAGGCTGATTTGTTTTTTTTTTTTTTTCCAGCAAGAGGAAGATGGTATTTTCAAGATAAATACTCAGGAGCATGTAAGGATTGTTCTGGAAAGAAGGCACATTGCTAAATCTCTTTTTAGCATTGCCATAGTCTTTTCAAACTTGCTGAAATTACCACAGATTGAAATTAGTAGGATAATCAGAAGAAGAAATATTAACAACAGTTGCCAAAGACAGCCTTTTTAACTCCTGGCTTTTAAAGGACTTTTAAAGAAAATATCAAAATTCTACAAGCTACCGAAAGAGTCAGTTCAGAAAAGTGATACTCCAACTATTTAATAGGGAGCATAGACAGCACGGTTGAAGCTTTGGAGTAAATACGAAATGAAACTACTGAAGATTCAATTACTGTCCCTGAGAACTGGTCGCAAAAGTGTTCTTTAAACACCACTAGGTTTACATTCTACTTGAAGACAACTCAGTGAAACTCACTGATCCAACACTATTTTAGAACCATCATCAGTCTATTCACGGATTCCCTAAGGATCTCAGGTACCTTCACTACCCAATAAGCTCTGTCATAACTACAGGGCAGAATACTTCGGCAGTAGATTATACAATTGGCACCACATTTTACCCACAAAAAAAATAAGCAGGATGTGCAAGCTAACTATTTAAAAATAATTATGCAATAAAGTATTTTTCTAACAGTTATCTCCCATTGATGAGCAATGAAACACTTTTAAATATAACTGCATACTGATGGCATAAAAATAGTATCAGTAAAATATATTACCATCACATCAATAATAGCAGCATCCTGTTAGCTTATTCATACATTGCATGAACAGAAAGATAATGCTGATCCAGATATTTCGCGTACGATCTGCATCTCTTTGGTTATTTATTCTCAATAGAATTATTGTGACGTACTTCTAAAGCCTTTAATGTATCATAAGATTGGTAAGGCCCCTTCATTTACATAATTAAGGCAATTATAGCCATTATAATTGAATGCCACACCATTTTAATAGTCTGGAATATATTTAAGCTTCCAGTTTTATAATCCATAGAAGCTGGCTGGCGGAGAGCAAAAGAAGATAATTAACATATCCCCCAAAAAGCATGCTCTGATGACTAACTAAAGTAGTTTAATAGTTTGTTGTGCTACATAGACTAAACTTTCATAAAATTCGCATGTATGGGGACTCTAGGACTCAGGAATTTTTTAATGATCTAGGTTAAAATTAATTATTATCCAACAAAATTAAACAGAATTAATTATCTTCCATCATAATGGCTTGTCTAATTCTCTTAAAATTGCAGCAGCACACACAAAACCACAGGATGAGACACTGAAGGTAACATTTTCACCTCTAAAAAAATAGTTACCATTGAGATTTTCGTGCATTTTTTTTTTATTTTCGTGCATTTTTTTTCCCCGTACTGAAACACAAATCAACCAGGATAACCAAAACTTGCATAATAAATCAAATTAAAGTAATCTCCTATAGAGAAATCTTCTGCTTTTTGAAAAGCACTTGAATACCTTGTAGTCATAAGCAATCAACTCTGAATGACTAATCACTCATCTTGTATATATTGAGTCTTTACCTAAAACTAACCAGTGCCTAAATAGCTCTGAGCATCTGAACAGTCCCACAGAAAAGGGAAATCACAGAATCATAGACTGGCCTAGGCTGGAAGGGACCTTAGAGATCATTTAATCCAACCTCCCTGTCATGGGCAGGGATGCTTCTCAGCTAGACCAGGCAACGCATGAGGACCGAACAGGAATCGAACCCGTGACCTTTGGTGTTTCAGCACCATGCTCAACCCAGTGAGCTAAACTGGCCCTCATCCTAAGTATCCATCTCAAGTCTCTAAGCTCACTCTTACATTCTGATTGCAGTGAACCAGCTCATTTTGCTTGAGACAAAGTTTGGGAAACTCAGTCTGAAATTTCTCCCTATGCAAGGCCCTCCCAGCTGTGCTTGTGTCCTCAAACACACATACCTGTTTTCAAAGATCCAAATGGTAGAGGACACATGTGCCCCTGGTGTCCTGTGATAAAAATACTCACATAGAAAACAAAGAAGTGGCAGTTACATTATTTTAGACAGTTATTAAAAGCTATATTATTCAAATACTTTTAACACATAGCCAGATCTGCCAGTTAAATGCTCATTTGCTGGTAGCAGAAGAAACATGAGAAGCAACTGCTGAAAGTGCAGCCCAACACAGTAAGCTAGAACCGCCTTCATCAGACTTGAGACCCAAGGAATTCTCCATTTAAATGCAAATTCAAGGGCGTGATATACTCGGATCTGACAAAGCTGTGTACTTTTGAGTATCCAAAACTGCGAAAAGTAGACGTAAGTCATGGAGCACTTGGAAACAAGAAAGCAGCCCAAAGGAAAAGCAAAAAGGAAGAGTCACTGGAGAAGACTGTTGTTGAAAAGACACTTGGAACTGTAAGCAAAGAGCTGTTTCCACTGATTAGTATGTAATATGCCAGCTTTCCCTCCAGTGTTACAGCTCTTTGTAATAGTGACAACAAGCACTTAGCTAACAATCTCCTCTAAGAATTTCACTTAATCCTGGCAACAACATTTATTTTCACAGCATTTTTGAATGTGTTTTGCAGTGTTATGAGAGTTATTTTTCATATCATTCAGCACACATGGGTTTCTTGCATTCTAGCCATTTTTATATAAATCATTCTAATTAAGGAATGGACAGTCTCCTCTTAATCCTTCACTTCTTCCTTCTAACGGTCAAGGTCAACGGAATTTCAATTTTTTCTGCAATTGTGACATCATTGCAGAAAATTTAAAAAATCTAAATCAAGTGTTGAAACACATGCTACTTTTTTTTTGCTTTTTAACGCTATCAGGTACACTCTGATTTCAATTCACCGTACACTTCTTACCAGAATGTCTCTGCATCATTGATCTACTTGCATTTCTGGTATCACTTCTTTTCTGAGAGACACATACTTTCTATCCCTTGTTCTCAAATATTTAAACCTCTCTAAGAATGGAGAGCAACAGTAAAAAAAAATCAGCAAAAAGATCACCTATTAAGGACTAACCAATTCTAGCTACCTTTTTTGCCTATTAGAGGTGTTTAAAATAAAATGAAAACAGCCTGTTCCATACAATAGAATTTTGAAATTACAGGAGAAACTCATGCATTTGAAGCAGAAATGATGTCTACAGCACGACAGTAGGTTATATGGCTACATCTCCATCTCCCTAGTGCTTTGAACATAGCCCCATATTTCTCACACAGTTTACCATTTAATTTCAGCCATCTGACTAAATTGTGGCATCTTCAAAGCTTCCCATCTGTTGAGTTCAGGTGTGTTTTCCCACATAGATCAGACCTACACCCCTCATGTCCAACCCTCCCTGGGTTCCAGGTGAAGGAAGGTCTGGCTATGCCCCAGGCTAGATGACAAGGGGACATGTGGGCATGTAGGTCATATACACCTTCTCATTCCAAACACATCCTATATCACATTGGATTGCTACTAATTAGATTAGTAGTAATTATGATGGAGAAGTGTCTTTTTAAAAAGTCTTAACATAGAAATTGATTAATGAAAGAAGATACTGCTGACAATTTTACTTACCTCAGTGTCACTCAAGGAAAAAAAAAAAAGACGTCCTTTTTGAGAATCTAAGAAGAGATCCATGCAGAAAATTTATCTTAACATTGAAGGAATAAACAACAAAATTGGCTCCGTTAAGTTTCCCTTATTACATAAACATAGCAATGAATACTAAATAAATGTCTCTTACAAATACAATAATACAGTATTTTTGTGCTAGCAAATTCCCCTTCTGTTGTATCAGATGTGGAAACCATTTACAGATACAAATGAATTCTTCCTGATACTAGCCTGCTACCACAGAAAAAGCCCTAACATTTATAAAGTGTAAAGATATTAGAGAAATCTGATTCAGCAATAGTACTTTGTGGACATCCTACATTTTAGTTAGCTGTGCTGGCAGCACTGCGTTACAGAGTTAAGACTTTCGTCCTTGAGCTCTTTCCTAAACAAGTGCGTAACTCTTGCTTGCTAATTATGAAAAGAGACCCTGACCAGTCAAGTACAGCTCACGCTGAGAGCTTGCCCATGAGAATGAACAGATAAGGTGCTTCTTGTACACAAGATGTGCATGGGAGTGAACGGTAGAGTGTGATCAAAACAGACCTGGGAAGGTCTGTTTTCCCTGTGTGATAACAGAGTGATTGAAGGAGTATATGAGCTAATAACAACCCTGGCTGTATAGTCTGATCTCTTGTTTGTAACCCAAAAATAGTGCTTCGTGCTAGTAGGTATAAATATGTGTGCCTGCATGCAATAAAGTGAATTCCGTTTTCCACCATCTTGGAGTTCGCGTGTGCTTCTCAACAGTACTTCCTATTATAGATCAAATAAAATGTCTATAATTCACCGTATATACAAGAGAGAGAGAAAACAAAGACATTCTTAATGAATTAGCCTGAGTGAATTTCAAAGCACAAAAATCTACAACGCATCAATTTTCACCTTACCCTCAAAAAGCTTTTACTTATGTATAACATATACTTACGAGTTTAACATTACTGTAAATGTATACAATATATTAAATAAAATGAAAACCAATATTTGAGCTTGCATGCCTGGACAAATATAGGTCTAAGACAAACAGCTTTGAGATTTGAAAGCGAATACTATGTATTATAGGATGAAGAGTAATAAAATCGAAATGGACATTTACTGCTAAGTCAATACCCTCTAAATAACTAAAATGGATATACAAGAATACATTTCCATTTTGTAGCATCTTTAAACTCACAAAAGGTTTAAGAAACATTGGAGGACTCCAGAAACATTAGTAGAATAAGACAGCTTACCTGCAGATAATGTCTCTTCCTCTAATAAGGAAACTGAGTCACAGTATTAGAGCCTATTTAACACTTAAATCAATGGCAAGATTCACACTGATGCCAGAAGTAAAGGCAAGAGCAGAACTACTAGCCCAGATCTGAGTTTTGTGGTTGCCCACAGCGACATCAAACTCAAACTGTGCACATCAAAACAGATTGGACAAACTCCTGGTTTTTAGTGCTTCCAGTGATAGTTCTGCACTTGTATTTCAGGGTTGATCCAAAAGTCAGCAAAATTTTCTAATGAATATTTAGCATGTAAAAAGCATAGGCGTTTTCATTTAACGTTGCTTTCTGTAGAAATGCAGTAGCAATTATGTAACAAAGTGTTTTACTGAATCATAAATATATGGCTAAGGAAAACAGTGGACTAGAAAGCTGACAATTACATAACGCAAATTTAACTCACATGCATAAAATGTTGCTACTGTCTATACTCCCAACCTACCGAAACTGCCTCCTTCCATTTACTATGCATATTCTTCAGAGAAAGTTAACAACTAATTTCTCTATTATTAAAACCAGCATGCTTCTCTCTCTGTACTTCTTTTTATAGGTAAGTCACTTTCTGTAACAAGCATGGCAGCATGAAATCAGATGTTATCATTAGATCTTTTGGGAAATACTTAAAAACATACTAACACACTTGCAAACAAACTCGGAACAGCACTATAACATAACAGTCTTTTTCTCTGGTCAGTTATTTTTTGTCTTATCTGAGGTTTGAGGGTTAAATTTTATCCTTGATCACACAGCATGAACTTCTTTATTTTTATGTTCATTGTCTCATATAAATGGCTTCTCCTGGTTACCTCACAACCGATCACTGATAATATCAGGCCTAATTGCTCTAGTACATGTTGTTCAGATATAGATTTTATTCTATTGATGTCCTGTAGTTAATCTTTCAGAAGAGAAAAAAGGAATTACAAATCTGTACTATCTGTCCTTGAAAGGTAATAGTACAAAGTAGAGATTAAGGAGTTAACACAAACGTTATTTTTGGTCCTAAATCTCTTTATTTGTGAAGTCTGGAATCCAGTCAGTGTTCTCTTTGAATACAAACAAAACAAAAGCTCTTTTTTTTGGCATCTATACCTGTACTATATGAAGAGTGGCTGAGGTCATGTATTGAGAAGATGCTGCCATGTAAATAAAATAAGAGGATTTGGAAGAGTGTTGTTTTGCTATTTGTTTAAACAGAGTCCCTATATTTGTTTTTCAAGCACAGATGCACACAGAATGAAACAGAATCCAGTGTCTTTAATCCTACTGTTACTTATCCTCATTTCTATACAGCAATTAATAATTCGGCAGTATTCAGTATAAAACAGGATGCAGTCGAGTGAGCAGCTCTGGCTTGTGACTGAGGTATTTTCACATGCTAAATGAAAATACTTTCAGCATGCAATGTTGCCTTTTCACTTCCTTCCGGCAAAAGCTTAGACTCAAAGAGTATGACATTTATAGCAGCTTACTATGTTACTTACATAGTCCTCCTTAGTCGATCAGATAAACGGAAGCACTCTTCTTTTTCATGAATAAAAAGTCTACCTCTGTTATTTTAGTGAAAATATCAAGTGAGCTCTTAACACAGGATTTATTAGAAATTAACTCAAAAATTGAGAGCAAATTCTTCTGTTTCAGTAGCTAACAAAAATAGGTATCTAACGTTTTACCCACAATATTGTATTTTTTTCTATTTGAACATGAGAACCTTCAACTGATTCTGAGCTTTTAGGTAAGATTGCATGCCCCAGCTGCATCTTGACTCTATGTCAGGACAGAATCCTAACCTTGTTTCCATGAAGCAGATATCCAAAGACATAATCCAAGAGGATGCTGTGGCACACATCAGCCAAATCTATGAAATAGACTGTTTGGGAGATCAGGATCCTGGGCATATCACAGGACAAATCACAGTGTTAGCGTAGCTCAACAGGGATATAGCACATAGGCACTCTCACAAGCTTTTCAGATTTAAGGATAATTAAACTTTCCCAATGTATTTATGCGTGTAGAGCAAAACCAAGCCAACAGACAATGGATGCTTTTCTTGGTTACCTTTGGAAGGTCTTTGACCACAGTTAAAGTTGTCAGCCATACATTCAGCTGGTGCCTTGGTATTCAAAACATGTTTAGTGAGAAGCCTCCCATAAATGCAGAAATGATGAGAGATGTACCCCAAGCATTTGGTCCAGGCAAGAAATAAAACACACCACCAGAACAGTCCAGTAACACCATCTTGTGTCCTGAAAGTTTCAACTGTTACTAACATCTCAAACAATTTTTTTATTATTTAGTTGATAAGCCTCTATATAACCTATATAACAAGTAAAGGAGAAACAGAAAAAAAGTGTCTGCAATGATGCAGTGTGGTATTGTTTAAGGCAGAGTGAATAATCTCTATCTCAGTTTCGAATGGATGTGAAACAATTTTATTTCAGAGACTGACATGTGCCCTCCTCTGCACTATTCTGTAGCTTTTGAGAGATGTTAAATGCTACAGTTGGTCACAGAGAAGGCCGTGCTCTGAGATTTCTCTTTTTATTTTCTAGAAGGTGGGCTATGAAACTCCTTAGTGCGCTAATCTCTACTTCCCTAAAAAATACTTACCAATCTAATGCATCTCAACTAGTAATGTAAGTACAATGTTAATAAAGAAATCCAAGGAAATATTAAGACTGTAAGTAAGGCAAATATCATATAGGAAGAGGTTACAGACTAATTCAAATCCTAGCTCATGACAGTCTTGCCCTGACTCTGCAATCAGTAACCAATAGAAGCCAGGAGTGCTCTTTCAGCCAGCTAGAAAATGTAAGGTATTAACTGTAAAAATACATATAAGCCTCATATATACTGCATTAAAGTATAAATAAGAAGCAAACAGTTAAAATTTTATATCTTTATTTCTAAGATGCATATATTCCATAGACTGTCTTATTTCTTTACGTAGGAAGAACAGACAAAGGTCTTGACTTAGACCTTTAAAATTAAATGCTAGTACAAAATAACTGTCATTTGTCCATCTTATTTTTTGTAATATCTTGAGCTAATATTTTTTTGGTTATTAAAAACTCTGAGGATTTTACTGTTGTCATGCACTTCTGAATTAACAAAATCCCTTAATAAACTTGGCCTTCTAGACCTTGCAAGATACAAACTAAGAAGAACATAGGATTTGCATACTAAAGCAAATAAAATTTTAATACTTGCCAGGCCTAAGCATGAAACCAACAAGTGAGTTTAATCAATTTAATGCAAAAAAAAAAGAAAGGGATAAATGCTTGGTAATTATCTAATATATTAATTTTGCCTCTTTTTCTTATCTTCCTTCTAACTATAGCTTGAGCCATGCACATCAAAATACCAAATTCTGACTTTATTTGGTGAAGCATATACTCAGGTGTTCATGCCTAGTAAGCTTTCAACTAAGTTTACTGGTATAAAATTTCTTCTCTAGCAGATTCTAAAGGGTATTCACAATTACTTTTCCACCTTTATATGCTAAGGTACTTATTAAAACCTTTGTGGAAATTAACAGAAGTCTACAGGTAGTAGGAGGGATTAATATGATGTAAGACCCTCTCTTGCAGTGTCTGACAGTGGGTCAGATGAGCTTTCAGAGTAATTTCATTACAATTAGAACAGTTAAAGTCACTGAACAAAATTTAACTATCCCCAAAATATAAAAGTTTGTGTACGTTTTACTGTAGCTTTTAGTTCTACCTGCCTTTTTCATTCATGCTGAAGGAGAGAGAAGAAAAATGGAAGCTCCCATAATTCATCTAGAGGTTTTTTATTAAAAATATATCACTACGCTTATATTTATTCATTCAAGGTTTTCACCACAACTTTTGAATTACATCACGTATAATGCAAGGATTGAAGCAACACCTGCTATCTCCTGAATGAGGACTGTTTCAATATATACTCCAAAAAATATAAAACGTAACAGGTTTCAAGTCAATATGTCATGTTCAGTAAACAGTTTGTAAGTAGCTGTTTGAGAATGTGAGTAAACTGCTATTGAGAGATACAGTCTGTTAAAAAATTAAAATTGAAAAAGCAACAATAAATAAACTAAAAAGCAAGATAATGCTTCTGGGATAACACCAAGGTATCACTACGTTTATTAAGCAACTGCAACTGTCATTAATGATGTTCATTAACATCAAAGGAGCTCATGCACCTGAGAAAAGTAGTTTCAATACAGTAACCTCCAAAATAAAACTACTGTGAAGCAGAAAGTTCATTTGTGAGTACAATTCACTCAACATTTTTGTTCTTGCTGTTTTCCACCCATTATGAACAACTAAAATTAAAGACTGATTTCTTTTTTTAACAGGATAGTAAAATTCCTGTCACAAAGACTTGCAATCAGTTACGAACTTGAAAGAAACCTCCCATGACTTTACTCTTTCAATCAGATTTTAAAATTTTGAGGAATGTTGGCATTCAATTTGTCCATTTGAGTGTCTATTCATAGGTTTCAAATCAATTCAATACAAATCAAACATTAATCACTACTGGACTAGAAAACTGGAAATTAAACTAAAATGAAATTCACTGTTATTTAAATGTTGACTATGAAAAGATACAGCTGAAAAAAACAATGTTAAAATTAGCAAAAAGTGTCAAATGACAGACGAGCACTCAATAAAGCTGTTTTGGTTTTAAACCTCACATTTCAAGGAAACTACACTGAGTGAAAGGAAAATCTGCTAATGAGACAAGAAAACATTCCAATAGAAAGGCCTTATCTCCTTCACCTCTACTTTTCTATTACTAAGTCATCTAATTTTTCTGGAAGAAATTTTGCTGTTAATATTTTAATCTCAAGTTGGCTGAAAGGAAACACATTTTAAATAAAGTCCAAATAGCCAACTGCCAAAAGCTTTGTAATACACTTTCAATTACTGAACGAGTATTCACCCACCTACTGGAAGTAGGTTGGTGAATTGTATGTTACTAAATAAATGTAACAAAACTTCAAATAAATTTGCTATTGCGGTACGTGAAAAAAAAAGTTTAAAATATCAACACTAACAAGTAGCAGGTAAATCTATGTGTGCCTGTGAATGTCTAAAATTGAACTTTTGAATCTTGAAGCATAAAGTTGCTACTTCTTACATGAAATTCATACGGACTGGTATAAAACTTGATAAAACAGAAGTGGCATTTCACAAATCCTCCATTAAATAATGAGAGATGGGACGGAAGTAACAATTAGGGGGCCGATCGCATATCGTGACTCCACACAGAGACCATTTAGATCAGGAAAATGCAGCAGAGGTGGTAGGGATTGAAAGGATGGTTCCTGAAAGAAAAATGGCTTCCCAGAAAGAAGAACTAGTCCCTGAAAGAAGACAATTAAGATCCTGGCTGGTGGGAAGATCCTGGAAGTGAAGAGAGACCCTGGAGATCAGCGAGGTGCACTGAGATGAAGGCAAGGGGATTCCCAGGGACCATGGCCAGGAACACCTGACAGATAACAGCACGAAGCTGCATGGCAGAGACTGATCTGGTGTTTGTTTTCTGGGCAGTTGTGGATGGGTGGGAGGATACGTGATCTGAATTGCCAGAAGGTAAAGCCTTCCTAGTTTCTGGTTTCACATAATCACTGGAAAAAAGACTCAGAATAGCTTAGGAAAGTAAAGACCTACAGATTCCAGCTCAGTAAAATCCCTACATTCACAAATGTGCAAGCCAGTATGACCTGGATGCCCCAAATCCTGGCACATACTTGAAAAGGAGATTAGGGCGAAAATAGGACATGAGGCAGCGACTATGACTGGAATGTATGATAGGGTCCTACAAATGCTTCCTCATTTTTCAGTTTTATCACTAGTGGTGGTGCCTCCCATTCATTCTGTTTTACATTTCTTTCTGTCTGCTTCTACGCAACTCCCTAAGCCATCCCTCTCTTCCATGCTGCCCATCTTCATTTCTTTCTAACTTTGTGTAACTCAAATGCTGTCAGACTTTCTCTTTTATGGCAGTACACTAAGTCTGTTTTTGTTTTCTTTCTCTCTTCAACATTTACTGAAGCATGTGCTGTAGTTTACAGTTTATATGATACCTATTGCTTTCTCTAAACTAAAATCAAAACAAAAATATGACAAAGACATTTTTGTTTTGTTACCAGCTAGTTCTACATCAAGTTCTCTGGTGTGGGGTTCCATGTGAGGACAGATGACTCCACACCAATATGATGCTCTAAAGGTCACCATCTTATTGCAAAAGCAGCACACATTTATATTGTTCTCACTTAGCACACATCACATTGTGATTGGCTACAGCTGTTCCTGCACCGTTCTGACTCTGTTAATTGGTAATTGCCTGACAAACATGCATTTCCTGTCCTGCCAGCCAAGCCCCATGTTCTATACAGCTGACTCGTTCAGTTCTTCACCAGTGTATCCAAATAGCAAAACTCAACATCTCCCCCTTTTCTTTCAAAAAATGCTTAATACAAACTGTCCCAACGGCCCTCTTGAACACTGTAACAGTCTCCATTTTCTCTTCAGCACTCTAGATGGTCCTGTTCTCAACCTTTTTTTTTTGTTTTTGGTTTTTTTTTTCACAACAATCTCTCTCTCTCCAGTTCCTCACTTCTTCTCAACATGTCTCTCTCTGCCTTGGGAGGAAAAGGTGAATCTTCCATCTTTTGACCTTTAACAGATGTTGTTCTAAATGAGGCTGCGACTGTAAAGGGACAACTTCTTTCCTTCAGTGAGGAAGATCTTCGTAACTTTTTGAGATCCAGATCCACATCCTCCAGCACATCTGGTCTTCTGGGGGCCATTTGGGTTTGATTACTTTGATACCCTCATCTAAGGCACTTCCCTGAATACACTGGTCAGATGGAGGCGGTCAGGCAATCCTGAGCTTTTTTGTTTCTGCTGGCCTCTCTTCTCTTTCAGGCAAAGCTCAAGCTTTTGCTCCCACACGTGCTGCCAGAACTCCTACTTCTGCAATTGTCCTGTTTTTTTAAAAAAAAAACCCTCCGTTGCCCCCACGACAACAAATCCTCCACATCTACTTGTTTAATGTCGCATTCTCTTTCGCCTTATTGCTTTGCATCAGGCATTTAACTGTCACTTTCACTTTTTCATTCGCGGATACCGCCTTTCCCATGCTGCCGCTTCCCATAAGCTTACATCTCCCGCCTCTCTCGAGCAGCCCGGCACCTGCCTGCAGGTACCACCGGATTGGCAGCCTTTCCTCGCCTTCTTGCTCAGTGATGCCCGTTTTGTTCCTTAACGGATCACGTCAGGGTCACCAAATGTGGGGTTTCGTGCACGGACAGACGACTCCACACCAATACTATGCTCTAAAGGTCACCATCTTATTGCAAAAGCAGCACACATTTATACTGTTCTCGTTTAGCACACATCACATTGTGATTGGCTACAGCTGTTCCTGCACTATTCTGACTCTGTTAATTAGTAATTGCCTGACAAACATGCATTTCCTGTCCTGCCAGCCAAGCCCGGTGTTCTACACAGCTGACTCGTTCAGTTCTTCACCAGTGTATCCAAATAGCAAAACCCTACACTTTGGATTCAAGCTAAGCTAACAGCCCTGCACGTCACTCTGGTTCAATGTCACTGAATGTATCACTAAAATGAGTCAGCTTTAAAAAAATCCACGATGTCCACACATGCATTAATCAGAAAGCTGGATTTGATTAACTTCATAGACATACTTTGCTTCCTAGATAGACCAAAATTCAGTAGAATTTGTCAATCTGAGAAAATGAAAAATCGTCTCAGATAGAGGATGTATTTTAAGAAATCTTCACTTAAGTTATGCCTGAAACTGAAGCACTAATCTTACTTTGCCTCTTTGGCTTTGCCAAATTTCTAAGCAACTGACGTGTGTATACAGCTTAGAACACGCACTTCCATATTTCTCATGTCTCCTGGCCTTTGGTCTTGTAAAGAAATGATATTCAAATTTAGATGCTGCAGTAAAATGTAGCAGCCAGAAAAGCCCTGTATTTTGCTTGCCCTGACAATCTGTCAGGACAGGATTAGTGTTAATTCCCATACTCACATAGGATTTCTTTCATTCTCTTTTACATAACTAAGCACAAGTAATCTTGATCCCTTGGCAGCATAAATCTTCAAGATTCCTAGGAGTTCATTCCTCATTAAAAACAATCCCATTTTGTTGAACCCAGTAAAATTTGTCTGTAGATTCTTTCCAGTGTTTAAGTACACGAATACCAAAAATGGAATGTGCTTGGAAGAACACATACAAAATCAAAAATAACTGCATCAGGTGAAAGAGCTTCCAGCAGAGAAAATGCTAATTCCATTTTCACAGAAACTAAGGGCATTGACACCGTATTAAAAAACTAACACTGGAGAATGATAGGCCTACTACTTACAGAGTGATGCTTCTCAGGGCATTATCTTCACTTCACGCCCACTGTTAAGCAAATAAACCCATATCTATGCTGGAGATGCAGAAATTGTTGCTAGTGAAAACGGTGACCACACTACGCTACCTTACAAAAGGGGACGTATCAGTCACTGAAGGCTGAGTCTTTCATTGTTTTCATTCAGGCTATTAATGTGACCAGGTAACAGACTTAGATATGTATTTACAGCTACTACGTCAAATTGTAAATTAAGGCTTTAAAAAAACCTCAAGGCTGTATTGTTCTGCAGAGGGGTCATAGCACAAGAGAATAATCAATTACACATATTCAATTAATATTTAATTACACAACCAATGATATTGTTGAAGACCAGCAAAGTGACCTAAAGGAGTGTTTCAGCAAAGTTTTTTGGTTGTATGCCTGCACACAACTCGCAGTGGTCATCTCTACTTATTGTTTACAGAACATTAATTAATTTTTTTAAATAGGGAAAAATAGTTTCGGCAGTAGCTACAGCTCATCGTGGAAACAGTCAGGTTCTTTTGCACAATAATTTTGGAATAGCGCATCAAACCATAATGAAATAGCAATGTTAATAAAATCAAGGAACGTAATGTCAGTTTCTTTATCTTTATGAGGCTGCTACAGGAAAAAAAAAATCTTCAAGAACTAACTTAGGTGTATTTCCAATAAGGATATGGGATATTTGTGCATAAAGATTTTAGCTTATCAAAAGTGTGACTATACAGTAAGAACAAAATACATCTAACAGAGATAAGTCTAAAGAAGTACAAAAATGCAGACTTCCACTCATGCTGTTCTTGGCAAATTCAGGTCTAAAGCCCCATGCTATGATGGCTCTCTATTCAGGAGAACCAAAGATAGTATCATATTTTAACGACAGCCTTCCAAAGTCACCTGTGGGTCACTGAAATACATACAGGCTTAGCCACAATTTTTTTTTCCTCCAGTTGTACCAATGACTAAAAAGCAGTGCAAAGCAATAGCATTCTCTAGCAGCCTCATCTCATGCATGGTCCAAAAGGAAGACGATTTATTCCCATCAAATACTTTCAAACTTGCTCTTATATGACAGCCTTTACTAATAGTTCCATAGTTTAAGTGCAACTGCTTTCTCCTATGAGCAGTAACAAGTATTTTGAAGTTTCTTTTTTTAATATCATACTTCATTTTCTTTAAAACTCAACTGAAAATGCGAGGGACCAAAGAATGAATTTTTCTTTGTCTTAAGCCATAAGCGTCTTGAGGAAATTAGTAAGTAAAAAAAGAAAAACAATAACCCATATTACCATAGCTACTTTTGAAAAATGCAGCAGTGTTTTACTGTAGGCACAATTTCAAAACCCATGACAAAGAAAACAACCTTGAATAAAATAAAGCTGGTTTTATTTATGAATAATCAGTGTTTGTGATCACTGCACTCTGTGAGCAAAATGTTATTTCCTTCTAGAAATGAGATGTTAAAAATATCATACAAATGACCATCACTCACCTTTCCTATCATTTCTGCCTGCATTTGTGGATTTGTCAGAAGGGCAAGGGCAACGTCCTTCGCATTTCACTGAAATTTGTTTTCCTGAGACACAGGCTTGATAGTCTAATTTGCACTGTAAGCAGAGAGAATGGTTATCATTAATATAAACACATTTTAGAATAAAGAATATAGCTCTAAGTATTTTGAAGGAATCTTTCATGAAGTGTTTAAACCTTTGTGGACACAGGTGCTAGAAAAAAATACTTTCTCCAGTATATGCTATGTTTATACTAAGATTTATATTAGATAAAGGTACGAAGTTTTTGTTCCCTAATGTGGCTACAGTTTCAAGCTTAATTAAAGCATGAATGCACTCGTGGTGTTACACTGACTTGAATATGCATACTGAATGAAAGCAGAATGCATTGAATTTATTTGTATATGTGCAAACAAACAAGGCAACAATGTTCACTATTAATAGGAAACAATTAACAGTGAATTATTACTGAATTTATCACTTAATTTCTACCTTTAAGATGATACCATCCTAGTAAAAATCAATACCAAATAAAACAGAAAGCTGTGCCTGATGCAGTTCGCGCAGCGACAGCCTTTTACAATACAGAAACAGACTAAATTGCGTAGTTCTGATCTCTATACTTGGAGCTCCAATTCACAAACCACACAAAAATCAACTAAATCTAACCACAAAATGGAATTATTATTTTAAAATATTAAAATAACATATTTAAAGACTACATTCGTAGAAATAACCTTATTGTAAACATTGTCATTCTTACTGAAAAGCTGAACTTTTATTCAAAAACTTCATGACATACAGATCTTTTTGCACAATATTTTGCCAATGTAGTATCAGGAAAACCAAAATAAAACAAAACAAGGCGATAAAAAAGTTCAGTACCTATAAAGAGCTTTTTCAGAAAAGGAAAGGAGGAAGATGCTTATGGAGCACACTTCATTCTTGAACAAAGGATGGAAGATATCTTATTAGGTAGGCAAGGGCATTACAATTTAAAAGCATATGAGTCAGAAAACCAGGTCAAGTAGAAAATAAAAATATAAAGTGTTTTCTATGCATCACAACACTTCAGTAGAACAACCTCACTAGAATTTGTGTCTTATATTCTCTTGACTCCTCTTCTGCTTGGGTACCTAACTTGAGTTTAAACGCAATTCCATTATACAATTACCAGGATTTCTGGCAAATCCAAAAGTTGAAGTTTCTCACTCCTGAAAATGAGTATGGGGTGGGAGCCCTATACCTGTGTAAGAATAAAGGGGTCTCCTGAAAGACTGCAGCTGAGGTTTCCACTAGTATGCAGATTTAAGTCCTGTGAATTGAGAGTTTCATGCACTTGGTCTTCTAAGGCTATGACGCTGTCATGCAGTTCTCTACCTAGCAGAAGCTGAACTGTATGACTGTATTGAAATAATAGCTTTTTGCACCACTGCCAATATCAAAGGACAACATTAGAAGAAAAAGAATACCTCAGATTTTGCATATTTACATAAAATCAACAATATAGTCCAGTTCTGAATGTGCTACTTTTTGCCAAAAAAGGCATGATTAAAGGACAATGAGGCTAAAAGAATCTTTGAATTCTAACAAAAAAGAACAGATCTGCTCCAAGTGAAAGCTATACAAATAGCACTAGAGTGCTATTTGGACTAGAAAAATTGAAGCAAAGCAAACAGCTCTGGCTATGTTGACTACAAAACAAGTGAATAGCTTTTGTATCCCTGCACAATTATCCTGTCTGTACAGGAGATGCCCACCAGACCTCTTTCCAGGCAGTGCATGACCTAATTCATATTTTAATACTTGAAACAATCTTCAGAGTTAGTAGGACAGATCAGATAAAATTTGTTGTTTCTGTTGAAAAAGTATCTTGCCTTTTTTAAGATCTGAGGATTTTTATGGTTCAATCTCCGTAGCTTACGGAATCAAACTTACAAATACCTGTGCTTTAGGCTTTGATTGCTGCTGGTGGAGACTGAACTTAATGAGGCCACCATTTAAAACTGGACATATAAACACATTTCAGGCTTGTTTTACTGAGAATCAGAATATGAGGAGTGCAAAACAAAGTAATACTTTATTTTTGGAAGATTTCTTTAATCCTTTCCATGAGAGGTTATTTTTACAGATTCCAGTGCTTCTATTTTGTTTGCCTTGAATGAGGCTGAAGAAATTAGTAAATACTTCAAAGTTGCTCTAGCCAACACTTGTGTATTTAGTCCTTTTGTTTTTTTCTTTAAAGTTGTCTGCCCAGTCCTATTTGCAAATAATATTGCCCTTTTACATGTTAAAAACTTAATGCCCTACACCTATCACAGGCACCGATACTTGAGTTAGTGAGTGCAAGGTCAGCATGTAACATTTCCAAATCAGTGCTCCCATTCACAGGTATGCAGAATTTTGCACTCACTGAACTCATTTTATGGACAGGCATGCAGAAGAGATAGATTCTTGTCTCCAGAAACAAAGTAAAATCACAGAGCTTGCATAAGTCAGACATGAATCAATAGGCTGTTCTGTAACTTTCATGTCTGCAACTAATGACACCAGGAATGTAACTAGGGTTCAAACACCTTGGCCTTGTTCCCCAAATAAACAATGCACTGGGACATTGCAAGAGCAGCACAGCTAAATAAAGCTGAGCTAGACTTCCTTCAGCTTCACTCTCAAACTGGTAGAAGAGAAAGCAACAAATATGAAAAACTCCATAAAAAAATAAATTTTTGTGGCATACAAAATATGAGGCTACAATGACAAGCAGGGATAGCAAGGAGAGGTAGTGTTTGGAACAGTGATGAAACCATTTGTTTTGTGGGGAAAATACCTGAATAATTTAAAGAGCATAAAAATACATGAACTATCATGTTACGTATAGCAACACTAAATAATTCCAATTTATTTGGCTTTATATGACTTCTATATGAGTAAAATATATAATGAACTTTCCAAGAAACCCACCTGGTGGATTTCACAACATTCCTTACTTATATGGATTTTATAAACTACTAACTGCTTCTGCAGCTCTCATCACAATCCCTTACATGCACAAAAAAAATACCACTTCTGAATCTATCTAGTTTTTTATCTTCTGATCTTGACTCTCCTTTCCTCTTAGCATATCAGTTTTCTACACCAGAGTTTCACCATGTCCCATTTGTATGTGTGATTCTAAGGATGCTTCAACTGTTTGAATTTTCACATAAATTGTTTCAAGACAGAAGAAAAGGTATCTCTGACTTAAGAGCAATGTGTTGCACACTGCTTAAAAAAAATATTCATTTCAATACAGACAAGGAATGTGTACCATATGTCAGGGTCTCTTGGCAGTATAGTTCAGGATGAAAACTTCCTCGTATCTGTACTGTCAAGTATCCCATAGAAAAATGAAACTTGTTTATCCATATTCTGCCTGTTTGAAAACCTGTTCAGTATTAAATGGACTCAATGTTCTTCAACATTTGCCCAAAGCAGCTCTTTAGTGAACTCAAGATGAGCAATTAAAATCTGTGGGAAGAACATCAAAGAATGTGTCAACTTTAGACATGACTCACGCAGCTTTACCATTATTACTGTGAAGATGACAACAGTTATATTTCTAGAATATCTACTGTGGTGAATATCATCTTGATACACATGAGCTCCGCTCTTAGAACTAAAGAATTAGAAAGATTAAATGACAGTAATATATTTCATTAAGCTCTGCCACCTTTCATTCCAAAGAAGCTACCTGTCAAAGGCTGTCAAATGGATCTCTGTGTATTGTACACATGAAGAGCCTAGATGCGCCTCAAAACGGAAAAAAACACACCTACTTCTCCATGGCAAAACAATGAAAAAAATCAAAATGCAAGGAAAAAAGCTATTATTTTTGTGTGCACCTGATAGACATGAATACAACAGCAGACTACACTTTATTTATTATATTAAGTTCCAAACAATCCTCATTTCCTTTGTATTTGTAAACCAAGTTCCAGGTAAAGATCATATATTTCCATATATAGATGTTTACTTTCAGAAAAAAAAACAAACAGATCATTCTCCTGTGACAAACTGACCTACTTTTTCAAGGGTGAAGTGTGCATATCATTACTATATTGGGAGGATACCGATAAAGTCTGTGATTCGGGAAAACTTTCTGTTGACTTCAAATACACAGGAAACCTCTACAGGAAAAAGTAATAGGTCAGCACAAGTGTCACATACAGAGAGGTAAAATCTCTATCTTGAGAAAAAAAAGAATATTTGGATAATATTTATATAGCCTACAATCTTTCAGATTAGATGAATTCACTAGCTACTTCTTGCAACACTACAACGTGCTGAGCAAACTTAGAGCCACCAAGAAACTGAGGACAGAAAATGTACTATTAGACTGGAAATCAATGAAACATGAAGAAAATAAATAAGGAAGGAAAAGATAATCTCAGAAATTATAAGGGAGAAAAAGTTTTAAAGTTTGATTTCTGAGCACCTATAGGAAGAAAGGAGCTACATTTACAAAGCTACAGGGTTTTATCAGACAAATCATAACAAATCTAGTTTCATTCCATGGAATAACTTCCGGAAAGTTGCAAGTACCTTGATTTTACCAGTGCTTGTGATACTCTTTTACATTGCAGCTTGGTAAGTCATTCTAGTTGTGTGCTCGTATTGCAAGATTAGTACAAAACTAGTTGAAAGCGATCCTCAAAGAGCAGCAATCAATGGTTCACCATTAAAATAGAAGGCTGCACTAAGTGGACTTTTACAAGGATAAGTCACAACCCTGGAAGTATTCTGTCTTTTCATTAATGGCTTGGAAGATGAAATGAAAGATATCCTATTAAACATGGAAGAAGCTGGAATAACTTTAGAAGACAGCAACATAATAAAAATACTCATGATACTGGAAACAGGCTAAACATATAACGTAATTCAATACAGAAAACTGCTGTATTCTACTCTTAAGGAGACATAATAACTACAGTTGAAATACAAGCAATGGAAATGACTAGACAACCATTCCAAAGGAAAACCAAAAATCTAGTGATCACTGTTGTTTTGGTTTGGCCTGGCCAGATTTCGGCGCCGGGGGGGGGGGAGCTGCAGGGTGGCTTCTGTAAGAAGCTGCTAGAAGCTCCCCAAGATTGATAGAGCCAATGCCAGCCGGCTACAAAGAGGGACCCGCCGCTGGCCAAGGCTGAGCCTATCAGTAAGGTGATAGCAGAGGAACGCCTCTGTGAAAAACATATTTAAGAATGGGAAAAAGAACTGCGCCATAACAGCTGGCACAGAGATGGAGGAGTGAGAATTTGTGCAGACACCAAGGTCAGTGAAGAAGGGGGGGGGGGGGAGGATGAGCTCCAGGCGCCGGAGCAGAGACAGTCCCCCCGGGTCCGTGTTGAAGACCATGGTGAAGCGGGTTGTCCCCCTGCAGCCCATGGGCGAGGTGCAGATGTCCACCGTGTAGAGGACTCCATGTCGTGTGGGTGGATGCCTGAAGGGGACTGTAGCCCGTGGGAAGCCCGCATCAGAGCAAGTCGCTGCCAGAACCTGTAGCCCATGGAAGAGAGGAATGCCCACGCTGGAGCAGGTTGCCTGGTGGGACTTTTGGGACACTGCAGGGGACTCACGCTGGAGCAGCTTCCCCTGAAGGACTGCGCCTCAGACTCATGAGGCGTGGGTTGCCCCTCGTGAGGTGTCTCCCGTTGGGCAGTTTGTGATGAATTGCCCTTCGTGGGATGACTCACGCGGAGAAGAGAGCGTGAAGCTTGTCTCCCATGAGAGGGACCTCACAATGGCCCTGGGGAAGTGTGAAGAGTCCTCCTCCGGAGTGAAGCAGCGGTGGAACCAATGTCGGATGAACTGACTGTAACCCCCATTCCCTACCCCCTGCGCCACTCGGGGAGAGGAGGTGGAGAAACTGGGATTGATGTTGAGCCCAGGAAGAAGGGAGGGATGGGGGGAAGGTGTTCTGTTTGTTAAGATCTGTTTGCTTTTTTCTCATTTCTCACTACTCCTCTGCTTGGTTCTCTTAATAAATGTAATTAATTTCCCCAAAACTGAGTCTGTTTTGCCCGGGACGGTAAATGCAAGTGATCTCCCTGTTCTTATTTCAAACCCTGAGCCCTCTGAAATATTTTCTCCCCGTGTCTAGCAGCGAAGGGGGAGTGAGAGAGTGGCTGTGTGGGTACCTGGCGGCTGGCCAGGGTCAAACCACAACAACATAACAGCTACCAAATGGATAAAAAGCATCTTGGAGATACCTGAAAACAATACCATGGAGAATGTGACAAGAAATAACTGAGTTAAATTGCTGCAAAAAAAATTCAGATTAGATCCTAGGAAGACTTTGTGATTATAAGAGAAATATTAAAATAAATTGCTGGAGAAGTTTATTGAATTGTAATCATTGCCTTTACAACCAGGATTAGATAAATCTATCAGGAATAACACCTGTGTAGTTTATCTTGTTTTGAGAAAATGGGTGGACCAGATGGCATCAGGCTTATTCAATGAGGAAATACAGGACAGATCTGCTCTGAGAATGAACCAGTGTCAAAAGACTATTGCTTCCATAGATCTTGTTCATTTGCTGAAGAGATCAAAAGATGGGTAATGAATGAACTAGGGAGACTCAATGAAAGAAAAGGAAAACAATGCTTATGCTGGCCCACGGGTCTTACATAACTTACTTAAGCAAAATTCTTTTTGGTACCATGTGTATTTGTGTTCTCCTGAGTTTTTAAAAATCTGAGATCTTATTTGGGAAAAAACAGAACAGTTTTAGATAAACTAAAACAAAAATTAATTGAACACATAAATGCTTTGCAATGTGAAACATGAAAAAACAAACAAACGTAAATGCTTTGCAATGCGAAACATGAAAAAACAAACAAACTAACAACAGTCCTTTAATTGGACATCCAAACCTCATGTATTACTTTTTTGCTTTCATTTGCAGTATTATCTTCTATCTGTAAAACAACACATTCACACCACACAGAAATGTGTGTGAGGGAGTGTAAATTAGTTACTATTTATAGACTTCTCAAAATCTACAGGGAATAAAGACATACTAAAGCAGATGCGGAATTTAGCTATGTGGCTACTGTATAATAAAAGACAAGACTGTGCTGAACAGTACAGAGAAAACAAGTTACTGATTAGACACAAGAGAGGCATGCTCATTGCATATAAAGCAAAGAGCCCTGTGAAAGAAACAGTAACAGAATTACGTAAAGATTGCCCTGTATGTCTACCCAATAAGAAAGACAAACAGTGCTTGCACAACATTAACTTTGGCATTTCCTAGCATTTTAGCAATTTTTTTTTCTCAGAAACTTAATTCTTCTTGAGATTGTTACTACCCCCAGTGACAAGATAATAGATTTTTTCCACAGTAGTACTGTATTGCCAGGAATATCTAGCAGCTTTTAAACTAACTAAAAGCTAAGTAATAAGGATACATGTGATTTCTCTGGCAAGCAAGGAACTGAAGCTCATGCACTAGAGCTTTCAGGTGCAGTTTGTTACTGCCTCCAACTCCTCCTTTTCTTCACCTTATACATACTGGACAGAGGAAAACGGATCTGGTATATCCTGACAATATACGTATCAGTGGAAGATAAGCTGCCAGGGCCTTCACTGATCTCCAACAAGTCCCGCGTCCATTATGTGCTTTAAGTCCTTGATATTGAAAGACTTAAGCTTGCCCCGATACGGCAATTCACCATTTTCTACCACGGAAACATAACTCCACAGTATCAGATGAAGTGTGAATTCTCAATGTAAATTAAAGTCTTTTAGTGATTTTCGTGTACAGAGGTACATCTTGCTCAACTATTCCACATTCTCATTCAATGAGCTCTAACCATCCTTCCAGTGTACAGAAAAGGAGAATAAGTGATCTATCACAGGTAAAACTGTGGATTATCAGTACGCATTGGAGAATTCCAAAATCTTACTGCCATAGGCTAAAAGTTGTAAACCAGCCTCTGCACTGCTATCTATCAGCTACATCTCCATAGGTCAAGCAGAGAAACCTAGCTGTTATAGTATAAACAGAATGGCTGAAAGACTTTGGAATATCCTCTCAAAGCTACATTTGCCTACCAAAAATCTCAGGAGGAAGCAAAGTGGGAAGTATGAGCGCTGATCAGGTTATGTTCCAGGTCCAGTTCAACATGGAGCATTAATTGATATGGAACATGGAAAAGCGGTCAAGGACCGCTGGGTGCAAGGGGCTGATTCCTGGCAACTGCTGGTCGGTACCCCCATTCTCTGTCCCCGTGTGCCACTCAGGGGAAGGAGGTGGATAAACTGGGATTGATGTTTTGCCTGGGAGGATGGGAGGGATGGAGGGAAGGTGTTATTTTTTTTTTAAGATCTGTTTTTATCTCCAACTACTCTGATTTGTTCTTCAGTAAATTTAACTAATTTTCCCAAAATCGAGTCTGTTTTGCCCAAGACAGTAGATGTGAGTGATCTCCCCATCCTTATCTCAAACCATGAGCCCTTCAATATATTTTCTTCCCTCGTCTAGCAGAGAAGTGGGGGGTGACAGAGTGGCTGTGTGGGTACCTGGTCATCAGCCAGGATCAAATCACTACAGTACCACTTCTTTGTGCACTGGTGTCACATGTTAGGTTAGCTTAAAGTGGAGGTGAAAATATGGCCAAAGTGACATTAATGTGGTCATCCTAATTTTGAAATTACTACGTCATTTTATAATTCTTTACAAAAAGCAGTCAAGAAGGCACAAACAGTTGCAATATAGAATTTCAAACTAAAACCAGCTACACAATGCTAAGATGACACATTTTCATTTAATTCAAGCTTTAGAAATCAAAAATTAACATGTAAAGTTATCTATGAAATGTCATCCATGTCGATAGATGCTTTTTCTGTCTGGTCAGTAACCTTTTAATCATATGCATTAATGTCTAAACAATAGGAGTTTAGGCTAAAAGCTTTTCAGCAAATAATTGCTACTGTTTAAAATTAAAATAACATTGAAAACGTTTTAACCATAAAGACACACAGCTAACATTTTGAACAAAAGGAAATGTGCTTAACCCAAGAGGGTAAGCAAAAAAAAAGCAACTTTTGAGGTTGAAAGAGAACTGATGATACATTGTTTATCCTCATATCCAAATTAGTATTTCAATATTCCTTGAAGACAAATTCTGTAAAACCCAAGATATTTCAAATACAAAAACCACAAGACAGTATTTAGTGTCTTTAAAAAAATGATTAACAGAAGGAGCAAAAATAGATAACCATATTATTTCTAGCTATATTTTTCCATCTGATCTTAGCTTTTCCCAAAATTATAAATATGGACAGAGTTTTAAAACACACTAACAACTTCTCGTAAGCATGCTTAATATAAAAAAGTTTCTCATTCTGACATATACATGCATATACTACAAGTTCCATCTCTTATTCAGACCTCTTGCCCATATAGTCCAAATTTCAACACTTCCTCAGGCTCCTTGTTTCAAACTCCTTCTTCAATTTTAGTGAACGTTAGCTACAGTTGCAAAGAATGTCAAACAACACAGTACGTGGTGCACAACACATCCTTGGTGCACCCAATTGCTATGATTTGTTTTTTTAACGTGGAGAAAATTTTGTGAAAGAGAGAAATGTTGCTTAGAAAAAAGAAATAAATTTACAATTTCCCACTTCAAATCTGAAAAATAATATTCAAACAAAAATCTAAAATGTGATCAAAAACATTCTCCTGAATTATCATCTTAAAAACAGCTGTCTACTTTGGTTCAAAAAATCAGCCAAGAAAGATCTTCACTCATTTTCAGCTGACATGCAAATTTCTGAGTAATGGCAATGGTAAAATAAATGTAATGGCAAAGATATAAAGGGTTATAATAAGACAAAAATGGCTTGCAAAAGCATGGGGTTTTTTGTTAAAAGGATCTGCTTATTCCTTATTAACACGCATTATCATGATATTTTTAATATGATATGGCTTCCTAAGCCATGGTGGCTGATTGCATTACTAATTAAACAGGTCTAATTTATCTAATTATATCTCAGTTGAAATATTTATAAAGTAACATGTGACCTAAAATAGCATTCGAAGGGTGTGCTTACTAGTTTTCAATTGCAGGAAATAAAATGAAAGTAATGAAAGTCATGTGCACAGACCTAGCTAGTCCATGCTGAGTTATCTCATCTAAGTTTCTAAGACATTTAAACTATAATATGGCAATTGGGGGCGGGGGGGGAGGGAAGAAGAAAGAAACCAAATCAAACCTGCAAAGTTATCTACATTTAGGTGAAACCTTCATCAGTGCACTACAGAACCACCATTTGGATCAGAAGTTAAGACACAGCTAGGAACTCCCAGTTTTCTTACCATCGCACTGCTTCTCCAGCTCTCTAGTCTGTTTTTCTGCCCACCTGAAAATGTATGCTAAAATTCATTTGAACCCAAATTACTAGACTTTTATTTATTAAACAGTTCAAAATAAGCTACATGTGCTATCAGTGAATGAAATGTTTACAAAATTCCACTTTCATTATGGTTTTCATCCTGCTGGGGAAGAAACGTGCTGTGGTGCAAGAGTGAGTTAATATTTCAAAGCATGGTTGTTTTTTCCCTAGGTTACGTATGTCTCTTATTGAACTTAAAGAGATATATCTTGTGTAGAGACACAGAGAACTATGCCTAAATGTTTCTACTTTTTGCTGTTCGTAACCGATTTCTGAAATATACAAAAGATTCCCCTCTTCCATTTCAAGCACAACAAGGACAACACAAGACCAAGTCTTCACATGTCATGTTCTGAACGAAGAGCTAGAGTGCCAAATATTGCTACTTTAATTTTTCTCCTCCAGTAAATCCATGGTGGCCTATGATGTTCCTTTTTTTTTCCCTCCTGAAACTTTGTTTTGATGCAGCCAACATACCTCTGATAGTCCTATTTTTTAGATCCTTGTGTGTCTCTCAGTTCTACTCAATGTCCAGATCTTTCTTTTGGGACTTAAGTTATTTTACTTTCATACTAGTTTCTCGTTTACTCAAGATCTCATCCAAGAATATAACTGTTATGAAATACTTGGTTTGACTTTGCTCTCAACATTAATGAAAACAGAGCAAGCAGCAATGTTTTAACTTGTGGAAAAAAGGTCTATTGTTAATTGCTTTCTGTAAACTTAGGAGAGAGATAGCTTAAAAGTTACTGCACATGTAAATAAACGGGTTGAACAGTTCTCTTTGATAAAAATGATTGAGGAGGACAGATCATAGAATCATAGAACAGTTCAGGTTGGAAAACACCCTTGGGATCATCGAGTCCAACCATTAACGCTACACTACAAGTTCATCCACAAACCATATCACCCAACACCACATCTAAGCGACACTTAAACACATCCAGGGATGGCGACTCAACCACCTCCCTAGGCAGTCTGTTCAGTGTCTGACCACTCTTTCCGTGAAGAATTTCTTCCTAATGTCCAGTCTAAACTTGCCCTGTTGCAACTTGAAACCATTCCCAGTGGTTCTGTCCCTAAGGACCTGTGAGAAGAGATCAGCACCAACCTCTCTACAGTGTCCTTTCAAGTAATTGTAGAGCATGATGAGGTCCTCCCTCAGCCTCCTCTTCCTCAAACTGAGCAGTCCCAGCTCCCTCAATCGCTCCCCATAAGATCTATTCTCCAGGCCCTTCACCAATTTTGTCGCCCTCTTCTGCACTCGCTCCAACACCTTGATATCCCTCTTATACTGAGGCGCCCAAAACTGAACACAATACTCAAGGTGTGGCCTCACCAGTGCTGAGTACAGGGGGACAATCACCTACTCACAATCACACCCCTGAAGAAAACTGATGACAGTAGAAAGAAGGTGGGTTTCCTGAAGGATTCTGTGTTCTCAGGAGAACCTTAAGGATTTTGTTTGAGAGATGGCTAAAATAGTTTGACTGTTTCTGATCATCAACTACTAATTTCTTCAAGGTTTCTTCTTTCTTGGGTTGCTTGTTGGTTTTTTTTTTGTTGTTGGGTTCTCCTCTCCAAGAGAGAGGGTGGCAGGTGTACATTAACACTTCAGAGTCCTGAGGAACTTCACAGCAACACCCAGTGTTGTGAAATCTACACTACCCGGAAACTTCTGACTGGGTGTTTCTGGATGTGGCTTTGGATATTTTAAAGTGACATGATTTTGGGGGTAAGTGAAAGTGGATACCAGGTATCCCACTAGAAAACCTGAACCCCTGACAGTTTTCTGTGGTTCAGTTGAATAAGTGTATTATTTTACAGCCATAAACATAATATGGCTGAGCATATTAATACATGATAACACGTATTTCTTCAGTATCACAATGTCAAATGCTAAATGTGTCTTATTAAAGTCAATTAAGATTAGTGCACACAAACATAATCCCCCTTTCAATAATGATTTTAAAATTCTAAATTACAGATGTATTCTAAGCAGGGAATCTTAAGCATATAAAGAAATAGTATACTGGCATTAGAGCAACAGAAATACTTTAAAAGTAAGGAATATTCAAACAATCCTGATACGGATTGGAAGGAATGTTCTGAGGAGAACAAAATGACATGCCTGTGGTGGGATGTAAGGCTGTCAGACACAAGAACAGAAATACATCACACATCACTAAACTTCTTCCTTTCTAGTAAAGGCTTACATGCATTTTCCTCATCACTTCCCATACTGGTGCACTTTTTGGGGTCTTCTTTATGGAATTATAAGTGTAATATTTGAATGTTTTTACCAGGTCAAGACCTGAGACAATTTTCTTGTTTGCCATTTTCAATTTAATTTTCTTTTATCTCATTCTTATCACAGATTATCTGCTATTAACTCTCAAAATTTGTTCCCAAGAATGACACCATCGTTTCACGTCTACTGTCTTTAATCGTCTCTCTCTCTCTCTCTTCCTTTATAAAAATGTACTTTCAATTTGTTTAAAAAAAAAATAAATGCTGAAACAAAAGCCTCCCAAGATCTTAAAAATCCTTTTTTCTTACCTAATTCCCTTTTCAACTACTACTCTCTCTGGCCTCCACTCCACTGAAACCATGCTCACTAATGAGTTTCCATTTGATAAATCTGAAACAATCTTCTCTCTTGATTTCCTTGCAAAGGACACAGCTCATTACTTTCTTTTCCACTGTTTTCTCAGGTGCCTTAATGTTTCAAACAGCTACACAAACTTAAGAACATTATTCATTGTTTCTTAATGCTCCAGACCCGTCTTGCTATTGGTTTCTTTTGAGAACTGTTTTCTGCTCTCCATCGTCACTCCGCAAGTGTAGCTACACCAGTGGTAGCAAATGTGTTGAGCTCCTACGCATTTCTACCTGCGTATGATGTGGATACATTCTCCTGGAAAAGAATCCTTGTGCCAAAACGATTCCGATTTTAGTTGTAACTCTACTTACATAATTTTGAATATCTTTTTCAAAAAATTAACTTCTGCTGGTGTTGTGGTTCGAGCCGAGTTACCGGCGGGAAGGAAACAAAGGAACCACGGGGTCGCTCCCTCCCCCCCCCCGCCTTACCGAGAGTGAGGGGAAAAAGCCCGAAAGGAGCTCAGGCGAAGGCCTCCAGGGGTTGAGATAAAAACAGTTTAATGGTGAACATAAAATGGTAACAATAACAGTGAAATAACAGTAACGTTTAACCAGATATAACGCGAGCAACCTGTAACGCGGAGCTCACCGCCCGAACGGACCGGAAACCGGGAAAGAGCGCCTGCCCCCACCCCGACCGCTCCATATATATATACCCCGAGCATGACATCACGATGGTATCGAATATCCTAGCGACCCCCTATGCCCAGATAGCTCCTTTCCAGAGAATTAGCCCTATCCTAGCTGAACCCAGTACATTATCCACCCCTTATTCTATACCATCTACGTCATGCTCAGATCTCACGCTTTACAATTATCATTCGCTTAATCTATACACTCCTTCAAGTATAGCCTTTGAGTTCATGGCTTCAAGGTTCCATTCATTGTAACAGTTCTTTAGGGTAGGAGGGAATGGTGCTTGATTGTGGTATACTTCGTCCAAAACACGCTGTATTTTTCATGTTCTGTGTCCACGGTCTGAAGCTTGAAAAAACCGTCATTTAAGGGAAGTCACTGGGCGCCACCTCGGGTTCCCTTATCGCTGTCCCTCCCTCGTTTTCATCGTAGTCTATCCTGTGTTGGTCTGGGTTGTTCTTACTGTAATATTAATCAACATGACACATAATAACAGCAGCAGTGATGACAAACATTGGCAGGGTAATTTATCAGTTAACATCACATGATTTAGTCCACTGGCTATTCTCTCCCAAAGTTAAATCCCCTTGGGGTACACACCGAACATCCCCATCCTTCTGCATCACCCACCAAGTACACCCAGGTCCCTGAGCAAAAGCAACCCCACGGATGGGTTTGCCTTTGCCGGAGGCAGGGCTAACCCATACTGTCTTCCCCAACATGTTCCTCATACGCACAACAGGGACTTTATCTCCATCCACAGTAGGTGGGAGTTTTGACTGGGCAGGCCCGGCTCGATTGGAAGATCCTCTATTATTGACTAACCATGTGGCTTTTGCTAAATTTGTGTCCCAGTGTTTGAAAGTTCCATCACTCATTGCTCTCAATGTACTCTTTAGCAGTCCGTTGTGCCGTTCCACCTTTCCAGAGGCTGGTGCATGATATGGGATGTGGTACACCCACTCAATGCCGTGCTCTTTGGCCCAGGTGTCAATAAGGCTGTTCCGGAAATGAGTCCCATTATCCGACTCAATCCTCTCCGGAGTGCCGTGTCGCCACAGTACCTGCTTTTCCAGGCCCAAGATGGTGTTCCGAGCAGTGGCATGGGGCACAGCGTATGTCTCCAGCCATCCGGTGGTCGTCTCCACCATTGTGAGTACATGGTGTTTGCCTTGACGGGTTAGTGGGAGCGTAATATAGTCAACCTGCCACGCCTCCCCATATCTGTATTTCATCCATCGCCCTCCATACCACAAAGGCTTTGCCCGCTTGGCCTTCTTGATTGTAGCACATGTTTCACATTCATGGATAACCTGTGCGATAGCATCCATGGTCAAGTCCACCCCTCGATCACGAGCCCATCTGTGTGTCGCATCCCTTCCCTGATGGCCTGAGGAGTCATGGGCCCACCGAGCTACGAACAATTCACCTTTGTGCTGCCAGTCCAAGTCCACCTGAGACACCTGGATCTTAGCAGCCCGATCTACCTGCTGGTTGTTTAGGTGCTCTTCTGTGGCTCGATTCTTGGGCATGTGGGCATCTACATGACGTACTTTCACAACCAGGTTCTCCACCCGGGCGGCAATATCCCGCCACAGTTCGGCAGCCCACATAGGCCTACCCCTGCGTTGCCAGTTATTCTGCTTCCATTGCTGTAACCACCCCCACAGAGCATTTGCCACCATCCACGAGTCAGTGTAGAGATAGAGCACTGGCCACTTTTCCCGCTCAGCAATATCTAAAGCCAGTTGAATGGCTTTTACCTCTGCAAATTGACTCGATTCACCCTCCCCTTCAGTGGCTTCAGCAACTCGCCGTGTGGGGCTCCATACAGCAGCCTTCCATCTTCGATGCTTTCCCACAATGCGACAGGACCCATCAGTGAACAGAGCGTACCGCTTCTCATCCTCCGGTAATTCGTTATATCGTGGGGCCTCTTCTGCACGTTTCACTTCCTCCTGCTGTGACACCTCAAAGTCCTTGTTTTCTGGCCAGTTTGTAATTGCCTCCAGGATTCCTGGTCGATTAGTGTTCCCCATTCGGGCCCGCTGTGTGAGCAGTGCCATCCATTTACTCCACGTGGCATCAGTCGCATGATGTGTAGATGAGGCCCTCCCTCTGAACATCCAGCCCAAAACTGGAAATCGGGGTGCTAAAAGGAGAGGTGCCTCAGTACCAATTGCTTCTGAGGCAGCTCGGACTCCTTCATACGCTGCCAGTATCTCCTTCTCAGTGAGAGTGTAGCAGGACTCAGATCCTCTGTATGCCCGACTCCAAAACCCTAAAGGTCGGCCTCGGGTCTCCCCTGGTGCCCTCTGCCAGAGACTCCAGTCAGGGCCATTCTGCCCAGCTGCAGTATAAAGCACATTTTGAACATCTTGTCCTGTCCGGACTGGCCCAAGAGATACTGCATGAACAATCTCTCGTTTAATCTGCTCAAAGGCTTGTTGCTGTTCAGGGCCCCATTTAAAATCATTCTTCTTCTGGGTCACCTGGAAAAGAGGGCTTACAATCTGGCTGTAACTTGGGATATGCATCCTCCAAAACCCCACTGTGCCTAAGAATGCCTGTGTCTCCTTCTTACTAGTTGGTGGGGACATCGCTGCTATCTTATTAATCACATCCATCGGAATCTGGCGGCGTCCATCTTGCCACTTTACTCCCAAAAACTGGATCTCCTGCGCAGGCCCTTTTACCTTACTACGTTTTATGGCAAAACCAGCTTTCAGAAGGATTTGAATTATCTTCCTCCCTTTCTCAAAAACTTCTTCCGCTGTATCCCCCCATACGATAATGTCATCAATGTACTGCAGGTGTTCTGGAGCTTCCCCCTGTTCCAGTGCAGCATGGATTAACCCGTGGCAAATGGTAGGGCTGTGTTTCCACCCCTGGGGCAGTCGATGCCAAGTGTACTGGATGCCCCTCCAAGTAAAGGCAAACTGTGGCCTGCACTCTGCTGCCAGAGGGATCGAGAAAAACGCATTAGCGATATCAATGGTGGCGTACCATTTGGCAGCCTTCGATTCTAGCTCATATTGAAGCTCGAGCATGTCTGGCACGGCAGCACTCAATGGCGGTGTAACTTCATTCAAGCCACGATAATCCACTGTTAATCTCCATTCCCCGTTAGATTTCTGCACTGGCCATATGGGGCTGTTAAAGGGTGAGTGAGTTTTGCTAATAACTCCTTGGTTCTCCAACTGACGGATCAGCTTATGGATGGGAACCAGGGAGTCTCGGTTGGTGCGATATTGCCGTCGATGCACCGTGGAGTTAGCAATTGGTACCTGTTGTTCTTCAGCTCTCAACAAACCCACCACAGAAGGGTCCTCTGAGAGACCAGGCAACGTGGACAGCTGTTTAATTTCCTCTGCCTCCAAAGCAGCTATGCCAAAGGCCCACCGGTACCCTTTTGGATCTTTGAAGTACCCGCTCCTGAGGAAGTCTATACCAAGAATGCACGGAGCATCTGGGCCAGTCACAACAGGGTGTTTATGCCACTCATTTCCAGTCAGACTTACTTCAGCTTCCAATACAGTCAGTTGCTGGGACCCCCCTGTCACCCCAGAAATACAAATGGGTTCTACCCCTCTATATCCTGATGGCATCAAAGTACATTGTGCGCCTGTGTCTATTAGAGCTTTGTATTCCCGTGGAGCTGATGTGCCAGGCCATCGGATCCACACAGTCCAGTAGACCCGATTGTCCCTCTCCTCCACCTGGCTGGAGGCAGGGCACCTCTATTCTCGATCAGAGTCACTCACTTCTTGTGAGTATGACCTAGAGGTTCCTTCAAGAGCATCAGAGTCAAAATCTGTTTTCCTGTTTCGTTTGGAGGGCTTTCCACTGGAAACTGGGGCAATACTTCTCTTACGATGATCCTTCTTCTTTGCCGCTTCCTTTCGCAACTCACGTACGCGTTCATCTAGGACTGAAGTTGGTTCTCCATCCCACTTGCTCATGTTCTCTCCATGGTCACGTAGGTAAAACCAGAGAGTATTCCGGCGGGTTTGTTTTCCCTGTTCTCTCTCTTGATTGGAGGAGTGCCTAGTCCTAACAGCTGAGACACGTGCCCGTGTGGGTGTAGAGCAGGACAAATCCACTTTGAGCTGCTGGAACTCCCGGGACAGTTCTTCCACGGCAGAAACACAAGCCTGCAGGGATGAAGACACACTTCCTTCATAGTGCCGGAGCCGGCGAGCCAGTTCATCCACGGTTTGTCCCTCACCTTCTCTCCAGGATATCAGTGCCAACGAGTTTGTGTATGTTTGAGGTGCACTTCGTAGGAACTTCCGCCACATGCCTTGTGTACATCGGACTTCATCTGGATCAGTGGGTGACTGCTCATCATCTGGATTACTGTAAATCACCTCCAACACAGCCAGTTCCCTCAGGTACTGGATACCTCTCTCCATTGAGGTCCATTTACCTGGGTGGCATGCAATATCATCCTTGAGGAGGTAACTTTCCCTCATGCCTGACAGAAGGCGCTTCCAGAGGCTGAGGGTTTGTGTCTGCCTCCCAAGCACTTTGTCAATGCCCCCTTCCCTAGAGAGGGATCCCAGCTGTTTGGCTTCTTTACCCTCCAGTTCCAGGCTACCGGCTCCACTGTCCCAGCATCGGAGCAGCCAGGTAATAATGTGCTCACCTTGATGGCGACCAAAGTCCTTTCGCATGTCTCGCAGCTCACTGAGAGATAGAGACCGGGTGATTATCTCTGGCTCTATCTCCTCTTCTTGTTCTCGTGATGGCCCTGCTTCGTTTTCATCCCTCACCAAGCGAACCGATTTCTTCGTGTACTTCTTCTTCTGTACTGGAGCAACCGATACTGGCACAGGCTCATTTTCTGGTTCAGCCGCAGCGCCTGTCACAGGGGTCGGAGCGGCCACAGCGCCTGTCACAGGGGTTGGAGCGGCCGCAGCGCCTGTCACAGGGGTCGGAGTAGCCGCAGCGCTTGTCACAGGGGTCGGAGCGGCCGCAGCGCCTACCACAGGGGTTGGAGCGGCCGCAGCGCTTGTCACAGGGGTCGGAGTAGCCGCAGCGCTTGTCACAGGGGTCGGAGCAGCCGCAGCGCTTGTCACAAGGGTCGGAGCAGCCGCAACGCTTGTCACAGGGGTCGGAGCAGCCGCAGCATTTGTTGCAGAGACTGGAACAGTCACATCATGTACTGGTTTGTCTTCAGGTCCAGAGGTCTCCTCTTTTCCTTGGGAATAATGGGTGACATTGAAAATGGCTCGGTAGGCATGGGCCAGGCCCCAGCACACAGCAGTGATTTGGGCTTCTTTGGAGTGGCCAGGCTGACAGCATACCTTCTCCAAATACTCTGCTAGTTTCCTAGGATTCTGTATATGTTCAGGGCTGAAATTCCAAAACACTGGAGATGACCATTGCCCTAGGAGCTTGCCCAACTTCTCCCACACACCTTGCCACTCATAGTTATCTGGCTTCGGGACAGGTCTCTGGGTGGTATCCTTAGAAAATTTTGGTGTGACCGCGAGCAAGATGAGGCACACATTCAGAAGACACAGGACGAAAACCAGGAGACACATGCTGGATTGGGTATTCCAAGAATATTCAAAGTTTTCAAAAACGGTTGTGATCAGCTTGAAGGACAAACGGGAGAGAACATTCTCCTCTGCTTCCCCTATAGATTCGGTGCCGTTACCAATGAATTCAGAGAGGAGGCGCCCAAGGCATGGGAATGACAATAGCGCCTCATACAAATACCAGTTTACCCTCATGGCCAGTGATACAATCATATTATAAGCTGTCAGCACCCCGTACAAAAGAATCATGCCTTTGACCCCTTTTCCACAGTTGATAAATACCAGCGCAGGAAATATATATAATACATAAGGATTCAGCCAATGCCACAGTGTAAATAAATAAAACAACATTATGACCACCAACTACTTGACTAATGTGCAGAATCAATCTAACAAAGTTATCTTTTTAACACTCTTTTGTCAAATCTGTTGTTATCTCAAACCCCCGGCCCCACGTTGGGCGCCAAAAAGTTGTTGTGGTTCGAGCCGAGTTACCGGCGGGAAGGAAACAAAGGAACCACGGGGTCGCTCCCTCCCCCCCCCCGCCTTACCGAGAGTGAGGGGAAAAAGCCCGAAAGGAGCTCAGGCGAAGGCCTCCAGGGGTTGAGATAAAAACAGTTTAATGGTGAACATAAAATGGTAACAATAACAGTGAAATAACAGTAACGTTTAACCAGATATAACGCGAGCAACCTGTAACGCGGAGCTCACCGCCCGAACGGACCGGAAACCGGGAAAGAGCGCCTGCCCCCACCCCGACCGCTCCATATATATATATACCCCGAGCATGACATCACGATGGTATCGAATATCCTAGCGACCCCCTATGCCCAGATAGCTCCTTTCCAGAGAATTAGCCCTATCCTAGCTGAACCCAGTACAGCTGGTTAAAGCTACCATTGAGAAAAACACTGTTCTCCAGAGATGCATGGATGTGTCTAACAAATTTAACAGTTTAAGAAATCTGAATTTTCAACTACCTTCTCAACTTAAAGACATTAGACTTTCCTGGTTTTACTGGCTGTCTTGTTTGTCAGTTATCATATAAATTTAGATTTTCACCAATAGGTTCTGAATCTGAATTCTTTCTACAGTCATTATCTGGTATCAGTATACTGCTGCTGTGATATGAGACTTATTTAATAAACACTGTCACTTGTTTCACTTTCTCCTATTTTTTCTAATCTTTTACTAGTTTGATCTTGCAACCTAGGTTGTTTCTCATCTAAAGAAAATTGAATACTATTTTAAAAAACAATGTAAAGGCATTACATAGAGGAAGGCTTACGAAAATATTTTCCAGTCCATGAAGTAGCATTTTTTAATTTTTACTTAAGTTTTAAACTTTATGTATATAACGTAAATTCAATATATAGTTTTATATTAAACAAACACAATATTCTGGAAAAGAAAAAAAAAGGAATCAAATTCAATTCATGCTAATATAAATATGTCATCCTAGCCTAAAAAATAATGAGGTTCTGTAAAGTAATTTGCCATCTAAGCTACCATTTCCACTCTCTATAGCTTTAGCAGCTATTTATTTTGAATGCAGTTGATAAAAAGAGATCGGTTACATATAATTTGGAATTTTTAGTACACCAGTCGATTTGGAAAACTGGATTAAGTAAAGTGAGTCACCCTTCAGACATTTTCTCTGCCTTTTCCTGAATACCACATCTTACCAATTTAAAGGTTCCAGATACAATTTCAGGCATTACTGGCAAAAGTCACCAATGGCGGAAGCTGGAAAACCAGACAATCTAATTTCTTGATTTTTCACTGTTAGCCTTTTTAAAGCATTTCGACAATAAACAAGGTGTTTCCAGTATTTCTGTAAAGATCAGTACATCCTGATAAAGTATACTTTGATTGATGGATCAATCAAGCAAAACGTTGGCCAGTCTCATTCAAGAAGTATTTGTTACGAGTTTTTTTGTCAGATGGGGAGGAGGGAACCAGGAGGCAGAAGGAAGGCTGATCGTGGTTTGTCGGTTGGTTCTTTCATTTGCCAGTAACTTTGCTTTATTTGCCAACGGACCTCAGCCACAAGCCCTTCACTCTGACAGTCCAAGGTAGCTTTGGTCTGTATGAGGCTTGAAAGATATTCACAGTAACAGGTTAATTTTGGCTGGGTCTTGCCTGGGAACTGGACAGAGACAAAAATCTTGATTCTGAGAGGTCTCTTGACAGAATCGACTTTATTAGAGAAACATATTGGTGCTAGCAGAGCACCTGAAAGCTGCCTCTTCCAGATGCAAAAAAAACAGACCAGCATGCTGTCAAATAATTACATTATTTTATTACTAAAGATGGTAGGCAATGATTTAACATTATTTTTGGCTATGTTTCAACTGACAGTTAAGCTTACAGCAGATTGCTTTTGTAAAAATGCAGATAAAAATGAAAGGCACTGTCGATTAGACCAATTTAAAATATAAGACTGACATACATTGAATCAGGTTTGTGAAAATTACTTTCATTTATTATTACAAAATAAATATCATTTTGTAATACTAAATCTAATTCTAGTAATCTTTTCTGAAGTAGAAGGGAACTGTTAACAGCTTAGGCAAATGACCTGAAAGCTCACAAACAGCTAATAAATAAATTTACATCAATTTAACTTTTGTAATAGGACATTGTTTAAAATAATATCAAAGATAAAAAGTGTTGCTACATATTTTTTTGTTTCCTCCAAACAAGCTGTCTTATACTAAATACATTGCAAAGAGATACAGATTAAGTAGAAGTGTTAAAAACACCTCAAACTAACAAAAGCAGCAATGATTTTTTTTTCTTTTTACAATGTTAAATATGGGATACTCTGAGAATAAAGATCTAGGAATTTATGTTCCTGTAAAATCATGAACAAAATTTGGCTGGAGTAAGAAACCAGTATCAAACCCCCCCCTCCACATAGAGTGTGATATTATCCACTGGCTCTCTCTCACCCTAATAATAAGAAAGGAATCACTAAAAGTACTCGAACATTTTTAAAAAAATCTTGTTCTATATCTACCTATACAGTATATGAAGAATTTATATCCTTTTTCTGTTTTGTTTTCTATACCTCTTAGTCTAAAGAACTAATTTAGACCCATTATTTTTGTAAAACATTATTTTTATTGCTATTTATACCTACAGGGACATATTCAAGCATATGAAGCTTTCAAAGACAGGTGAAAAAATATTTCATAAAAAATTCACCCTATTAGTCCTATGCCACAACACTGCTTGAGAATTCCTAGAGTAAAAGCGAAAAAAGCACTTACAAGTGCCAAAGTTGAGAGCAATGCATACGGTAAAACAGACTAATGAACTGTAAAGGACACATACTATTATTTAAAAGCTATTAACTAAAACCTGTTAAAACATCACCAGGGTAAGGAAATGGCAGGATCTCTTTATACTGAATTTCTTCTCACATAATAACACTCACTCTGATTAGTCAACATTTCAGCACATAATATTTTTATTTCAACTTTCCTGTAACGCTAATAATGAATATCTTACACCTGCTACTCTTCCTTTACACTGACTGCACGCGACTGATGGTGAGCTGAGAGCACAGTAAAACTATCCTGGCCTGATAAAATGAATCGGAGACAGAACATCCCTACCTGATTCTGGACAAATGCAATTTAGAAATTAATGTTTCTTTCTCTCCATTATACACTTTTTTTAATCCCCAGAGCAAAAAATAAAGTATGGGATACCTATAGTTACATAATTTAACAGAAACAGTTGCGTGGGCATGGCAATGGAAGGCAGACCCCTCAAAGTAGTGTCCATCTGATAACTGGCACGTGCCTGGCTGTATTCTACAATACCATTACTATTTACTGACTGATTTTCAGGAAATGTATTCTACAACTTGCCACAGTCAGACAAGTGCATTTGAAATACAAGATAATAACTATACAAACTCTTACTGGAGCTTGATTACAAAACGAAACTAAACTTTGCCTAGAGTAAAGGAACACAAATATCTGTCTACATGTGAATTTTTTAAATGACTGTTCCCAAAATAAACTTGCAAGGATCTCTATTTTGATGCAACTGCACCTTGGAATGTGAAATCATAAAATGAAATAAAAATAATGCAGATCTCTGGTCATTAACTTTTTTCTTTTTTTTTTTCCTTTTTTTTTTTTTTAGCATTTTTGCTGCCATAAACTTAGATTTGAAATCAATGATTACAAGGTAGTGGAAGACAAAATGAAAATACAGCAAAAGCTCTCTAATGCTACATGACGTCTGCATTATACGTAACTATGGGGCACAAAAGCTGGACAACATGTATTATTGCACTGACTACAACTCTAATAATGCACCTGAATGGAAGCGGAGTATATCTATTTAGCCCACTCAGCTCTCATCTTTCTGAGAAGTACACCCTCACCTTTAACACATGAACTGATACAAAAATATCTGCATCTCATTTTATTTATAGACATTATCTGTCTGTATTATCTGTACATCTACTTCAGACAAGACCATGAAAAGCTGTAAGAGTAACTTCTGCCTATAGGACTATTTAGACATTCTCATACGATAAAATACGAGTTTAAAACTGGCTATGATGTTTATAATGCATTAGAAACAATGTAGGGAGACATTGCAATAGATAAAGTATACAGTGTTCAAAAAAAATTGCTCTTTTTTATTTCCTGTATCTACTTTGTCTACTTAACCGGCAAAATCTTAGAGACTACCATCTGCTTTATGTCTACGTGCAGGTTGGGTTTGAGATTTAAAGACTGACTAAACCTCCACATGGCAGAGCAAAAGAAATGCTAAATGCCAGTATCATCTAACGTCTCATAAACAAACACATTTCAAGCTCTTCATAAAATATAGACAAGAGATTAATGTGAACGAAAAATAGTTTTAATTTAGGAATTCTTGAAGTCATATCATCACTGGAAAGGAATTATTTTTCTGCTATGCCAAAGTGTCCAAAATTCACATGTAGGGCCTCTGACATCCTGGTGTAAGAGTTAGGAATTTCAATTTATTTATTGTTTTAAGGAAAATTAATATTCTTTACCAGTTCCCTATAACTACATATTCAGTTTGTGTAAGAAAGCATTATATAATGTAAGATTTAGGATAAAAACAGAAGAATTGTCAAGGTTCAGGAAGCACTACTTATATTCCAATTTTTTATTTTATCAAGAAGAAAATACCCTTGAATATTTGTTTATTCCAACAGTGAGCCACACAAGTAGTTTGTGATTGCAGTAAAAAACAAAAGGAAATTCAACACAGCAGATAACTCTGATATATTTAAATATCGTGAAGTATCCTAAAAATATTTTGCTTAAAATGCTACATGGTAATTTTTTCTTTGTAAGCAACAAACACAGAGCTTCTCTATTTCTGTCTATTTGATCTAGAACAATCAGTATTATTATTATTACTATATTTCTCTTGAGGCACTGGATGTTATCTACTATTAGAAACATTTTGTTAGTGGTGTCAGAATGACAGAATACAGTAGCTCCTCTTGCACTACTAAATTGCACACTCCTGACAAAAACAGGCTCATCAAGACCACATATTTGTTTCTCCTAGAGAACATTCAATTGTTTATACCGGTAGAACGTTCTACTGGAAGTTTTTAGAGAGGATGCTAAAGAAATAGAGGTTTTTTCAGTAATATGAAGTCCTTTCATTTCAAAAGTTTCACCTGAGCACTGCACTAATGCAGTCCCATGGTTTCTGGACTTCAGTATGACCAGCACAAAATCTTTTCTCCAAAAAAGTCTGGGCAAACTGACATTAACATTTTTTAATTACTATTCTGTCTCTAAATACGTATGACAGAAAAGACAGGAGGATTCAGGGATATGGAAGGAAGACTTCATTACAGTCTTAAAATATATAAAATGCTGTTGTAAAAAGGAAAAGTATGCAACAACTATTTAGGTAATGACACTTTTTATCTGGGTATGTTACATCTACGCCCACGTGCTTGAAATACGAAGCATCCCCTCAACTGTCAACTGGAAAATCTGACTTAACATGTTTACCCTACACCAAACTGGGGACATGCAACACTTATTTCCCCCTTACTCAAAATCCTGCCTTGGTGTCTGTAATAGATAGGGTTAACCTGCAGCTCCGTTATATTCTGGAGCTCTCAGACTGTGCTTCTTTGGGTACCATCACTTCATGCTGCTCAGGATTTGCTACCATTTTGCTTTTTATCTTATGATACAGTAGAATTGCTGTATGCTGCAGTCTGTAATGTATTAGTCAAAACAAACAAATGAGGACAGTATTTTATTTTCCAAGAGCTGGAATTGACTGGAACAATGAAAGAATAATTTAGTTCTTTATTTAATTCTTACCTGAGAAGAATATGTGTGACCATCTGATCCACAAACAGGACTGGTATAAACTACTGGACACTGCTTGCAGTTTGATGAAATGGGACCACCCCTCCACTGTTTATGGCCTAAACCAGCCTCTTTCATACTGTAAGTAAACAAAAAGTATGTAAAAATAGAACATATTCAGGGTACTTTAATGAGCCTTTACACACAGTAAACTATACAAAATGTCAGCCATAAAGTTTTTTCTAAGCAAAGACCTGCCACACTCTTCGGGATACACTCGCTCACCTTTGTACATTTCTCACTGTAGCGATGCTTGACAGCTGTGTATTATTTCACTTTCTAAGACATCTTAATAGAAAAAAGATGATGATTTAGTAACTGTTACTGATCAGCGAAAGATGACAGACTCGCGTGCTACTTCCTTTTGTTGTTGTTATTAAGTAGTATGAAAGGAGCTACTGAACTAAGACTAGTGTTAGAAGAGGCAACATTTAAGTATTAGAACTTCATTTAAAAAATTTATCTATAGAAATGGGTAGACAGTCCCTTAGAGTACAGTTTGTCCCCCTTTGAACACTGCCTTCCACAGCTTACATTTCATAAAATTCAGACTCTAGCACCCAATGTAAAGTTCAAAGGAAAAAAAGGTAATCCAAGGTAAACTGGAGCACAGAAATGATCTGTCTAAAAGTTTATGTGCATGGTTACACAAACAGATCTAGCTAGATGGATCATCTGAACACAGGAAAAACCTACACTGGGTCAAACTAAAAGTCAAAAGTTACTGATGCTTCCTCAGAATACTCTCCTAGGCTTTAGTAATTTGTTGTACATGGCCAGACTCAGACAAACATGTTTTCTCTCTGTAGCTTTGAATTGGAGATTTTCTTCATGAATTTCTCCAATTTTTTTTTTGCATCTATGAAAGCATTTAGCAGACATTGTATCCTGAAACAGCTGGTTTATGTCAGTTGCCTGATATATAGACTGACTTAGAATATGCTTATATACATACATATTAATGGCTTCCATATAAATAAGAAAATAGAACGATAATGTATGATCACAGAATCACAGAATTTTAGGGGTTGGAAGGGACCTCAAAAGATTATCTAGTCCAACCCCCTTGACAGAGCAGGATCACCTACAGTAAATCGCACAGGAACGCGTCCAGGCAGGTTTGGAATGTCTCCAGAGAAGGAGACTCCACAACCTCCCTGGGCAGCCTGTTCCAGGGCTCTGTCACCCTCACAGTGAAAAAGTTTCTTCTAATATTTTTATGGAACCTCCTATGTTCCACCTTGCATCCATTGCCCCTTGTCCTGTCAATGGATACTGCTGAAAAGAGCCTGGCTCTGTCCTCCTGACACTCCCCCTTGATTTTTATGTTGTTTTTTTCTGCTTAGATCCTTAACAAGGAATCTAAAAATTATTATGCTGAGGACATAGCAATGACTTATCAGGACACACTCAACTAGCAGATGTTTGAATTTATCTTACAAAAAACCTCAAATTTTCTTTAATGGAACAGAACTCTTTCAGCTTGTTTCACCTAGCCATAACAAAGAACTGTTTTCTTAAACAGTCATGAAGCACTATTTGAGAAGAACTTGCCTGGAATAAAAAACAAATGAAATTAGAAAAAATACACTCCTCATCCTTTGGTGTTATGACATGCAGAGTAAAACGCTAAAAACATACACCCATCAGTAAACTTCTGATGATTAAAACCAAACCCCATTTCTCAGCTATGCTAGTGTTTCTATGTTGTTCATCATTTTAGCTGTAAATTTGGTCTTTAAGAAGAAAAACAATATGTAAGTTATAGAAGGATACATTCAGATTATGTTGTGTGGCAAAATTCTGAACTGCACAGATTTTTTAGTGTAAACAGGAACCAGAAACAATGTACACAAAAATTATCAGTTACTGTTGAAAAACCCAGTAATATCTTCAATTACATGTAGCACAATGAGTGGCAAAATATCCATACAGGAATTTTTCATGTCCATCAGGAAGTATTAAAAAAACTACAGAAACAATGCAAACACACAACCCTAATTAATAATACATAACAATCCATTCTGCTGAGTTGCATCACTTGAAGACTAAGTACAAATAATTTCATTTCTATTATAATAAAGTTTTAACTGTATCTTTGCTTCCGTATAATATATAGCAATAATATGACTTTAGTGATAATACATATATAATATATAGTAATATATAATATATAGTAATAATTGTCTCATTGACTGAGAGTTTTCCAATCCCCCACAAAAGCTCCAGCAGAATTACTTAGATGGCTGCATCATTCTCTTACTTGTCAGTACTTTTATAGCTCATGATTTTCCAGAAGCGCTCCAGTAGTTTGAGGTTAGTGACAGGACTGGAGTCTCAACTATCAATCTGATACAATTTCTGTTTATTTGAGATAGAGTAACTTTCGGGATGCTGCACAAATAATTTGCAAACGTTCCAGACATCAACAGGGAAACCCCCGCTGTTGTTAGCAAAAAGCCTGAAATTTGAAGCAGGATTTGAGACACACTCAGAGGCTGTTGGGCATAGATGCTCTAAAACAAAGAAATGACTAGTGGTGATTACAGGCTTTTAGCATATCTGTCCCCTTGTATATGCCATCAGTGAAGTTTAAAGACATGAAAAAACAAAGGGAAATCACAGATCTGTGACAACCAGTGTACAGGTATGAGAAAAATGGAAAGTTTTTTATGTAGTCAGATTACCTTCTCTCAACTAACCTCTGCCTTATTAGGCTTTTAAATGCAGGCTGAGCAACCCCAGCTCTCTCAGCCTATCCTCAGAGAGAAGGTGCTCCAGTCCCTTAACCGTCTTTGTGGCCCTCCTCTGGACTTGCTCAAATAGGTCCATGTTCTTCTTACGTTGGGGGCCCTTCTTAGGTATGGTGCCGGACCTTGCACTTGTCCTTGTTAAACTTCACCTCTCAAGCCTGTCAAAGTCCTTCTGGATGGAATCCCTTCCCTTCAATGTGCCGACCGCACCACACAGCTTGGTGTCATCAGCAAACTTGCCGAGGGTGCACTCGATGCCACTGTCCATGTTGCTGACAAAGGTGTTAAACAGCACCAGGCCCAGTACTGATCCCCGAGACACACCATTCAGCACTCGTCTCCACTTAGACATCGAGCTGCTGACCACAACTCTTTTGAGTTCAGCCAACTCCTTATTCATGGAGTCGTCTAACACTCAAATTCATGTATCTTCAATTTAGAGACAATGATGCTGTGTGGGACAGCCTCAAATGCTCTGCACAAGTCTAGGTAGATGTCAGTTGCTTTTGAAACAAAGGCAGACAATCACTACAAATGTTTTGCGCTTGTTAGTATTTTGTCACAATACATACATGATGTCACATAAAAGTCAACCTCTTCCACCAACAAATTTTATACTTCTAAATTTCCCAAAAAGGGTTCTGTGATCTTTCTACTAATAAATTAATTACTACAGAATACGTAAGCTCCGCCTTATCTGACATTGTTGACATCTAAAGGGCAAAATTAAATATATGGGTTTAATTTATCAGTAACACTTGTGATTGCATTTATTTGCATAGACTAAATTGTGCATATGTTTTTAGACTGAACACGCAACTGCATGTCTAGAAACGTAATTAGCCAATCTGCCCAATTACCCTAGCCTATGTACCTGTTTGCATACATAAACTTACCTTCCTGTATACACAGTGATCGTGCCTGCAAATACTTTGAGAATGTTTAATGTAACTCACTGAAAATTTAGCTGCAAGCAACTCTTTGGCAACATGATTTATTTAATGATACCTATAAAATGCATGAGTGCCCAATTCACTTGAAAAAAATCATATTTTATAGCAAGATTTGATGCAGGTCTTCCAATACAGACTGACAGAAACAAATAATCTTTCAAAGAACACTTGGAACTCTTCTCTGATAACTACATTTGCATTTTTAGATATTTTAGAATTACTTCAATTTAGAGACTGACTGATTATATTTTGCCATGGCCTTTGGGGGACACAATCAAGCTGTGTCAGATTAACATAATCAGAAAAAACAGTCGTATCGCAAAATCTAATTTGCTTTTACTAGAGTTGACTAATTCCTTCAAAGTTTCGCTTTCATGTGGAACCATCCTAGAAGAAAATTATGTCTGTCAATATACTGTTGAGATGTTTCCTTCACACGTCAAAAGAAAAACAACACATTATTGCCAGTCTCTCTGTGCGTATGTCTATGATATGCTGGATGGTTTCATTATTTTGCTCTATTCTAACAAATACAAGAAAAATCTGTCTTAATAACTTAGTAACTGAATATATCTGAGACAAATACAGCAAGCAAAGGTTAATAAAGTTTATAATAAATTTATCAACTTTAACAGTGTTAGCAAGATGTTTGTATTTTTGATGGATGTTCATAATGTTTAATAGGTAAATGTGAGTTTGTATAAATTGAGCTATTGTTTTACCCCAGCATCTGCACCAAACAGACTAGAAAATCATGTATGATCTATCATTTTTGTCAGGATTATTATGCATACATACTCCATATTATTTCAGAATTCAGAAGAATATTTCTGTCTCTTCATTTAAGAAGAAAGCGGTATTTATTCACTTGCAACACAGAAAGAAAACAAGTATATATCTTAAAGATACAAATTCTTACTACCTCCTTCCACCTACACATATAATTAAAAAGGTAAGTTTATATTTTAAGGTAGTTTCTTGCCTTGTCACAAAGCTCCATTACTTTCAGTATCACTCTGTCTACTTTTGGTAAGTAAAGAAACCAGTATATTATTCTAAGTATCTATACAATAAACTAAAATCTAAACAAAACAGCCTAGTGCAATTTAAAAAAAACCAAACACAGTTTTAAGTAATGCTACTGAAATTTCCTGGAACACCGTCAGCTCCATTTTTATTACGTGAACTTAGCCAGTATAGCATTATAATAAGGCAGAAAAGCAAAGAACGTAGAGCAACACAGAAATGAGTTTTCTCATTATTTAACCTGCCTGGAGTTGCTTGAGAGGTGTAAGAGACCTGATGTATGAACAGCTGAATGTTCACGCCAACCTTCTTTTCCATTAAGCTGGCAAATGACAGAAGCACGTCAAGGAGTAATTTCTCAGAAATTACTATGTAAATCACCAGGGGAGGGAGCTGGTGAAAACTTAAGATGTTACAGTATAAAAAGTGCCTATTAGAGATATCAGTACTGTATGTTTTATATTTTTTTTAAATGGTCATCAGCACAAAGTAGCCTGAAGTTTTTCTTAGGACCTCTCAAATTACTGCATTTGTAATTCACACAGGCATTGATTAGTACACATTTTTCTAACACAATTAAAATATAACTCACAAAGAAGGAAGATAATTTAAAAAAGCTTGAATCAAAATCATCACATGTTATCATTGTTTTCTGATCAGAACTGCTACATAATTGGCCACAACTTTAGGAGACACACAAATACACAAAAATTATAAAGAAAATCAAGTTACCTAAATGATGATGGGGAAAAAAGGAGACTTAGAGTAAGTAATTAGCAGATAATGTGTAAGTAAAGTGAAAGAAAACCTGAGTTAGAGACAGATTTAAGAAACAAATAATCAAGAGATGTTTTTACCAGGTAAGAGAACTCTACTGAAATCTGAAGGAAAAGCTGACCTCTGTAGAAAAGGTTCCAAATATTCTTTCAAAATAGTAGGTTTTTGGAGCTCAACGTCTCAGACTCCCCCCTCACAGCTGCAGTTATTCCTTAAAAAGTGCTGATTAAAAACTTTCATTTTAGTTAAAGATCAAAGGCAGAAAAATGATGTTCAAATATTGCCTAGAGAAAGTGACAGAATACAGACTTATTACAGGATAAAAAAGATGGTTGTACTAAAAGAGATAGCAAGTAACCGCACCGGAATCTTTCTCTCTTCTCTCCATAAATATAATTTCTCTTCTCAGATGACACTATTTCTAAAAACCCTAGGAAAATTAGTAAAATCTAGATGGCAAAAATGAGCATAATGTTCACTTCTCCTTCAGCATACCCCCCAGACTCCAGAGATAGGACTCTAGAGTCCTAGTTTTAGAGAGCATGATCTCTCTATCATTATCTAACATAAGTATTTGTATGCATTGTAAAGTCAGAAATTGTAGGAGAATTCCTTGCAGAACAAGGGCACAATGAGCCTTTGAAAGCGTTGGACAACCCGGCCTGGGATTAGGCTAGTTCTCATCCTTGCAGCTGCTGGGGATGATAAGTAAAGATACATTACCTACATCGAGAGGTAGTTCTCATCCTTGGAGGAATGCTAAAGATACATTAGTTACAATGAGAGGTGTGTTTTTCCCATGCAAAGCGGGGACCCAGTAACCAATCATTAGTATTTTGTAGTGCATGCTTGTCGCGTATCCCAGGCCACGCTGTCCAACGCTTTCAAAGGCTCATTGTGCCCTTGTTCTGCAAGGAATTCTCCTACAAGAAATATACTTCTCATTGGAGTCCAGCATCATTTATGGATGTATCTACTCCATTCCTATGAAATGACCTGACAGAATTCCATGCTTTTCCCATATAGTTAACTAGAAATTGTCACATAACACATATCTGAAGTTTGCTTGGCAAATCGGAGATGTGGAAAGCATTCTTGCATTATCACAGTTTTTACTTTCTGTCACAGAAACCACGGCACTCAAACTTTTCTAAAGATAGATAAGTTGACTACTAATAGGAATATCTGTAATAAACCTATTTCATTTTGTGTTTAAACTAACAGATACATAACGTTACATGAATAAAAACAAGTGAGGCACATGAGCACACATAGTATCTCAATTATGAGACTATTAAAAAAATTAGTATTTACCATTTTTAACACTTCACACTTTGAATACAAGCTTTTTTTTCAGTATGAACTTTTATGAAGTATTCTTGAAGAAACAAGACTGCATCTTCCCATAGAACATCAGTATTATAGATATTACACTATTTCAACACCAAAAATGTTGAATTCTTTAAATCTGCATAAGATCAAAATTATATTCTCCAATATCAAAATGACATCCTCTAATCTTATTTTTAATGCTTCAGAATACACACTGAACTACTTAGCGGATAATCAGGTCAGAGGACAACAGAGTCCAGGGAGTTTTATTTAACTTTTGTGAACTTTTTTAGTGAGGTCATTTGCAACAGGACAAGGGGTAACTGTTTTAAATTAAAAGAGGGTAGATTTAGACCAGATGTAAGGGAGAAGTTCTTCACAATGAGGGTGATGAAACTCTAGGACAAGTTGTCCAGAGAGGTGACAGAAACCCCATCCCTGGAAACATTCAAGGTCAGGCTTGATGGGGCTCTGAGCAACTTGATCTAGTTGAAGATGCCCCTTCTCACTGCAGGTGGCTGGACTAGATGCAGGTTAGACATGCAGGTCAGTGGAGCACCAAAGCACATTGCACCATTCTGTCAGTATCTGCAGTTCATCAGAATAAGGAAGAACGCCACATATTTCATGGAGTAAACTCACAGCTAACGGCCTAGCTTTCCTTCTAAGGACTGAGGTTTTGATATGTCGTGGTTGAAAATGCTAGATCAAACTTCCAGAGAAACTACCAAATTGTGAGAAAGAGCTATGAGGAATTATGTAGAGTGGAACCATGCAACATAAGAAAGGTAAAACTGCAGACAGAACTAATATTGTTGAGACGTCAATCGGGGTGGGCGGGGAAACAAAGCCACAAGTATGTGATATTATAAAAACATAAAAGGTAAAAAAAACAGATTCAGAATTTTAAAAGTGATCCTCAGTTTAAACAACATTGAGGATCAACCCATTTCAAAGAGCAATGGAAGCCAATACCTGTTATACTTGACTGAACTGCCTGGCCAGCAAGGACTCATTGGGTATCGTGCAAGAGGCGGAGACTATGTTCACATTTAGCAGATTTGTCCTAGCTATATGTTGTGTTTATTAGACAATAAATAATTTTGTACTTTCATTTAGCATGTATCCTGCTTACAGAGCCTTTGTGCACTATAAAAACTCCTTGAACAAAGTCGTCCAAAGAGGAAAAATTATAACTACAGGTTTAGAAGTAAAGAACATGGGGAAAGAAAAGCTTGGATGAAGCAGACATTTGCACATGGTAGAGCAATTCACCCATCATAGGAAGTCTGATTTTGCTCTTCAACACATGTAACCTCCAACAGGAGACATGAGGAATTCCTCTGTAACATATAAAAAATTCACTACCTCTAAAAGACAGCTAGACTACGTACTGGTTAATGTCTCATACATTCATATATTTTTAGTTCTTAATGTTGGCATTTTTGTTACACCAGTATTTTTTTTTCTTCAACAAGACAGTATGAAACACCAGATTTTCTTCTCCCCACCCATTTCTCTAGAGGCTATTTTCCACACAAGCATCTATTTGATACCACATGAATGTATAGGACGTCCAAATCACTGTGCCATCTAGAAGCCATGCTGAAAAATCCTTCTATCACCGATCATTACTTAACAAAGATCATTACTTAATAGATATCTGCAATGTTAAGAGAGTACAAAAACATATTCTGGGAGACAAGCTAATTTCCTACATCCTTCAAAGCTGACATCATCAAATACAAAACCTCACACGTCTTACAACTTATTCAGTACAATGTGAATTATCACAATTAAGTGAATTCTCATCAAGCAAAGTAAAGATACAACATTTTTCATTTTTATCAGTTGTGTTTAGGTTAGGATTTAAAGGCTGGAGATAAAATCCTGGTCCTGTTGAATTCAATAAGAAAACTCCTGTTGACTTCCAGGGGGTCACAGTTTCAGACTGATGCATTAGGCTTCCCGTACCACAACTACAGTTCAGGATGCTGTGTTTCTATAGCAACAAGGGAATGATTCCTAAAGATTACAAAGGTCTTCTGGGCTAATGCAGCAGTACTAGCCTTAGAACTTGGATCACAGAATAACACAGAACTCTCAATGAAAATAATCAGTGTATCTGCATTAGCAAACAGGTACCACAGCAAAACCCCTAATGTCCACGCTTTTGGGGGAGAGGGGTGCAATGGGTTGGTTTTCTGTTTAGTTTTTTTACTTCGAATTTGCTTAAGCATTATGTTTTTTGAGGAAGAAAAAAAATATTTCCAAAAGAACATTATATTAATCTTTACTAGCTTTATTACACCCAAAATCAACTAGTCCATAATATCAGTAAAGAGCTCACTGAAAAACAGACAACCAGGAAAATTACCCCTATTATTCCATTATTATTATATGCTTTCAATGAGTGCAACAATTTATCAAGTTTCTGTCTTTGTAAGTTACAGCATTACTATTAGAACCCTGTTTCTTCTACGGACCAAATCGCTTTCCTCACAACACAAGAAATACCACCAACTAATTTGCACCAAGAGGTCCCACACTCTTGTCTCTCACTTTTTCTTTCAAGGTCCACCGAGACTGAAGAAAAGTCCATGGATCTAGAAGGAAAGAGCTGGATGGCAGACACAGAGAAACCTCCTAACACCAAGTGAATGCATCTATTCATACTCAACGGCAATTCCTATAGATTGCATATATAAACAGGGGCTTTCGCTTGTGTTTTGTCCCTTTTTGTGGATACCCTACATTCTAGTTAGCTGTGCTGGCAGCACTGCGTTGCAGAATTAAGACTTTCATCCTTGAGCTCTTTTCTAAACAAGTACATAATTGTTGCTTGCTAATAATGAAAAGAGACCCTGATCAGCTGAGTACAGCTCATGTTGGGAGTTTGCTCGTGAGAATGGACAGATAAGACGCTTCTTGTACACAAGATGTACACAGGAGTGAATGGGAGAGTATGATCAAAACAGACCTGGGAAAGTCTGTTCTCCCTGTGTGATAAGAGAGTGACTGAAGGAGTACATGAGCTAGTAACATCCCTGGCTGCATAGTCTGGTCTCTTGTTTGTAACCCACAAACAGTGCTTTGTGCTAATAAGTATAAATATGTATGCCTGCCTGCAATAAAGCAAATTCCACTTTCCACCATCTCGGAGTTAGTGTGTGCTTCTCTACACCTTTTCATGGCAAAAATTACTTCTTTGTCAAGTTCCCAAGGACAGATGCAGACAAAAGAGCCAAGGCAAGAAAATTCCGAGAAACCTCACGGCATTGACAAGTAAATTCAAACTGCAGGAATACAAAACGCTAAAAAATCATGGGCTTTCAATCCAGATACTGCAATATCCACATAGTTTGAAGCAATTTCTCTCTTTTAGGTATCTTATACATCGATGCAGAAGGCAATCACAGTTACTTGCTTATCCTAAATTATTAGTTCTGTTCAGAACAAAACTAAAGGCATACAGCGGTCTGGGTTGACACCTATTTTAACAATCATGATAAATATCTGCTGGGTTTAACAGAAATAAATTACCACAGCAAATGACAATTTCTGACAAAATACATCATAAAAATGATACAGCAAAGCTGAGGCAAAAAATAGCTACACAATTCATATGATGGTATCAACAACTATCACTATTAGAAGTTTTCAAGGATTACTGTTTCCAGAAACTTCACAAAACAGAGACTCTTGTACATTAGTTTACTATAATCAAAGCTGTGTGTATATTCAGTATGCAAAGCAAACTGTCACTCAAGAGCTGATTTTTTTCCCTCTCTAATGCAACGTTTTTTAAGACATGTTTGTAGCGCTATAAAGTAGAGAAAATAAAATCAGTCAGGGAAAGAACAGTGAAGTTACTGAAAAAGGTATTTTAATTATTTTGAAACTGTATGAACATGTATTGTCATTTAAATTACCACGATGCTTCCCTTGCTAGATTTTTTTTTTTGACTTAAAATGAGCAAATATAGTTCAGAAATACTGTCATTATGTGTCAGAATGGTTACTCATACTTTCCTACAATGTTGTGATTCCAAGGCAGACAAATGAGACAGCAATGTCTCTAGTAAGATCATCTTTTGTTATTTTGAATAACATTGATAACCTCTGTATGCTCACTGTTTGTCACGAATGTGAAATGTACGTACTAATATTGTCTCGGTCCTGTGATGCCTCTTCCCACACAGAAGCAGCACTTGTAAGAAAAAAGGCTGCTGGCAGGGAACATTTACATATATTTCCCATTTACGCAGAACTCAGATAAAACTGTCTTCACATCATTTATATTCAGTAAGTAATTTACCAGCCCACTCATTTTGAAACTATGTTTAAAAATCTCTCTACAGTTTTTTGCAAGAGCCTATTTACACATTCACTTTCATACAAACATTGGTCAATAAACATTTTGCACACAAGACTGAATAATCCAGTTCTTATTTTTGAACTTGGCTATTTCTGTACTTACTAAATGAATTGAAATTATTTTCTTGAATTTTTTACCCTTTCTTAAGGAAGATTTAACAATAGAAGCCTACAATCTGAACAGCATTGCTGCAAAATTCTTGTCTGTGTTACCAAATTTATTTTCAGTAGAAAAGTTTGTTGTGAAAAGAACATCGGCAGTATCAGTGATGTAAAAATCACCACCGCACTCAAGGGAAAAAGCCTAGCTCTCAATGAACAAAAGCTACAGTTACTTGTAATCAAATAAATCACAGCAAAGTATCATCACAAGGAGCTTGATAACCACATTCAAGGAGTTTGGTTGACCATCCTCCTGTATTGTAGACCTTGTGGTCATGAATTTAATGTAAACTTCAAAGCACACCTGAACACTTCTCAAACACATTCAGACTTGAGATATCACCACCATAAATTTAAATCAGACTTAAACAGCTGAATACAATATACAAACAGATCAGTACATCTGATGATAAAGAAAGAGACCCTCATAAACATTTTTATGATCTTGACTTCTATTTTACAAGGTTCTTTCCAGAAAAACTTCATTATGGTCACAGACATTAGTTTTTAAGCTTTTTCTATGTGCAAGACTTTTCAGGAGGGCTTAGGGTCATTTGCAGTGGTGTTCAGTTGTACTAAAAAAAAAAAAAAACAAAGCAAAAAACACAACCCCAAAACAAATCCTACATCTTACTCAGCAAAACCTACATCAGCAGGTACAAATATATTTCTTCGATTCTGTTACTATCAAGATGTGCTGTCCATATGGTATTGGAACTACATATATATACACACCAATCATAAAGAAAGCTTAAATTCAATACAGAGTGAATTGCCAGATGGACAATCATATGGCAATACTTGATTTAGAATTCATGATTAATGTATACATGTTTCATATCATGTATAAAAATTTATTGAAGTCTGGCAACATGTCCTGTTCTAAGGAAGTACGGGATGGGGGGGGGGAAGGTAGAAGACTATTTATTTCATGTCCAAATTGATACCATTTCTATAATCATCACTTCCTTCATTAAAATAATAGGTTTCACATAACACCCTAGCAAACTTGTATATTATGAAGTTAGAAAAGGCACACTTAGACTTTCTAATTCGGATTGTTCTGTGAAATATTATCTTTTCTACTTTGAGGAATCTGTCAAAAAAAAAAAATCTGTTTCCAAGTAACTATTCAAAGAGTAACTCCACAGCCTTCTTCCTCTTTCCATTGCAGACAATACATATCATGTTCCTGTTGTCCCTCACGATAAGGTACATTTTCAGCTATTCTTGTGGTTCTTTTCTGAATACTCTCTAGCTCCCAATATTCTTCATGAATTATAGGCATTCAAATGGCACAGTATTGTAGAAGCAGTTCCAACAGAATAGCTAGAGATATTGCAACTGCTCTATACCTATTTCAGGATTACATTGGTCATATCTACATATACGCTCCACAGAGGCTGCAAGATTGCTCAAAGCACCTTGGGACGTTACATTCCAAACACCTGCAGGATCCAGCCTACCTCCTGCTCCATACCATTAACATTAATCCCATGCTGTGTACTGACTGTAAAGCATGGAAGAATGGAAAGCACAACATTTGCATGTCTCCTAAACCACACTTTTTCATCTAGGGTTGGAGGTTGAGTACTGCATTCTCCCATTGCCTAGCAATCTTTAAGGTAATAACCAACTCCACACTGTCTGTATCACTTTAAGCACTGTTCAGTAGGTAACAAGGTGACTATGCCAGTCCCATGATTCCTCACATTCTTCAACAGGGGACAAAAAAGATTATTTTTTTTTTTTAAAAAAAAAAGTACAACTGTTTTCTCTCAAGGAAGAGCTCTAAAACATCCAGATACTCCATTACTACAACATGATTGCATTAGTGTAACAACTCTTAAAATTATTACTATAGATTTTTACTGGCACTAACAAAGCTCTAATTCAGTCCAATTATGTATCTGACATTACCATTTCAGATCTAATGCCACAGTACAAGTTTGTTTAAATAGTTTTTCAACACTTTTAAATGTGTTGTTTTGTCACTCTGCCTTAGCATGCTGCTTTATCTTCAAAGTCTGATACATTTGTATCAAAATATATATTAATATATATCAAGTTATACACACAGATGCACATATGTTGCAAATTCACCTGAGTTCCCTGGTCTTGATTTCTTAGTGCATAGCTCATGATAATTCTGGCAGTTATCAGTGGAATACACATCACCTCTATTCACACACCTTGCTTAAGTTATAAGACACCAATTTATAACAAACAAAGTAAAAGTTGACTCTTATCCATCACATCCCATGTTTATTTGAAAAAAATCATGAGACTACAGGGGGAAACAAATCAAAACAAACACAGTATGCTTGATATTAACGGATGCAGCTTGTACAAACTTTCTTTTTCTGTTCCCTTGCCAGAAACTACCAAAAAAATTCCTCAGTTGTCGTTTCCCCCCCTCCATAAAGAAAAATGAAGCATATATTATAGTTGTTCAACTAGCAAACTTATTTGCTGCACTACTTATCTTTGAATGTTTTACTGTATTGGTGCATTTCCATGTTTTAATTGTATCAGCTTTAATTTTAGCACTTCAACAGGAAAACTGTATGACAATATAACCTCTAGAAGTATCCTAAAATCAGCATCTTGTGCTTGAGTCTCATAGATCTGAATTTGAAAGAAACTTCTATTGCATACACTATTCCTTTCTCACCTTATTTATATTGATGACACTTCCACTATCATCACATCTTTTCTCACACCAGCTGAGAGGAGAAGAAAAGAGAATAATCCATTCTTCAGAGGGCAAAATTTAGATAAAATTGTTTTCTAATATCACATACAGCAGTGTATTTCAAGCTTAGTAGCATACTCCCTGATGATGTTATATGTATCACAGAACTATTTTGAGCCAAAATTGTAAAATTCAAGGAGAGGTATGAGGAAGTATCTGCCTCTCCAGATTGTACTGAGCAATTCCAAGCTTCTCATTACACTTGTGAGGAGTAATAAGCCACTTTTACAAAGAACACATCCAAAGCATTCATGTTCAGAGATCTGAGTATTCCTTATTTGCGTAAGTGAATCCGGGTCCTTTCAGAGTCTCTTTATGGCACACAACCTTGCAGCCATCCATTTTAATAAATGTTCTTTGCTCTGTATCACTGCTTTACAGTGAACATCATTATTTTTCTTCCACACCCTCTCATTCTCTGGCTTCCATTTCACAGTACTTAACTCCATTCATCTGGGTGTTCTTCTGTGTGGCTGATGCTGCTCCAACCACCTGACAGCTCAACTTCTCAAACCTCCAGTTTTAGTTTACACATCTCCCCACCTCCAAAAGTGTCACACTTGTTTTGCTTAAACAGTAAAAACGATGGAGTTCCTTAACATTGATATGCTATGTTACAGGTAATATAATTCCACCTATCCCAGATACCTGTTTTAATTAACCTTTGAACTGGACACATACTAGTTGAAATGAAGAATAATTCTACTAAACAAGAAAGCCACATAACAGACACAACCAAGCCTCTTTATACACTATCTACTGTCTGATGCTGAGGAGTAATAAGGCTCGAAATAGGCCAACTCTCTTGGTAATTCTAGTGCTAGCGTTATTTGCCCTTTTTTCTACAGATAAAACATTCTCTTACTAAAATAATTTCAAAAACATCACAATATCATGCCTATGGTTACAGATTCTATGGTATGGTACACCCTTGGACAGAAAATTGTCCCATGCAATGGTTCTCAGGATTACAAATAATCTCTATATAGTATTTAAATTAAAAATGAAGCAGTACTAGCTTTAACTGGTTATACTGATGTGATTACATTAACTCACCTGTGACAAGCACTGTGATGTTTTTAGATGATGTTGTTAATCAGATATGAGAAGAACACTACATTACTACTTTACAGCTCGTGTTTTTAAGAGAATGATGTGTCTGTGTATCAGCATCTAACAAAAGTAAACTTCTGTGTTCTGGCACTGGTTAACAGCTATGGCTTTTCTATGAAAAAAAGAACTCCTTTAGATCATTCAGTCAATTGCCAACTTACTGTACCATAGTCTTCCAAGTTCAGATGGACAGAAGAGCACCTATCAGCACCTCTTTTCTCACACCCGAAGGGTGGGAAAGAAGAGGAAAAAACCCAAGAGAGACAGAAAGGCTTTCAGCCTGGTATTATCTTTTCTGTCAGTGTATCTTCAGAACTGATGAATGGTGTCTGATAACATCAGAAAATGGCATGATGTAGCTGATAAAGTGATGCAGAGGTCTGCTCATAAAAAAATACATAGCAACAAGTATATAGCAAGATGGTAGTTGAGCAAAAACCAGTGCTCAAACTACTCATGGAGGATCATCTGCTGGACTGTACTAGATTATTCTGCTGATAACCTTTTACATTAAAAAAGTCAAGATTTTTTTTTTTCTTCTCCTTCTTTTCTTTTGCTTGACACTGTTCCCTTCATAGTTAGGAAACAATTTAGCACCTTCTATAGACTAGAAGTGTGCAATTTTACTGCCTGAAGAAGTTCCAATTTAAATTAATTCAGTTTATTTTACTCATTACCCTTTCTTTATCATAGATATATTAGACTCACAGAGACAGACAGGGATACTGTTGCACTAAAAAAATAAAACAAAACAACCATCAAACAATAAAAATCCAAACAGTATAAAAAAGCCTTCCTATTTTCATTGGTATCTATAAACGAAGTTATTTTTAAAACAAAGTATTATCTGTGCTATTGTTTGAGGTGAAAAATCAAACACATTAAAATGTGAAGTTTTCTTGGCTGCTATATATATATATATGAATATATATACATATAAATAAAAGAGATAAAATAAAAATGAAAATTTAATATAAACCAGAGATATCTATGATGAAATATCTGTGCCAGAATACAAAAGAGAAATGAATAACCAAAATAAGACTGCGAAAAAAAATGTTTCATTAACTACTGTAATTTTGTCTCACATTACTTAGCCTAGCATAATAGAAGTTCTCTTCTATGTATGCTGGCACTATATTCCACATTATGTCTTTTAAAAAAAAAAAAAACAACTTTATTACACAAAATAACTTGGTGGCCAAAAACCTAGATTGTTCTTCTGTCCTTCTGTTCTTCTGTTCTTCTTCTGAAAGTTGGTAAGGCTCCTATTTTAATTTGATGTTTTTTACTATTAATGTATGTAAGCATGCTCAGTACAGCCTCTTCCTTCCTTAATTATTCTAATGTCAGTTCCATAAAACGATACCTTCAGGATAATACACAATCTCTCTCTTGTCTATTCAAAGCCCCATAAAACGATCTCTCACGAGGGCTTATTTCAGGTTTGCAGGCCTGAAGCACTGTGAAAGAGCAAAGTAGTACATAAAACCAGGGAGGAGTTATTTGAAGAGAGAACAGTAAAAAAACCTACAACAAAAATGTCAAGAGGTCAAATCCTAAGGGAAAAAAAACATGCTATAAAAGGTAAAAGAGAAATGATAAATATTTTACGATGTTAACACCAAGAGAATTGTGTGGTTCAGCTTTTAGTGTTTCGTTTAAACTTCTGGTTCCTTCATTCTCATCATGCAGAATCTGGAAAATTCCCTAAATATTTTTTTTTTTTAAAAATCAAATTGGTCAGAAAAACTGAAAAATAAGATACTTTAGGCTTCAGCTTTTGCTCTGCTCAGTTGCTGCAAGAGGGACTGCATCTTCATAGAACTAGGGCCCTTGTTGGTGACCCAGCTGGGCACCCCTGGTATTCTGCATATCAAATCACAGCCTTTATCCTAATTAAGCTGCCTAATTTCATCTCCAAAGTCATGACCCTGCAAAACAACAAATTCACCACTCAGCCTGGGAGTTGAACATGTTTCCAAATATTTTGCTTTAAACCCCAATTCCAGCTTTAAAGTCCCAAAACTGCAATGTAGTAAGAGTGACAAAAACACTGTGGTTACATGGGACAATGAAAAAAAGTAATTACTGAGAGATTACATAAATGGAAACATATTTCCTGCACCACTATGGGGCATAAAAAACATTTCATAATTTGCTTCAGAAAGAACATGGTTGCACAAAGCATGATTTTTTTTGCTTTTGAAAAGCCTGAAAGTACACAGTGCTACATTTTCCAGTGGTATTTTTCCCTCTGTAGTTCATAGTGTAGCAAAATTTTATTTTTATTGCAGTCTTTATAGGTTCAAATATAAATAAACAACTGTTATCGTTATCCAAATACTTTTGGTAAGAAAACAAACTGTGGTATATACTGGGATTAGCATCCCGGATGCCGATCTAATAGAGCGCTGCTTTTTAGACAGTAGCCACACTAAAAACTTAACAGGAAAGTGACCACAGGCAAAATTTACACCTCTATGGCCAAGAAGAGGTTTCCCACATCAGAAAAATGAGTTGCCTTACTTGTATGCTAGCTTAAAGGACTGCACTAGCTCTCCACACACATTTCTAAAGCTTCCTTTTCACCATAATGCTGACCAAAAGTTCTTGGGCAACAGTGTCATGTCAAAATTAAACAGATATTCTCCTTGTTCCTTCATTATGAGAGGGTAAACGAAACTAACTGAAAAACGTTTCCAGAAATAGAATCCTGTCATAGTCTCTTACTAAACTAGCTTCAATCTAAGTAAGTGCCCAATTTTCAATGTCTTTTCATCCAGAAGTTTTTCTAAGTCTTTAATCATATTTTTAACAGTTCTGCCACGTTTCTGTGTTTCACACACAAGCATTCTGAAGTTGCATTATTCTTGAAGTTCCGTATTCTGTTCCATTATCTACTGTTTAAAAGCATTTTAAAAAGTAACACTGACAGACAAGATAAAACCCCAGACAACACACAACAAATCAACAAATTTGAAATTAAGCACTAATTGACTACAAATGTTTGCATCAGCTATTTCACAATTGGTAACGTATTCTAACAAAGTAGACTGAAAAACTGATACTGACAGCTAATCTTAAAAGCACTAAAAAAAAAACCAGCAAGCTTTACTTCAGAGTGGTATTTCTAAGAAACGGTATCAAACTGTTCCTGAATACTTTTCGCATAATTTTTCTGATAAAGGAATATTCAAAGATTTTTACTCTCATTTCAATCTTCACATAATAGTCCACAATTAATTTTATTGCTATGGAATATAATCTCAATTTAATAATCAAGGACAAAGAAATCATTCATAAGCACCATCTTGATCATTATTAATTTTTTTAACAAAAAGGCAATCTTTTAAAGTAGTACGTTCTCTAGAATATCATGAGAGAAAATACCATTTTAAAACAACAACAAAACAAAAGCTCAAAAAATAATTTTTTGGGACTGCACATTAACATACCCCCCAAGGTTAGTCAAAAACTGTAAAATCTAACAATGCTTTCCTACATCAGACATCGCATTTCCTAATTCTTTCCTGTGTTCTAGGAGCAGAAACATCCTAACTTTCTGTTTTTCAGGCCATACAACTGAGTGTGCCTTCAACCACTGTCGCATTGGAAGGGACCTTGAAAGACCATCTAGTCCAATCCCTTGCCAAAGCAGGATCACTTAGAGTAGGTCACACAGGAACGCATCCAGGCGGGTTTTGAATGTCTCCAAAGAAGGAGATTCCACAACCTCCCGGGGCAGCCTGTTCCAGTGCTCTGTCACCCTCACAGTGAAAAGGTTTTTTCTCATATTTTTATGGAACCTCCTACGTTCCAGCTTCCACCCATTGCCCGTTGTCCTGTCAATGGATGCCGCTGAAAAGAGCCTGGTTCGGTCCTCCTGACACTCCCCCTTGACATATTTATAAACATTAATGAGGTCACCCCTCAGCCTCCTCTCCTCCAAGCTAAAGAGACCCAACTCCTTCAGCCTTTCCTCATAAGAGAGATGTTCCACTCAATTCATCATCTTTGTGGCTCTGCACTGGAACTCTCCCAAGCAGCTCCCTGTCCCTCTTGAGCTGAGGGGCCCAGAACTAGACACAACATTCCAGATGTGGCCTCACCAAGGCAGAGTAGAGGGGGAGGAGAACCTTTCTCGACCTACTAGCTACTCCCCTTCTAATATACCTCAGGATGCCATTGGCCTTCTTGGCACGTTGCTGGCTCATGGTCAACCTGCTGTCCACCAGGACCCCCAGGTTCCTTTTCCCTGCGCTGCTCTCCAACAGGTCAGTCCCCAACCTATTCTAGTACATGGGGTTATTCTTGCCCAGGTGCAAGACTCTACACTTGCCCTTGTTGTATTTCATTAAATTTCTCCCCGCCCAACTCTCCAGCCTGTCTAGGTCTCACTGAATGGCAGCACAGCCTTCTGGTGTGTCAGCCACTCCTCCCAGTTTCATATCATCACCAAATTTGCTGACAGTGCACTCGTGTTCCCTCATCCAGGTTGTTAATAAATATACTGAATAGTATTGGTTCCAGTACTGACCCCTGAGGGACTCCACTAGATACACACCTCCCAGTAGACTCTGTCCCATTGACCACAACTCTCTGACTTCTATCCTTCAACCAGTTCACAATCCACCTCATTACCCAATCATCCAGACAACATTTCCTCAGTCTAGCTACAATGATGCTGTGGGAGACGATGTCAAATTCTTTACTGAAATCCAGATAAACCACATCCACTGCATTGCCGTCATCCATCCACCTGATTATGTCTTCACAAAAGGCTATTAGATTGGTCAAACATGACGTCCCCTTGGAAAAACCATACTGACTGCTCCTAATGGCCCTCTTATCCTTGATATGTCCAGAGACAGCACGGAGGATAAGTTGCTCCACCACCTTTTCAGGGATGGAGGTGAGTCTGTAGTTACTCGGGCCCTTTTGGAAGACTGGAGTGACATTTGCTTTCCTCCAGTCCTCAGGTACCTCTCCTATAGAGGTACTGACTTCCTCTGAGGCCTCAGGGGACTGAAGCTCCTGAGGACAGCCTCCAGCAAGTATAGACCAGTCACCAGGGCACCCACCTCATTGACCAGAGGGCCTACATTGCCTCTAGTGTTAGTTTTATCTGCAGTGTATTTGAAGAAGCCCTTTCTGTTGTCCTTGACCTCCCTTGCAAGGTTTAATTCCAAGGAGGCCTTAGCTTTCCTAGTTGCCTCCCTACATCCTCTGACCACAGCCTTACATTCCATCCAAGTGGCCAGCCCCTCCTTCCATGATCTATAGACTCTCTTCTTCCACCTGAGTTTGCCCAGTAGTTCCCTGGTAACCATGCGGGTCTCCTGGCTCTCTTGATTTCATACCTGTTGGGATACACTGATCCTTGGGCTTGGAAGAAGTGGTCCTTGAATATTAATCAACTATCTTGGGCCTCTTTACATTCTAGGACCCTGTTCCATGGGATTTCCTCTAGCAATTGCTTGAAAAGGCCAAAGTTGGCCCTGCTGAAGTCCAGGGTTGTGATCCTGCTTGGTATTCGGTTCCTACTGCACAAGATCCTGAACTGTCAGCAAGACAGGACGAAGCACAGCACAATGGCATACATTTTCCTGCAGAAAAGTCCCAATCCTAATAAAACTGCAGAAGTGGAACATAGGACACTCGTGACCACTGAAAAACTCATCACGCGAATTGATTGTCCAGTGCACTCTCTCACTCATACAAGCCACTGAGAATCTGAATGAGATTACTGGAGAAGGTAAAACATGAGTAGGGCTGGGATTTACTAAATTACCTAAAGTCCATCTGCATTAGTGTGGAGCAGGACTCCAAATTTTCCTTAGAAATAGGTGTATCATGAATCTTCAATGGGAAAAGTATAGTGGGAAACACCTGTTTTGCTAATGAACAAGTTCTGTTTGACTCTCCTTTATTTCAAGTTTGCTTTGAACTCCTACAAAACATAGAGGGCCGGTTTAGCTCAGTTGGTTGAGTGTGGTGCTGAAACACCAAAGGTCGCAGGTTTGATTCCCATTCGGTCCTCATGTGTTGCATGATCTAGTTGAGAGGCATCCCTGCCCATGACAGGGACATTGGATTAAAATTATCTCTAAGGTCCCTTCCAGCCTAGGCCATTCTATGATTCTATAAATTACATAACAAGGAAAAAACCCCAAAACTAAAATGTTTCTACTTTAGATTTTCAGAGATAGCAGGGGGAAAAGATGTTTCTGTTTTTTTTTTCCTTTAGGACAGCAATTTTTGAGTTTAGACACTTGGCTACAAAAAGTATAAATATTGTATGGCTACGTTACAACCTTAATACATAGTAAGGCTCATATGGACAACATTGGTGCTGTAATATACATCCTTGCAATCTACATACATATCTTCCATCAGAGTTAGCAGAAGTTACATATAGCGAGAGAATAAATTCCAGTAGAGGATCCTGCTTACCTCTAGTTGTGCATCAATAACTTCCATCAAAATGAATGGTAGAAATACACAGAATCATCAAGTCATAGAATCATTTAGGTTGGAAAAGACCTTTAAGATCATCAAGTCCAACCATTATCCTAGCACTGCAGGTCCACCACTAAACCATGTCACTAATTATCTCATCTAGATGTCTTTTAAATACCTCCAGGGATGGGGACTCAATCAATTCCCTGGGCAGCCTGTTCCAATGTTTAACAAATGCACAACAAGAAAAGAATAGGCACTCACAACATATGCAAAACATATGATGCATAGTTTTAATCACCCTTTTTTTTTTTCTTCCCAATGCAATAAAACACCTAGCAAAAGAGAAGCTTCATCTTCTTCCTTTGATAAATTGCATAGCATAAAAAAAATCTCCAAAATATTCACAATTTCACCTCTCTTTTAAGTACATAAAAGTCCAAATTATTTTCTCAACAAGTTCAATTAAGCTAAGGCTAAGCCAATTTCCTTTTCAGTACTTCATAGGGTGTAAGTATGATCACAACAGCATAGTTACACAATAATTGGACTAATCAAGGCTATATAATGTTAGTATTGTGAATGAAGTACTGTTGCTCATTAGCCTATTACAAAAGAATTACTGTAAATTCAGCCTACGTGCAGCATCGCTTCCTGTGCAAACACACACAGATAATGCAACAAGCTTGAAACACTGCCAAGCTGGCAGACTGGCAGCACCAATTATGCAAAGAACCAGAAAGCCTTCAGTAGATTCAATAGAGCCTGGAGCATAGCAATGATTAAGTGCTTCTGTGTACAACTGTGAATCACAGTACTGAATCAGACTAAAATTTCCAATAAGGGACCTAACTGCACCAGCTGGCCTTCAGTAGCATTGTAATGTGAAATGATGACATTCTAAATAGTCGTGGTTGCAACTTTCACACTATCTGCCCACAGCAAATCCTTTGTTTCACTTCAACTTTTTGGAAGTCTTTTTCTAAAATAATAATAAAATGCTGCAGCAACTAAAGATACAGAAAAGCTACAAATCTGCACTGTTTCTTCTTTTTCCTTTTTTTCTAATTGAATAAGAGCAAGGCTTTATTTGATCCTAACCAAATAGAGCATTTTCTGTATCAGTTCTAACAGACTTGCTTTCAAAACTGCTCAGACTACCTAATACAACTACATATTTGCAATTACACCTTTTGCTTTCTTCTTTTAAATCAAGCAAGTTTACCTAGTAGGTAGTCTAGTGGTAGCAAGTCTAAATTGAAAATGCTCTTATTGTAAAATGAAATAATAGTAAAATACCTCAAAGTACAATGTTACAGAAATCCAGGATAAATATGTCCATATGATATGAACAGATAATAATACATATATTTATTTTTATATTTTTATATGCATGTATCTTTGCATGCATGTGCATTTTTCTTATAAAATGGGTCTCTGGCATAACTTGAGACTGGTCCCTTTTTATGCCTGAGGACAATCTCAGCCATGCAATACCACAGAGTGGAAACAGAAGACATTTCAGATTGCTCTCCAGGTAGAATCAGTGTTACAGTTCTGCAACACTTGAAATTTATTCTGGGCTTATGTCACATCATCCATAACAGGAAAAGGTTAACCTATCTCATGCTTAAAGGCCCAACACTCATCATTTCAAAGCCAAGATGGAACATTTTCCTTCTCCTACAATACTAAGGCAGAACACACTGAGGGAGGAACTTCTGATAATCCAGCTCATACAAAAAAAGTATTTAGAATGGTTTTCCACATTCTTCAAAAACACTGAAACAGGGCAGGAATTGAAGGCAAGATAATAAACTAGATGACCAATGATTTGAACCAAATCAGCACTTGGAAATGCCATTTAAATCAAAAACTTAAATGAAGCTGCAATAAGATTAAGTGCTAGCACCAAATCTATCCAACTATCCAATCGCCCTACCTTAGTAGATTAGATTAAGTGATAACTGTTTTACCACTATCAGCTTCTGTGAGTCTATAAATAAATTGATGCTCTTTTCATATGTTTTATAAATGAAATTGGATTAAATTGAAGATTGCATCCACAGGCAGAAACAGTAGAAAATTTTTGTTAAACCTTATATTCAGGTCCTAGAGCATATGAGCTGTGGGGCAGGGGACAATTCTCACTAAACCTAGCTTCATTTCATAGAACTCTTAAGAAATAGGAGAGGAAACATTTTGGTCAGACAGCACGCACCACTCTCCTTAATACTTAAAGAGAGAATTCTGTATCATTAGAACCTCTATACTGCTAACCTCCTATGCAGCTTCGTATTTTGGAGTGGCCATCTGCACACTTCTCTGAAACCTGCCTATTTCTTTGTTTTCACTTAGTCAAATGCTTACTGGTTAGGACTCTCTTTTCCATGACCAGTGAATTCTTGTCATTTTCCAGGTAAATCAGGATCTGTAACCAAAATGCCTTTACCATGATTAAGTCACCTTAACCTTTATTGTAACAAAACAGGTTTGCTGGGTTTTTTTAGAATTGCTGCTATCATCAGAATCTACTGCTTAATTGATACTTATTGGGAATCATTTACTCACAAAGAAGATTCAAAAAGCTGCACACCTCTATGACAAGGCAATTCTATTCCTGTTAGGAACACCTTCCCTTTGTTACTAAAATACCACAAGTAAAGGCTGCTACCATAACAAATTAAAAGAAAAACAACAAAAAAAAGTATAAATGACTGTACAGCATAATCTGCAAAGAGAAAGAATATAAATCAAGATGTGCTACAACAAAAGGAATGATGCCTCATTTTTAAATAGTTTTCTGGAGATTTCCTATACCTAATACACGGGGAAAAAAAAAACCAACCCAAAAAACTAGATCTGAAATACCTGAATTGCGTTAGAATTGCTTCCTACTCTGAAACATAAAAATAAATGATTGGAGAGGGTGAGAAATCCAGTAATAGAAAGTTTGAGATCCTTACACAAGTAATGTCAGTCTCTAAACACTTCAATTCCATCTTACAGGTATAGTACGGCAGAGACAAGTACAATCTATTTCTCCCATAGCAGAGACCTGTTGTGCTGATCTGCACATTTTACATAAACAGACACATAAAAAGCACAGCAGGACCTTCACAATGAGGGTGGAGGCATACTGTCTGGTGCAGGAATTAATAAAACAGACAGATCTACATTTACCTAGAAAAGCTGCACATACATTTAATGCACTGAATAATTTAATACATGCAAGATTGATTTAATGTATCCAATCAATTTTACGCAGTACGCTTCTTTTACTTAAGGAAGAAGAAACATAAACTGTTTTATCAGATTCCACTAGGATCAGTCAGTAAGTACAAGGTTAGTCGCTAGGTTCTACTACATCAAAGACATAAAACCGTCCCGCAATTTACTCAGTTTCAGAGCTTATACACAAAACACATTTCTAAATGTTACTCAATCATCACTTCACCAGTTTCTTGCAGTAAGCAGTCAAACCTTGGAACAGACTGTGTAATGACTGGGTCTCAACTGAACTTATCGCATTTGCAAACTGTCTCCTGTAGCCAGCTTGACATAAAAGCAAAGACAAACGTTCTAAGCAGATAGAGGCTTCTCCCCTCTCTGTCCCCCTTCTTCCATCTCTAAGCATTAGGCTTACATATTTTTGTTTTGACAAACATGTAGGACCATAAAAAGAATTCCAGTAGAAGTAATCGAACTGGAACCACATTGTCCCATGTTTACTGTTATGCTTACATGAGAATTCTATGCTGGGTTGACACCGTGCCCCATTTTTGCAAGTTTTCCAGAGTCTTGCTCTTTACCGGCAGCTAACCTACTTCCTTAGAACTTCACATATACACTGCTTACTTTAGTACAGTAGCCTATGATTCACAGAATGTTTTTCTTAGAGTAAATTAACACAACGTGTCATTTTGTGTTATAATAATCTGTTTGAAATCTAAGTTAACAAACTATATGCAGGTCCTCATAAACAGGATCAGCTCGTTACTGGACTAACTTCAACTTTTCTCAGCCTAGTTTGCTACCAGCTTTCCGTGGCTTTAATGAGTTCCTACATGTTGTGGTATCATCACAAGTTCTTTTGCTCAAAGTGGTAACCACAAGTATTTGAAGATTTAAGGATTTATCTTTACCTCCCGCTGTTCCTCATATACAAGGAACACACAGTCCATTGCAGGTATACTGAAACACTCATTACCACCTATAGCCATCCTCTTTGGACTCATTCCTTCATTCCTTCTTATTTTCTGTCCAATACTCTTTCAGCTTCACATTCACCTAACTTTTTCCTCTTCCCAAAGCTCACAGGGGTGAACTCACAGTTCCCGGAGATTCTCAGAAATGCAGATTCAAATACTTAACTCCTGAAAGTGACTGAAAACTAAAACAAGCAGACAAATTTCTACTAGTATTATGAATATTCTGCTTGTTGTCTTAACGGTCACTTCACTGTATCCCAGTACTGGCAATATTGTATTCAGACATTCTACAAGTTGTAGTTGTAACTGAGGTACACTCCAAAGCATTTCATTACTGCATGCACAGACACTTCATAGGGCTTTTTTCCCCCCATAAAGTCTATCAGTTAACCAATAAAGATAAACTGGAAAGCACAAAGAGATGGTAAAACACCATTTAGGCAAAAGGAAAAGCTAATATTCATCTCCAGCATTTCAAACTTGATTCTTCTACTTTACACCAGACTTTGAATTATTTATCTTGCGTTCCAGTGCACACAGCTACCGCCTTCCCACGGTGATCCACATGAAAGTATTTGGATAAATGCACATTTATATAAATCCTGCATACTTTCCTCTCTTAAAGTACTTCCTCTTTCTTTCATAGGACACAGCTAAGAGCACAGCACAGCTTCCAACAGGTATAGCCAACAGAGATGCAAATCTAGTTACCTGCTACCAAAAAAAAAAAGTCTGGCATCTCTAACCATGCCCCGATACTGTCTAAAGCTCTAGTATTTCAAACTACTCTTAAGATCAATGATCTACAATGATTATTTACTTATTTCATCATTTTGTCAAACACTGTTCGGTCTTTTCAGGCCAGTTCAAAAGGAAGCTCTTGCATGACAATGCTGTGGCACTGCAGAAGTGTCCTAGAAGAGGACTTGCCATCTGGGCAATCCCCCAGAAGAGGAAAGGAGCCTTGCATGCAGTACCTCAAGACTGAGGGGAAACAATGATCTCCGCTCTATGGGAAAAAAAAAAAAGCAAAACCACGAGAAGGACAGTTAGATGCAGTAGTTGGTTTTGAAACCATACAAATGCAAGCACATTGCAGTAAGAGGACAGTGCTAAGAGCCCCAAATTAATGGAGAGTCATCACATCAGTAGAGTGTACTGTCACACTAATTAACCCTGCTGGATCATATCATATCATGTCACTAACAGCCTTGCAGATGACTGGGGTATCCACTGATCACATGCTTCATTGTGTGGTACTGAGGTACCCTCAGTAATCCATACAGGGCTACAGTAGTTTAGAAATTGTACTGTACAGGTAAGAACACCTGGGACAAAATAGAATAACTGAATGTCCATGCCTGAGTGGTTTTTTTCTGCAAGTCTAACAAAACAACAAAAATTACCAGTGTGATTTCTCCACGTGATACAGTTATTAGCTGTCACTGATTAGCAATTTCTCTGTCTATGCTATGTCACTCAACGAGTGACAGGATTCATATAAAGAAATTTATGAACAAGATAACAGGGTTGCTTGGAAATACTGCTTCTAATAACAGAGACTATAACTGTAAATCCGAGAATTTTAACTTAATGACGCTATAAAATAATCTACTCAGCTAGAACTCTATTTCATGTTTCTTTCCCTGTGGTAGCCCAAAAATGCCCCAAAATCCCTCATTTATCTTCAAGGTATGCAGAGTCTCCTCTTCCCTGACTGCCTGTTGAGAATACTCTACCACTGTATCAGTTCACATGCTTAAAACTACTTTTCCTGTAGAAGAGCCTTTGGAATCATCTCTGTAATGTCTACGGATCCATACAGCAAATATGTCCAAATGGAAATCCATGGGGAAGTTCCCAGTAATTCATGAAAGAGGTCTCAACTGTTTTTCCAGAAGACATCCCAAATTCCCTTTCTTAAAAAAAAATTCCAATTATCCAGTGTTTGATGACCACAATATACAGACACATACAGACAAAGTGGAAACGGAAAATCACTGGGATGAAATTTTGTGAGGATTAATTCCCAATAGATTGAATATAGACAACTGATATACCAGAAATGGATAAAGGTAGATGATATAATCTGATAGTTCTTAATATAACCTTTCTCATCTAATTTTCACCAAGATTTCAAAATGAGTGAACTAATCCTTTCAGAATTTGGAAAAACAGATGGTTCTGTTGAAAACCAGTATGTAAATTACAGATACCAGTGATGGAATAAAATCTTGAGCTAAAGAAATTATTAGCAGTACAGAGACCAGCAGACATGACTGCTTGTGAAAATGCTATTCATACTATTATCCCACGATACCACAGAAAGGTCAGAGACTGCATGAAGAAAAACTCTTTATAAAGAAAGTACGATGCAATTGATTTTGCCTTGAACCTAGTAATCTGGGGGAACAAGGAGATCTAAGCTTGGAAAATCCCTGTCCTGGCTCAGGACGTGTAGGCAGAGAATTTTTTCATCTAGTGTACAAGACCAGACTTGCAGTGCTTATTACAATCACCAAGGCGCTGCCATTCTGAAGTTTTTCATTATGAGATTGCATTATATTCAGACAAGTTTTACCTCTTAAAATACTACTTTTCCAAAAGAGTGTCAAGCACTACGGGAAGAATAATACTGGTATGAAGGAAGATGTCAATACGTTTATTAATTCAACCATTGTGTGCAGCTTCATCTAGTCTAGAAAAAGTTTTCAGTCTTTACCCGTTACGTGTATACTTAACTTGGAAATGTCATTTTTTCCACTGTTTTCAATAACATGTGTAATACCACTCAGAAATTTCAAACAATTGTGTTGTCTTTTCACAGTTGACACTGATATATTCCCCTGATAGTTCGCATGCAGTTGAAATTGAACTATCTACCTCGGATAAAAATTCTTGCACCTTACAGAAAACTTGATCAAACCACTATGTCTAGCTCTACATTAAGATTGATATAAACACTTTGCTCTACAAACAATGTAGCTTTTTTGTTAATTAACTGCAGTTGTAGATAAAAGTTTAAACTTTTCCTTTCATTATGTACTGTCTTGATTGTTTGAAAAGCTACAGCTGGGTGTGTTCAACATATCTAAACACTTGGAAAAGCCTTCTACCATCCATAGAACTATACTGGCTCTCTAAAAATCTTGAAATTATCCTCCTATCAAATAAGAAAGTCTCTTATATTCCTTAGCCCTTTGCAGCCCCTACTGAGGAAAGCACTTTAAGATACACTTATTTCAATCAAGTTATTGAAGTTTAGCCTTTCTACTATGCTCCGTTTCCCACAATGCAGTGAAAAAAAAAAAAAAATACAATGAACAAGCCTAAGTCAAAAATGCAGTTTGACTCCACCTCTTCAGCACAATAATCTCATTACTTAAGTAGGTGTACGGTTCAGGCCCCTGCATGTTGGCTTTCTGCCCTAGATAGAGCCACACTAAAAGATATACAAATAGAGCATTTGGAACTGTTCTCTAAAAAGAAGGTAAGAATAAAAAGCATCTACGTTTGGATTCCAGAATACTTTATCATACATTTCTTCTTTATATTCAACCACTCCCAGAATGCAAGGAAAACTGGAATGCCTAAAAGAAGAAAAAAATCCGCCAACTTAAAATACAACAGGCTATTACCTACACTTTAACAGGCAGTTTTGAGTTCTCTGGTTTCACATAAGAACCGATGAGGTCAAGGTGACATACAGCAGCAAGATATTATCATAATCATTTTACTCGTTTGGTACTAGTACAGTAGGAATTTCCTTAAAAGTATTTGTATCGGTAGCTTGCAATGTCTAAATATGTACACTCTCTAGTTTACCAGCCTATCAAAAAAATCAAATCTTAAACAGTCTAATCAAATTCTGCATACATAATTACTTCTAAAATCGACTCCCACTCTGCTCCTATGTTGTTAAACAAATAAACTAATTATAATGTATTTATGGTTTACAGCCAGTCACAAACACTTAAAAAAAGTCTGTAAGATTAACTTTTAAAGTATTTACCTGTGTGTAAGCCTTCGGTGACTAATGCAAACAGCAGTTTGTTGATCCTGTGCAACACAGACCTTATGGCGACTACACTTCATCTTCAAACATGGATCTTTAGCCGGATCTAAAGCTAAAAATAATTTTAGAAAATTGTTAATAATTATCTAGATACATGCAATTAAAAGAACCACACCACACACAAACCCCACCAAGTATATGAAGTGTATAGCATATTGTTGTGTGCTAAGAAAGCAATCACCATCACATTTTTTTAACAACTGTTGATTTCTCCCTGTAACCCCCAAATACTGGTACTTCTACCTCAAAAGCAGTTTTCCCTTCCTGCTTATTAAGACACAGCTGTGTTCCTTCAACTCAGCATTAAGTGGTGAACAATGACACTGTCTGAATTTACTGAGAAATTACCAGGTGAGATTTTAGTAAAAGAAAATGTGTATTAAAATACAACGGTGAATGTTTTACATGACTTTCTTTAAACAAAAATTTCACCTGCAATACTCTAAGTCACTTATTTCTGCCTTCAGGGTTTTTTTTGGAGCTGGACCTTTAGTCATAAATCCATGCTCATCTTTGAGCTACACTTCATACTAAAAATACTACCTTCTGGCTAAAATACTAGAAGAGACAAATAATCCTGTTTGTTACTTAATATTGAATTTGTATAGTACATTTCTGCAGTAACAGATTTATGCTCTCACAAGAAACAATCAAGTTCTCCCCTCTACGATCTTCATGGTGTCTTTCAGGTAGGCAATATTCCAAAACTATTACTTTTTTTTTTATTTGAAAGTTTAATAGCCCTCAAAAAAACCACTCCAAAATCCCCAACAAAAAGCCTTAACAACCCACTCTACTATATCAAATGCCAAAACCTAGCTTAAAGAGACACTACTGAAAATCCTAAATCACAAAAACAAGAAAGCAAGTTATGAACAACTAGAATTCAGTTTTCCTAAGCTCATCTCAAATTCAGCATTTTACTATCCAGTCTTCAGTTTTATTTCAGAAATGCTCTTTCCCCATTTTCCACAATATATATATGTGTGTGTGTGTATACATACATTCTGAAAGTTACATTTCTTCTATTCTTCATGATCACAAGCAAACTCTTAACCACACCTCTATTTAAACTACTGTAAGGCTGACTAACTATATACCCAGGAAAAAAGAGCCAACCTGATCATTAAACGTAGTTTTGACACATGATTTTCTAGTGCTAAGTATAATTAAATATAATCTAAGCAGTAACTTCTTTAGTTTTATTTCCTTCTTAACATTATATTCAGCTGTGCAAGATACATATGTTACATTACCAACACAGACGAAAAGTAATGGAATCATTAATATAATAATTCAATGCTGATGGAAAAGAAATATTTTGTTACTTAGAGCATGTGCAAAGATGCATTCCTCTTCCAGGTATTTATATTTCTACAGCAAACCAGCCAGAAAACCACAATAAGTCATCCAGAGTAAGTCTGATTACATATTCTGTACCCTTCTCCAATATACCTTACATTTCAGAATCCAAGTTGAATACTTTCTCTGCTTAAAGTCTGCTAGAATTTAATGTCAGCTTCTAATAAGTTATGAACAAATTATCACTTAATGTACTGGTCCAAGCACCTCTTCCCACAGTGTTCCCTGCTGGAGACATTAAGGTAGCAATACTGGAACACAGTACTGGCATACTTTCAGATTGTTTTGCAAAACTGAATAGGTTGATGGAACAAAAATACATGAGCAAGAGAAATCTGGAAACACATAATGATGCTGAGTTCAGCATCAAGGAGAAAATGTGTTTCAGGAAAAATGGAGAACAAAAAAGGTCATGTAGCTTTCCATTCCCATCAAAATGGTTATTTTTCCCTAGTTCTTGGGACTCTGAAAATGTGTTTTGAGAGCATAAAGATGCATATCAAACGAAGGGAGACATCTAATTTATTGCTGGAATCAGAATTACTTCTAGAAAAGAACGTGAGGGGCCAAAGTTGAACATCCTACTAAAAAAAACTAACAGCAAAAAAAAAAATAGAGCTGCACACACACAACACACAGCCCTCCTTCCTAAAAACCCAACACACATGCAAGTAAATTAAAACATTTTAAGATTTTTAAAACAAATAGAGCAGTGGAACCCCAAAGGACTTTAATGGTAAATCAAATTGGAAAATATCTTTGAAGAAATAAGTGATGACAGAAAAATGCTGGATTTTCACGGCACTATTAGAAATAAAACTGTTGGGAAGAAAAAGAGACTCCAAGAACCGCATCGAGTACTGATGCGCCATTAGATTCCTTATGCATTTAACAGTCCTTTGCCACCAAAGACAAACAAGATCGTTTAGAATTCTGTGTTAAAAAACACAGTTCTGTAGCACCTATTCACAAATTGCACCTTTTAAATTAAACATAACATTACATGCTCACTGGTGAGAATCTAATGTCAGAAATCAGTTGTGCAAGACAACAGAATATGTGCAAAGCAACTCCTTCTTGGCCCCATGTTGATACCAGAACTCTGCTGTCTTCTGTCCATTTTTCCCCCTCTAAGAAATTTCTTTGAAGAAAATCTAACTGCTTATAGAACGGAAAGACTTAACTATAAACATGTCTAACTATTAACACATTCTGTGCATGAAACATGGCTTGTTTCATTCGCTATGAGACAGAGGTGGAGGTTTAATGGCTGTTTCTTTCAGGGTCAGGGTTTGTTTTAATGCACTGAAGTGAAGTACTGAAGAACATTTGTTTTTGTGAAAACACACACCTGTGTATTTAGAACAAGACTTGTTCTTGGGAGCTCTGTGCAGCTGCAGAGAAATGAAGAATTTTAAGGGATTTTTCACACCATCTCTACCAATTAGACATTGAAGGATATAACACTGACTTCATTAACTTCTCAAAAGTATTTTTTTACAGCAAACAGCAGAAGAGATTGGGTAAAGAACTGCTTTAGACATTTTGAATTATTTACTGGGCTAGGCTGGGCCCCCTCCTACCAAAAGTTTACATAACCACTTCAACTGGAAGCCAGGATACATAATCAGTTCTAGAATATAGCCAAACTTAACATTACAAATATAATCTTCCAGTATTTGCTGACTCAGTGGTTATCATGTACTGCATGAAACACTTGATTGCATCAGGTGTAGCATATACTTATTGTATAGCAAGGACAGCTGTGGACACTGTTAGTGCAAGGACTACTATGTAAAGACAGTGAGTAAGCAAACAAATTCATCTTACGTGTGATACACAGCCTCGCTTTTCCCAATACTTTTTCCACAAAAATTTCTTAGTGACTGAACCAGCTTAGTGATGTAGAAGTCATAGAAAAATGCATGTTCTGGGACACGTTTTTTTTCTGAGAAGTTTCGGTATCTCACAAGAGAAAGGAAGAGATCAAAGAAATCACTAATATAAAAATACAGACTTGGAATGTGAAAAAGTCAACTCCCTCAGGGGTCAATGTACACCTGAACTGACACTGTAGCTCAGCAAGTCAGAGGCTAAAATAAAGAAAGAAATGTTGCTTGAAACTGTGAAAAACAGTGCAAGTCTTTCTCTCTACAGAATCAAGGAATCATTACGGTTGGAAAAGACCTCTAAGATGAAATTCAATTGTCAACCCAACACTACCATGACCACTAAATCGTGTTCCAAAGTGCCACGTCTACACTTTTTTTGAACACCTCCAGGGATGCCAATTCAACCACTTCCCTGGGCAGCTTGTCCCAGTCCTTCACCACTGTTCCAGTACAGAAATTTTTCCTAACGTCCAATCTAAACCTTCCCTGTTGCAACTTGAGCCCACTTCCTCTCGTCCTACCACTGGTGACGTGGGAGAAAAGACCAACCTCCACCTCACTACAACCTCCTTTCAGGTAGTTGTTGAGAGCAATGACGTCTCCCCTCAACCTCCTTTTCTCCAGACTAAACAATCCCAGTTCCCTCAGCCTCTCCCCATAAAACACGCTCTCCAGACCCTTCACCAGCTTTATTGCCCTTCCCTGGACCCGCTCCAGCACCTCAATATCCTTCTTGTACTGCAGTGCCAAAAACTGAATACAGCACTCAAGTTGCAGCCTCACCAGTGCCAAGTACAGGTGCAAGATCACTTCCCTACTCCTGCTGGCCACACTATTCTTGATATAGGCCAGGATGCTGTTGGCCTTCTTGGCCAGTTGGGCACATTGCTGGCTCGTGTTCAACCAGCTGTCCACCAGCACTTCCATGTCCTTTTCTGCCTGGCAGCTTTCCAGCCACTCCTCCCCAAGCTTGTAGCACTGCTGGGGTTGTTGTGACACAAATGCAGGACCCGGCACTCAGCTTTGTGAAACCTCATACAACTGACCTCACCCCATTAATCCAACGTGTCCAGGTCCTTCTGCAGAGTCTTCCAACCCTCCAGCAGATCAACACACCCATCCAATTTCGTGTCATCTGCAAATTTACTGAGTGTGCACTCAAATCCTCATCCAGATCATTGGCAAAGATGTTAAACAAGACTAGTCACAAAACTGAGTCCTGGAGGACATCACTTGCAGAATGCCGTGAGAGACAGTGTCAATGGCTTTACTAAAGTGCAAGTAGACAATGTCCACAGTCTTTCTCTCATCATATGACTCACCTGGTCACAGAAAGAGATCTGGTTGGTCAAGCAGAACCTGCCTTCCATGAACCCATGCTGGCTGGGCCTGATCCCCTGGTTGTCCTGCATGTGCCATGTGAGTACACTCAAGACGAACAACTCCACAATATTCTTCGGTACCAAGGTCAGGCTGACAGGCCTGTCTTTCCCCAGATCCTCCTTCCAGCCCTTCTTGTACATGGGCGTTACGTTGACAAGCCTCCAGTCATCTGGGACCTCCTCTATCAACTAGGACTGCTGACAGAATGATGACGAGTAGCTTGGAAAGCTCCTCCACCAGTTCTTTTGGCACTCTCAGGTGGACCCCATCCGGCCCCACAGATTTATCTAATTTTCATGAATCTATTTCGCACGATCTCAAATTTTTCTTTTTTAGTCTCCTTTTTAAAATTACAAACTTATGGATTGCATTAATGATTTTCCCAGCTCTAAAAGGACTAAAACCAAAATAGATATTTTCATGAAAGTATGGCAATGGTTTGTCTTTTTTTTCTTTTTTTAAACCTGTTTTACTTCATACTTGGAACAGACAAACAGACAATTTTCATGGAAAATGAAAGCTAAACCAGAGGAAAAACGTTTTCCAAAACCATAATCTGAAGTTTTTAATACTAAGGAAAAAACAGACTTGTCTTAAAATGCAGAGACATATCTGACTATGTCCAGTCTCTATATGGAGTCATCCTAAATATCTTAAGGTACTGTGAAAATGCATAAATTCATTCCAGATAAAGAACCATTGATTTCATCTAAGCATAAAACTCACTTAACTCAAGAAATACATGGTGCTGAGTCTTTAATTCTTCACTGCATGTTCTAGCAACGCCAGACAAAATGCGCCTGCTTTACCCCAGCTCACTCCAACTATGCAGACATACACTGACAACATGTACTCCTTTTCGTTTCTGCTAAAATAAGCAGCTATGAAACAGTACAATGTTACCACCAGCAATATCACAACTGTCAAAATCCCACTGTGGAGTCATTTATGCACCCTCAGAGCTATTTTCTTCAGAATCACAGAATCACACAGAATCACAGAATGTCAGGGGTTGGAAGACACCTTGAAAGATCATCTAGTCCAACCCCCTGCCAGAGCAGGACCACCTACAATAGGTCACACACGAACACGTCCGGGCAGGTTTTGAATGTCTCCAAAGAAGGAGACTCCACAAAAGGAGACTCCACAACCTCCCTGGGCAGCCTGTTCCAGGGCTCTGCCACCCTCACAGAGAAAGTTTTTCCTCATGTTTTTGTGGAACCTCCTGTGTTCCAGCTTCCACTCATTGCCCCTTGTCCTATCACAGGACATCACTGAAAAGAGCCTGGCTCCGTCCTCCTGACGCTCACCCTTGACATATTCATAAACATTTATGAGGTCACCCCTCAGCCTCCTCTTCTCCAAGCTAAAGAGACCCAGCTCCTTCAGCCTTTCCTCACCGGGGAGATGTTCCACTCCCTTCATCATCTTTGTGGCTCTGTGCTGGACTCTCTCAAGCAGTTCCCTGTCTCTCTTGAGCTGAGGGGCCCAGAACTGGACACAATATTCCAGATGGGGCCTCACCAGGGCAGAGTAGAGGGGCAGGAGGACCTCTCTTGACCTACTTACTACTCCCCTTCTAATACACCCCAGGATGCCATTGGTCTTCCTGGCCACAAGGGCACAGTGCTGGCTCATGGTCACCCTGCTGTCCACTAGAACCCCCAGGTCTCTTTCCCCTACGCCGCTTTCCAACAGGTCAGTCCCTAAGCTGTATTGGCATATCATAGAATGTTAGGGATTGGAAGGGACCTCAAAAGATCATCAAGTCCAATCCCCCTGCCAGAGCAGGAATGCCTAGATTATGCTACACAGGAACGTGTCCAGGCAGGTCTTGAATGTCTCCAGAGAATTATGGAGCTGTTCTTTCTCAGGTGTGAAACCCTACACTTCAGCATGAAACAGACATCAGAGTTATCACCCAGTTCGCATTTAATAAAATATCTTCATAATATGGATGCTAGAGGCCTTTTTTTTCCCATAACTGCAGTGAAAATGTAAAAAATACAGCACAATTATATTGTCATTAAAAACAGGTGATGGTTTCTACCACAGTGAGGAGACTCTAGACCTAAGAACACGTTTACTTAAGGCTTGCCAGAAATAATTTCTTTATTATTTTATTTTATTTATTTATTACTATTATGCATCAACAGACTTCCTAAAAATTCAGATACAACCAGTTTCTGAAGATTTGCATCTTAGCCTTATTAACTTGATAGTATTCAGGTTTATTCAGCTCCTAATATTTGGAAAAATGTCCTCGTTATAGGTTGTCTATACGCTTACTTTGCATTTATCCATACATTTAACTAAAATAATATCAAATGTCATGTTAATGCAATGTCATTGTAACAAATAGCATCCCAAAAGTATAAAATGCTTTGTAACATATACTATTTCTCTAAGTACTTATATTGTAAATAAAAAATTTGAGTTCTGCTGAAAAAGTATGCAACAGAATTAGGATCACCTGGTGACTTTTACAGATGAAGATGGATTTGTTATTCTCACATGCTAAGGAAGCAATTAATATTCAAAAATTAGATTCAATTATTACTAATGAATCTATTTATTTATAATTCAAATTTACAAGAGCAGTTCAGCAAAGGTTTCCATCATCTCTTCTCTAAGTTAATTTATAGCACTCCCGGAAATTGGTATTAGCCAGAACATCATTTTTATTGGGAATGTAATAGGAAATCAGGACTGATATGATGTAACACAGCAATCCTATAACAGGAGCTCTGTGGTAGAAACCACAGTAAACTACCATTATTTCACAATCCGAGTGTATTCCAATATGCTCCTAATTTTCTATTCCCCGTAAAAAGAAATGGGAAAAAAAGGGTATGGACAAAGTTTTCAGACTCAAATTCTATTTCCCTCCCCCAAAGTTTGTGATTCATTTCTGATAGGCCTAAGAACCAGCTAGACATTTTGCTTTACTACACTTACTGAAAATTAAGCTATGTTTTCAGTGTCCGACGAGTGGTTTAATTCCGTAGTTTAAAAGGCACGTCTGATTTCTTTGCCTACAAAGTTTTCACACTGGACAATGGGAAGAGAAAAAATACACATTGTCTAAAAGTTTTAAATAAATATTATTAATTAGGTTAAATGCCTAGGCCATAACCCTAAGCAGACAGACATTTAGAACGGTACAACTCATACTGTCTGCTTTCATAAACAACAGAATCACAGAATTGTTGAGGATGGAAAAGACCTCTAAGATCATCAAGTCCAGCCTACGACTCAGCACCACCACACTGGCCAGACCATGGCACTAAGTGCCACATCCAGCCCCTCCTTAAACAACTCGGGGGATGCCACCACTTCCCTGGGTAGTGCATTCCAATGCCTGAGCACCCTCTCCCTGAGGAAGTGCTTCCTGAGATCCAACCTAAACCATCCCTGATGCAGTTTCATGCCCTCTCGTCCTGTCACTCGTTGCCCAGAAGACCCCAACCTCCACCTGACTACGCCCTCCCTTCAGGTAGTTGTAGAGAGTGATAAGGTCCCCCCTGAGTCTCCTCCGGGCTGAACACCCCCAGCTCCCTCAGCCTCTCCTCACAGGACTTTCCTTCTAGTCCCTTCCCCAGCCTCGTTGCTCTCCTCTGGACCCGCTCCAGCTCCTCAATGTCCTTCTTGCAGTGAGGGGCCCAGACCTGCACACAGGGCTCGAGGGGAGGCCTCACCAGTGCTGAGCACAGGGGCAGAATCACATCCCTGCTCTTGCTGGCCACACTGTTCCTGATACAAATCAAGATGCCATTGGCCTTCCAGGCCACCTGGGCACACTGCTGGCTCATGCTCAATTAGTTGTCAGCCAGTACTCCCAGGTCCCTCTCTCCAGGGCCACTCTTCAGCCACTCTTGCCCAAGTCTGTAGCGCTGCTGGGGGTTATTGTGGTCAGAGTGTAGGACCCTGCACTTGGTCTTGTTGAACTTCATACCGCTGGCCTCGGCTGACCGACCCAGCCTGTCCTGATCCCCGTGCAGTGACTTCCTACCCTCCGGCATATCAACACCCCCCCCTCCTCCTCCCCAGCTTGGTGTCATCTGCAAACTTACTAAGGGTAGATTCAATCCCCTCATCCAAGTTGTCAATAAAGGTGTTGAACAGGACTGGGCCCAGTACTGATCCTTGGGAGATGCCACCAGTCACCCGACACCACACAATTCCTCAAGATACCTATAGATATCAGTGTCTTCTCCATTTTGAAAGATGGTGTTTTCTCACCTCCTAAAGCACAATTTCTCACTGAGAAATGCTTTTGGTCTAGAGGGACAAGTAGAATCCCAAGCACCACAATTTCTACAAACGGAAGGGAGGAGAGAAAGGTAGAGCACACATCAACAGTCATCTGATATTGTCAGTTAACATGAAGTCCAGATAGTTGTTTTATTAGAGTTAACAGGGATAGTGGGTTTGGGGTTTTTTTTTGCATCAATTGTAAAGTGATTGGCACCAAAATTTGCATCTATGCATGTAGGCCACATATGATTTGCACCCACAGTGCTGTTGATTCATAGCAAGATATCCTATTCTTGTTATGCAACATACCTAATGAGAATAAACACCTTTTAACTTCAAGAAAATGAATCACTTTGCAGCTGGCGATGAGATTCATGAATAAAAATGAGAAACAGCCTACCTCAGTAATCTGAAAAAGAAGAATCTCAAATATTTGTTTCTTCTCCCAGTGACTGTATTTGCCATTTAAGATTCACTACATAACACAAAAAGCAGAATGGGTAGCTACAGCTGGACATTCACAAGAGGAATCTTCTTGCATATTTGTTCCATTTGGCGACATGAATCTACAACTTCAGTGAGAAGGACACAGAGACATTTTTTCCGTAAGTGGCCAAGAAAGTGATTAGGAGTTTAGATTCACATCTCTGAACATCACACAGGCTGTCTAGAAGTCTGGTTTCTAACTTGTGAGCAAATGCTACAACAATTAAGGTGGCTGTGTGCATGGAGTTTGCTTCTACCCGAGAAACATCTACTCTCACAAGTGCTCAGAAGGCTCCAAAATGATGAATCAGAGACAACTGTGTAAAGCCTCTCATCAGGCTTCTGTTCAGATGCCTCCCTGTTCCTAGCATTTTACATTAGTAAGCTCTGGTACATTAACACCAAGTGTCAAGTTGCTCTGCAATGGTTACAGTTATGCCAGATGCAGTTTTGATAAGCAAAAAACCATCCAATACTGACTTAGAACTATCTGACAAATAAAACAAAATACTGCCTTATTTTCCGTTTGCTCAAAAAGTTGTAAAAAGCGTACACAAAAATGCATTTATAGTGACTGATAAATATAAATGCAAATATAAAAATATATGATACTTGCCATTCTGAGTACTGCTGATGTAAGTGAAAATAATTGCTCAAAAATAAAAGTTGGCAGTCTCCTACTTCTCTGCAAGAAACCTTGGCTATTAACACTATCATAGACTGTAGCTTTCTTCATATAGTTTTTACCTGAACAAAGGTTATGCTTAATCCTTATAATATACTCGGGTTTGGGGCAAAGGAGTGACTATGGCTGAGTGTGGGAAATATGAAATCTAAAACTTTGTTATCGAGATTTTAAGAGCAATTACTGACACCAAATTTCTCAAATTCTAATTATTACTAGTACCACTGAAAAAACAAAGCAAAAGATCTCCACCAAACATAAAACCTAACAAAAATAAAAACCAGACACAGCCTTTTGGCCCTCGAGAGGTAAGGCACCCCAAAATCCCTAGCTACCTTTGATAATCTTTGACCAGGCCCACAGTCTGAACTGGCTGCACTTTTCTTTTTTCAATGGTTAACAGTAATGGTTTTGCAGTTTCTAAATTGTAAGAAATTCTCCCCCTCACAAATAACTGGGATATACTTCAGAAAAATTTCTGTAATTTTGTGTTCTCTCTTTTGGGTACGCCTTGAAAGCTTACAAGAGAATAGCTTACCGATTGCTCAAAAGCTAATGTAAATGAGCAAGTCCATGAAGTAAGTCAAATACCACCCTTTATTTTTTTTCCGTGCAAATTTAGAAAAGACCCTATTTATTTAAATTGACAAAGAACAGAGTTACTTTGGACTTAGACTGGTGTTACTAACAACACAAAACAATTATATCCAGTTTCTTCTATACTTAGTTATATATAGTAAGAAATTTTCAAATATTCTGCAAAAATATCCCAAATAGCTATGATTTAGTAGAAACATACGTATCCAATAAAAAACTGCACTTGTGCTAAAACAAAATTAAGATCTCAACACAAAATACATTCTGTAAAGAAGTCACAGAAGTTGAAATAACATCTTGCATCACAATACATAGAGCACATTATTTTTTGAGTTAGTTAAGCTTTTGCATATATCCTGGCTCAGACAAACCGTCCTATGCAAAGTTCTTCGAGCTTAAAATACTGAAATTAAAGGGAAACCTGAAATACCTCACTTTTCTAGTATTTAAAGATACTTCACTGTTACAAGTTAACAACCACAAATATACCAAACCTGTGAAAGTTCCAAGCAGATTTAAGTGGCCATTAGGAAAAACAAACTAACAAACAAACAAAAAAACCACCACCAAAAAGTAAGAATTTATCTTCCGCAAAATTATAAAGAAACCGGGCAAACTCCACTAAAAATTCACCTTGCAATGTTCATTCCAGAGTTCTTCTTGGATCACTAGATTCACGTTTGCATGAAACACTTCTGCTCTTCCAGTGTGAGAGAGCCCTGTAGTTTGGAAATACACAGAACTACAGGTGTTCTGTGGCTCCTAGCTTCTAATAAATCTACAATTTCAGTCACTTTTGAATATGCACCTGTGTCCTGAGTCATAGCTATCAAGACCTGGCACAGCACAGAAAAGGTAGAACTTGTGTACTCCCTGTACAGGGCAGGCTGAAGTGGAGAGCAGCCTGGAGGGAACACTGGAGGCAAGAAGTCAGGCAAGGTGACTTCAGCGTGGCTGGGACCACAATATTTCAGACAGGGTGTTCCATGGCCAAACCTGGCCTTCTTCTTCAAAAGGCACCTTGACTCAATACAATAGCTTAGAATAATGTTTTTATTTACCAGGTAAATACAGAAAAGTGTCTAATGAATACTAGTGGGTATTTTACTAAAAATCTGGGTTTATTACTACCACAAATATTTGTGTAGTAACAATATTCATCTTTGATCTATTCGTATTTTTTTTTTTTTCAGTTTTGGCTAAAAATCCTTTATATAGCCCTTCTTAAAACAGCTGTAAGAATTTAGAATCCATACAAGGATTCTACGGAAATACTGAAAAGAAATGAGATCCACAACTACAAAAGCAGATGTGTACTACCCAGTGAACCTGAGTTAGGAGCCAAGAGTGTGAATTATATAGGACAAGACATTTCTGTGGTATTACCAGAGTAAAGAAATTTATGAAACAGAAATAATAGAAGAACCACTTAAACACATCATCAGATACAAAGAAAAATCACCATTAAAACATTCCTCAGACATCTACAAAAAAAATCTTTTCAGGCAAACGTTGGCTGAAAGAAATAAAAAAGCAGCAGGAATCTGTGTAAAGCAGAATTTGGTCTATTTTCTCAACGAACGGAATTCCTAAACATACCTGAACAGCTGAAACCGCTAAGTGTTCACCAGATTAAAATGCTGGCTCAGACAAAAAAATGGTGTCTTTGGAGGAAGATAATATGAACTTCAAGAAGAACAAACTCAAAAAGTTGTTAAAAATATTTCATACTTAGTATTAAAACTAAACTATATTTAAAGTGATATGTGATACATTTTAATTGCAAAGTACTGCAATTTATCTTGAAAGTGATGGATATATATTTCTAATTTAAAAACATCAACAGTTTTGCTACAAAAACTAGATCATGAGTGCACATATCAAATGTAGCAAAGTTAAATCTACATGACTCCTTTCACAAACTTCAACTAATGGATCTTCATTAAACTCCCTTATGAATTCCCTGGGCTTGCAAATGAGTGAATCAAATGATTTTATTGAATATGACTCCAAATGGTTTCAGCTGACAGAACAGAAATGTATTCACAAATTATGGAGATATGTTTGCATGTATTTGCATACGCTTAGTTACCCAACTCATTACAGAACTAGGTAGATGAAAGAGCTAAAAGGCAAAGTGCCAACTAAAACATAAGTGTTGAATGTTTCAAAATCTATTTCCGATGTAAAACCATATCTACAACATTTCTGCTGTAAACAGACATCTAATATAACCTAATACTATAGAAGCCAAAAAGAATACAGTGGAACGGTCTACAAGAAATGTTGTAAATATATCTACAAACCAACTAGACCTTCAGGCTGTTCATCCTCCATGGAAACGTCATTTCATATTTTTCCATTACATGAAAATACTCTACTGTTCCTCCAAGGTATTTCTATGGAGCAAAGGAAAACATCCTTTCTGCTTAAAAAAATTACACCAGTGTCTTTCTGTATGCAATTTTACTCAATAGTTACACCCTTCAAGCTTTGCTACCATCTGTAGTCTAAAAATAAAATGCACCAGAAGTACCCTGTATATTTTTATTTGATATAAAAGTGATATATGAAGAAAACATGTTAGCAAGTATTGCTCTTTTTTTCCTTTTAATTTGAGATAACATTGATAAAAACATGCATGAAAGCTACTAAAATATCCAACCTGCAATAGCCCAAAACACAAAAATATCCTAATTGCTTGTCTCTAAAATTGCTGAAAGGACAAAATCTGTCTTTTAGCAGTAAATACAATTAATAGAATCATATTAACATAAGAACACCTTTCAAAATACACTGACGTACAAAGGAGTGAATTCAGAGACTATTAAGACACTCATATACACAAATACTGATTCCTTGAATCACACACTTCTCAAATATTAAAACAAAACATGAAGATTTGGGTTAGGGTTAAAGATGCATTTTGAAAAGTATATATTATCCATATACAGGATATCTATGAAAATATTGGAAAATGCATTAATTGTCATATAAATTTTAGGAAATTAGTAACTGTGTAGACCTCAAAGATATGCCCATACGGCATCACTGGTTCCTCAAAAATACTAGCTGCAAATTAATATGGGTGCTCACTAAAAATACTCTGAAAGATGTCCCCACATACTGCTGATTTCGAGCAGAATATGAATACAAAGAATAGTAAATGTAAATAATGAGAACCCATTTCTCTAACTATTAGTGGTATCAACAAGGAGCTATATTTGAACCAAGTACCTACACCACAGTCTAAAAGATAAAGGAGGTGTAACAGGTGGAGTATTTAACTAACAATCAGAAAACACAGACATAAACATACATATTTCACCATCACCTCTATTACAGGTAGTCAGCAGTTTAAAGGCCTTCATACTTTATTCATATATAGATTTTAAACCTTCCAAACACCAAGAGTAATTTCATCATGTAGAGTTGCTATAATATAAATCACAGTTGTCGTTTTTAATAATAATTATGTAAAATACAGTAATTCCTATAATCCATTGTCTTCACAGTAAATAGAAAAAAATATCCCATCTAAGAGATCTGGACTTCAGATCTTTTAATGCCAGAAAGATTCCTTGCTTATTCCATACTTTCACAGATTTCTAGGTAAGTTTCTGAAAAGCCAAATATTGATAAAACAAATAAAACGAAAAGAAAAAAAACACTGACAGAGATAAATTAAGGCTATTACTTATTTCTGTCCTCAGAGAACTTATCTGCCTGAATCTTCACAGGTATTATTACCAACTTTAACACAACAGACATGGGAACTTGTTACTGCTCCTGTTTAAACATCATCTTTAGTGAGGACTTTTAGTATCTTACTGTGAGCTTATTTCTACATTTTAAAATATTGTCCCTCACTTAGGACTTTTACGTTTTATTCAGAAGAACATTTATTTATGGGATGCTCTCACATGAGGGAGGTAGCTGCTGTACAAACAAGAATGGCAATAATGCAAGATTGAAGGGGACACCCTCATAACGCTTCGCTGACACAGACTGCTTGGCTTGCAACAAGCCCCAACAGATCACAGGACTCCACAGTCAGTCATTTGCAATGTCCTCACTTACTGCTTGCAATAGTTCACTCTGGTAAAAGAAAAAAAAATAAAAAATGAAAATCCCTTATGTCTTCATGTATGGTGACTGAGGTGAAAGAGCTAATTAACAGCTAAGCATTATTTGTATTAAACTTAGTAGTGAAGTGGTACACAACTGGAGTGGAATGCTGCTGATGCAGCTCTTAGGGCTCAACTCTGGAACAACAATTACAGACATCAGAATGTACACCCAAAACTCAGAGTTTCTATTCTACCAACAAGGAATGCTTTTAAAATATTCACTACCAAATACACAATGCATTTTGCAAACAAGGTAGGACAGATAATCTCAATATGTATCCTTAGCTGGGTTGTTTGTAAATTCAGAAAAGTAATCTACAAACATTAGCATCAAGATCCCCAAAGAACTCAGTAACAGAACAAGTCAGAGGGTGTAAAAGTGTAAATCCGGTGGAAAAAAACTGTATTTCTGTAAAAATAACAGCCAATTAAAAAAATTCCAAAAAAAAAACCCGAGAAAAAAATATCAAGTATGCAATAAGAACAAAAAATCATGAGCAAAATCTACAGCATATTCAATTCAATGTCTTCTGATGAAAGATTTTGTAACCAATAAGACACTAAAGCATCACCTACTCAAGTCCTCATACTAAAAATTTATTTGCACACCATGCCCCTCCATCAAAAACCAAAGTAAAGAAATAGACTAAAGGTAACTTGTAATGAAGTGATAAGCCTGCTTCTTAGACAAAGTACTTCGCCAAAACAAAGGAATCTTTTTCTCTGAGGAGTCAGAAGACTAAAGTCAAGTACTTTTTTCCCCAGTGTAATAGTATATAAAGAGAAGATACATGGTCTGTTACACTGGCTCCTTCACAAGTATTCAGACTGCCAGGGACCTAAATTAATATTTACAGATTTCCATCAAACCACAAGAAAATCACCACAATTCACAGTAGTGAAAGTATAAATGTAATTTATTTTTTCCCCCTCCCTCTACTCCTTTCTCCCACAAACCAGCAAAAGAAGCTGGGTACACTCATCTAAAACATTATGCGTCATCTTTCACAGATTTATGACAGCAACCCTGAAGTAAAGAGACTAAGACATAGGACGTCCCACCATGTTACCATTTGTAACTAAATACAATTCATTATAAATCTTCCCTATAAGTCAGTATCCATTATGGAGAAAGTTCTTTAAATTGAGTAAACGAGATTTTTGCAACAGATTTTTATCTGTGTACAAGTTTCTTCATTGCATTTGTGCCATTGGTATTATCAGAAAAGACAAAGTCTCAGAAGCGTTCCTTGTAGCAAATAAAAAAATAAAATAAACAAATCAAATCAAAAGTCTCAGCAGTTTCACAATGGTAGTCATATGCTTTGAATCTACATACATGAAGTGGCTTACACTTGACAGTAAATATTAAGTTTAGTGCCTGAGGTGGGAAAGTTTAATGTGCGAATTTGCCGCATTTGCTCAAATTATTCTAAGGCTGAAATTGTTTTGCCTCCAGACAGATCACTTGAACATGACAGAGATTTCCAAAACCATTTTTTCAATCTTCTTTTAGCAGCCAAATGCAACGAGACTTTCAACATTTTAATTATTTTTTTTAACTGCAAAAGACAAATATCAGATTGCATGCCTGTTTTTCTTCAAATGTTCTACTGAAAACGCAACAGTGCTTAACTTAAATATTTGAATAAAACAAATCAAAACCTCCCAAATCCCATGAACTTGTTTATCTGTGGGAAACTTTAACCTTCTTTGAAGGTTACTAATCACACAGAATCACAGAATTGTTGAAGCTGGAAAAGACCTCCGAGATCATCAAGTCCATCCTACAACCCAACATCCTCACATGAGCTAGACCATGGCACTAAGTGCCACATCCAGCCTCTCCTTAAACACCTCCAGGGACAGTGACTCCACCACTTCCCTGGGCAGTGCATCCCAATGTCTGATCATTCTCTCCGTTAGGAAGTGCTACCTGAGATCCAGCCTAAACCTTCCCTGACACAGTTTCCCTGTCACTGGTTGCACAGGAGAAGAGCCTGACCCCCACCTGACTACAATTTCCCTTTAGGTACTCGTAGAGAGTGATAATGCCTCCCATGAGTCTCCTCTTCTCTGGGCTATTTCTCTAATCAATAACAGTTTTCAAAAACCACAGATATGAGATGATGATTAGATGATGATTAGGCTGAACTTCTGGCCCTCTTTAAATCAATTATTTGAAAAGGGAAGAAATTACGTAGATTTTGTAGGTTTTCTAGAACAGGAGCACAACTTTAAATACTTAAATTTTATCTCATACAAACAACTGGTTGCAGAATCTTACCTTGATCAAATGGTTTACCCGGATTCCATGTGCGAAAATAATCATCCTGGAGAGGAAGAGACAACCTATATTTAGTAAAATGTAAGGAATAAACGCATACGTGAAAAATTCACAGAATCATGAAAGACAGAAGACATATACCAACCTCAACTTCCTAGAAAAGGCAAGCAGTAAAAAACAAATGAGAAAAAGATTACAGTCATCATTATGGGACAAATTACTTATATAGAATAAAACAGAGTAATTCAGAGACCATTTGCATTCATTAAGTAAAAATGCTGTTCAATGTTACTCACTATCATTTGAAATAGTAAAAGTATCTCACAGTGCATACACAGTACAGTATCTTGCAGTACATAACACTGCTTTTAAAACGTTACCATAGTTGTCCTGTACTTTAAGTTCTAAGATACTGAAAAAGCTTAATTACCTTTTCTATTAATGATTTTTCAAAGTAAAAGCCACAAAGTCATCATCAATAAAATGTAGCTGCCTTTTAAAGAATGATACATGAATTGTAGAAAAATATTCTGCTATGCAGCTTTCAACTGCATCAGTAATATGCCATTAAATCAGTCTAATTTAGCTCAATTTTCTACACATCGTCTTCCCAAACATAAAATAACCTCCTACTGTCATCAGCTCTATAAGGCTAAAACTTCAGGAAGGAAAAATTTGAATGAAGTAAATTGCTTGCAAGATTTTAACAATTTCACAATAAATTGCGAATTCATAGCTAGGACAAAATAAATTGATCTGCATGCCTGAGATAATAGGCGGAGCAGAAAAATTACTAGATTTATTATTACATCCTCATTTCACTTACTATTCCCTAGCATAAAGTGTTAAAAAGACTGTACTCAACATTTTAATGTCTGCATGAATTAAAGGTCACAAACTGCAACGTGCGTATTGTCACATCCAGTAGTTCCATCCTATTTGCTAAAAGATCACCAAGATCACTGTAAGGAAACCTCAATATATAAAAACTTTAACTACTGGGAAAATATCAGTCTTGTAGAGCTATCAAAGCCACATAATCACAACTCAAAAGCAATCAAGCACATCTTCACACAAACAAAACACTCTTAGGGTTTTAATAGTTCAACATTAAATATCTGCAGCCTAAACTGTATTTCACTGATCATGTTTTATTAGTATGCATGTTTTGAAAGAGGAAGAAAGAAATGAGCAGAATCTGGAAGTGCAAAATAGAACCATAGTTCTGCACCAATACTTAATTTACTCTGATGCTGCACAGATCAACAATCTATGAATCATGTATGTTATTTGGTTTTTAATTGCTATTTTTGAAAGTAAATAAACACAGACAGGCATATCAAGTTATTTGTAAAAAAATCATGCAAGAGATAACCAGAAATTACAATTATGATAGTGCTTTCCAATTATAACCCTCTGAAAAGCAACTTTGGAGATGTTATATCTACAGTAGTGTTTCCAACAGGTTTGGATCAACTTTAAAGCAATGCTGTTCCATGTATCACACCAGCAAAACTTTAAACTCTTCAAAAAACATGAAAGCAGTAGATTCTCTCATGATTTCTACTGTATCAGTAATGTTCATTCATAATGAGCCTGTTCAGACAATAGGTTTATTATTAACATGATGAAAAGTTAGAAGAACTAGAGCATAAGGCCATTAGAAAGAAAAAAAAGGCAGCATCCTCAATGAAAACAAAATCCTTCATAAAGCAAAGCATCCTGCACTAGACTTAGGGAAGAACACAGAAGGCTTGAATAAATACTGGCCTCAAACCAACCAGACAAGGAATCAATTATTGTTCATCTCTACACTGCACACAATGACATAGATCTCAAATATAACATCCCTCAGCCATTCTAGAAGTAAGTCTAAGCTGACTTGCCTCTGTCTACGAAACCACTCCACATCTTTCTTGTTACTCTTCTCCAAGTCTATTTTCTTATATGGTACGACTAAAAGTGCACAGAACATTCAAGATGAAGCAGCACTACGTGTCTATACACCACAAAATGACTATTTTGCTCTGTACCCTTCTCCCCATTATGACTGCCTCTTCACTTTTGTTTTGGGTTGTTAGATTTTTTGACTTGTACTGCTGTTTGAATGGATTATGGATTGCATGGAATTTTCTATCTTAAATACAAAATATATCTATCCACATACCATATCCACCCATAGCGATTTTCCTAAGGAGTTAATTTTTCAAATCACCTGTTACTTAAAGAAAGCCCATTATTGGATATGTTAAACAAAATCTTGATGTGCTTCTAAAAATAAAGTTATTAATAGATTCTCAAATTAAATAAGGAAATTCCTTCAGTAAATTGCAGTTCCACCATTTTACAAATATTCCTAAAGCTATTTAACCTCTCATATGTGTTAGAATCTAGCTTCCTGTTGCATTCAGAACCTTCTTGATCTTCAGTCAGTAAGAATATGATTATCAGCATGATCAACATCCTCTTCAGAATATCACCAAGATGATTGTATAATTTATGAAGCCTCATTTCTCATAATTTTAAAATAAAATTTAAACCAGAATGACCAAATACACAGTTTACAGTAAGGTTGAGTAACACTACAGCATCTTTAGCCAAAGTACTTTTTAATAATCTATAAATGAAAGGTAATGTCCCAGGACAGAGCCTATGATTTCTGATTTTCTTCCGAGGCTTCCCTGTCTTTGTCCTGAGCATGCTACAAGGACAGGTTACAAAAGTATACAGAATAAAGTCACAAATTTGTCACATTTAACATACCGCTTTTTCAACATTTTCTAGCTAAAGGTATCCATGCATTTTAAACAAAAAATTAATTGTACTGCTCTACTTACAACCAAATGAAAAGTCAGTAATTCTTTCAAGTCTCTGTTTGAAAGACATGTGAAATACTTCTAATAGTCATGTAAGACGGGTTTCAATGAATTTAATACCCATGTCTTAAAATTATGCATGTTTAAGCATTAAGCTCAGTTAGGGTCATAGTGATGAAGAGTTCCTAAGAATTGAAGTTCATGCTACAATTACACATACATTGAGACTCAAATACTTTTTTGCCTAAAATGGCTTACCTTAAAAAAATGTCATATATGTAGTCTGAAAATCTGACAACCTTAAGAAAAGGTTTCAAAATGACCAAAAGCAGCTTAATCAGAAAAGCTTTTTTTAAAAAAAACAATTAAAAAAAGATATTTTGCCTCAGACACTTCTACTGCTTCTTTCTGGACTTCTATATTTTTCTATACAAATTCTTCTCATTCTTAAAAAGCAGTTGCTACCTGAATTTTAAGAAATACTCATTCAGTACAGTAAAAGAGACAAAAGCTTACTAGAAAAAAAACATGTCTGACAATGTAGTTATGCAGCAGAAGTTTTCACCTTTTGATATACAGAAATATGATCCTATTAATTTTCTTCCCCGTGCAGAGCATTTGTTACATCATTTTATTGATCTCTCCTCTACAACATTTTCTGTAGATCCTCACATATACTGCTGACATTACTTGAATATCCAACAGAAATCTATATTGCTAAAAAATATAATGCTACATGTTAGACACGATGAGTCTGACTTGGAGAACAGCAGGTGTCTGAGAGCAAGGACAGCAGTTTTCTCAGAAATATTTTCAGACCAAGGGTAAAAAGATAAATTCAGTCTTTTTTTTTCATGTTCACACTGTACGTGTAGTATGGCCTATGCATTAAAGCCTACATATTAAAATCAAAGCTGATTTATGTCAGAGAATTCACTGAAATTGAAGCAGCATTCTGAATTTGTAATTGTCTTTGTATTTATCTGAGTATGACTTTACTACTACAGCACAGGCTGTACAGCAGGGATGTTATTAATTTTGTGACTTTCAAACTACCAAATTAGGAAAAAGTCTACTAGGCAACTGTTCAATGTAACACACCACTTTACATATAATGCCTTTTTAAGAAACAATACTTCTAACAGTTACCAAAGCAGGAAAGATACAAGATTTCCTTAACCTTCTGCAACAAGAAACTAAATTCTGCCCATACAAAGTTCCACTCAAATTTTATACAACTTATCATAATACAAAAAAATGCATTTTACTGCCAGCCTCCCTGTTCCTACATATGGGTTGGTTTGTTTTAATCAAAGAGTTACATACTCAATTTGTAGATGGACACAAAAATCATATATTGACAATTTCAGAAAGAAAAGTTATTCAGGCTGCACATGTTCCTAATATAACTTAAAATCTACAGTATTAGCCTTGGATTTTTTCCCCTTGCTGCCATTGTCTGTTTTGCTGGTTTTAATTTCAAGGAGTTCTTAATGGATTTTCTATTTCATTTCTTATATCTGTATCTCAAGTACATACATCTGCTTCTCATCTGATCTGGAAGCTATTTACCTCTTTCAGCTAGATCTTTGCTATGTAGTAGCTACGCTATTTTCAGACTCCATTTCAACAAGCCAATAGTCCCACATCACAGCCCGCTCCTTGCCACCAGCTCACTTCTGTAACAGACTTGAGCTCACCAAGCATCTCTCCTTCACATCTTTGCACCTCTCCAATAGCGAGAGGTTTGACTCATCTGCACCAAACATTCCCAGTGCATTTATATTCCAAGGCTCACTGAAAAAGCTGTGGTCTCACCCAATACCTGTTCCAACTTCTTTCCAGTGCTGGAAAAACAAAGTTAGCACTAACACTGTGCAGAAACTTTTTATCCACTTAAATCTTGCTCTGAGACCTTCAGCCTGATGTCAGCAAGACTGCCATTACCCTGCAGAAGCTTAAGTTGTTGGTCACGTGGAGAAGTGTTACAGTAATAAAAAGCATGAGACACCATCATGTAGGAAATCTGCCATTCCTAAACAGATCACCTTCCCCAAATAAATGAGGGCCGCATACATAGAATAAGATACTCCAACAACATCTAAAGAGAGTACTGTCTCAAAACAAACTGTAACTGGGTAGTGTAAGTTGCACCATGAAAATACATGATGCTTGTGTACTGGGAAAGTCTTCAACCTGAAATCTGAGCCAGTCTAGAATCCTCATCCAGGATAGAGACATGCTCTTCAGCAGCATGTAGCTACCCACCTACCTATCATATGCTGCTTTTGATCTCTGTTGATCTGCATAGACATCTGCTCTGTCCTAAGCCCTGTGAGTACTCTGCTGTATAAATGTGTAGTATTAGCTCAGTTAACTGTACGATAGTGCACTCAAGGGAATAAAGCTGTTACCACACTCCTCAACATCATATTTATTATTGTGGCATCATATGCGTGAGTCTCAGAGTATCTGTGTGAAGGCAGGAAGCCTGGATGAACCATGTGCTCCTGAGCTTATTCTTTACTAATTGTCCCAGACACATTTCTTAAGTTTTCTCATCTGTAGGATAATATGTGCAAACCTTACATTACACCACAGGACCTGCAGTAGAACTAGGAGCAGAAGTAGTTCCAGAGGGCAGGAATTTTTTTGTCTAATTGATTTTTTTTAGCTCTATACATTCTTTTCAACACAATCCACATATCCTCATCAGTTGAGATACCTCTTATGCTTCCCATGAAGCCACGTTTCGAAGATTCCTTTCTAATGCTCCAAAGAAGCACAGAGCAGGAGCCCTCTTTAGTGTTTTAAAGTTTTAAAGAAAAAACAATCACATTTATTACCTGAACTTAGGAAATAAGGAAAAAAAACAAACAAGTCTACAAGATTCTTACCGGCTTACATAGAAAGATGACTACTGTTAGATTTGATTCCTTTTCCCCAGATTCAGTATCCCATTAGAAATATAATTAGTTTAGCCAAAACCACCAGACGTAGGTTCAGTCCATAAAGCACCTCAGACACAGATAAAGGCAATGGTACTTCACATTCATTACTTCTGTGAATCAGCTATCTTAAAGATATGTCAGGCAAGTCAAAGAATCAATACGAGAGAACAAAGTCCAATATAATGAACCACCACAGCACTAGGTGTGCCCCTCCGGTAATAAGGACTTAAACACCCATAGGCAAGATTGAGCCTTGCTGCAAAACTCTCCTGTTTGTTTTGCACTGAGCCCCCCTTGAGTGGTTTGTGCCGGGTGAAAGGATGCTAGTTACTTGTCAAGTGCCAGCCTCCAGGGGGGTTCATGTCAGCTCCTTCTCAGACTCCTCGGCTGTGCCACCCCAGAGGCCCGGATTCATGGGGCTGGCAAAGCACAATCAGAATCAATAGCTGCCTCCAGCAACTCTGGCATTCAGCTCCCCACATTCAGTGTTTATCCCATTCGCTTTCTTTGCCTCACGCTTCTAGTACCGTTGATGAGGCTGGGCTAAGAGCCACCATTTTTCAGCCCTCTTTCTCTGTTTCACAGATCTCATTGAGTAAGATTTCTATGGATGCTATTTGGATTTGGTACTAGCACCGGTTTTGAACAGCACAGTACTGAAATCATTTGCCAAGAAATATCAAACATTCATTAAAGCTTATATTCAGAAATACTGAGAAAATATGGAAAAACATTTAGAAAAGGAACTAATATCAAAGCACAAACAGTATAAGCTTCCCAATAAAATTTAAATTTAAATCATTTCTTTAAAAGTGCATCTCATTTCCAATCACGAATAAAAAAACAATGATTCACGAATCATCATTTCACTACAAACACATGCAAAAAATTTTGGCTGTGCTCCTCCTATTATGTTCTCAAGGTTCAGCTTGTGAGGAGGGCCTTAAACAGGTTTGTTAGACACTACAGGAGCTGTAGTGTAACAGACTTGACAGAAGAGTTGAGAACAGATGACATGCGAGGTAAAGGCCATCTGGGGGGACTTTCACATGCCTGTTCAGAAGGGTTGACGTTCAATTGCGTCAGGTATCCCTTCACTAATGCACAAACCCTTGGCAACAACTGTAAAAATTATTTCCTGACCTCTGAATACAATGCCACAGTCTGGAGAAGAGGATAGCCAAAAGTGACAGAACCGTAACAGACTATACAGACAGATGAGATCACATCTACGGGCTGAGGAAATTCACCCAGGTTCAAAGAGATGGTCAATATGACTGTGAGGCTATGGTGTGTAGCTACAAAAAATGGTGGACAGATCAGGGAGATCTCTGGGAACTGGGAAAATAGCTACCATCTTAAAGAATAAAATGTAAGAAGGTAGATGCAGGTAACTACAGGCCAAGCAGCCTCCCTACAGTTCCTCTACAGATCAATGAAAAATGTCCATTAAATGTGTATGTTCCATGCACACTACAGACAAGAATAAATACTCAGAATAGATCCACCAAGAATTTACAGTACTTGATCAGGCAGACTGTCTTCTACAATGAAAAAACAGTTACGTGCACAAGGAGAGAATGATGTGTGTAGTGTATCTCCACTTCACGAAGGCTTTTGAAGTAGTCTCCCAGAAGCTGAGGAAGCAAAGGCTGGACAGTTAAGAAGGCTGAAAACTGATTCCACTGGTGGTCAACAGTTTAACATCCAATTGGTTCCAGCAATGGCCAAAGCACCCCAGAGTCAGTTCTAGTGATTGATATCACAGAACATGCAGACGACACAACAAATAGCAGTGGCTTAATTTGGAGAGACCTCAGTAACTAGAAGATTTTCCCAGCAGAAGACCAGGTTCAATATGGGGTACAGAGCCACAAGACAACTGATTCTGTTGAAAAAGGCCTGGAAGTGGAGAGCAGAGGAATTTGAGAGAGATGGATTTATTTAGTCTGGGAATGAGGAAGCTAATGAATGGTTGCCTGCAACCACTTGAAGGGTAATTAGTAGCTCTCGTCAGCAGTGCCAAGTGATTTAAATGAGGTGCAAAGGTCAGACACTGCAACTTGGGAAGTTCAGGCTGGCTATGAGAGAAAATTTCTTTACTAGGAGTGTAGTACAGCAGTGGAACAAGCTGCTCATGGAAATCACAGCATCTTTGTTCCTGGGGTTTTTCAAGATTTGACTGGGAAAAAATCACAGCTGATCTGATCAATCCAGCATTACAATAGCCCCAACCCTGAGTGTGAGGATAGATTGTAAGTTGCTTGCAGATACCTTCTAATTAAAATTTATCTGAATGTATGACTATTTGCAGGAATTGGGAATTAGCTGAAAAAAAAATGAATTTGGGTGTGCAGCTCAAAATGACTGGATAAGATTAGGCAAGCACAGGAAGGATGAGAAATCAAGAACAATAGAGATAGGACTGGTACAAGAAGATGTTTGAAGAAACGTAAAGAATTAAGTTGTAGATGATCATCACAGAATCATCATACAATGTGTGTTGTTGGGTTGGAAGGGATCTCTAAAGGTCACCTGGTTCAAACCCCCCTGCAGTGAGCAAGGATATCTTTAACTAGATTGGGCTGCTCAGAGACCCATCAAGCCTAACCCTGCATGTCTTCAGAGATGGGGCCTCTGCCACCTCTCTGGGAAATCTGTTCCAGTGCTTCACCACTCTCATTGTAAAGAAGTTCCTTACATCCAGTCTAAATCCACTCTTCTTTTAGTTTAAAGCCACTGCTGCTCATACTGTCACAACAGCCTTGCTAAAAAGATTGCCCCCATCTTCCTCGTAGGTTCCCTTTAACTGCTGAAAGGCCACAGTAAGGTCTCCCCGGAGCCTTCTCTCCAGGATACAGGATTGAAAAAGAAAAAAGGAAAAAAAAACCCAAGCAGACAAACAAACAAACAAAAAACCCAAACCCACAAATGTTTTCTGTACAGACTGGGAAGCAACCCTAACTTTCTGGGTATCAATCTCTCAACACTGACTGAAGAAAAGCACTGTCAAACTGTTGCACCCATGTCTTCCACAAAGAGAACGGTAACCTCCACAGCCTAAATTGCAGAGCTCAGCATAAAGCTGGATGAACATTTTCAGGGATTTTTTTTTCTTGTTTGTTTAGTTTTTTGCTAGAAAACTGATATTTGTTCAGAACAGACATTTTCTAGAAACGTATCAGGTTTGATGGATTCTGACTGTTAAGACATCCAGGTTCTTTTTATTGAAAACAATGCCTTGTGTAATGCGATTGGCAACTTGCCTTCATGATTTCAAGTTAGCTGTGTACTACTGAAACTTACTGCTGTGAAACATGTTGCATTCCTGGTGCCCCAAACAGCTTTTCCAATACTCATACAGAGCTTGCTCTCGGTTTAAAGTCTTCTCTCTAAAACACTAAGAGCCAAATGAAATTATTATTTTCATTATAAAAATACTGAACTAAAAATAAATCTGTTTAATATATTTCTTGTGAGAGGAGATTTCAAATTTTTAACTTAAATTCCATTTCACAATTCTAGAATTGTTTGGGAGGGACCTGAAAGATCATCTAGTTCCAACCTGCCAACAAAAACATTTTATAAATGTTAAAAAAAAATCATGACGTGGAAAGTTTGTTTTTAACAAAGTCTGAGTTTTAAAATGAACTCTTTTTTTAAGAACTACAAGTCCATTAACATTAATAATGTGTCAATAGCCCATGAAATACAAATTCATAGGGTTTTCTCAGCCTGCTTTTTTTAAAGGAAATCTTATACACAAATCTATGATGAATTAGTACAATTAAAGTCAAGCCCAGAATACAAATATATGAAGTGCTAAATTCAATGCTCCAGTACTGGAGAGCTAATGGAAGTTGCCCTTTGAGTATGTCAAGTGTTACAAAAAAAGCTAGATAGGCTGCTAAATGCTCAGATCAAAGGTTATGACTGTAAAGATCATACACCCACAATCTTTATCTCATCCCTCTTGCTACAAAAGAGGACAATATCACCTCAATTTCTTTACTTTCCTACTTAATCCTCACATGAGTAAATCTGAGGGCGTTTTGTATTCTGATGACCATTTTCAAAATCCAAAAGGCAATTACCATTGTCTTCGGAACAGGTTGGGAGAGAAGATCAAAGACTGAGGTCACAAATTGAGCAAACTGGATACAATAAAATAATGAAAAGTGTTTCATTTTATGATATGCAGTGAACAGTGCCAGGGTCTTACGAATAAACAATGTACTAACACTTAGTAAAGACCATGCCATTGATGAATATAAATCACGTATGACAGAAACTAAACCTAGGCAGTTTTAATTTTGTCATTTCCACTTAAGATCAAGGTTGTATGATAGCTATGTTCCTTCCTTAAGATTTTTGCAGACTACTTGACATAAAATTCATAGTTTGAAATTGAGAAATAGAAGCATAGAAGCCCATATACTAAATCCAAAACTGAAGATACTATTTAAAACAAGAATAAGAAATATATTGAAAACAGTTTTCTGGTTTTGAAACAGGGAAAACTTGAGTTTTCTGCACAAAAGTGATTCAAACTACATATAAGGGAAACAACACATTGATGAAGAAAATACTATTCAGTGGTTTTAGCATAACCCAGAACATATTTAGTCAAAAGAGAATTTTTTATTGCACTGCATCAGATAATGAAATTTTTGCCTTGCCACAAAAAAAGCAGGGTGCCAATTTCAAGCAAGGCAAACTGGATCTTTGCTCCCAGACACTTCATTCTCAGAACTCACCAGAATAGTATCTGATACAGAAAAATACCAACTTCAGCAGTTTATTCAGCTTACTGTATCAATTGAATCTACTGTAGCAATGCTATAAAACTTAGGAAATAGCCTTGTATTCGAACAACTAGCAGGTCAGCAATCACCAGAAAGCGGTTTAGGGAAAGTCCAAACCCTAGCTACAAGGGAATTCAACAAAAATAGGGTCAATTTGACTGACATGGAAAACTATAGAAAGAAATTCAGAGACAGGACAGAATTTGCCATTTCTAAGTCTCTTTCATGCCAAACAATCTTAGAATCATAGAATTGCCAGGGAAGGGATCTTAAAGATCATCTAGTTCCAACCCCCCTGTCATGGGCAGGGACACCCCTCACTAGATCAGGCTGCCCAGAGCCCCATCCAGCCTGGCCTTAAAAACTTCCAGGGATGAGGCTTCCACCACCTCTCTGGGCAACCTGTTCCAGCATCTCACCACCCTCATGGTGAACAACTTCTTCCCAACGTCCAGTCTGAATCAATCCATCTCTAGTTTTAATCCATTCCCCCTAGTCCTATCACTACCCGTCATCCTAAAAAGCCCCTCACCAGCTTTCTTGTAGGCCCTGTTAAGACACTGGAAGGCCACAATAAGGTCTCCTTGGAGCCTTCTTTTCTGCAGACTGAACAACCCCAACTATCTCAGTCTGTCTTCACAGGAGAGGTGTTCCAGCCCTCTAATCATCCTCATGGCCCTTCTCTGGACATGCTCCAGCACTGTGGGCTCCAAAACTGGATGCAGTACTCTTGGTGGGGCCTCACAAGAGTGGAGAAGAGGGGGAGAATCACCTCCCTTGATCTGCTGGCCACACATTTCTTGATGCAGCTGCCCAGGATACAATTGGCTTTCTGGGTTGCAAGTGCACACTGATGGCTCAAGTTGAGCTTCTCATCCACCAGTACCAAGTCCTTTTCTTCAGGGCTGTTCTCAAGCCAGTCACTGCTCAGCCTGTATCAGTGCTTGGGATTGCCTCAACCCAGATGGAGGACCTTGCACTTGGTCTTGCTGAACTTCATGAGGTTGGCATGGGCCACCCCTCCAACCTGTCGAGGTCCCTCTGGATGGCATCTCTACCCTCCAGCGTGTCAGTCGCCTCACACAGCTTGGTGTTGTTGGCAAGCTTGCTGAGGGTGCACTTAATGCCACTGTCCATGTCGCTCATGAAGATGTTAAACAAGACACAGTGGGATACAGCAAGTATCACATGGAAAATACTTTACTATAAGGAAGGACCTTCCCACAGCACTAAAAACACAGAAGATGTACATTGCGGTTGTACTTTATTTATAATAAGTGTGCCTTTCAGGAAAGATCAGTTATAGTTTAATTTCTAGTCTAGCTTTTACGAATCTACTTAGGGTCTAAGAAAGGTATTTGCAGAGGCATTGGCCCTTACTCAATTTGCAGAAAACTTTTTTTTTTTTTTAATCAGATCTCAGGACATCAAAAGAGAAAGAAAAATGTTCCTCAGCTTTCCTCCAGGAAGCTCAGAGGTTCCGAATTTCTAGCATGTCAAGGAGAAAAATCCAGAATTGGTCAGAAAACAGATATTAGACTCCTTCTGCCAATGTTTTTGTTCGTTTTTTGTTTTTCGGTCTGGAGAAAATTCATTACAAAGATAGTCATGGGGTCTGCCATATCATGCCAATTGCATGAAGAGGATTTTGGTGTGTTTCTCCCAACAGGTAGTCTCTTATGTCAAGGCTCAAAATAATATTCTGGTCTACCTCTCATTGTCATGGAGAAAGAGAACACCCAAGTGTGAAAACAGTCCAAAATAGAAGAAATTAAGGAACACAGAAGATTATGACAAAGGCATTACAGCATAATAATCGTTACAAAGCAAATAAGACCAGATGTGGCGACAGCAAATGAGATGAAAGGAAACCCACAGGTCTACTAAGAACAATACATTTGCAACATCATAGAAGGAACCACTTACAATTATTGGTCTCAGTTTAAGAAGAATGCTGCACAGATTTTAGTAAGTAAAACAAAACTATACTGAAAGAGTTAAGACCCATTTCCACACAATCTGTGTAACTGCTTTTTAAGAGAATAATATCCCTTCTAAACAAGCTGAGGACTTTTAAAAGTCAACAAATACATGAAACTTAAAATCTGTGAAGACAAAAGCTGCATTTCAGAATTCATAAAGCAGTGATAGAAATAATCATTCAACATTCTTTGTGAATATTCACAAATATTAACACTGGACCACTGTTTTTATGTATGTATTTATTACAGTCATAGAATCATAGAATGGCTTAGGTTGGAAGGGACTTTTGAGATCATCTAATCCAACTCCCCTGCCATGGGCAGGGATGCACTTAACTAGACCAGGTTGCTCAAGGCTTCATCCAACCTGGCCTTGACCATCTCCAGGGAAGGGGCATCCACAACCTCTCTGGGCAATCTAGTCCAGAGTCTTGCCACCTTTGTACTGATGGAGTCAAGCCTATGTATCTTGTACCAGAAAGGGAAGAAAAAAAATACTGCAAATTGGGTAGCTCTACATGCAATAAAACAGAATAAAAAATAGAAAAATATATATTGTTAAAATAATATGAAACAAATCTACACGCATATATAGCAATTTGTTCAAAATCCCATAATTATACAACTACACCCTGGTAGATGTTATTTTTGTTAAAGCTATTCATAATGTAAGCAAACTACTCTGATTTAAGATTTCTCAAGACTCACATCCTAAATTTATCAAGAAAAAGCAACACATTTGATGCATTTTTATGCCTTCTTGTTCCTAGGGGCCCTATTGCAACTATGGAACTTACAGATATAGTCAGTAATATAGAAATTTAAAAATATCATATGAATGATCAAGTCTCATGTATATATAATGCTAAGATAAAACTAAAATGTAGAAAGAGCAGTCACTACAATTGCCTATGAAAAACAGCATGGGCGTTTTTAAACATGCTGCCTTTTCGTTGCCATTGTATTTCACCTTTTTTATACAATCAAACAACTATTAATCCATAAGCAAGTGCTTTACCTTCTGACACATGCCATTAACATAATTTACTGATGCTGTTGGGCATGAATAGGTTTGTAAGTTCCATGAAGGAGCATAATTAAATGCTCATTCAAGTTCCTAGAGAAAAGGTTAAGAAGGTAGTCTTTTAAACAACTAGAAAGGTAAAGAAAAAAGGAACATGTGCAAATGTGCTGTGAATTTTAGTGAGATTAATCTAGTTTAATTTTAACAAGATCATCAAACACCCAACAATAAATTTTGGTCACTGATGTACCATAGTCAGATTTTAGTGGTTAACATACCTTTAAATTATCTCATTCTAGTTATTGAGAAATGTTACCTTAGGTATCCTACAAGCCCTGACTCAGATATGTCTTGTTTACATGTCAAATATCTTCTCCAAGTTTTCAGACAACCTATTTTGTCTTCTAGCAAATAACTAATAAGAAATTGCCCAATCATTCCAGCTGGTAATGAGATGACTGATACAACTTATTATAATTTTTAACTTTGGCCAATATACTCACTCAGGTCCCAGTACATCCATAGTGGGTGATTTTCTTTTTTAAAAAAAATTAATTAAGTAAGCATTGTTTGAAAATTTATTTGCAATGTTTTACACCTTTTCACAGAACTTACAAAGCAAAGTCTAGTCTTTCTCCCTTCCTGTTTGCCACCCGTGAAATCTGAGGTGAAACTGCAGCCCTGTCTGCAGACCACTGCATATCCTTAGATGCTCGGGTAGAGATCGCATCCTTACTCAAGTGCTAAAGTAAGTGAATTCCATTTCAATATACCAGAAGTTGATAGATGTATGCAAAATTAACTGAATAGTATTAGTTTCTTTAGACAAGTACATGCTCTAAGTATAAGTAGAGGGTAAGCCACGTCCAACTCCTGCATGAAATAACGTCACACACTTAAGGATAATCAAGGTTATATCATCATTTTTTATGTTGTTTCTTCTCCCTTTAATAGAGCTCAGAAATCCTAAATTCCAAATCTGGCCAACAGCATGAAACCGATGCTAAGTCACATACATGTAGCTTTGCAGATTTCCAGAACATAAACATTTCTTCAGTTGTCTGCAAATGCTACTTTTTCTGAGAGAGGGAAAGGTATGAACACCAAGGGGACTAACTAAATAGGTGCGATTAAAAGTGCAGAAGGAAACCCATTTTAATTACTTTCACTTGGGACACTATTACCATCTTTGCCCTCCAAGGGAAAAGTTCATTTATGTATAACTGTAGCGGTTTGTAGCTCATGAATTTACGTAGTCTGTCACTAAGTTGTGAGGAATTTACAAATCTAGTAGTAATTGTACAAAATGTGTTGTATACTGCATGAATGACTTGAGTAGGTTACTACACCTGCCCTGGCTCAGTCTTTCACAGAAACAGGTAGACACACAACTTTTCCTAACCACTGGCCATAGACAATATAACAAAACATTAGTCTAAAAATGTTATTAGTTCATATAAAACCTTTACTTTAAATAAGAAAAGCTACTAATACATGAAAGTGTTCAAAACTTCACCACAAGATTGTAGAAAGACATTAGGAATTACTTTTTGTGCTGTCAGCACGCAAAGCATTTTTCAACATAAGCACTTTTTTAGCTACAAAACCTCTAACTGGAAAGTGCTCATGCAAGCTTCTATGGGATATGATGGGAAAGAAAGTCTTAAACCAATTTCCCGTATCTTTTGTAACTCCCCTCTACAGCCATTCCATATCTTACTAAAATCTTTTGGTCCATCAGTTTGGCACAAACCCAGAAGTCAGCAGTAGATAACACATGAAGTAATGGGACAGGAAATGTAATTTTCTTTCCTCAATTCAAATTTGGGTCTATTTATAGTTATATAGGTGAGAGATATATACATATATACATATATCTTGAGCATAGGCATTTAATTATATATTGGTGATGTACAAATATGTTCTTCAACTTGGAGCTAATAATAGCTCTCATAATCCCCAATCTATTCACAGACCAGTATTATTTATATTCTTACCTCTAACCTTCTGCCATTTCTAGAAGTACTCTTCTGTTGTATCTGCGTGTACACTAAACTACAGCACACAAGTTTGACTGTATTTTTCAGAAGTGACATCTTAATTTACAGCAAAACTACTACAGTGTAGTACATAACAGCAGAGCAAGAATGATTGTCTTACAATCTCTGTACTCAAGCTTGTATTTCACTTTTAAGCAAAATAAAAATACTGAGCTGGAACATTTTTGATCTGAATTCCTTTAGCTATTTTGCAAGATCAAACACGCAGCTAAAACTGTTTTGTCAGTATCTATTCATGAGGAACAACCTGCTTTCTTTGATAGAACCCAATTTGTGTTTCCTGTTGGGTTCGTCTATGGATTTAACTATATGAAACAAAGCATTCCCAATGACAAGAAACAGTTTTCCTTGATCTTGTTCCATAAATAAAAAAGGATACAGCATTCTGCAATACAACAGAAAAAAACATCATCAGCTAAACATACTGAACATACTGATAACCACAGAACAGAATGAAAAAGGCCATCTCCTCAGTTCTAACCAATTAGTAGAGCCTAGACTTAAGGGAAATCAAAAGAGCCAATTTTACTGGAACTGACTATCTGCAATTGCAAGTCAACTGCATCTTGTCAACAATTCACAAGGTGTATAGTTACAGTCCAGAGAGAGGTTCACAAAAGAACATTTAAAAGATGGACTCAATAATTTTAATGCTGATAAATTAAAACTTATATTATGGTTGCAGCACCCAAATCAAGGCCATATATTATTAAAAATTTCTCAATATTTCTTTGGTTCTGTATGTCTGAAAGTACTGCCTTGAAGACTGTTCGGTGGTTTTTGTCAGCCTCAGTTTAAGTGAGGAAAGTTGAAGACAAAAGAAAACATGAAGCAGCTGAACAAGAAATTATTAAAAGAAAATAACACTTGGCAGTGATTTAACTCTCCTTGAAAAAAATCTTCGCTGGCAGCAGAGTCTCAGCTTTCCTGTTTTAACTTGCAAAAATGTCTTTTGCTTTTGTGCTTATACTGAAAAAGTGTCATTCCTTTTAAGGTTCCTTCTTCAGTAGTGAGTGCAACCAAAATCACTGGAAATGAATATGACTTATCTTGGCCTGTAAGGCTCAAGTAAGCTAGAAAATTTTGTATTTTGATCGTGAAGTAGAAGAATTGACATATACAGATTTATTCTTCCAAATCTGAGCCACTCATACAGAGTCATATGCATTAGCATAGGACTAAATTCTGAATCGTGACTGAGTAACTCTTTTCTTAAGGTTGAAAAGTATTTTCCCTGAGAAGCAGAAGGGCATTACCCAAAAAAAAAGGCCAGAACAGGGAGGAATAGATCCCATGTGACAAGTGATGAAACAATGTTTAACAAGTTAACCAACAACCGTACTCATGTGGTAACAGCTACTGTTCCCAGATGATCCTGAAGATTAAATGTACCAACAGGAAGGAATGAACAGGATGAAAAATGGGCTAAAACTTGTATCTATGTCAATAATTACAGTCAGCATTAAGATCTCCCTGAAGCCTATTCTCTCCAATCATTTACATTATTAAATCCACCAGCTCAAATCCCGACTTCTTTTGAATTCTCAGCAGGAGGGCGAGACAGTCTCCAAGGCACACAACTCTGTACTTAGTAGCTGACCTTGACACCTTGATCTCAAGCATAAAGCTCCTGGGTTATTTGTTTGTTTTTTTTTTCCTGCAAAACAGTAAACACAAGGAGACAGCAAAGAAAATAAAACTCTTTTGCAGATACTGTCTTATGCTCCTCTAAAAACCAACCCAGAGTGCTTTTATAATACATGGGTCAGTTCTGGAACAGAAGTAGCAGAAGCTGCAGCCAATCTCACATCTTTGACATTCTGCCTTAGACAGATGACAGAATACTGTAAGGCTGTATCATAGGACAACATTTTACACTGAAGGAAACTGATAAGCACTGATTAGATATATCTAAAAACCTGAGTACATTTGCATGCTTATGACTAAGTGAAAAAGCATCACAGCACCAACTTAATAGTAAAGACTGTAATCACTTTAAAACTGGAAGTCCATAAAAGCTAAAAAAAATTTAACAGTTCCTATTTGTTAAATAATTCTAATAATATATCAGTGACATCACCATAATTGAAAATAAGTCATTACTAAAGCATTTCAACTGTAACATCTCTAAACGTCTATAAACCAAAATCAAGATATGTCTGCTAACAGTGTATTACTTTGGTGTAGTGAAATAGTCACCGATCCCAGAATAAGGCTACACGAGTTGCATTTATAATAATGAAGACCTGTAACACAAAAAAGTTTATCACTTTATCAAGAACAAGAAAAGTCATTTCAAACCTCTGATATGCTTTTATTTAGAATCTTTTTATAGTCATTAGACTATAGAAAATCATTAGACTGTAGAAAAGAGATGCTATCTTGACTTAAAGTCATTTTTAACTGCACCACTGATACAACAGCAGTTACAAACATATCTAAAGAAAAAAAAAAATAACACCTAACTAGCTGAGATGCTGTGATACAAAACCGCACGGGAGCTACATAACACTATTTTATGTTAATTAGACTTTTTCATATATTGGTAACTTAAAGAAAACCCAAGAGAAGTTTTACCAAGCTTACACAAAGTAAACATCGATTGTCTTTAAGAAACATAAGAATTACAAAAGGAAAAAAAAAATGAAAACGGTAATGAAGGTTTTGAGATAGTACATATGTGATTCCTAAACTCAATCCTAAATGTGTGAGACTCTATATATATATACATATAATAGTTCAGGAATACAGGATCTCCTGTGTTCACTATTCATATCACTTAATTTGGAAGCATGGGAAAACACTGAGTCTGGATGACCAGAGAGCCCTCTGCACCTCAGGCTTGGTAAAACTACACAGAACTGAACCAGCGTGCGGGGCGGGGGGGGAATAAATTACAATTTTTTACTATAAAAAAAAATTATTAGAGAATAAAAAGGCACATTCTTTCTATGTCTAATAGCACTAAGTTGTCAAGCTGGCACCTTCTTGTAGATTTTACTCCTAAAATGGTGGTTAGGAAAGTGCTATTTGGGCACAAGTGAGAGTGGAAGGACAGACTTCTACATTTTCTTTAGTTTTGGTCACTTCTACATCACACTAGTAGGGAGAGCATGATTTGCTTAATGGAGCCACAAGTTAGTTATAAATAAAGCTAAATGTCATTCAGTTCTGCTTCAATTTCGATGTTATTTCTTCGTGGGTGCAGTTAGCAACCCCTTCCTCAACAGTGTGCTCATCACCTAGGTGACTTACTTTCCCCTCTTTCCAAAGCTGCATTGTGCTCACCTTCTCAATATTCCCTGCTGCTGCGATGAGCTAACTTTCAAATGTTAGGTACTAACACTCACTGCATCTGAATCAGAACATACACATGGTAAAGTTTAAAAGCAGTACAACTGCATCTGGGAAGGTTTAGGTTAGATCTCAGCAAACACTTCCTGATGGAGAGGGTGCTCAGGCATTGGGATGCACTGCCCAGGGAGGTGGTGGAGTCACCGTCTCTGGAGGTGTGTAAGAAAAGACTGGATGTGGCACTTAGTGGTGTGGTCTGGCTGATGTGGTGGTGTTGGGTGATAGGCTGGACTTGATATCTTGGAGGTCTTTTCCAGCCTCAACAATTCTGTGACTATCACTGTTTATTTTAGTACCTTCTACACAGGATCCTAACATAATCAAAGGTATTTGCAAGGATGATTATAACTTGTCTCAAGTATTACATCATGTACATTTATGTTAACTACTTTTTTAATTGTAACTGTACTTGCACTGGAGATATGCTGGTTGAGATATTATGATAGTTGAGTTTTAATTTCTAAAAACAGTAGCAGTTTCATCAGTAGATTTCAGAGTACTCTGAAAATGCAGTCATAATTGTGCATCTACAATTAAGGTATGTAAACAAGGTGTCACACAGTTTAAATCCAATAATAGAACCAGTATACAGACAAGACACAGGTAAGAAGAACTATGTTCTAAATAAGTCAGTCATCCCTTTTGATTTGTAGGGTACAAAAGAATTCTCAAACTTATTGCCAACATTACAGAAGTACAAATTTAGCAAATTGGAGAACACAATAGATAAAGAACATACAGTTTTCAGGGTGATATGTTTAGTGGAGCAATTGTAATATAGCTTCAGAAAATAAAAAATATCTCAGCAAGTAATATATACTTGAACTGTGTTCCATTATTAAACACATTTGGAAAAGACCAGCTGCTTCACAGAAAAGAAATAGTTACTCTATACCTGAAAGGAACTTCACAGGTAAGCCTTAGTCTGTTTAAAGAAAACCAAGTCAGGGTTCATCTCTTAGAAAAATATTTGCAAGCCTATGTCCTCTGTGCTTAACAAGAAATTTAGGCTTCAATTAATCTCCTCAGGATATGTACATCACAACTACAAACCTCTTTTCAAGAACGTGCCAGTCTCTGTAACAAGAACCAGTAAGGTTCAAGATTATTCAACCTGTGTTTAAAGTGAAAATTAGATCTAAAATTTGTAATACCACTAATTACTTCACCTACTCTGAACTTCACCTAGTCAGAAGTAATGTTTTCTTTCCAAGACAAGTTCTGTGTTCATTAACAGATATTAATATAGCACTTTGATATTTTTGAGATAAATCAGCAGAGGTTTTCATCTCCCTGGAGGTGTTCAAGGCCAGGTTGGACAGAGCCTTGAGTAGCCTGATCTAGTAGAGAGGAGTCCCTGCCCATGACAGGGAGGTTGGATTAAATGATCTCTAAGGTGCCTTCCGGCCTAGGCCATTCTATGATTCTATGAAGAAGCTTTATGATGCCCCAATTCCTCAAACACTAGTTCTAGCACGACCTTAAGTACTTTTTACTCATCTCCTAAGAAACATCTGTCATGTGACATTTTTCTTTATCCTACTTGCAAATATTAAATAAAAAAAAATCTTGACAACACTGTATATTCTAATTACTTTTTCCCTTGACAAAAGTTATGCTAAAATGGAGTTAGCATTAGAGGGTTTCAACAGTTTCAAATAAAATGCATTATGGTGATATTAAGTCTATAAACGTGACAAGAAATTTAGGCTGAATCCTACCAACACTGAAGTCAACAAAAGTTTATGTAATGTTTGTTTTCAGCCCTAACTCCACACACCATGCCAGTGTTGCACAGTTAACGTTGTCTGGATGTCCTAACCATGTGTGAAGAATTCCTATTTATATATGACAAAAGCCACTAAAAAGAAAGTAAGAACTTCTCACATGAAGTAAATATTGCATATGATACTTTGTATCCTATACTACTAAGATGTATTAAAACTATTTTATTAAATATTAACTTTCATAAAATACCAAGAAAACCTGGGTATGTTATACTGAAACACATAGTCATCAAAACACCCTACCTACTGTGCATCAGCAGAAGCCACAAAATAGCTGAGACACTGTGGCCCTTCCTCTGTCTGTCCAATGGCAGGTGTAGGTTTACTAATAGCCGAGGCAGTGGCAGAAAAACAGGCTCAGACAGGTTCAGCTTCCTCCATTAGTATTTCCAGGTATAGCATGCAATTTTTGTTACATGACATACTCGCTTTCCCCTCTGGACGATTTATTTCCAGAGCAGCTGATTTAGCCCCAATTCCAGTCTAAATGCTTGGGAATAGCCCTGACGAAGTTTCTGCAAGTCAACCTCTATAGTGCTCTTCTCTTAGGCATGTCAATGTGCTGGACATACTTTCCGCACCTTCATTCTTCTACACATCTTACCTTCATTTTGTTTTCCTAGTTTGCTTAGCTGTCTCCTTCTCCTATATGTATATACAGATCCTGCCCTTAACTTCATCCTTTATCTCTCTATTGAGCAAAGGTGATAATATGCACAAACTCATACTTTGGTACCATATACTTTTTACAATGGTATTTAATTGCTTAATGTTATCTGTCAAATCTGCTGCATAAGAATAGTCTTCCTCTGGGAAATTAATGAAGAGCTGTTCTCCAAAACAGCTAAGTTCCATTGTTTCTAAAGAAAATAGAGCCATTAGTCATTTTTGTTAACAGCAAAGTCTGGTTTCATTCTCATTGCAAATAACAGTAGCTATTCAGAAAAGGAGCAATTCAACATGCAGGTCTCTGAGAAAGAACATTGTCATCCCCTAAAGGACTAATTTTTACTGATGAAGCTTAAAGAAAAAAGGAAATAAGTGTTCAAAGGCAGCTATGTAATCTAGAGAATCTTAAGCATAAAAGAAAGTTTGAGATACGTGCATTATTCTTTTATTAGACTAATCAAGGATAATGAACCAGCATGTCACCAAGCACTGAATTTCTTAAAGGAATTCTTACATGCAACTTAACTTTAACTCAAACTAATTGACCCATTTCTTGTAGATCATTAGTGATCACATTATTCTGAAATAACATACATCTTCATATGCAGTATGACATGAAGCTCCTGCTTTATATGGAAAACTCCAATCAATTCTGATTGTGAGATGTGCTACAATGTATCCCTTGTAGAACAGCGAAATGAGGAGCAAGAAGCAACCCATTCCTAAATGCTTCTCTGAATGTTGGTATAGATCCTCTCTGATTACAGACATCCTGAATACCTAATAGGAAAAGTTCTACAGTGAGAACTGTCAGAAAAGTACATTGAGATAAGACTGATCGTAGAAAAAGAAGCCTAAATTTGATACTAGAATCCAATCTTTTGAGAAAAAAAACTCTATTGGCTAGTATCCCTGATTCACAGCAGCTTGCAATGCGCACTAAACATGCACTATCATACCTAAATTTAATATACTAATCACCTACTCTCTATCCTAACCTAATTTTTGAATTTTGCCTTGAAATTTTTTTTTAAAAAGTACAGTTTGCTTATTTCAGTCTTTTGACATATTATCCCATTCTTCATTTTTCATAATCTCTCTCTAAGTTTCCTTACCATATTCTCTGCTTTTCTGCCAAATGTTTACACAGGAGCTGCAACATTATGTTGATTATATAAAACCAGATGTCTGGGAACTGCGGTATCCCCCCAGACAGCTCATCAATGGGGACCCGCCAAAAATCCCACAGTCCACTGGCATTAGGGTATCTTCTGAAACACCAATTTTTCTGGCATCTTTTTCAGTCAGTTTAGCACTGCACTATAGTCCAGCAAACTCTATTGCAATAAAATGCAACAGTTTCAACTTGGAACTTCTAACACCACAGCAATTTTTGTTGCCTAAATTATCATCTATTAGTCTCACTGAAAAACCTGATTTAATGTTAATAAGTAATTCCATAGGTCCTATATAGGAGCAGAAAATTACACACATATCCTTTAATAGAAACAATGTTAACTGAGGTGGAGTTGAAGAAGCAAAACCCGTGACTATCTTGTCCTCTTCAGATGAGGAGGCGCACAGTGGGAGCATAAATGCAAGACAGGGGCTAGAGAAGGCGAGAATCCTGTGAGCCCTGCGGCCTAGTCAACAAAGTCCCATGGGTATTACTACGCCAAAATCATTACAGAGTAAATCTGTTAAAAAAAAAAATACTCGCCTATAATAGAGCCATTAGGGTTTCTCCATACCCCAAACACATCTGCAGGAATATTTTCACGGGCTTCAGTGAGACATGGTAAATTTTCAAATGCCTAATTCCCACTCACTGATTTTACTAAAGGATTAGCTTATTCATATGAAAATGGAAAACTAGGATTTTCACAAAATTCCGTTCTTTACTTGCAAGCCATCAATACCAAATTTCTGCTAACACCTTAGAAATATTATAGTAGAACACCAGAATCAACACAAATGGTTATTCAACAGTTAAAGAAATGGTCTTCTCCTTCTTTCACAACCTTATTGCACCCCTAATAGCACGCTCCTTTCCTATCTATAAGAGCATTCTGTTATCTCAGTCCCTCAGGTCCTACGTCAGGTTATTATTGCTTTTAATCTCAAACTGAGCAGATTTGGACCTTGCCAGGACGACTGACAAAGGATAATCCCAGTTGCTGCAGGATACCCTGCTGATGCTTCAGTGCGTGACACACAGAGTCAGCGCGCTGAACTCCAAGAAAAGCAGTGTATTAAAGAGAGGACTATGCTGCAGGAAGTACTTTTTTCTTCTGTGGGACTCAATACTGAAGACTTAACTGTTTTACTTTGGCTAAATTCCTGGCAGCTATAATCACAACTGACATGACTCCTTACCCAAAAAAAAAAAAAAAAAAAAGAAAGATCAGCCTTTTTCAGTGTCCAATTAGGAAATTACACTCTGTATTCTTGGGATTTCCCTATGTTTCACAAAGAGTGAGAACCTTCAATTTGCCTTAGAATAGAATTTTATTGCTGAGCACTAAAATCTGCTATATCTTGCCCCAGAACGAAATTAATTTCAGTGTTACCAAATGTTAATCGTTTCTACAGCATACAGAGCAGTGTATTTTGGGATCTTTCCAAATAGAAGGCAATTTGTGAACTTCAGCCTTTTCCAACTTTCTTTCGTGCTCTTGCTTTCTGAATTAAGTCCTGATGAGGTGCTCTGTACTGAGAATGAAAAAAACCCAAAACAGCCTACTCCTCCTCACCAAACAGTGCTGTCTCTTCTGTTTAGAAATTTGCTATCGTACTTTACTGAAGCTTTTCCTTGTTAAAAGCCTGAACTGGACTAAAAAGATATAAAATCAAATTAAATGTCATTTCTATAGCATCTGTAAACCCCAGTCTATATAGTCACCTCTACTCTATTCCTGTAAGAACCTCCATAGCATTATGCTGAAAAATTCTGTCAAAAATCACCTCACTCCATTTTTCATTTTACTATATTAGGTTTCTAAGCCTAGGTTTCAGAAACATTTACCCATAGACTCAACCCAAAAACCACATAAGCCAATAAGAGCTTTTCCAAAGACTTTCTTCACCCCGGGACCAGACTTCATCATTAGTTTAATCACTACTAGGGAAAAAAAATATTAACGAGTCACACTTAACATATGCAGGAAAAGAGATTTTGAAAATACAACTAATAACAATTCACTAAAATGGTGGGTTCCACAAATCCAGCATGTATCAAGTTGCATTCTTCATACTATCCCAAAACTATGACACAAAAAAGAATTACTGATGTTTTGATAGAAGAAATAAGGTGCATACCTTAGTAGTACTGCTACTTTTTCTTTAACACAGACCATCTGTATTCAGTTACCTCTTCAGGCAATAAGAAGTAGCACAATCTGTCTTCTTAGAAGACTGGCTCTATACTTACAACACTAATTAAACACCTTCTCTTCTTTCCATTCTATAGTGATGTCATTAGGGAAATGAAGTATTTTTCTAACCAAGCTTTATTAAACACACCAAATTCAACAACCTATCATACATGTCTGCCAATAGAAATCTAGATTCCCTGCCCAAGTAAAGCCTGACAGAGGAGACTGCTCTAGAAGAAAATTAGCTGTTACCTCCCATTTCCAAATAGGGAAACTGGAGACCATAAAAAAAACATCATCATGGATAACTTGCTACATTAGTTTAATTCTACTTTGATTCTAAAAGGGGTACATTATTCAAGTGGAAGGAGAATCACATTTACTCAGCCTGTGTGTCCTCTTTGTGTGACCTTTCCTTGAAATGTTGACATTAATATTTGATTCTGACTTATCCTGTAAAGAGCACAGGTTCTGCAGCTATCAAATAGACTGAAAGAACATAAAACCAGACAGACTTTAGTTGTAAAACCAGGTATACTTGTAGAGAATGATAGCTCAGTGCAGCAGATGCAATGCTAATTGCATTTTAGAAAATCCTGATCTAACATATAAGTAAGCTCTAAAATACTGCACACATCCTTTTTCTGTCACCAAAGTTCTGCAATAAAAAAGCTGCATATCAAGACTGGGGGTCAAATCCTCAATGCCTTTACCGTGTGTCTACCTACAAGCACTATGTTGTCTTAGTTATGGTGACAAACAAGCAGCAGCAGAATGCCATGGCTGTTGATGTGCTAGTTACAAAACAAAAACAACATATTCAACGCTAACAAGAACTGCTGTTAACATTTAAAACTAGATTTCAACTCCCTTCTTCAGTCTACCGGAAATGTTCAGAAACGCACTTTATATATATATATATATATATTATAGTTGAAGACTGTCATTTATTATCTCTAATGCCCCATATGTGCCACCTTCCTTCTGCTGAAAAGAAAAACAACAGCCTGAAAGGGCACTTGATTACATTAACTTTTGGGTTCATTTCTACTCAGTGATATTTTAAAGATAGACTGAAGTTCCAATTCTCAACTACTCATAATTTTGCTAGGATCAGCTGTAGTTCACTACAGTGTTAAAAGCAAAGAAAATACTTTCTAGGTCAACAGCTACAACCTACTGCATCGGAACAACAATCTTCTCCATTAAACACTTCAGAGAACTTGTCTGCTTTGGACTCTGAAATCAGCTGGGATCTGAAGCCTTACTCCATGCCTCTGCATACAGACTCCTGTTCTCTCTATAGGACTTAAGGTACTGCTGGAAAATCACAGAGCCTGTGAACACAACACATCTCTCTCAGGTTTTAAGAGAGATGCTTTAACAAAGCTGTTGGATCTGAAAGCAGATGACACACTCCATCAGTCCCCTCAAAAAATTCTTGGGCCCAAGATTCTTTACCCCTCATGTCACCATGAAGTGGAATTAAAAAAGAAATAATCATCTGCTTCGGCAGTTGCAGAGATAAAACAGTTAAAAGGCTTAGAAAAAAAGTACATCTCTAAGCTGCCCTGGCTCAGAACTCCTAACAAGAACATACTGATAAAAGTGGTCAACTCTTTGCTATTATGAACAACATATAGAAACAGGTATCTCCACTTGCATGAGATAGGAAATTTATTATACCAATACCACCGTGCACACAGATAAAGAGAGATAGACAGGTCATAACAGATAAGGAAACTTAAACCAAAATGCCCTAATAAAAAATTAAACCTAGGAATGAAAAAAAAAAAATTCAGTATATTTTTGTTGGTAATTGTAGTTAAAAATCAAGACGAAGCTTGGATTTAATAAAATTACAGGTTTTCCACAAAAATTTAAAATAACAATACCTATGCCATCAAATGCCATGAACAGAAAACTACCTAAGATATCTCTCCTGTGCTCAATATTCTTTTTTAGTAGAGATTGAAAGCATGTTTCCTAGATTGAAAGTGACACTTAACAAAAATTTGTGATTTTTAAGCCAGTGGGTATGTTTTATTTGTTCTAAATAAGCTGCATGTTAGTTTGGTAAGCATTATATTTAACAAGAAAATATTTTTATACAAAAAAATGAGGAATATGAACATTAAGTAAATAAATAAATTAAGGCTTACATTAAATCATAAAAAACCGTCACGATCTAAAAGGAAAGTAATTTTAAGCATAAAGAGCAAATATTGGTTTGCAGGTAATGTTAACAGCCCCTTCCCCAATCTCCATCGGCTTCCGACGGGGAAGTGGTGGACTAGGACTAACTCTGGCACTCCCTTGTACTCCTGATGCTGTCGAGCCCAGCTTCAGAGCAGGTAAGACTGCACTGGGGAAGGAATCTAAGCAAAAAAAAAAAGGCTGGCAAAAAGCTTTTCGGGGGCTTTTTTTAAGCCGGTTACAGCAACCACACCTGAGGCCACACCGGCAGCTCCAGGGCGGACACCCGACATAGCGTGGGCGGAGCCACCCTCAGCAGGGCGGCGATTTTAAACACGGTGATCAGCTGTTAACTCTGCCCCCAGGGTATAAGAAGCCTTGGGGAGGGCAGGGACTAGTTCCTGTTCACTGAACAAAAGGGTAAGTCTTTGTTAAAAGGCAAGTACTTAAAAGACTTGTAAACTATTCCGTGCATAGCTTTCAGAGAGTCTTTGTACTGTAGAGCCAACTATGGTTGCCACCAGGTCAATGGTTGTTAGAAAAACTGTGGGCACCCAGACAGAGGCCCCACGTAAGCATGTGGGTGTTCAGGCCTCGGGCTGCAGAGAATGCTGGAGCCTGGCACTGGCCATGGAGGGTAGTGGAGGCAACACTTGTGTCCGATGTGACCAGGTGAGCGATCTGCTCAGCCTGGTGGCTGAACTGAAGGAGGAAGGAGAAAGGCTGAGGAGCATTAGGGAGTCGGAGAGAGAGATAGATCGGTGGAATCAGTTCCTGAATGGTGAGCAGCAAGCTCTGCAAAGAGCAGAATATCCCCCCACCTCTGGCCATCAGGCAAAAGGGGGGGACCTAAAGGATAGGGAAGAGTGGAAGCAGGTGCCTGCCAGGAGAGGAAGGAAAATCCCTGCCCGGCCTCCCTCACCTGCCCGGTTGCCCCTGCAAAACAGGTATGGGGCTCTAGACAATGAGAGCCAGGCAAAGGAAGAGTCAGTGGAGGGTTCACCCATAGGGCTGTCTAGGGTGAGTCACTCGGATACACGCATTAGGACTTCTTCATCTAAGAAAAAAAGGAGGGTAATTGTAATTGGAGACTCCCTCCTGAGGGGAACAGAGGGCCCTGTCTGCCGCCCTGATCCGACCCACAGGGAAGTCTGTTGCCTCCCTGGGGCCCGAGTTAAGGATGTTATCAAGAAGCTTCCTGGTCTGGTCAAACCCACGGACTATTACCCGCTTTTGGTTATGCAGATCGGTAATGATGAGATAGTAGAGAGACGGCCAGAAGCAATCAAAAGGGACTTTAGGGCACTGGGGCGGATGCTAGAAGGATCAGGCGCACAGGTTGTGTTTGCCTCTCTTCCTTCAATTATGAGGAAAAATAGTGGAAGGTTTGACAAAGTGCAGCAGATTAATACTTGGCTAAAGGGGTGGTGCCAGCGGTCTAGCTTAGGATTTTTTAACCATGGGGAGATCTACAGGGCACCTGGTCTACTGAAACAAGCTGGGGTTCAAATGACACAAAGGGAAAACAGGATCCTTGGCCACGAGCTGGCGGGACTCATAGAGCGTTCTTTAAACTAGATATGAAGGGGGATGGGGTTATAGCTGGGATTGCAGCGGGGCAGTGCTCTAGAAATTATGAGGACCGGGTGGCCTTCCATCCCCCTAGGGTGAGATCAGTGTGCTCAGCTTGCTCCCTGAAATGCTTATACACCAATGCACACAGCATGGGGAATAAGCAGGAGGAGCTAGAAACCTGGGTTCGGGCAGGAGATTATGATCTGGTGGCAATTACAGAGACATGGTGGGACAGCTCACATGACTGGAATGTGGTCATGGGTGGCTATGTCCTTTTCAGGAAAGACAGGCCAGCCAGGCAAGGTGGTGGAGTCGCTCTTTACGTGAAAGAGCAACTACAATGTCTTGAATACCATCCAGGCATGGATGAGGAGCAAGTTGAGAGTGTATGGGTTAGAATTAAGGGGCAGGCTGGCAGGAGAGATACTGTTGTGGGTGTCCATTACAGGCCACCAGATCAGGGTGAGGAAGTTGATGAGGCCTTCTACAGGCAGCTGAGAGTAGTCTCACAATCACAGGCCCTGGTTGTCCTGGGGGATTTTAACTTCCCTAATATTTGCTGGAAGGACAACTCAGCCAGCCAGCCACAGTCCAGGAGGTTCCTCCAGTGCATCGATGATAATTTTCTGATGCAAATGGTGGAGGAGCCGACTAGGAGAGGAGCACTGCTGGACCTCATCCTCGCTAACAAGGAGGATCTGGTTGAAGCAGTAAAGGTTGAGGGCTGCCTTGGCTGCAGTGACCATGAAATGGTGGAGTTCAGGATCTCATGTAGCAGAAACAAAATAGCAACCAGAATTGCAACCCTGGACTTTGCCAAGGCAAACTTTGGATTTTTCAAGCAATTACTCGAGGAAATCCCATGGGCAAGGCTGTTTGAAGGTAAAGGGGCCCAAGATAGTTGGTTAGCGTTCAGGGACTGCTTCTACCGTGCTCAAGATCAGAGCATCCCGACACGTAGGAAGTCAAGGAAGGGAGCCAGGAGACCTGCGTGGCTAAACAGGGATCTGCTGGGTAAGCTCAAGTGCAAGAGGAGAATTTACAGATCTTGGAAGGCAGGGCTGGCCACTTGGGAAGAATATAAGGCTGTTGTCCGAGGGTGTAGGGAGGCAACTAGGAAAGCAAAGGCCTCCCTAGAATTGAACCTGGTGAGAGGGGTCAAGCCAGGAAGGCCAATGGCATCCTGGGGTGTATTAGAAGGGGGGTGGTTAGTAGGTCGAGAGAGGTTCTCCTTCCCCTCTACTCTGCCCTGGTGAGACCCCATCTGGAATACTGTGTCCAGTTCTGGGCCCCTCAGTTCAAGAAAGACAGGGAACTGCTGGAGAGAGTCCAGCACAGGGCAACTAGGATGATTAAGGGAGTGGAGCATCTCCCTTATGAGAAAAGACTGAAGGAGCTGGGGCTCTTTAGTTTGGAGGAGAGGAGACTGAGGGGTGACCTCATTAATGTTTACAAATATATCAAGGGTGAGTGTCACGAGGATGGAGCCAGGCTCTTCTCGGTGACAACCACTGATAGGACAAGGGGTAATGGGCTGAAACTGGAACATAAGAGGTTCCGCTTAAACTTGAGAAGAAACTTCTTCTCAGTGAGGGTGACGGAGCCCTGGAACAGGCTGCCCAGAGAGGTTGTGGAGTCTCCTTCTCTGGAGACATTCAAGACCTGCCTGGACACGTTCCTGTGTAGCATAATCTAGGCATTCCTGCTCTGGCAGGGGGATTGGACTTGATGATCTTTCGAGGTCCCTTCCAATCCCTAACATTCTATGATTCTATGATCACAGATTTTCAAACAGCAATAATCCCACAGCTATTCTTAACAGTTAAACACCCCTTTGGCATAAGAGGAAAAGGTGACTAATTTTTTTCAGAGATTTTTAGTTTTTCAAAAGTAGAGGAAAGAGATCAGTGACAGTCACAGATACAAACCAAGTCCTAGGAAACAAAAAATAGCCGATGAAGAGTTAAAAATGAGAAATACATGGTCAAACTTAAATTAAAGATTAATCTTGCTTTCTTTAAGTGCAAAATATAATCCTACATATGGCAGCGTTTGTTGATTTACCGTTGAAAATCTGGTCCAACATATTTTTTGTTCCTTGATTAGCCAGAAGTCAAATCACATAGCCATACCTGGTGGAATCCCTTCTATTCAAAAGTAACAAGACATTTAATCTATTTTAACCAGAAGATCAAGTCAGCTCCTGGTTAAATTTTATGTCACTATGGATTAGAAACAGTTCATGCAATTGAGTTATGTAGAATGCTGATCTTCATTTCTAAAATATCTACACTGGACAAGGTCTGGAACATGAAATAAAATCATTATCCCACCAATAGTAAATTGCATTCAAGGCTGTGATTGCAGTCATGAAAGGCAAAACAGAACCTAAAAAAGGGCAGCGGCTATATCACACCAGAGAAATAAGAAAGATGCCATAGCGATAAAGATATTCAGAAAATAAATCAATATTTTTAAGAGCGTGGGGAAGTAATTTGAGGAAGGATCTTTAATCACTTCTCTGCTTCTATCTGCTGTTTTATAGGCTTGTTATTGGCAAGTATCAGACCTAGGCTGCTGGGTCAGACCGACATTGAGCTCAACTTGTGTGACATTTCCACACATTTTATACAAATAAATTATTCCTATATATGTACGAGATTTATTTCTTGTAGGATGTTATAGGCATCTTGACCACATAATTTTTTATTATAGAATATTAAAAAGATAAAAAACAGAACAGAGCAAAAAGAAGAGCAAGAAAGAAAGAATGCAAAAGGTAACGAATAGCTGAATGAAGAGCTATCTTGTCTACAGCTGTGCATCACTAGCTTGCCTTCTGAAAGCAGTGTATGTTTGACACAAGTTTCATACAAAGCCAAAAATCCATGAATGAGTACAGTTCAATTCAAATATGACAGTTATTCCAAATATATTAAAAAGGAAAACTTTAAATGTTCATCTGTGATGTAGGCACCAGAACCAGGCACACCAACAGTAATCTTGACAAGCAAGAGTTGATTGATAAAACAGTGTAATTTTCATAAACAAAACAAAACAATAACCTGAAATTTATACTTTGCTTCATACCATGGATATAGTTTTGGTGTGTAAGGGAAGCTTCTGATTACTGGCTATTCCGTACTTAAGGAAACTTGATAATTGGGTGATGAAGGTTAAAAGCTGGTCCAAATACTTTCAAATACTACTTATTACTCAGTGTCCTCAAATCAATGTTTCAGGCAAAAGGTACTAAAGACTGTGCAGGGATACCTCAATCTCTCTATCTGGTATTGCTTTCAGAAGCACAAATGATACTCAGATTTTACATTGCAAATTAATTGCTTTTCATGCTTCTCAACTGTTGCTTACCTTATCAAAAGGCTCATAGCGGTTTTGAGGCGGGATGCAGCTGCCTACACACTGTGTTATCAACAAGATTCTAAACATCTGCATGGGGCTATTGTACATCACACAACATTTAAGGGAGACCTGTACTCTGGGACTGGCAGATGGAAAGCAGACAATTTTCAGCATCTAGACTGAAATACCTGTGCTTAGGTAACTAAATGTCTGTGCTTAGGTAATTCAGTTGTACTCCGTATGTCTAAACCGTGGTCAACTGTTGTCTGCCTAACATACCTTTTCCTTAAAATATACATAGGTGAACAGCTTCGCATTATGAATAAATAACCTCAAAACCATTTTTCATCCTTGATCTCTCATACTGCTATTGTCTGAGCTCTTCAATATCACATATATAAATCAAGCACTTCACTTAGTCTTTAAAGTTTCAGTATCACTCTAATGATAAAATAAAGACAGAACTGAAACATAAATTTTCACACAACCTTACCAGAACCTAAATTTTACATATATATCTGATGTTTGATATATGGATTGAACATTTTGGTTCCAAACAACCTTATTCTTGCATAACTTAGGGGAAAATTTATCTTATTTCTTCTATCAACACTGATACATTTGTGGAAAATATTCCAAAGGCACTGACAGAGTTATTTCACATATTACGCAGAAGGTTCAGGTCTAATCATATTTTATCAGAAGCTGACACGGCTGCTAGGTGACTTGAGAAAAACTCCAGATTCAGTTCAAATGTAGAAGAATTACAGCACAGACTGCTAATAGCCAGTATCCTAAAAAGCAATAGGCAACCTTATAGAGGCGTGAGTTTGTCTATCAATGAAGGAATTGTTTCTTTCCTCTAGAAGACCTCAAGCTTTAAATCCCCACGCTGTTTACGAGATCAAATAGACTAAGTGGTTTATTTATACAACAATCCACCTAAAAGATCCCCAGGAAGAGACACAAAAAGCTGAATGGGTGTAACTACAAATTTGATTGCATTAACCAGCAAAAGACAGTTATAAAGTGGATGTAGACTCTTCTTCCGACAGTAATTACTTCATTAAAGTGCAGCCTATAATTCACTAACTGCACGTTAGAACAATAGAAAAATAAAGAAAAAACCTTGAAAGTAAGATTGTTTATTAAAGAAACAAGCAAAACTACCTTTAAAAACATGCTGTAACACATATGTTCTTAACGACAGAAGAATAACTTGGTTAGGATTATGTGAAAATATGATTTTTTAAAAAGAATTCTACCACGGAAAAAACCATACATCCTAAGTCATTAAGGTTCCAGCTGTCAACACTATATCTGAGGTAGTTTTGACAAAGTATAAACTGAAGTACTCATAAGGAACACAATTATTGAAAAGCCACTGTTCTTTCTTTCCGGTGTTCCATCCTTGAACTGTTACTTACTTAGTTCATGTATAGGCAGCAAGAACTTTGACATGGAACAGAAATGGCAGGGACAGGAAAGCCACCTATGTCAGTTTTCCTGATGCATCTGAAAATCCCTCTGTCGATGTGCAAACAGAACATTTTGGAGGAATGCATCTGTCTCAATAATACAGTTGATATGTTACAAATTACTTCCCTTAGAATGGCTCAATACAGCCTGCTCATGAAACACAAGTAATACACTAATACCTCAAATTGCCATTTTTGCAGCTACCTTCCAAAATATCTTTTCTCTCTAGAAGTTATTTCAAGTAGATATTACTACATCTGTTCAAAAAGAACATGAACAGGTAGGCCAAGTCTGTTTGACAGAAAAGGGAGATGATAAAGAAATGTTTATTATTAATATAGATGGGAGTTCAGTCAGGATGGGAGTTGGTAGTAATGCCATGAAAACAGTAATTTCTAAATGAAGTGTTAAGCATGTCCCAACGCTCATTCAGGAAAGAATCTTGTGTAACACCACAGGTATGTTTCCCTCAGTTGCACATAACAAAATCACCATTCCTGCTTAAAAAAAAAATTATTTAGTAATATAACAGAGCTGAATATTTTTCCCTTAAAATTGTCGAATTTGTATAACAGCGTCATAAAATTACTATTACCAAGTTAAGAATATTAATGAAAACCATTGTTCCAATTGAAACATCGTCAATTCTTTCCTACAATGCAAGGTCTCACGCTACAGAGCAGCTCTGGGGGCAATTTAGCAATTTCGTAATTCAGCAGAAATTCTGAAAGAATGCTGCCAAAAAATCCTATTAAAATAAAACATTAAAGTTTAAATATAATAAGTGTATATATTGAATACATAGTATTTTCATGTGCTTACTTGCTTGGGGAAAAAAAAAAGAAAAACTGTTGCACATACAGCGTGCCTCACTGGTGATTTGCCAAAGTAACACAGACAGTTTTCGGACTCTTCTTTTGCTTCCTGTGTTTTAATTCAAACTAAGAGAAGTCAGACAAATAGCAGCCATTGTGGGTTACTGCACATCAGTAACTTAGAGGGATTTACTTCCATTTCCTACTTACTTGGGACCATTTACTACATTTTTTTTCACTTTGGGGGGTTGTGTTGTTGAGGTTTTTTGCTATTGTTTATGGGGATTTTTTTTAATCAGACTGGATTGGTACCTATGAATGTAAGTCAGTTAATTCTGGATTATCTTCAGGTAAATCTTCAAATCTAACCAAATTTTGTTGTAAGATAAAAAACTTCTGCTGAAAAAGCAAAAAAGCATTGAATGTTATCAATTAAGTCTTTAAGGTGTTTGAGCCATCATAGAGATGAGGCAAGTATTTTGCAAAAGTCTTTAAAAATTAAAAAGTAGGAAAATCTCATTACAGAGAAATTGTTTCTGAAAACTTCACATTTCCAAGCAAAAAAAAATCTCTTAATTCAACTTTCTAGCTTCCAACCTCACCTACTGAAAATTGGAACCACCAATAAAGGAGGAGTCATTTCTGCTTACAGGCTGTACTCCTTAAGAACAGTGGAACGGATATGGTCAAGATGTTGTGGAAAATGCATCAAACTGCCACTAAAGAAAATGGTCCTTTACTATAATCCATTTTAGTAGCTATGTGTATACAAATGTAGAAGTTCAAAGTAACCCTCTACCAGACAGAACAAAAATATAACTATGTTAAAACATACTGTCTACAAAACACATCCACTTAAAAGTTGTCAAATACCTCATTTGCTCTGTCAGGATCATTTTTCAACTGTTAAGTGGTCTGATTATAAAATGAGCAATTCTAAATGAATCCAATACAAAACTATGAAGTCATAGGAATCCAAAAGAACAAATACAAGAGATATATTTAGAAATATTGACAAGGAATGACAGACAAATTTTATTATATATTGGCCATGTTAATCACCATCTTGCAAAGAGAGCTAAAATTCATTTGAGGGTTAATAAATACAAAGTTTCTGCAAACTAAAGCTACTGCACATAGAAGCTGTCAAAGCATTTCTTTCTATCCTGTAATACCTCATCTAACTTCACAGTTGTTTGATCCAGGTTACATTGAAGTTTTCATTAAATAAAATTGACTATGGCCAAGAAGCCTGAATTCAAACAGAAACATAGTAAAACGTAGCTCGGTATTAATAAACACTGGCAATAAAGTGCACTCATCTACACTATGAAATTAGCACATAAACTGACACCAAATTAAGTCACTATAACGTTCTATTCCAAAAAGAAATGCAATTCATCACATACATTATTTGATCTGAGAGATGTTAGGCTTATGTTACATAGGAAAGATTTCTTTAATGGAAAGCCCAATGAGGTGGGTCGGGAACTGGTTGAAGGGAAGAAGCCAGAGAGTTGTGGTCAATGGGGCTGAGTCTGGCTGGATGCCTGTGTCTAGTAGGGTCTCTCAGGGGTCAGTGCTCGGGCCGGTGCTGTTCAATATATTCAGCAATGACCTGGACGAGGGATTAGAGAATGTTGTTAGCAAGTTTGCTGATGATGCGAAATTGGGAGGAGTGGTTGACACACCAGAAGGCTGTGCTGCCATTCAGTGAGACCTGGACAGGCTGGGCGGGGAGAAATCTTATGAAGTTCAACAAGGGCAAGTGTAGAGTTTTGCACTTGGGAAAAAATAACCCCATGTGCCAGTATAGGTTGGGGACTGCCCTGCTGGAGAGCAGCGCACAGGAAAGGGGACCTGGGGGTTCTAGTGGACAGCAGGATGACCATGAGCCAGCAATGTGCCCTCGTGGCCAAGAAGGCCAATGGCATCCTGGGGTGTATTAGAAGGGGAGTAGCAAGTAGGTCAAGAGAGGTCCTCCTGCCCCTCTACTCTGTCCTGGTGAGGCCACATCTGGAATACTGTGTCCAGTTCTGGGCCCCTCAGTTCAAGAAGGACAGGGAGCTGCTTGAGAGAGTCCAGCGTAGAGCCACAAAGATGGTGAAGGGAGTAGAGCACCTCCCTTATGAGGAAAGGCTGAAGGAGCTGGGTCTCTTTAGCTTGGAGAAGAGGAGGCTGAGGGGTGACCTCATTAATGTTTATAAATATGTCAAGGGGGAATGTCAGGAGGATGGAGCCAGGCTCTTTTCAGCGGCGTCCACCGACAGGACAAGAGGCAATGGGTGGAAGCTGGAACATAGGAGGTTCCATAAAAATATGAGGAAAAACTTTTTTACTGTGAGGGTGACCGAGCACTGGAACAGGCTGCCCAGGGAGGTTGTGGAATCCCCTTCTTTGGAGACAATTCAAAACCCGCGTGGACACCTTCCTGTGCGCTCTACTCTAGGTGGTCCTGCTCTGGCGGGGGGGTTGGACTAGATGATCTTTGAGGTCCCTTCCAACCTCTAACATTCTGTGATTCTGTGATCAATATACAACAACAGAAGATTATCTCAATTTCAGATACTAAATTTAGTGACTATAATCAATTTCCTTCTTATTAAGCAGTTAAAAGCTTATTTCAGAGTGTATTTTTAACTTAATACATTTTAATTTTGTATATAATTCTTTAAAGAAATATATTCCTTCTCTACTTCTACTGGCCTAAAGACACAGAAACATTGATATGGGTCTTTCACAAGGAAGCCGAGAATGCGTTCAATACATGGCTCGGTCAAAACTTTGAAACCTAGAATTTTGTCTGTTAAACTGCTGTGATCTAAAGAGAACACAAATAAAGTTCTACTCAAATGTAAAAGGAAACTCCTAGAACTATTTTGAATTACAGAACACCAAAAATATATGTAGTTTCAAGCATATGGGAACTTTCCTTTGAATGTCAGTGCAGTATTGGAGAGAGGAACTTCAGAATAGTTTATTTCAATATTTATTTCAATATTTAATTTAGTACATGACTAAAAACTTCCAACTGTATACAGAACAGCCTCTTTGATAGCCTCATACTGATTAATGCTCTCAGACAGTGAGAAGCAGAAGACTCACAGGCTATCTTCTGCTTACAGATGCCATCAAAACCCATTCAGCGCTAAAATGTTTGTTCATGTTTTATGTAATTCCTACTGAACAGCTACTTGCTGTTTGAAAGTTGGTCTTTCAGGTTATTGTTGCCACAAAATAAGCTAACGCAACACCTCTTAGGTGAAGGAAGAAGAAATATTTCCTGAAGAAATATTTATAACTACTGTAGAGCTAAAAGAGGTTCTATTGACATGAACAACTGTGGCCAATTTTCAAGAACATATAGAAGAGGGCAGAGCATGTACGTTTAGTTTGCCCTCTGGTGGCCAATTCCAACCCTTTGCTACATTTAGAGGAGAGAACAAGAATACCTACTGGGACCAGTAAAATCAAAAAGCAATAGGTATGGTACAACTACTTTTCCAGTTCTTCATCTAGCCGTGATATATGTTTTAGCACACAGCTGTAACTGTTAACTTCATATTCCTCTACAGTTTCTGGCTACATATCTTTGAGTGTCTACCAAACCACTGGTACAGATCCAGACTCAGGCAAAACTTAAGGTTTAAAAAGTATAAAAATGTACTTTAATCTCGCAGGAAGAGAAAAAGGTGCAGAAGGAGGACAGATGGTTTTGGAGGGCAGAAATAACAGGCTGATTTATGCCACTAGACCTCAGCAAATTAGAGGATAAAACCAGAGAACTCCAGAGAAAATTACTGGAGTTTCTCAAAAGCACTTGTGAAATTGTCTGTATAGATTAAGTGACAACTACCACTCAAAAACAGACTGCTGCCACTATACACCTCTTACCACAGAAAATTTGATTCAGAAGAGCGTTTGGCAACATTTCTCAGGAGATTTTGATGAAGAAACTCATAACAGGACAAAGCAAATCAGAAATAAACAGTTGCTGCTAAATTGTCAAATGAGAAGCCCTTTCATATCTCTACGGAGGATCAGGTCTGACTGTGCTGCACAGAAATGCCACACTAAAAATTTCACCATTTTCAGTTCTAGAATTTGAGAATATGTGATTCTGAATTGCAACATATCAAGTCGACTAGCACACAACAGGACATTAAGTTGGTTAAAAAAAAAAAAAGAATTCCTTTCTGTTTTTGTCTCCCCAAATTGCAATGCTCTGAAACAAATATGTGCATCAACTGTATATTTCTCATGAAATCCAGGACCATTATCATCAAACTTTTTTGAAACCAATTAGTTTGCTATATTCTCAGAGAGGCTTTCTTTTGAACAAGGAATTTCAAGTATGTATACAAAAATTAATAAGTACCCGAGACTTCCAAGAGTTGGCAAATAATGCTTGTACTTTTAGCTAACAACATTGACATCAACAGTTTATCCCAATGCAAACTCTAGTCAATCCTGCAGCCTCGTTTTTGCCATGTCCAACAAAAGTATTACCCTTGCAAGCATTCAATAAGCTGACAATTCTGTCTCACATGCTAAATAAACACACAGAGTCATCTGCTTGGGCTTTTGGAAAGTCCAAAAGCAATATGAGAATGTCTGTTACCCTCTAATAACTGCCTACCAGCTAAAGCAGCAATTCCGGATATATCCTTGTTATATTTTGTATAATATAGCCAAGGACTTTTATGTTCAACTAAGCAAAAAAAAAAAACAAACCCCACAAGATTTCCAATGACTTATGCATAATATGACACACTATTGCACCTGAGCTAACTACTTAGTTTAAAACAGCCTGCAATGAGCAGAGCACCAAAATTGCAGTCTTTCTAAACACTTTTTATAGATCAATTGGGGAGCCACGGATTAAACCTTGAAATAGTTATCTCCTTAGTTGCGGTCATTTTAACTATAGTGGAGAGGAGCAGATCTTTTGCCTTACATCACTTTTGTCAAATACCCAATTATTTTGATTTGTATAGTAGAGGAGTTTATGGAGGAAAGAACTGATGTGAAGTTGGTAAAGTCTGTAATATTATTTGCTGCTCAGAAGTGCCTTTGTGTAATTCTGAAATGACAGCATTATGCCTTTGTGTTGCTTTTGCATTTCTAACCTAAGTGGTTTTGATACCTGAGTATATGGTGAAGTAAATGGACAGTCTTTTATCATATAAAAATAGATTTTTGGATACACAATTTACACAAAGCCTTCCTTTTCCAGGTTGCAAGCCACACACTTGCCAGCAATATAAGCCACTGAAAAGAAGAAGAGAAGGAAAAAATATCTAAGAATATTTGCCTGGTTTCTCTTCACGCAATTCTGTAACAAAGATCTAACTGGTTTTCAGTGGAGAAGCCATTTTACTAGTCTTGATTCAAGGTTTCTTTATCAGTGACACTAATTGCGGCAACAGAATAACTTATTTGATTTTTTGAATTACCATCTGAAATCATCCATGTATTTCCCTCCTTCCACGAGGGATTCAGCATTGTTTTTCTTCCTTTCTATAGGATTTTGTGATGTTCTTAAAAAAAAAAAAACCACACACCTTCTTGAACACGTACACACTTTAAAAAAATACCTGCACACAGTCAAAAGCAATCTTTTCTTTTCTCTAGAATTCAGACTCATTTACAATAGTCTAGAATAAGAAACAGGCCACTGACATGAGACACAAAATTACTACCAGAGTTCATCTTAAGAATACTTTTTAAAAAGACAAGTACAATTTCTTACAGATTTGCTAAAAATAGACAGAAGTTGACAACTATGCCATGTATTTAGCCGATACATTTTAGAAGTTTCTTTTTCCAGAACATATCTCTGCAGTTTTTTGAGAGAATATAAGAAGAAATGTTACCCTCATGGTCAGAGCACTTAATTCTTTTATCAAACAGTAAATACAGTAAATTCACAAATAAACAAAGCCACTGATGTCAACAAGCCTTTACTTCAAATGGTAAGCACTGCATGTATATCAGGATTATTTTCATACTATAAATTTCAATATGATAAAATGCAACCGTAAATAAGAAAGATGTATGCATTACCTCCTTAAGTCTTCAACTTTGTATCTGTCAGTAAAATTGAAGATATTTCTTGTTTCTGGATTTTAGAATCTTTATGCTTTACAAAAAAAAAAAATTAAAACATGATTTTGTCATCTACTGAAAAGATAAATAATTTAATTCTGTACTTACCAAAGAGAATGTTGTCTAAAATAACTAGGAAATTATTCCTGTTTGTGATCACTTTGAAATTTAAAGCTGTCCTATAAGTTTCATAACACCCTAGTCATTAGTATACTTTATATAGAATAATATTGTCTTAAGTCAACAAGAGAAACGCTCTTTAAAAAGGCAAAAAAGAAAGCAGACCAGTATTAACTCGCTGAATTTCAACTAAACTTTCAAGATCAGTGAAGTAACCCTACCACACTCTCTGCTATATGGGCAGTCTGAGTTCTAATGAGGATACATCTTTTTGCTCCAGAACAATGAAAACAAAAAGCATAACCACAGACAGTTACATATGGTTCAGTATACTAAGAGAGATGAAGGCTTCCTGTCTAAAGAAGGTAAGCATTGTTCCTCGGGTTCCTATTACAGGATAGAAACATTCAAAATATAAGGACTGCCAAGGCTCTTCAGATGGAGAGTGAATTACTTTCAAAGGAATTAGAGAATATTTAGGGTTCAGTGGACAAAATATAATTCCAGGAAACCAAACATCTACCACCAGATGGTCACAGCCCAGTGTGACAAAAACTGCAAAAAGAGTCAGAGCTTGCCAAAAACTACAGAACTCCTCTTTAAGCTACTCCGATACAGGTGAAGTCACAAGTCTAAGGCCTGAGGGTACATATTAAAAGGAGTCAGAAGAGTAATACTACTTTGCCATATGACATTTAAACAATGTGTACATATAAGAACTGTCTTCCTATTAGGGTGGATTAACTATTCTCTGTAATTAAAACTGTAACTTTAATTAATTTAAACTAGTACTTTGAAACTTCACTGGAGATTTTAAATAAAATATTATTTCACAGAAGAAACCGGGAAGATGGAACTAAATCTACTTATATCCTCCTCTATGCTTGTTCACAACAAATGATGTTCCGAGAGCATCAAAAAACAAATTGGCAACACCAACTTTAACTGAACCTCATATAGGCTGAGAGATCAGGATCTGGAATTAACACTTCCTATCCCAGCAAGATTTTTTTTTTTTTTAAAAAAGGTTGCTGTAACACTCAAAATACAGAAGATATCTAGCTTATCTGAAGAAAAAAAAAAAAAGCAAAACTCTAAGATTAACAGATTGTACAACAGCAGTTATCCTTTGCTTTTAAACACAAAAGTAGTGATGCTTATGTCATCATCTCAATTCCTCTGCACAACACAGACCAGCATTTTTAATTCTTGGGATTTTTTAAAAGCATTACTCTGTATTCAAAACCAGCACGCACTTATTCCCAGCTGCTCAAAATTTCTCTGTTCATTTTACTTCATTAAATATAACTTTCATTTAATGCACTCACATAGCTTTATAAAAGTATTTTACATAGTCCATTCATATAAAACATGCTACTTTTAAATTTTCCTTCCAGAATATTTTCCTAAGCTTAACCTTCAGCCCATAATCAGCTGAAAACAAGAATTCTTTCTCATGGCCCATAATAAAATACTTTCTGACTAAGTAGAAAACCAAATTAAATCAGTTAATAGTTTTTTTTAAAAAAAAAACTATTTGCAAACACCTGTTGGCCTCTTCTCTTTTGGATGAAGGAGGAAGACTGCCTTTAGTCAGAATATTTCAGGTGTCCATGAGGCACCAACATTTTCTCTTAGCCTGATGTCCCCCTGATGTCACAAAGTCCCTTACGTAAGACTCTATATTTTTACTTCGAACTCTCATTACCTCTTATGCTAAGACTATATAGGACAATAAAAAAAATAAGTATTTATAATGAAAGCTGTTTCATTTCAAAAAATGTGCTGAAAATAATTATCATATCCATTTTTTCCTGTTTTGGATGTTTTAAAGTCCCATGCTTTTATCTCCGCAAAGGTAATTTAACACATTGTGCAATCTCCTTTATTTTTTATTTCAACCCCAAAAATAAACAGTTCCAGTGTACAGATTGCAGGTTTAACAGTTCTTCTTTGTATGTACAGTACCAACTTCCCAAATACTATATAATGCATTCCCAGAAAACCAAAAAATAAGATCTAGTACACATATAGCTCTCTTGTTTGCTTCATTTCTTGTTCTCATATTTTTCCCCTTCGCTGAACATTTTTTCCTATGCATGGATATATGTGCATGTTATATCTGTGTCATTTTTGCTTCATTTATGAAGAAGGGTATTTTTAAACATTGACCTCATCTGCTTTTCATTTCCTTTTTTTTTCCCTACAGAATTTACTACTTATCCTTTGACTTGTTACTCTGATCAGCAGCTTTTCAAGGTTCTCCCTAAAACTACTGAAAATAAACGGATGTGGTTAGTTGAGTGACGGGAGAGCAACCCACAGCTATACGGCTACACTTCCTTAAACTACACCACACATAAGAAGTTCTGTTTCTCCTTGAAGAAAGCAACACCTGCTCTGCAGAGCGCAATAATACCACAAAAACAGAATTCTTGACAAAATATATGCCTACACCTACTTCAGAGAAAGTATTGTACCATATCACCTGCTGGGCATGGAAAAAGCATATTACATCACATTCATAGCTACCGAGTATATTAATAAGCACTTTGTACTCAAGGTCCAAAACACAGCACATCGACACACACTAAAGATCTCCAAGACTTTCAGGTCATGCTCTTTATCAGTCCTTCTCTACCATAGGTGTGGTCATAAAAAGGTAGCTACTGTTCATAAAAGGGTATTTATTCATCAACAATACTATTGAAATTAAAGAATAGTAAAGAAATAAAAACTCTGAAAAGTCCCTGTAGGGAAAAACTCTGAAAGTCTATCTTATTCTTAAGGAACAGCCTTAAACCTAGTTAGAAGCAGAAGAATGTTGAGACAAAATAAACTTTTACGCTTCAGCAGATGTTTGGAATAACAAGTTTGAGAAAAAGATTAGCTAACTACATAACAACTATACATATCAGAGATTTAAAAAAAAAATTAGTAGTGTAATGTTTCAGTTAAATTAATATAGTCTTCACATACAGCAACTCTTTAACATGCAGGTTTCTATACTTTGTTACAGACTCAGTTCACAGAAGGAAAGAGTTGTCTTTCCACCCCCTTGGACAAAACATTTCTAATTTGGGTCTTGGTCTAATAGAGACTAACTGTATCTAATTTTAATCATTTAAAAACTAGCTGTTTCCCCTGTACAGAGCTTCTAGGACAACTAGCCTTTCTGACAGAAAAAGATGACCATTTTGAAAGGGTAATCACACAAGTTTTTAAAGCAGATATCTGTCTCCACTTAAAACAGAGGAAGTCTGCAGAAAGTGAACTTTAGGCTAAGCTTCTAAACCATGACAGGTGAGTCTCAGCTTTTCCCTTCTGAATACCTCAGTTTCGTATCTCAAGAGTTACTCAATTAAGCAACGAAACCATGACTATCCGAAGACACACAAACACAGTAGTGCTTTGCCCAGGATAAGGAACAAGTCTTGTTTTGAAAATTTACCCAGAGATAACCGAGCTTTTCCAAATGTTGCTACTTTCCAGGGTTGGGTGGTGGGGTGTGTCCCTTCATACAATTTCCTCAGATGCAGCACTGGGGCATTTTAAATCTACACAGTAGATTTTTAAAGCCAACACCATCTTTCTAGGCAAAAAGAATCAGTATCTCCACTTATAGCAATATGTAATTTATATTCTCCACTACTCCTAAGTAAAGACAATTTACGTGTCTAGTCCAAAGTCTTGGTGAAAATAACAGTCATAATTCAAAAGACTTGAAGAGAAATAGCACAAATATAATGACAAAAAAATAGGTAAGGGAAATAAGGGGAAAGAAATTTCTGAGTGTTTTAGGAACCATGGTAAGTGTCCTGGCACTGAGCATCCTTCCTAGTCCAACACAAGCTGCAGAATCACAGAATCACAGAATTGTTGAGGCTGGAAAAGACCTCCAAGCTAATCAAGACCAGCCTATGATTCAACAGCATCACAACAGCCAGACCATGGCACTAAGTGCCACATCCAGCCTCTCCTTAAACACCTCCAGGGACCATGACTCCACCACTTCCCTGGGCAGTGCATTCCAGTGCCTGATCACCCTCTCCATGAAGAAATGCTTCCTGAGATCCAACCTAAATCTTCCCTGATGCAGTTTCAGGCCGTGTCCTCTCATCCTGTCACTTGTTGCCCGGGAGAAGACCCCGACCCCCACCTGACTACAGCCTCCCTTCAGACAGTTGTAGATGTGATAAGGTTCCTCCTGAGTCTCCTCCTCTCCAGGCCGAACACCCCCAGCTCCCTCAGCCTCTCCTCACAGGACTTTCCTTCTAGTCCCTTCCCCAGCCTCGTTGCTCTCCTCTGGACCCGCTCCAGCCCCTCAATGTCTTTCTTGCAGTGAGGGGCCCAGACCTGCACACAGGGCTCGAGGGGAGGCCTCACAGCAGAATCACATCCCTGCTCCTGCTGGCCACACTGTTCCTGATACAGGCCAGGATGCCATTGGCCTTCCGGGCCACCTGGGCATAATCTAATTTTATTCCTTGCCCAGTAATAAAATTTAACATAAAAATTAATAAATAAAGGTATATGAACCGTACAAAGCAAGTGTCTCCTTAAGTTTTTTCTGCTCACGGGCAATACATGTATCTAGCCATAAGGAACTGCACAATATTCCAACGCCCTCCAGAAACAGCATTATTATAATGAAAATTTTTCATGACCTGGTTCTTTCAGTTTTCTCAGGTTCTGAGAATTTGTATCTCAATTGTAAAAATACAAATTATGAGAAAATTAGGTTTTGTGGAACTTAGAAGAAGGGATGATGGGTTGCAGAAAATAGCAGCTTTTCTCTTTACTTGTACTTCTACTACCAAAAGTGTTACAAAATAAAAATTAAAATGTCCTCTTGTCTTATCCCAGGACATGTTTTTCCCTCCTAGCAGAGAGAAATGCAATGAAGTTTCAAGATACTTAGCATTTGGATTAAAGCAAAACTCCTCCATGAAGACTGCATTCATAGCTACAAAGAAAGGCAACAAACACTGGCAGCACAGTAACTATCTGCAGTGGAACTGATCCTGAGCAATCCTATTCAGAATTATTTAGTGTTGGAAGATTTCACACATGACATTCTACAGACTGTTGCTGTATATGATCAAGTAAACAAGGAAAAAATGCAAGAGATGGGGAGGGAAACAAAAAAAATAAAGAAGACAGCAATATTGGTCAAATTACTCCCTAGCAAATTTCATCTCTTCTTACAGCAGAAGCAAGTCAACTATTCATTATCTGCAGCTGCAATAACATGCACAGTTATCAGACCAGGATACTGGAGTTAGCGATGAATCAATACAGAGCACAGACCTTGCACACAACACACCTTCTGATTTAAGACAGAGATGGTACCAGTCAGTCAGCAAAACCAATGTGGTCACCTACAGACCTTAAAGGCTATTTATTCCTCTGATGATGATGCTAGCAATCTACCCCTGCCTGGATTGTATTCTTAATGATTAGGACAGAGGAAAAGCGAAATTTACATAAGGTTTTAAAAGGCTCATTCAGGGGAGAAAAAAGGAAGAAAGATATCTTCAGAAGGAAACCCAGACACTTGGGAAGCAGAATTAGTACTGAAAGCAGATTTGCCCTTTTAATCAACTGCAATATCCATTAAGTTCACTCCCCCTTTAAACAACTCTTGCTTTTAACTGTAACTCAAATTATGTGGAAAAAGGATGACCTTTCAGGAGATAACTTTTGCAAACTTTATCCCTCTCCAACTGTCACACTAATCAAAGCTGAAAAGCTTAAAAGACAAATGTCTTACTAATTCCTCCATTTCCAGATAGTCTCACAATGAAAAACAGAAAATAGAGTCTAATGCACAGGAACACAGTTACAGTAGAAAGGTTACAGTAATGTTAACTAGCAATTTCTAATATCAATTCTGTCAAGACTATTAAAAATACACTTATTAAAGACTCTTAAGCTTGTCTTAAATACTCTCATAATCATAAAGGTGTCATGGAACAATGACAACAATATTCAGTATCAATCATTATCAATATCCAACATGAGTATGATCTTTTATTTAGGTACTTTGAGGTCAAGCTCCTAATCTGTCCTTAAAGGAAAAGATGCACCAGCCTAAAGTAAATTAAATTACACCTATAAAAGGTACTTGAGCATATATCTTTCTAGTTTATCATTTAGATAGGAAGGAGTTTCTCTCGTGTTGCTGCTAAAGAGGCGAATCATTTCAATCGTATGTGCATAGGTAGCAAAGAACACAATCATCTCAAAGTTTTCATTCACTTTGTCTGAAATTTTCTCTTTTCTCCAAGAACTGTCAGAAACAGACAAGGAAAAACCAAACTCGCCATTGTATTCTGAAATTTCCAGTGTTCATATTCTTTTATTTTCTACTCTCAATTTCATTCTTCTCTTTGATCTTATTCCTTTAGTCAAGAGCGCAAGTTAACCATGACTGAAAAAACGCCTAAACAATTTCCCCTACAGATTAGGGATTCTCTCCTTTTCTCATACCTATTGCAACTGCTACAACAAAAGCAATCGAAGATCCCATGTACTCCAAAAATCAAAAAATATTTACTTCTAAACCTTGGAGGTCTTGAATTGGGTCTCAGCTGAAATACCAGAAATGCTATAGCAGTACAGTAGATTTATGGATAGTACTTGTGAACAGAGCCACTGATATCCACAGTGGCTTTCTCTGGTACTCATAAGCTCTGAGCATTACTGAAAGAGAAAGTAAAATTTCTGAAATGTGTGAAAAATGCTTTATTTAAAAATAAAATTGTCTTCTTTGTTTGAATTAAAATTTAGTTACCAAGTCAGGAATTGGGCACACCAATACCTGAAATATTTTTTTTTTAAGTTTCAGGTTTAACAATTCATACATGAACATATTTGAAACCTTTTTGGTGATGTTCAGTCGCCTCCAAACCACCACAACTTTTACAACACTGCCGTTGAATCTGTTTCAACCACAGTCATTAATACATATCCTGCTACATAGCCACAATACATATTTTTTTTCAGCGGCTGCTCTTCAAAAATAAGCACAATAACTGCTGTATACAAGCAAGCCAACTAACTGTTCTGCAATAAATTTTCAACTGAAGATAGTAAAAATTAGTTTTATATTAAGCTACTCCATAAAAAGGCTCTTAAGTACTTTGTTGTATAACCATACATTTGGTTCAAATTATCACGCAGATACACGTAAATAATCTCTGCACACCAAATTCAAATACCAAAATCAGTTAAAGTGTGATTTTTGTAGGTTATGCTTTTTGTAGGCTATGCTCAGAAACAAGATAAATTTGTTTGCTTAATGCACTGCATTACTAGACCTATACTATTTCTCCATCATGACTATTATTACTTCCATATTCTCACTTGTTACACGTATCTTAACACTTTGCCATATAGACGCACTGTAAGTCTTTCCACAGGGAGATATCAGAGAGAATAGCTACACCATTGTTATTTGCTCTCCACCCTCACTTATTCTACACTAACGGTCATATACGTGTATCAGTTGACAGGAATTTTGTAATCAGGACTCAAATCATCATATTATTCATTACTTCACCAAAATATTACCTGAATCAGTAGCTTACATCTTGAAGTTATACCTTGAAGAGTGATATATTTACATCACCGACAAAAAAAGTTCTCAGTAGACGTTAGTGACCATAAGAGTGACGGATGCACTAGTGACAAATACTTTTTTTGAGCAAATTACAAAGAATAAAGTTTCTCAATTAAATGTTACTTTGTTTTCTACCAAAAAAAAAAGTCTTAAAGAAGACAAATTGACTGTTTAGAGTTTCAAATATTTAGTGCAAATCATCAGATCTGGTAAAAATAATTTCACACAAGAAAACTGAAATTGCTTTTTTTCCTTTTTTTCTTTTTTCTTAATAATAAAACCCAGAAATCCCTATACAGAAATCCCACTGGATAAGGTTATTTTCCATCTAAGAACCAACTGCTTTCTACATGTGTTCAATTTAAAAATTACTTTCATCTTCTGCTAAATGCATCAATAGTACTACAGAACCTGAAACAACTTTTTACCAACAGAAAATTTTCCCAGTGAAGTCAAAAAACACACAAATCTACTTCAGAACAGTATCTTCAGAGTAGCAGCTCTAGCTGTAATGGAAGCACAAAAACTATGGGATTTTGTTGCTAAAATAAACCTGGCTTGTAGTTCATAATATCCATATTACACATTATGTATTAAGTGTTCTCCTAGGATATAAAAAATTCAGGTCATGCCCTTGATTTCTGCTGTACTTGATTAGTTATTGCTTACTCTTCAGTAAGTTATTGTGAAAGATCTACAGCAAAACCACGTTTACAGAAGAACAAGTATGTTTACAAATAAAGCAAGTTTCTAGAATCCATGTCCTGCAAGTCACAGTGCAAAATAAACTGTCAAGTTGTATATTGCAGAACTGTTTAACTTTAGAAAAGGTAACTCATGGGCAGGAGTGAGTGGAGGTGTTTCCAGACATAAAGAAAATATCACAGAATTTTCAGGCACAGAAAAGTACACTAAAAAGATGGGATACATAGCTGAAGTTGTAGAAACTGAGTGACCTCTTAAATTTGAACACAATCTTCCTTTCAGCTTTACTGTCAAACATAAAAATCTCAAAGCTGTTCTAAAAGCTATGTAAACTACCAAAACAACTGAGCTTCTTTTAAATCTATATTCTTGAATAAAGTTTAAAACACTGAATACTCTTTACTCAGGACAATAACCTGCAAATATGTGTCTAGAAATTAACGTACAAGCTTCTACACACCTGATCTGATACTAACTGGCACTAGTATTATTTGCTCAGCAGATCTCTCCAAAAATTCTATGGTTTGGATATTTTTACTCCATAGTAACAAGAAATTTAATTTTAAAAGAGAGGTGCAAATTCCATCAATCCACAAAAGCAGTGATATTAACATTTAAAAAAAAAAACTAAAAATTGTTTGCTACATTTCAAGTAGTTCAACAGTTTATAATAACTCCTTTCTTTGCATTTGAAGTGTGAACCAGGATGTCAAGGAAACTGGCACAACATTTAATCTTCCCAAAGTAGTAGAGCTACAGTTTGACACTTCACTATGTAATCTTCTTGCATCAAGATTGTTTCACACAGCAAAAAAATGCTACATGCATACAGTCACAGAGCAGAGGAAAAAAAAACGTGAGTCGCTGGTAAATCAGGATAAAAATTTAATTCTGGTACTATTTCCATTAAATTTGACATTTGATTTGACAAATAAATTTGACATGCAGCTAATATATATTGATAAAAATCGTTAGTTTTTACTTATAAAACACCTGTTTAATGTCAAAAGAAATGCAAAGACTTCCTTTAAATGTTAGTAAAAAGAAGCTGATCTCAGAAAAGTCAGTTCAAAAATCACAGACGAATTTATAACAGTAGCACAACTGGGCAAGCAGAGTAACACCACCCACCTATTCTCCCACCAAAATGTAAGAGCGCAGCATGTTTGACCACCTCAGAACTAATGCTTGCAGCTTCTGTTCTCTTTCTTAACAGAGACCAAGATTTGTGGTTTGCTATTTAAGAAACTTATTAAACACAAAATTAAGAATTCAACCAAATTCCTCATTTTTTTCAATATTTAAAGGAATGTAAGGCATAGAATATTTCACTCTCCACATGATTTTTTTTCTGAACAAGATTTAAATCATTACACAGTCCCAGAGGTCCACTAATTATTAGTCAAAGTACAGGGTGCATTTTTAATCTAAATTTAAAAAAACTGGATTTTAGTCAACAATTATATCTATTAAAAAAAAAAAAGCTCCACAAAAAATTACTGGAATGAACAGCAGAAAAAAACTGGCCAGGTAGGAATGATCTTAACACAAACAGTTAACCGTCTTAACACATTTAAGTTTCACTCAATTGAAACATAGCAAGTGATTTCAAAGGAAGTCTACTCATAAGGCTTACATTAATCACTCTTTGTTGGATAGAGTACAGAGCACTCAAGATATGAGAAATTCAAATTCATTGTGTGGAAATATCTATAATCCCAGTAGTGAGTAACTAAACATGACTATATTGTCAGTTTAGTTCAACTTAGAAACCCAGTGTCAGAACCCCTCTAAGTTTGATGTCAACCATATTGACCAATAGCACCAAATTAAAAAAATTAATCTTTATGTTTAAATGTTGTATTAACAGATCAGTGCACTAGACGATCTCATCATTCATAGTTATTCATGCTATAAACTTATACGTTCAAACATTCATGATCATTATGAAAACTCTGACTTGATCCTCAGTCGTATTTTCATCATCTTACTACAAGATCTTCAGGAAATAAGAAAGTTATTTTTCTAGTGTAGTAAAAGACAGGCTCCTAGAAATAAACTAGAAATCTGATACAAATGAAAGATTCAGCCAAATCCCACTTCTCCAAGCACTGGGGAAGGAACCTAAGCAAAAAAAAGGCTGCCAAAAAGCTTTTGGGGGGCTTTTTTTAAGCCGGCTACAGCAACCACACCTGAGGCCGCACCGGTAGCTCCAGGGCGGACACCCGACATAGCGTGGGCGGAGCCACCCTCAGCGGCGCGGCGATTTTAAACACGGTGATCAGCTGTTAACTGTGCCCTCAGGGTATAAGAAGCCTTGGGGAGGGCAGGGACACCGAACAAAAGGCCTAGAAGGGTGGGTCTTTGTTAAAAGGCAAGTACTTGAAAGGCCTGTAAACTATTCCGTGCATAGCTTTCCGGAGAGTCTTTGTATTGTAGAGCCAACTACGGTTGCCACCAGGTCAATGGTTGTTAGAAAAACTGTGGGCACCCAGACAGAGGCCCCACGTAAGCATGTGGGTGTTCAGGCCTCCGGCTGCAGAGAGTGCTGGAGCCTGGCACTGGCCATGGAGGGTAGTGGAAGTGACACTTGTGTCCGATGTGACCAGGTGAGCGATCTGCTCGGCCTGGTGGCTGAACTGAAAGAGGAAGTAGAAAGGCTGAGGAGCATTAGGGAGTCGGAGAGAGAGACAGATCGGTGGAGTCACGTCCTGAATGGCGAGCAGCAAGCTCTGCAAAGAGCTGAATATCCCCCCACCTCTGGCCATCAGGCAAAAGGGGGGGACCTAAAGGATAGGGAAGAGTGGAAGCAGGTGCCTGCCAGGAGAGGAAGGAAAATCCCTGCCCGGCCTCCCTCACCTGCCCGGTTGCCCCTGCAAAACAGGTGTGGGGCTCTAGACAATGAGAGCCAGGCAAAGGAAGAGTCAGTGGAGGGTTCACCCATAGGGCTGTCTAGGGTGAGTCACTCGGAGACAAGCATTAGGACTTCTTCATCTAAGAAAAAAAAGGAGGGTAATTGTAATTGGAGACTCCCTCCTGAGGGGAACAGAGGGCCCTGTCTGCCGCCCTGATCCGACCCACAGGGAAGTCTGCTGCCTCCCTGGGGCCCGAGTTAAGGATGTTATCAAGAAGCTTCCTGGTCTGGTCAAACCCACGGACTGTTACCCGCTTTTGGTTATGCAGATCGGTAATGATGTAAGAGAGACGGCCAGAAGCAATCAAAAGGGACTTTAGGGCACTGGGGCGGGTGCTAGAAGGATCAGGCGCACAGGTTGTGTTTGCCTCTCTTCCTTCAATTATGAGGAAAAATAGTGGAAGGTTTGACAAAGTGCAGCAGATTAATACTTGGCTAAAGGGGTGGTGCCAGCGGTCTAGCTTAGGATTTTTTAACCATGGGGAGATCTACAGGGCACCTGATCTAATGAAAAAAGCTGGGGTTCAAATGACACAAAGGGAAAACAGGATCCTTGGCCACGAGCTGGCGGGACTCATAGAGCGTTCTTTAAACTAGATATGAAGGGGGATGGGGTTATAGCTGGGATTGCGGCAGGGCAGTGCTCTAGAAATTATGAGGACCGGGTGGCCTTCCATCCCCCTAGGGTGAGATCAGTGTGCTCAGCTTGCTCCCTGAAATGCTTATACACCAATGCACGCAGCATGGGGAATAAGCAGGAGGAGCTAGAAACCTGGGTTCGGGCAGGAGATTATGATCTGGTGGCAATTACAGAGACATGGTGGGACAGCTCACATGACTGGAATGTGGTCATGGGTGGCTATGTCCTTTTCAGGAAAGACAGGCCAGCCAGGCAAGGTGGTGGAGTCGCTCTTTACGTGAAAGAGCAACTACAATGTCTTGAATACCATCCAGGCATGGAGGAGGAGCAAGTTGAGAGTGTATGGGTTAGAATTAAGGGGCAGGCTGGCAGGAGAGATACTGTTGTGGGTGTCTATTACAGGCCACCAGATCAGGGTGAGGAAGTTGATGAGGCCTTCTACAGGCAGCTGAGAGCAGTCTCACAATCACAGGCCCTGGTTGTCCTGGGGGATTTTAACTTCCCTGATATTTGCTGGAAGGACAACTCAGCCAGCCAGCCACAGTCCAGGAGGTTCCTCCAGTGCATCGATGATAATTTTCTGATGCAAATGGTGGAGGAGCCGACTAGGAGAGGAGCACTGCTGGACCTCATCCTCGCTAACAAGGAGGATCTGGTTGAAGCAGTAAAGGTTGAGGGCTGCCTTGGCTGCAGTGACCATGAAATGGTGGAGTTCAAGATCTCATGTAGCAGAAACAAAATAGCACGCAGAATTGCAACCCTGGACTTTGCCAAGGCAAACTTTGGATTTTTCAAGCAATTACTCGAGGAAATCCCATGGGCAAGGCTGTTTGAAGGTAAAGGGGCCCAAGATAGTTGGTTAGCGTTCAGGGACTGCTTCTACCGTGCTCAAGATCAGAGCATCCCGACACGCAGGAAGTCAAGGAAGGGAGCCAGGAGACCTGCGTGGCTAAACAGGGATCTGCTGGGTAAGCTCAAGGGCAAGAGGAGAATTTACAGATCTTGGAAGGCAGGGCTGGCCACTTGGGAAGAATGTAAGGCTGTTGTCCAAGGGTGTAGGGAGGCAACTAGGAAAGCAAAGGCCTCCCTAGAATTGAACCTGGCGAGAGGGGTCAAGGACAACAGGAAGAGCTTTTTCAAATACGTGGCAGATAAAACTAACACCAGAAGCAATGTAGGCCCACTGATGAATGAGGTGGGTGCCTTGGTGACAGAAGATACAGAGAAGGCAGAGTTACTGAATGCCTTCTTTGCCTCTGTCTACTCTGCCAGAGGCTGTCCTGAGGAGCCCCGTTCCCCTGAGGCCCCAGAGGAAGTCAGGGCAGTGGAGGAGTTTGCTTTAGTCGATGAGGACTGGGTTAGGGACCAATTAAGAAATCTGGACATCCATAAATCCATGGGTCCAGACGGGATGCATCCACGGGTGCTAAGGGAGCTGGCTGATGTCATTGCTAGACCACTCTCCATCATCTTTGCCAAGTCTTGGGAGACGGGAGAGGTGCCTGAGGACTGGAGGGAAGCAAATGTCACTCCAGTCTTCAAAAAGGGCAAGAAGGAGGACCCGGGTAACTATAGACCGGTCAGCCTCACCTCCATCCCTGGGAAAGTGATGGAACGACTTATCCTTGGTGCCATCTCAAGGCATATCAGGGATAAGAGGGTCATTAGAGACAGTCAACATGGCTTCACCAAAGGGAAGTCGTGCTTGACTAACCTCATAGCCTTTTATGAGGATATAACAAGGTGGATAGATGATGGCAGAGTGGTGGATGTGGTCTACCTTGACTTCAGTAAAGCATCTGACACAGTCTCCCACAGCATCCTTGCTGCTAAACTGAGGAAGTGTGGTCTAGACTCTCGGGTAGTGAGGTGGACTGCGAACTGGCTAAGGGGAAGAAGCCAAAGAGTTGTGGTCAATGGGGCGGAGTCTGGTTGGAGACCTGTATCCAGTGGAGTGCCTCAAGGGTCGGTACTGGGACCAGTATTATTCAATATATTCATCGATGACTTGGATGAGGGACTAGAGAGTACTATCAGCAAGTTTGCTGATGACACCAAGCTGGGAGGAGTGGCTGACACACCAGAAGGCTGTGCTGCCATCCAGCGAGACCTGGACAGGCTGGAGTGTTGGGCGGGGAAAAATTTAATGAAATACAACAAGGGTAAATGTAGGGTCTTGCATCTGGGTAGGAACAACCCCAGGTTCCAGTATAAGTTGGGGAATGACTTATTAGAGAGCAGCACAGGGGAGAGGGACCTGGGAGTCTTGGTGGACAGCAGGATGACCATGAGCCAGCAGTGTGCCCTTGTGGCCAGGAAGGCCAATGGCATCCTGGGGTGTATTAGAAGGGGGGTGGTTAGTAGGTCAAGAGAGGTTCTCCTTCCCCTCTACTCTGCCCTGGTGAGACCCCATCTGGAATACTGTGTCCAGTTCTGGGCCCCTCAGTTCAAGAAAGACAGGGAACTGCTGGAGAGAGTCCAGCACAGGGCAACTAGGATGATTAAGGGAGTGGAGCATCTCCCTTATGAGAAAAGACTGAGGGAGCTGGGGCTCTTTAGTTTGGAGAAGAGAAGACTGAGGGGTGACCTCATTAATGTTTACAAATATATCAAGGGTGAGTGTCACGAGGATAGAGCCAGGCTCTTCTCGATGACAACCAATGATAGGACAAGGGGTAATGGGCTGAAACTGGAACATAAGAGGTTCCGCTTAAACTCGAGAAGAAACTTCTTCTCAGTGAGGGTGACGGAGCCCTGGAACAGGCTGCCCAGAGAGGCTGTGGAGTCTCCTTCTCTGGAGACATTCAAGACCTGCCTGGACACGTTCCTGTGTGGCATAGTCTAGGTATTCCTGCTCTGGCAGGGGGATTGGACTTGATGATCTTTCGAGGTCCCTTCCAATCCCTAACATTCTATGATTCTATGATTCTATGATATAGGAGGTTGTCTAGCTAGGGTAACTAGACACCAATGAGACAAGAACTTCGGATACCCAAATGCCTTTGGATAAATAGATTCTCACAAATTGTGCTATTCAACTCTCACAACCATCCTGAAACAATACTTTACTCCTTTCATGTGCTCAAGTTGTTGGGGTGTGGTAATAGCATTTTATGTTTAACAAATAAAATAGAGCATTCTGTTGTTCCTTAAGACTCCACATATTTTCTCAAATTTATCTTAGAAAGCATATATACAACATTTGAAGAAGATTTCTCACATGCCCTAGAAATCTATTTGGCAGCAGAGATACCAGCCAGTCATTACAACTACCTATTCCTAACAGCTCAAGCCAAAAATCACTTGGAGCAGCAATGCACAGCTAAATTACAGTATCTGGTCCTTAACTAATTTTGTGCCATCAGAGTGAAGCCCTTAACCTCCTCTTAATCACTTACACTGGATCATTCCTTAAATTCTTCTCCCACGAAACAACTCACACTGTCTTTAGAATGTTTTCCCTGCCAAATCACCTTAGTTTGCAATAGAAATTAGGCACATCAAAATTACTAACCAAAAACCACAAAACCAATAGTAAGTGTATTTTGAAAAGAAGCAAGTCTTAAGACACTTATTGTGTCAATTTCCACAGAATACACACCAAACAGATTTTCATTATAGATATTTAACTTAAGCACATAATTTGCTCAAATCCTTCTTTAAGAAACAAACTTTCAAGAGGCAAAGACTTACAGATTCATACAGTCTACTGTCAGAAAGGACACAAATATTCCAAATCTTAACTCTCAGTTAAAGTTTGAATGTCGAACAAGATGATAAAAATATCTTCCAAATCTATGGTGTAAGTAATGATAAGCTCTGGAACTCCACTCTGAATTGATACTTAAGTTTTGCCACACTAGATCACAAGTTTATTTCTTATACAACGCCTCTATACTAAGCAGCTTTCTGCTTAACGTATGTTCAAAGTGGGCCTGGAGGTACATGCTTACACTATCCTCAAAGTGTTCAATGGTTGGTGCTGCTGACTTATAGTTTCAGAGTTTAATGTCTCATGCATTTAACTGGTTAAAACAGAAGAGGTCTAGATCCAGGCTGAAGGTGAAAAGGGCTCTTTATTCACCCCTGTTTTTCCAGTTCCTTCACATCAGATATATGAAAATAATTCCACCTAGTGTCAGCAAGCCATAAAATCACTGGTTCTTGTCTGAGGCCTCTGAGGAAGGACATTAAATCCTTATTGGAATGACCAGGGACTTTAACCTCATGTAAAGACTGAATAGCATGACCAGTATAAAAGAAATCTTCATACAAAGAATGTAGATGCTGCAAATCCCTATAGTTGACATAATGGCAATACAATTTTGATTTTCATTCCATTGTTCCCTCCATGTACACAGCACAAAAATCTCTTGTGTTGCCTAGGCAGAAGGAAGTAACAAATATTGCAGTAGATTTCTGAATAAAGATGAGGAAAAATAGAAATGTTGGGAACATCAAGTGACCCAGTAAACTTGTTAGAAAATAAAGCTGAGACAAATATAATAGAGCCTCAGATCTAAGACAAGTGAAGTAAGCAGGAGATACCATAATAAGAACCGAGAATGACCTACAGACTTCAAAAAAGTTAGCTTGAATTATATCATGGTTTATCTTTCTTAAACTAGATTTTGTTTTGCTCTAGATACCTGGTTTCTTGATAGATTTCAGTTTGTTCATGTGAGATTTCTGACACAAAAAGAAACACCATATACTTGTCAAATCAAGATAAAGCATTGCCTACAGATTCGTGCCTCAGACATGCAAGAATTATTATTCTGGATGATCAACATACTTCAGCATCACTTCTCAGGGAAGGAGGGGGAGAAAGGGGGGGGAAAAAAAAATCCAGTTTCAGATAAAAGAAACAAATACTAGGTATCCCAGTGCCTGGCTTTGCCATAAACTCTTATAATTTCCCACAGAATTAAGCCATGCAGCAGATGCTTTAATACCACTGTTAATACCACTCACAAAACAGGTTATTCAGCTTTAGTTTTTAATAGTATTGTTATCTATATAAATGGCCTTTCTGATAGAGGATGAAAATCTTGCCTCAGTAATATTCTCTAGCTTGCTATGCACTGCACAGCTTTTTTTATGCTTGTCTGATTCTCTTTTTTCTACTTAATAATTGCCACTCTCCCATTTAATTGAATCTCTGCACTGTTTTGCACAGTGCAACATGGGATTCAGCTAGAGGGGAAAGCAACGTGCATCATACAATATGCAATTCATCCCAGAAGCCTCCCATCTAAGGCAGCACAGAGGCACCTACCTACAACTCCATGAAGCATTGCAGCAAATGAATCAGACACAGACTATAAATACAAAACCAGAAACCCTCTTAGATGAATTAGCCAAAGCGAAATATTTTGATTCAGGTCAGTGAAACTGAAAGATTGTTTTCTACCCTCACCTCACAAACTGGGGGTGGGGAGCAGAATAAAACAAACAAGTAACAACTTATTCAGGAAAATAATTAATTTAACAGAGAAATAAAATCCCCAACCAAATCTAGTACCTTATAGAAATAAAGAAACAATGTTTTCATTGTGCTCGAAAAAGCAGCAACAAATTAAGAATGGCCTTCTACATAATGAAGGGGGAAAAAAACATTTAACCACACAACTATCATGACATGTATTCTACATTAGACCATTAGGATTTTCTAATGAAAATAAGTTATCACTGCACAAATGACTTATTCTGTTCTTTAGTTCACATTTGATTTCTTCCCATTTTTCAAGAACATGAAATATATTCAGAAGTCTGTTTGTAGACTTACAGTTCAAATAATCATTTTAAATAAGCAGACTGGCATAATTAAAGATTTACTCCACCTCCCTCAAACACAAGTGAGTACATTCTCAATGACCTCGATTAGTCAAGGAAAGATTCCATACAAACTGCACTGAGATCAGTCTAATAAATTATCCCAGTGAAATCCACAATGAAGTTTTGATAAAAGGCAGGGGGAAAAAACCCACCAACCTTCAGCAGAAACACTTCACTTTCTGCAAAACTCCTTTAAAATACACTATTTGAAAGAATTTCTGTAACAATTCAATCATTGCAGGATTAGCTGACTACACATTATTGAGGTTTCTCAATTTTTATGATAGTAATTAGTTCAGCATTATGAAGATTTTTTTTTTTATTTTCATTTTCCTTCTTTTTTCCTTCAATTAAATACTTCTCTTGATAAAAGCCAAGCATAAAATGGTAAACCACAATGTCTTTTGTTTCATCCCTATGCTTGATTACTCTTGGCAGGTTTTTTGGTCTAATGAGCAAGCTGTTTGGCTAGAGCTACCTAAGTTAAGCAACTGAAAACCTCAGTTGTCAAATCTGAAAACACATCTACTTGATTTTCAAGCTTCATTTTCTTTTATCACAGTATCAGTAAATGATGAACAATGATGAACACTGATATACTTTAAATTAGTTGTGTAAATATTGTGTATAATTTTACAACTACATCAATTTTAACTTCAACTAGTAAATTTATTAAGTAAAAACTTTTGATAAAACCAAGCAAGGCCAGTATCTGTGCAAGTGACAATTAAGCATGTCCAAATCACTAACTTTCACATGCATTAAAGATTAAAAAGTAGAAACATTTGTGCGCAAAGAGTATTATACAGATACTATTAAAAAGCTGAACTTTTTATTATTATTAATGTTTAACGGTAACTTGCAACATTTTCTGAAAATAATTTCCTAGAATTCATGATGTTGAATAGCGCAGTTACACTCAAACTGGGCTTGAAAGTCACAGTACAACTGCAAAAAATTCTAAAGACTCCCTCACTTTTAAAGAAGTTTGCAAAAAAGTTTGTCAAGAAATATTTTTTAAGCATAAACTATGTAGATACTATCACATTTTACAACCAGATAAGCACTGTTAGATTCTAACTTCAGTTCTGCTTCACAGAATAATTTCAGAAATTTCATTGAAATATTTTTGATACCTTCTCCTGTTACACCTTTCTTGGGGAAACTGGAATTCTACACAAAAGTTTTCTTGAAAATCTCTAGACAACTTGTAGTCATACTTATCCTGTTCTTATGTGATCATAGGATGGCTTGAATTGGAAGGGATCTTAAAGATCATCTAGCTCTAACCTCCCTGCCATGGGCAGGGACACCTCCCATTAGACCAGGTTGCTCAAAGCCTCATGCAACCTGGTCTTGAACTTAAAGCCATGTAAAAAATGAGGTATTTCTTTTAGCCAATGAGCTGAAACTCCTACAGAAAACTGCCTCACATATTTGAGATATGAATTCAGAATTATTATTCTGCACACCACGAACACTAAATCCACATAACTCTCAGGATATACCCAAAAATGACCTGCAATCAATGGGATATCAAAATCCAATGCTAAGATAAGATCTGCAGACATGATAAAGTCAAATCTGTGAAATATTTCTAATGTTCTGTGCTGCTTTGTTCCCCAGCATGAGGGATAGACAGAGTAAAATCTCTTGAATTTGTTGCTGATCCCAGGTAAGAGTGAACCTGTGCATATGTGAGTGCATGCACACACACACACAGGCTGTTAACACATGGCATGCATTCATATCTATTAGAAAAAACACAAGAACTCAACTTCTCAATGTGCTCAACATCAAATGATCCATGGTACTTCAAAACCTTCTGGGTAAAAATGTTACTCAAGTCTTCAACATACAGAACCTATGCCACAATCCAAATCACAGAATCCCAGAAAACCCAGGAGGCAAAAAAAAAAAAAGTGAGTTTCACATGCCCTAGGAAACTATCATTTTTATGCAGGAAAGAAGGGGGGGGGGGGGGGGGGGGGGGGAAAGAGAGGAATTGTAAACATTCAGCATATGCAAAAAGTAAGGAAAGAGGCATGGCACAGCAACTTTTGTCCAAACAGGTCCTTGAAGAATAAGGTTCAGTAGAACACAGTTTATAAATACACTTTCAGTCTGAAATGCTTTAAGGTTTTATACATCTATATTAATCTGCGGTACAAAACTACATAGTTTAGTCTACTTCTGCATATCACTCCTCCATGAGACTACATCTGCAGATCTCAGAGCAAAATCCCATGATTTGCCATGTTACACTTAACTTTGTTAAGGTGTTCCTTACAGTAACTCAATGAAGTTTTAGCCATACATCCCTGCATTCTTTCAAAGGATATTTTCTTTTGAGAAATTCATGAATACCACATCACAGGTGGAACCAACTACCTGTTTTCCTAACACAACTGAGTTTTTCTTACTAGTGTAAAGAAATTCTGTACATTCATGCCCCGAGTACTACAGTTCACCAAAACAGGACCTTGTAACTGCCTACCAAGAATTCCCAAGTAAAGTTAGATACATTTAACTTTAAAATAAAATAGGCACATGGATGAAAAATTAAACAGCTTAACAGTTTAGGAGGGAAACATTAGTTTTATCAAGATCTAGAAAAACAGATATGAACTTAGTATGCTTTAATTCAGTTCACATAAAAAATATCACACACTATTTGCAAGACACTAACCAATCTGATAGCCCTTTGTTGACTTTGGAATGTATGTATGGACCTACTGAGCTCTTCATGTTCATGATTTTCCTTCCTGAGTTTTGGAAACAAGACTGCCTATCTATTTCTTAGTATGTTTAAACACGTCCATTCAGGATTAAGACAACGAATATATATCTCTTCAGAAGCTATTTGTCCATCTTCCTAAGGATTTGAATTGGCCTGTATAGCAACATAATTTGTGATTTTTCACGTAGGTGTCCACAATTACAATACACACAAGAAAATGCCATGAAGGTGGCAAGAACAGAACTCCTTTTAAACTGCAAATTAGTGTTAATATTAATCAAGCACCAGTCCTCATCATTGTCATATTTAGGCCAAAGAAGGAAACACTCCCAGATGAAATTAGTATGAACTTAAATTGTATTTTTCCTTATTCTGCTGCAAAACAGCATAAGTTTCCTGCTTAGATCATTTGGGAATATTGAAGCTAATTAATTCTCTCACACTTCAAACCTTAGAGATCAAATCTTTACCTTAATATGTGCCAGTAGCACACAGTACAGTCTCCTGAAAAATTACATGCTTTTGTCCAGCTAGGTTTTTTGTGTTTAATATGATCTGTCAGGATAAAAGTTAAGGAGTCACTGTATACAGGAAAGTGTATTACCAAATCCAATGATCTCTTTTGGCCCTAAACTTCATAAATACAAAGAGTTCTCATAGTTTCACATGGGCTTCTTAACTCTGACCAAACTGGCTAACTGATACAAAGCGCCCTTTGCAGAAGAATAGTGGATTCCTGGCATTGCTGCTTTACATATCAGCCAACTGATATGGTTTATAAGAATTATTGTTTGGATTTTCTGCTAACGTTATGTCACCAACACAAATACCACCAAAAACTTGAAGACACCATCATTAAATGCACATCCCATAATCTTCATATTAATAGCTTCCTTTTATTTTAATAAATAGTTGATAAAACATAGGTCATTTTTTATACTCAGAAGCATATACCTAGGAGTAAGTATTGTACTTCTTACTGCTCTGCTACAGTGAAATCACACCTGCCTTGTAATGTGAAAGCTTTGTCATGAGTTAGAATTTCATACCAGCTCTCCCTGTGTCATGTCTGAGGTTGCTAACTTATGCTGCATATACTTACTGTAGTAATTTTCACTACTGTAATCTATCAGCATGAAATGAGGTTAGACAGGAAAACAAAAGTGGAAAATCATTTTAAAAAATAAATAAATCTAATAACTAAAGATCACGCATATTAGGTAAGAACATCCAGTGCAGCTGTGAACACTGGTATTACTAGCCATAAACTTCACTCTTTCAGAAATTAGACTTCACAATATATGAAAATTACAAGACCTTTTAATACGATATAATGTTAGCATTTACTACCACTGCCTCCATATTTGTTTCTAAGGCAAACAAGGCAAATTTTTAGCACCAAGCACAGACAAAGTGAGACTTAACACCAGATGCAGTAAAAGAAGCTGTTCAGCTGTAATTATTAACAAAATCAAATATGCCAGATTAAGACAAATACATAGGAAAAACACCACTGCAAAATCAATGTCAAATTTTTTAAAAAGGTCTACATAAAAAAAAAAAAAATCTACAAAGTGAAATCGAAGCTATTTTACTAACAAGTACTTTTCATGTAACTTGTGAAAATAAGACAGAAATCCCTCGGTTAGAATAAAACTTTTCCTATGCTTGAAAACTTAGGAGTCGCTCTAAAGCTAGGTACCAAAAAAACAACCAGCTGTTCAAAGATCTCCTTACTTCATTCAGCGTAAATTGGGGGGTGGGGGGGGGGGAACAAACACAACACACCCCTATTTAAACTTAGGTGCCTATTTAAAGAAAGATGTTACACTTGAAAATTGTCCAAGATTTGCAAACATACTAAAACAAGTTATTACTTCTCCTTTCTGCAGGTAGTTACTTCAAATGCTTCAATGATCATGAAGTATGATGGAGGAGACAGAAAAAAAAGAACTGATGTGTTAGTCTAAAAACAGATATTCTAATTCTGCTCATATTCCAACTGCATTCTACACTCAGTTTCCCCTCATAATATACCTCTTGTTCCAGATATCTTTCCTTCCTGACTGCAAGACCAAGACAGCCAGTTTCTGTTACCGTTACTATCTATTAGTGTATAGATATTAAGCTATTTATACTACACTGTAATAAGCACAGATGGCTAAAGTCAATCTCAATAAGATTTAATGGCAAGACAAGAGAAGACTGGGTATCCATATCCACTAAACAACCTGCAGCAAGTAAAATAAAGATTATTCTTTCTAGAAAGGAGATAAAGATAAGACGAAACAATGTTATCAGCTTTACTTTAGATTATGAGGGCAATCTAAGGAAAAGCACATTACAGTTTACTTAACTCCTAGACGTCAGCTATATACAGAGCTTCCAAGCTAATGCCTTCCAAGAGATAGTTAAAAGTTGAATGTTAGCAAGAGTTCAAGATTAGTAGACTCTGCCTTTGCAGACAAAAAAACTGTCACTAGAAACAAGCAACAAAAACAGACCAGAGGAAAAGTAACCAAGCAAAAGAAGGAAGGAATCCATACTTGAAAAAAGCACCTATAAAAAACAAAAGCGTCTTTCTACAAAACAGAAATATAAATTTAAGATTTCCAATACTCTTTCCCATGATAATTTGCCATGTCCAGTTTAGAAGTGCTGAACAACTAAACAGTTTCTTAAACTTTCTTAAATAATTAAAATTAATGCAAATTCCTATCACTTTCCTATATTTCACAGTTTAAAAAAACAGTGGTCAAGTGTTACTTTACTAGTTTCATTTCAAAGGTAGTAATGATAGGCAAAAAAAATACTCATTCTGCCAAATCTCCTGTTTGAAAGTTCCTCCTCCTTCACCATATTACTACAACTAAGATCATACAAAATAGGTCATGAAAAAAGAGGAAGACAAATACCACTTCAGATTAGTTAATAACAAGTTTCAAGTAACAAGCTGGCATGTGGAAAACAGATTTAATGCCTTAACTGAAAAAGTAATTTTAACTTATTAGCAAGTTCTTGCTTTAACTTAGGCCCAGGTAACATGAAGAAGTTCATCTTTCCGGTCTTGTAATTCTATTTTTTCAGGATGTTGTAATCATAGATACATTTTGATAGAAAGTTACGTAGTAAAAGAGATGTCCTACTCACTAATAAGCAAAGAGTTGTTTTATTTATTCTGAACCATAAAAAGTACAGGGCAAATAAGCCTACTGTACCTATTTTCACAGCTAATGAGTTAATAAAACTGATGAGTGCTGCTCTATCCAATTCTAAATATCGACTTCCTCTGAAGTACATTCTCAATCCCCCATGAACCAGGAGGGATTTTTAGTCCAATACAGAAAACTTGTTGAACACAAGTCTTCCTCTCCAAATAAGGTCACCAGTACTCCACTCTGGAAACATGAAAACCTTCCCAATATTTACATGGTGATCACACGAAGTGCAAAAAAAACCTTGTGACTCCTTTTTAAAACAGCCTTTGGTTTTCTCAGTAGTACAGAGATGACACTGTGTAGGTGTACAGTTGAGCTGATATGTTCTACTCACACTAGTAAAGAAATACCAAGTGTAGAGTTGCTGAGGAGCTTGGTTGGGGGGTGGAGAGGATGCTTCTTGTTGAGAAGCCTTAAGCCTCCAAACGGACAAAAGAATAGTGAATGCTGGCAATTAGTGAATTGGTATGGAGACCTAGTATTTGATTCATCTCCTTTTCAGAGCGCTTTAGACTTCGCTAATATTTAAAGAATATGTTTTTTCAACATCTTCAAAAGACTGACCTGGGAGGCCACCACAAGCTGCCCAAAATTGTCAAATGTTTTAGAAAGCAATATATTTGATGGTCAACATGAGAACACTTCATAGTAAAGCAGAGTAAAAAGTAGTATTAAGACATATGTAACGTCTTTACCCGATCACATTTTTAAAAGGAATAACTTTCATTTTATACAAACCAAGCTTTAGATATGCATTTTTATCAAATGCCTGGTGCAACCACGATAGACCAGATCATTAACATAAAGCACTATAAATATTACAAAATATGAATGAGGAAGTTTCCTCTAACCTAGCATCTAGTGAAGAACCTCAATACAAAGCGTGAAATAAAAAAAAAAAGGATAAATACACATGGGCTAGGACACTCCAACATCGTGACACCGCCAGCTGCTGAAGCAGCAGCTTAACCAAGCAGCTTGAAAAACCTTAATAAACACATCAACCCTGAGACTCATTTTAGTGATGGACATAAGAGCTGCAACTACTCAGAAACTGGACTGCAGAAGCACTAAGACTGAGTTTAAAAACACTTCCTCTCCCCAGATACAACAGGCAAAAAAAGTAAACATACCTCTGTATACATTTGACTTACATTTACAAATTGACAGCTTATATTTGACATATAAAGAATACATTCCTCCCTCCTCCAACTTTAAGATGGAAAGTCTTCTCTGTAAGAAAAATCACATCCTCAATTTTTGCAAAGGAAAAAGATGTGAGAAGGTAGCATCTAACACACACACAGCTTCTCACTGTTCCACAATAATGCACAGTTCTTGTCTAGACCCATTTCGTTATTTTCAACAGATCTGCCATCCTTCAAGAGAATTTAAGAGTCAGTTACAGTTTTGCCTGTACAAAGTACTGAAAACATCCTGGTTAATATTATCATATTAATTTTTATCTTTCCTGACAAATCTGACATTTTAGAGGATGTTAAGATAGGTAGGTTTGAGGTTTTGGGGTTTGGTTAGGGGTTTAGTTGTTTGTTCTTAAAAAATAAAAGATATAGCCTGGTTTATTAGGTTCTGTAAGGGTTCTCTTTCTTAACCACTATGTTCCTTCTCACTGTGATCTAAAACTCTTAAGAAACTGAGCCAATGAGCCAGAAGTCAGGGTCATTATCTTCCTCATTAATCAGTCCTGTCAGTTAAGTATTAAGTTAAGCCTTTAAATACTTCTTTTCACACCAGAATTCCATCTCACCCTTACATCTGTAGGGTATTTAAAGCCCGCAAAAAATACTCTCTCACCAGAGAATTAAATTACAAACACAGGCCTTGCATACCTGTATCTTGATTTTAACTCTGCAAGACAGTTACCCCTACATATGTTCCAAGTGCAGTTGTGCTGCTCCTTAACAGGAGGCAACATTTGAATCACTAATTAAACTGCTAATCACAATTTCAAAATCAACAACTTACAGTCACACCAATTATATAAAATTGTAGGATGTTAATAAACTTCTCCACCTTTTTATATTTAAGGATCATAATTGATCAGTGCATCTTACTCGTAAAGTATTTTTCTAATGCATTCTCGTCTAGGTAGATTAACTATATTTTTTAATTTTTTTTTTTACAATTATACCTTATGAAATACTGAAAACCACACATGCTTTAAAGGACAAGTATTCTCAAGTATTAGGACCACCCATAAATATTCCAGATCAAGTAACGATCAAGAGGATACAAGCATTCTGCACAAGAAGTAAAAGCATCCTCAGTTAAATACCAGCCTTATAAACTTGAACAGTGTAAAAAAAGAAATAAATATTCCAGCATATCTGTAAATTTCCTCAGAAGAATCAGTATGCAGTATTTCCTCAAAGCAGTTGCTCTTAAAACCCTTAAGAACACCTACTTGTCACAGAATAAATTATCTGGCTAATATCCAATATTACAGTGTATGTCAGTGGGCACCCAGGAGACAGGCATTATAGAGCACGTAGCTTCTTCAGCCTTGCGGGATAGTCCTTATGGGCAAATAACTTTGCCCAATTATAAAACATAACCTACGTACTTATTTCAGAGTTTTCTAGCAGCAGCCTTTCATCCCCAAACACTTAGATAGCACTGCTTATTTATTTCCAAAATTACAAGTGTCAAAGTACCGCACACTGAACAGGTTTTTCTCACGTGAATGAAAGTTTTTAAGATGTTCAAAGCAAACAAAAATATCTTAATATTAATTTGAGTAGTCTCAAACACTAAAATTATGCTGTTGAACAGACACTATTGGGGAAATAAACTCTCCCACAACTCTTACAGCTCTTCTTCTCTACTTATTTTGCATAAATAGCCAGGTTTGCATCCCACATGCAACATATAGAAAGCTAGAAAGCACATACATCACATGTACACTACAGCTCACAGTAAAATACAGAGAGACTTCTTGGAGACATTTACTTCAGTTCACTATGGCCAACTGCAGTCACCAGCAAGCTGCAGCACAAGAAACCTGTTGACTCTGAAGCTGCAAACCAAATACAATGCTTTGTACTAAATAAAAAAAAAAAAAAATCACTAAGCAATAGAGTAAAGCCGAATAGAAAATTACTTTGCATGCTTGGGATTCAGATTTGTAAAAGCGATACCAAAAAAAGCAGGACATTGGAAGACCAAGAAAAACGTTTTTCATTGAAAGAAACGTGGAAAGACTTCTGAAAATTGACTGGCTTTCACTCAACTTGCAACGGAGAACAAACACAAAAGAAAAAGCGCAAGAGCGAAGCACCCTGGGGGACGGGAGCCACCTCACAGCAGCAGGTTTCGTAACTGATGAGATTCGGCTCAGACTGGGTCTGGTGTTCACGTACTCGGTGCGAGGCATTCCGGACGCACCATTTACACAACTTACGGCCTCATTTAGCGCTCTCCCCGGCCACGACCCGCGCTCCAACACACCGCCACCCCCCCAGCCCCCACCGCGGGCTGTCTGCGCAGCCCACTCTCGCCCAGCCCGCCTCTTCGACACTTCTGACAGCGGCAAGCTAAGACTCAGCAGTCCCGCCCGGCGAACGCTTCCAGGTGGCAAGAAGGGGGTCTCTGCCCTGTGCGGCACTCGCGGAGCGACCACCTCACCCCACAACACACGGACCCCCGGGCCGGCCTCGCCCCAGCTGCGGCGGGGAGCGGGGCCCAACGGCCGCAGCGCGCGCCTACCCCGCCCGCCTCCCCTCCCCAACCGCAGCCCTTCCCGCAGCCACCGTCGCTCCCGCTGCGGGGCGGGAAACGGGGAGGAGGGAGAACAAACGCAACTACACGCCGCTCCCCCCCCACCTCCCGCCCCTCCACCGCCACCTTTTAACGGCTGGCGACCCCGCGGGGCGGGAAGCTGCTCTCCCGGCCCGACCATAGGTGCGGGTTGGGAGCCCAGAGCGCGGCCCGGGGCAAGGCGGGCGGTCCTCGCCGCTCAGCGGCAGCAGCGCGCCGGGAACTGCCCGATAGGACCTTCCCTCCTGCTGCCGAGGCGCCGCTGGCAATCAGTGTAAAAATTCGGAGAGAAGTTGAGGCAGCCCCCAAGTCCTGGCTGCCCAAGGGATGCCCTCAGCGAACGGAACGAGCCCGCCAGCCGCGGGGCTGCCGGGGGAGCAGAGCGGGCTGGGCGCGACTGCCGGACGGCAGAGTGGAAGGGGTGAACTTACGTCTCGGAATTTGTTCCACTGCCCGACCTCCTTGTCGTACTGAGAGATGGTAGTGAGCCATTGTTTATCGTCCAGAAAATTGCCGCTGTCCGGTCTGGCCCCAGCCGCCGCCGCCAGCGCCGGGCTGCACCAGGTTGCTGCACACACGCACACGAACGCTGCTACCTTGAGCATCTGGGCGAGAGGAGACACGAGGAGGGGAAGGAGAGGGGGGGTTACCCACACCACGGCCGAATCTCAGTCGGGGGCTACCGACGGAGGACAACCGCCCGCAGCCGGGCCCCCTCGCCCACTCGAAAGCGGCAAGAGGTGAGAGGACGGGTGGGTGAGGGGGGGATAGGAAGGCAAGGGGAAGCTGCCCGGCCCGTCACCTTGCTGCGAGCCTCGCAACCGCGCTCCTCGCCGCGGCCGGAAAGGCCGCCCGCTCCCTCCCCGCACGCGCCGCCGTCTGCGGCCGTCCGCCCCGCGCCCGGCGCCGCGCGCTCCGCCTACCCGCCCGCCCCTTCGCCCCGCCCCGCTCCGCCCAGTCCCACCCCCGTGCCGCTCCGCTCCGCGCGCCGGTGGCGACTAACGCTTGTGCGCGCGGAGGTGAGCATCGCGGGGCAGCGCCCGGCCTCCGTCTCGGCCCTCCCGCCTAACCCCGCCGCCGGGAACGGCGACGAGACCGGTCGCAGCCGCCACTTTCGTCACGCCCCTGACGGCTCCGCGGGAGCCGCGCTGTGCCTGGGCCGCCGGCACCTCCGGGTGGGGGTGGAAACGACAGGAACTTCTCTACAGCTGCATTGGCACCTCATACCCCGAGTTGAGTCTGCGAAAACGCTTAGGCGGGCGCAATCTTTAAAAACTCCCAGTAATTTTAAGGTAAAAATACCTTTACCTTAGGGGGTAGGAGACACGTGACCTCTCGCAGCGCCTCTGAACGTGCATCGAGGTACAAGTTGTCATGATGATGCCACCTGTGTTACTGCCTTTTGTAAGATGTGCACACTCTCGTCCCTCCTTCTGGCTTTCTGGCTTTTAAATGCGGGCTTTATGGGAACTCGAAGCCTTCAGTGACGTTCGGTTTCTCTCCCAAATTACACACTGAATTTAGAAATGAGCAAGGTGTGTAAATAGTTTACCGTGCCAGCACAGACGACTCCATACTTCATTTCAAAGTCTGCCATCCTGTTGACCTAATTAATCTAACTTTTGTAGTGTTGGCTTTATTCCATAGACCTGAATAAGGCTTTGCTTTTTTTGGTTTGTAGTGGCTTCATGTCATTTTGGTAGTGGAGGCGAGGCAGGGCCTGCAGGGGTGGCCTCTGTGGGCAAAGGTGTGGGGATGCTGGGGGCAGCTGGTTCCTGCCAGCTCAACAGTGGAGGCACAGCAGGCCACAGCTGAGCCCATCAGCAAAGCTGGTGGTGCCTCTGAGAACACAGCTAAGAAAGGGCGGAAAATGCTCTGTGGAAAGAGGAGGTGGGAACAAAAAGAGTGAGAAGAGAACACTGAGGTCAGAGAGAGAGAGGAGGTGGAGATGCTCCTTGGCAGAGCACTGCAGCCCCTGGAAGACCCCACAATAGAGCAAAGGACCTATGGTGAGACCACTCTGGAGCACGTTTTTCTGATGGACTGCAGCCCATGGAGGGAAGCCATGCCAAAGAAGATAAATCATTACAAACTGACTGTACCTCCCCCTCAGTTCACACTGTGCTCGTCAGGGAGAGGAGTCTGGAATGAAGTTGAGCCTGTGAAAGGAACAGAAAATATGTTGGTTTAACGTGTGTCTTCTTGTTTCCCACTACCCTGTGATGGAGAGAGACTTCACTGCAAGGTTCAAATGAATTATTTGAATTTCACTCACAGATCCAATACATCACTATTGCAAGTTTTGTGGATACAGCTGAAGAATGTGCTACTGCAATTTAACAAGTAGTGCACAAGATACACTACTACAAAACAAAGTGATTCCAGGAAACATACTAGTATGAACTGCAAGTACACTAGATACTAATTCTTTAATCACAATCTTAAAGCATGCCAAATACCACACATGTGTTTCTTAGTCATCCTTTCTCAGGTAAGGGTTCTCAAATCCCAACGGAAAGTATCCCTGTTGGTTGGATACCTTGTCGGATATTGTTGAAAAAAATTCTCCCAATTCTAACCAAAATCTCACCGGTTTTATCCTGTAAGGATGGGATGAAGTGGAGGACAGAGGTGTGCGTTAAGAAATTGGACTACCAGGAATGTTTATCTCTGGTAGCTGGTGGGATTTCCCCTTATCTTTTCCCATTGAGATTTGTGTCTGAGCACCCTGCTTGTCTTGCTGATTTTGTGATGTCTACTACACAAATGGTCTACTAATCCAAATTAAAATTTCTTAAGAATAGATAGTGGTTGAAATGAGGCTCAGGACAAAATGTCTGTTATTTGGATTTTGGTTCCATTCAGGTTTCAGTCATTTGTCCCCTGTTTAGTTATTTTGGATAACTCAGGGCTGGCTCATTTTTCACAACCTCCTCTGGGTCATCACAGATAAGGGTCTGTCAAGGCAAGACAGAGTGGAGCTGAATTAACACTTCCTTACATCTCACCTCTGTTCACAGAAACCTGTTTTGCAGGGATCCACACATATCCAAATTAGCAATTAAATTTTTATTTTAATTGGCAATAAATTAATCTTCAAGTCAGGTCTGTTTTGTCTGCAACAGTAAGCAATACCCCTGCTTTTATCTTAACCCATAAATTTTCTCATTCATGTTCTTCCTATTTTTGTGCTGTCCTGCTGGTGGGGGGGGGGCAGTGAGCAGCTACATGAAAGTTCAGCTCTTAGCCAAGGCTAACCCACCACAAGGTTGCTAAGTATGTTAAGAGCACTCCTAGTGTAGCATCTGAAAGTGTTTTCCATGGTAAAAATTGAGAGTTCCTTTCAGACTTGGCCCTAGTCCATCACAAGATTCTCAGATCTGATAAGCAGAAAAATGCCACTTCATGCAAAAAGAGAAGGGGATATGAGATTGTGAGTGATCTTAGCAAGTTTTGAATTTGGTCATAAACTGTAACTACAGACAGTAAAGTATGAATTAAATCTGCTAACCTGATGCCATTTTGTTCCTAAACCTGTATCACTAAAATCAATGAGAATCATGTCACCAGTCTGACAGATATGAAGGATGATTGCCAGATTAGAATTTATGTGCCTAACTCTGAAAACGCTGCCTATCCAGAATGATACTATATTCTATAATAAATGAACCAAAAAATTCAAAGCAAGGGATAGAGAGACTGCACAGAGGCTAAATAAGAATCAATAAAACAGTCATGTTATTCTCAGGGCAGGTTATAGAGTCAGTCCCTTACATAATCATTCTCTGATAATCCAGTTTGCATTTGTCAGTCATAATGTTAATTTCATATAAATCATTTTGCCCTTTGGCAGAGAAGAAATTTCTCTACAAAGCTAATGATTTTTTTTTTAAGAATCACTTATTTAAAGATTTTTAAAGCGTTCCAAGCCCCAAATTTGTGGTTTCACTTACCTAGCAATCAAGGCAATCTATTTAGGTTTTGTTTTATCTGTGTTTCACATTTTCATCCAGGTAATATTATTTAGTACTTTTAACTTACCATGCATCTTTCCATACCTATCTAAGAGGAATAAAAGTGGCAAGAATTTGCATTCAGTCAAAAAACTTAGAAAAGTAAGCTCTGGTACAGTTTGCGTTTTTCAAAAGCTTCACTGTGACTTGTCTAAAAAGTGATCTTCCACACCTATGACTGCGGTTTCTACTGACAATACATACTAAATGATCAATTATATGTAATTTTGCCTGAACCAAGCTACTTGAAGTCTTTAATAATTCTAAATGTATTCCTTATAATTTTAAGCACTCTGATCTCCACATAATTGGTTTAAGAGCCTCATTCCGATCAAGGACTTTGCACAAGTTCATAATTCCATTTATTCGAGCACATGAGAGATGATACTTGATTGAAATGGCATTCTGAAGATACAAAACTAAAAAGTTTTCTTTTTTCCTCAGCAATTTTACTGCTCTTCAAAGATTAAATTTATGTATCTTGAGATTTTTTCTTTTATTTTAAATGTACGTAAGTTCCTCACAGAAAATACATCCGTATTGTTACATACTGATGTGCCAAATGAGCATCTTTAAGATGTGACAGAGAATCTAGTACTGCAGTAGTGATAAGAAAATAGTAATATTAACAGGTACATTACAAAGTGAGAGTACAGAAACTCTGACAAATAGCTCTTTTTTTATCATTGTCAGGTTAGGAAACATTGCTGTTACTAATGAAAAATTGTCTTCCTTAATTTCAAAATATATTTTCAAAGTTTTCACTAATACAGCTTTTTTTTTTCAAATATTAAGGCTTACTTATTTAAAATAATAACTATTCAGTTTGCTTTACCTCTGACTAGCTGATGGAGCCTACAGGGAGATAGCGAGAAAGATGGTGTAGCTGGTAATATACATGTAGGCTGGAAGATTATCATAAACAATATGGACGTTGCATAGGGAAAAGGATGGAGAGATGAAAAAAGAGGGAGTATACATCTAAATATGTATTTTGTATACACATCTGTATGTTATAAGAAAGGGTGTTGGAATTATGTAATAGATGCACCAAAAGATATATCAGAAAAAAAGTTTATAGGTTCATGATGAAACAGAAGGGAGATGCTGAGAAATTACTAGGAAATACAAGGACATTTATGCCCTGATCACTACATCTCTAAAGTGCTTTACCTGCTTCCTGCAAATTAAGAATGTGATCATTTATGGTACTAAAGCATGGAGTTAAGTTCATTCAAATATAACACAGCCCTTGCTGTTATTTTTTTTTTTTGATTATGCTGACGGTAATCCCAAAGGAACATCTAGCTATCCCATTGCCCACAAGCAAAACCAGATATACCATATCACTCCTGGCAGATGTCCATATAAATTTATTTTTAGACCCCAGAGTCACCATTGGTGGAGTCTGTCAGTGATAGAAATTCCACACTAATCTATATCAGTGTCTTTTATTAGTCTGACTTTAGAAGAGATTTCCAATACCTGAAACTAGTTTTTCTTGTTGCAATTTAAGATCGTAACTTCTTATGATGAATTCTATTCACCAAAACCATGAAGAAAAAATTACTATCTTCCTCTCTTCATCAGTCTCTTCTATATCATAACCTATTGTAACCCCATTCTGTATTGCCTGTGATATGTTTATTACCATATTTTTACCCTAGTCTTTTAACCTTACACCATGGTTTTGAGACCTCTGATCACTTTATTTTCCTGTTGAATCTTTCAGATCAGACTACCTGCTTTTTCTATCAACAGTGCCTAGAGCACTAGAATATCTTGTTTAGGCCTTCCCACTGTTGAAAAGAGCAGAAAGATTACTTCATAAACAGAAATTATTTTGCATCTGTTTAGTATCTTCCAGACAGTTAAAAATAGTGTACTGAATTACCTGTCCCTGTACGTTCAGGACAACAGGAGTTTTATTTTCTGACCTTCTTTCAACTCACTTTTTTGAAGGTCCCTTTTCTAAACAGTAACCTTTTAAATTTCTTTATTTACAGCCAGCTGGTACCCAGTTCGTTTTCTACAGATTCTCAGAAGCAACTGCTAACAATTCTGAAATCCTTTCAAAAATTTTTGTAAATATTCGGGGACAGAGTTCAAAAGGATAACTAATACAATCACATTTTTACAAAAATTACAAATGGAGTTCTTAAAGTTACAGACAAAGTCTTATGTAAGCCTTTTCTTTTTTCTTGTCGTTGCTGTGAACATGCCGCTGACGTTTGGCACATAGGTTTTGACTGTTTCTTCCATTTCTCTTCTTACTGCATTCGTCCTCCACAATGTAGCACTTTCTTTTTTAATACATACTATGTTCGTAATGATTTATTAACCTTGATGTCATTTGCTAGCTGCATCTCAGCTTCCTCCTGGCTTTTGTACTTGTGTCTTTTACTGCTTTAAAATATTCATCTCTCCATAATCTTTCTTGACTTTCATCTTCTAATTCAGGCCACTACAGACTTCAAGATTTAATATATTTGGTCTTCTATGACTTTCCCTATTCTTTTGCTATTATTGCAATTTAATCCTTAATATTTTTCCTATGGGGCAAGTGCTCCAAGGTGCTCATCGTTCTTATTCTTCATGAATATAATTAGATTGCTAAACATCTGTGGATCTCTGCTGACACAGCTGCTGTCGAAAAGCGAGAAACCACAAACAGATACCGAGAGCACAGGAGCTCAGGTGATCAGCATTAACCACACATCCATCTGTGCTTATTGACAGCTTATATAACCTTCAGAATAAGACATTTATGAATGGGCTTGTCCAAGATCAGGGGCTGATGACCATCTCAAGACAGGTCTGAGCAAAGCCCCCACAAGCTTAGAACTGAAAAAGAGAATGTCATCTTACTGGTCTGACATCTCTGCCTGACATCTCATCTAATCTTTTTGCCGTATTATATAGCCCAAACAACCACAGCAGATGCAACAAGAGTTCACATAGATAAATGCTGGAACTTAAGCCTTCAAAAATAAGACAATTTCATGTCATTAACTTCATTGAAAGCTTTTGAACACAGAAGGATCTGAATTTTCATATAAAACAAGCTTCAGAAGTTGTGACTTCCACACTAACCTCAGAAGCTCACGTTTGACCTAGCCTATTTAAGCAAAATACCTTCTGTAGATATGAAATCTTCATTTTTCACTTTGACTACTGAATATTTTCAGTTGTTGTCATTGTCAAAATTAAGGTTATATCTCTAAGAAAGCATGCAATGAAATTTTGTATTTACTGATATTCAAAAATTCAAGATGCTCTTTATATCCACTGAACAATTTAAACTGCATATTGAATTTTAGAACAAAACAGTCTTAACATCATATGATGGATGGACCCTTTAACTGAAGTCATTTTAAAGCAAAGCCTGTTAAAAAACTTCATGTGTTATTTCCAATCTCATTGAAAAAACACCTTCCTACTTTAAGCATCTCTAGCTATTTTATGTGTGCCTTATACAGAAGTACTCAGCTTCATAGACGGAGTATGGATTTTCAGACTTGACTCCATTTAAACCACAAAAAAATTTGGGGCAGCTAGCAGAACTTCGTCTTTTGTATGGTGACCTGTTTTAACCATCTCACACCATAAAATCTCAATAAAAACAACCCAGAAGGTGGCTAGGTCATAAATACCTTTTCTGAGCTTTGACTTCTCTAAATCTCTTTTTTACTAATAAGACCATTTGTGAGTTCAGGTTCCTTTATCAGCAGTGGACTCAAATGCCACACTGTATATCCCCCCAATTCTATTCTGTTACTTAACATTCAAGACATACTTTGGCAATTCATATTTTTGGCTTTACTGAACTTAGTCATTAGGAGTGTACATATTACAAGGTAAATGATGTTTTTGTTCAGTTCTGTGGTTTTGTTCCTTCAGGTCTCAAGAGGAGAAAAACTCTTTACTTCACAATTTTCTGTAAGTATCCCAGAGTTTTAAGGAGTAGGTCAGCAGTTCTCTAATTCATACCCCCTATAGTTTCCATTTTTCAAAGTATATAACTGGAGAAGGTCTTCCATACATACTTTTAATCCTCAGTCAAAAATGAGAAATAACCATTAGCTACTGCTGCTACTTTTACCCACTGAAAATTTCATATTAGCCCAAATTTATTGGTCAGAAACACAGAGGTACAAGTTGAGTTTTGCTCAGCAAAATGTACTGTGGATCATACTGTCATGTGAAAAGTATATTGTTGCTGGGTGACCTTATTTCATTATGGCTTCTCAGGTCTGCTAAGAATCATTTTGCAAATCCACCTGTATAACTTATATGAGAAAGTGTTTCTAGTGCAAGCAAAGCTAGAGGATGAAGTATGTAATTAAACCATTTTTCACAAATCCCAGCCCAGATAGATACTGTTGCAGTTGATTAAACAGGTAGGAATCCTTTTTGATGATTCTTTTACTACTTTTTCCTCCTTCCTGATAGTTCTGCACAGATGGAGATTTTCAGCTCCTTTGTATCCTCCTCATCTTAGTAAAGTTCTTTTGGCATGCTAATTAATCTCCTTTCTAATATTTACTCTCCCTGACCACAAGCTATTGTCTGCTTTTACATCTTATTTTCAAGGGACAGGGTTCTTAAAATTCTTGAACGTCTCTCTTAACACTAGCTCTAGCGTATACATAATGTGGCAAGCAAGTAGATTATTTAATGACAAAACTGTAACATTAAGACATTTAGCCTTTTTTTCAACATTCTGCATGGCTCTGCTTGCCTTTTTTTTTTTAGTGCAAAACTGAGTTTAGTTTTTTCTATTTTACCAAAATACTAATCAAAATGGCAATGTTTCTCAAATAATTAAATCAATTTTTAATCAAATTTATCAGACACAGGAATGTTCTGCTTTTTATCAGTTCTGATTTTAGGCTTTTTTGAAATCTCATTTATTGAGAAAAGCTTTTCTATAAATTGTTTTATGTATGAGATCCAAAATATTGGATAAAATACAATGTATGTGGTGATTATATGTTGGACACTGCTATCTCTCAAGCTGTATCTTCTGAATACAACACATATTATGACACACTTCTAATATATTCATTGACATACTATTGAGAGTGTCAGAGGATTTCAGAAAATCTAAAGGATTGTAATAATGTCTAAAAATGTTCATAATGAAGCATCATTTATGAAAAAAAGTTATTACTTATCAAAACATTTTATGTGAGAAATAAAAGAAACTGGCCACATTTTTGGAGAGCAGAGATGGGTACCTATAAAGTACTAATAGTTACTGATTTGGCCTAATCTCACATTTCTGAAGGACAGAAATATTTCCAAATTTAGACAATGTAACTATTTAAGGGAACCAAACTCTTCACAAAAACAAAAGCTAAGCTGATCAAACGTAAGAACCATCTTGTCCCTCTCTTCTGTCAGCAACTGGACAAAGGCCTTCCACCCAAAGTATCCTGTATCTTACAGTGATGACAGGTGGACCTGCAATACTTTAGATGAATTAACCTATGGAATTACCTAGAGGGTGATGCAATTTTTATAGTTTGGTTGAACCCACAATGCATCATCCAGCTAAAATAACTCTTTACCTTGATGTAAAGCTGGAGGACTGCACATACTCAAGACAATTTTGCTATGAACATCACTTAGCTTTGGGGTGTATCATTATGAAGATTTATTGATATAACCATAATTAAAAAGCAAATAAAGACTTTAGTTATTGTGTTAGATTTTGGCGTGAAGCGTAAGCATTAAGTGTAAGTAAGTATTACAACAGAAGACGAATCTTAATCACTTTTACAGTCAAATCACAAACCACATCTATTCTTTGGCTCTGTTTCTATACCTACATAAGATATTTCAGAATTACATGGTTTTACTTTACTGTCACATTTTTCTTCTTCAAAACCACATCTTCTGTTGGAGCCAAGTCCACTTCTAACCAAATACATAATCTGACAAGAATACACATTTGTGCTCATTACATTAATTTGTTTTGGGCCTGCAGGCACTATTACACATGCTGTATGTCTTACCTTGTTACCATATCATTTAGAGGCAAGAGGAGGCTACACAATTATGTACAGTTTCTTTACAAATAACCTTGATGTGCAACCTAGGTCTCTGAAACTATCTCTTTTTTTAAATAAACTTGTGCTGTAATCATTAAACTTTCTGTATAATTTAAAAGTAGATTAAATTCATCATAAGTCTTGCAAAAACTAGGTAGAAGTTTTAGGATATAACTTAGCAGAGGCTCTGCAGATTTCTATGCAATTTTGAAACATGAAATTTGCTGCAAGACAAAACTTTTCTGAGACACAGGCCCTGTTTACAGAAATTTAATTTTTCTCTGATTTTCAATATACAAATACCTAGTTTCTCTTTTAATTATTCATTTCCATCCTTTTCTTCTCTCCTTCATCCTCTCACTTTCTTCAGTTGGCTGATTTGACTGTATTTTTAACCTAATAAATAACCACATGTGGTCTATTTCAGAAGTGGAAAATTGATGTGAAACAAGAACACAACACAAACAACGCTGCTATAGAAATACAGTTAGCCTTTCAGATTACTGGGGTTGATGAAGCTGTTGGGAGTAGATTGGTACAAATTTATAAATTCTTGCAATGCCCAGCCAAATCTCTATATATTGAGCTGGTAATTTTGAATTGGCAGCGGTGTTTCACAATTGGCAGCTTTTCTTAGTCAGGACATCCAGTAACTAAGTTAATATTTTTCTATATATGGTCATTTTTGTGTCCTGGTTTGAGCTGAGGGACCCAATTCTGTTCAGTGATTTTTACTCTCTAGTTCAGTGTCTTCTGAAAGGCTGCACGTTCTGAAGTCAGCAGCATGTTTTTGCAGACAGTGTCTGCTACTGGCAGTGATAACATCTTATGTTTACAGGTACTGCCTGGGACTGGGATGCAGAAAGGCTCTTGCTTATACTTATTCCTATAGTGACCAAGGCCACTGGTGGCTCTTGTGTGCCACGGTGGGGGTGCTGGGTAGTAAGAGGGGTCACAAGGAAGTAACAGGTTGCACCTCCAGGGGTAATAGACAGGACAGATGACCAACGAGAGTACTGCATTCCATACACATCATATTCAGTATAAATTGAGTGATCATAGAATCATAGAACAATTCAGGTTGGAAAAGACCCTTGGGATCATCGAGTGTAACCATTAACCCTACACTACAAGTTCACCCTTTGTTCTTTTCTGCAATGGCTGGTGTCCAGGGAGGACTGTGTCCGATCTCCTGCTTTTGATCCCCATCCTGAGTTCCTGAATCCAGCTCCCGCTGCTACTGAGCCTGGGGCTTCCTCAGTGCCGCCTGCTCTGCAGCACCAGTGGGGATTGCTATCGGGGGAGGGGGAGTTGAGTTCGATATTGGGCTTATATATAGTTGTATGTAGTTCATTTTTTTTTTTTCATTTCATTATAATTTTCATTATTGTTTCATTAAAGCTGTTTTAGTTTTTTTCTTTTCTAACCCATAAGTCTCTCTGCCTCATTCCCTTTTCCTTCCTGTTTGGCGGGGAAGAGAGGTTTAGAAAGCATCTGTCTGCATTTAAGTAGCCAGCCCAGCCCTAACCCACAACATCTTGTTACTATTTTAATTTTTTTAGTACCTTTGATATGCCAAAAATCAGAAAAAACTTTCCAAAGGTAAAAAAAAAACAACACACAAAACACAAAAAAACCCACCAAAGCCAGACAAACAGAAAATATACTTAAAGGAACTGAGGAAAGGAACTCCAGTTCCATGGTACCCCAGGTAACAGATAATCCAGTTAAACAGTTAAAACGAGTTTCTGCTAAGTATTTTTTTTTTACTGTGGGATGCTGATTCTGCTTATACAGAGGGCATTTTAACATAGCAAAATCAATCACTTTATTCAATCAAATTGAAAGGTTTTATTTTGTCAAAACGTAACTGAAGAGTATGTTTCCAGGATGATCAGAATTAATTGGCTGCAATTTCTAGTTGTTGTATTTCAGAGAGCAAGCTCCTCAGAGTCCCAGCCTCTGTGGGCCAGATGTGTGTCTAAACCTCAGGAGAGATCATGATGCATTGTGGACAATGTATTTTTGCCACAGAGCCTGGGAAATTTCTAACCGTCTGGCTTCTTAGATAAACCATAGGAGAGAATAAGAACACAAAGTATTTAAACAATAAAGAAGTAACTTAGAGATACCAGTAGATGCAATTTGACAGACTCAAATTCTGAATATCCAAATTAAATTAAAATTGTTTCAATCAGGGCAATCAAAACATTGAAATTAAATGAAAAAGACATTTTTAAAGTCTCGATTCTACAGAAAGTTTTATAATACTGACTTTTTATCTAGAATTAACATGGAAGATAATGTGAAAGGAGTGAAATTTTTTATACATAGTGAGGAGACTGGGAAGCAGTTTATAAATCTATTGGAAACTTGCATGCCCTTTACATAGACAATTTTCCTTTAGGATGATCTGGTTCAAAGGGCACAAGATACCAGTGGGAGAATTACCATAAATCCAATCTCAAATCTCAATCCCTCTGAGAGGGCAGTTTTTCCACACTCTTAGCAAACAATTTCTTCCTAACATAAGACTCATACTGTAATAAATAGCTGTATATATAGAGGAAGGGAGAAAGAAGACATTGCTACACCTGTTGTTTGCCCCTCCACACATGCTGCTAAACATACACCTTTAAATGTCTGTAATTTGTCCAAGCTTTAATCCAGCTAGGTCTGACTAGATATGTCACAGGTTTATCATCTCTACTGAAGTTTTCTGGTCTTGAATGGGGATCACTTTTTTCTACAGCACATTTTGATGTTCTGGCATGCCTCTACGAACAGTGCTGAAAATGCTGCTATCGAGTGTATCATAAGACACTGACCTACACTCTAGGTCAGGTAAATGGAACCCCACCAGCAGACCTCAGTTCCTCCAGAGACTCCTACAGAGCTCAACAGAAATAGAGAAATTTATTGACTTAGGTGATGAAACGTCCTTCTTCCCTTTCTCTCCTCACATGTGGCTAGGCTGTATACTAGACTGTAAGTTGACCTTCAATTAATAATAATTTGGAAAGTCCTTGTGTGGATGTTTTATTGGTTTAAAACACTAATTGCTCGATAGTTTCACAATTTATTAGAGTGAAATAATACACAACATAGTGCTTCCCGATTTTTAAACAGTTTTTAAAGATCATTATTTTTCTATGTCATTGTAATCAATTATTATGATTTATTCTTTTATTATATTAACATATATAACACCCATCTTAACTATACCAACCCATAAAAGTACTCTGATCTCTCACTACTCTGTATTTTGGAGTTTTTTTGTTGTTGTTTTGGGGTTTAGTTTTTTTCCCCCCCTCTACTTCAGGTCATCAAGATAAGCACCAAGTATCTCAGACTTCCTTTTATCTTCAAACATTGTGCAAGCCACATAACATCCCTATATCATAGACAAAAATCAATAAGCTAGAGTACTTCTTCCAAGCTCCAACATGCATCTCAAGGAGTCTGCTTGTGTTTCAGAGAAACCTCTTACACCCAGCATAGTCGCTCCAAATAGCAGAAACAAGCTATCACTTACATACAAGACAGAAGTAAGACTGGGCCTTCCAGGATTTTTTACTTGTTTGTACAAGAGCAGCTCAGGACTCTATACAGGAATTTAATTTTCACATGCCACTCTGATTCATACACTTTATAGCAAAAGGGAGAGTCAAGAACATCGGAGTTAATAACTGCCAGCATCTTTGAGAATCCAAACCCCAAACTATCAACACTTTTGACGGAGAGATTACATTGTATTCATTGAAGTGTACAAATCCAGACAAATTCTTAGAAATCAATGTGCCAGTATTTCCAAAATACTACATAACATCAAGCCTTTTGTTTATCAGAATTCTACCTGTTCCTAATAACAGAGTCTCTCTCAGACATCCAGAGTTACAGAACAGAAATGGTTTTAGCCACATGATAGATCTCCTTTTAACCAAGGATGAGAAACATCCCATTCTTCTTCACTGTAACATTTTACATTGCTGACGGCATATGAGAGTCATAATGCTGGTGGTGACTCAATCCTTTCTTTTTGAGAGAGACTCACAATAAACAATTACATTTTAACCTAAAGTACTCCTGGAAGAAGGAGGGAATCATGTACCAAGAGAAGTTTGCAAACCAGCAGCGAGTGAATGCCATGGAGCTTTCTGATTTTTGGCATCAACCTGTAACTATCTCACTAGTATGAAAATTATTTCCACAATTTTTGAACAGACATTAGTTCTTAGACCAAAACAGAAGCTATGCTGGTAGACAGTATTTTGACAGACATGGTACAGACATTTTTAGACAGTGTCACAGAACTTGTGCATATGAAATTTTCATCTTGATGTCTCCTCTCCGAAATTGAATTCTGTGCACCATTTTCAGAACAAATGACAGAAACCACAGACTGCATTGATTGATATATACCAGGTCACGTATATACCAGAATTCTGCACTAGTCACTGAAGATTTGAAATTATGTTTGATTCTGACCATCCCTGATCCTAGGCCATGTACACAGAGAATACAAAAAAGACAGGCAGTTCTAAAGCATATAATTAATGCTTTTCTCTTAATAGTGATCTTTCTATTTAAAATATAATTGTCCTTTCCATAACTCATTCACCATGTTTTCCCAACCTGAAAAAGCATGCATGCATATTGATTAAAGTGCCCATTGTTCTAATCCTCATCCAAAAGGGATGAGGTTTTTTTAAGAGGTAATAGCAAACTAAACCGAAAAATAAATACTGAAATCTATGAAGTTTGATTTTCATTTTTTTTCTTTTTTTTTTTTTGAATGGCAGATCTTTCCATTCTTTTTCTTTTCTTCATTTCTCTGATCCTATTCAGATCTACTCACTTAAACTGCTTTACACCGCTAGTAGTGAAATTGTTTTGTACTGTACATAGTGACAATGTACTCGCAGGGAATTAAATACACACCTGGGTTAAAGGTCTGACAACGATGAATGCTAACACTTTACAATTTACATACACTGAACATTTGGAAAGCTTTTACCTTTTGTTCCTTCAAGTCAAAGAGTATTAAATTTTTTCAAAAGTATATGGATAACAGACAGGGAAGTATTAACTAGTGTTAAGTTAATTAGTACAAATTGAAAATGAAGATTAAGAATATGACAGTCCTATGAGTCTCTTTGAGTTTTAAGCAAGAATAAGATATTTATTAATATTCATGAAATGACACAAATTAAGGAGAACACATTAAACATCCCAGTTCCTCAAGACACAGTCCTTTTTTTAAATAAAAAATGTTTCTAAAATAATGTTTAAATTTTAGTCAGAAATTCACAAATTCAAAGAATGTGACAATAGTTAATCACCAACATATTCTTAGCACTTACTTCTAGAAACAGAAAACTCTTAAATAGACCCATGTGCATATTCTTAACATTTCGTCGAGAAAACCTATTTATAGGAATGTACTGTTCGTGCCTTTTTCTTAATGTATTTAGGAGAGGAGTGCCCCCTAGTGATAACTGAAAAATCACATTTTTTTTGAACATGAGTCAAGAAGTGTTTTAGAGATGCAAGATGAGTTATTACAATTCTTGTACTTGCACATCGTCCTAGCAATAATTTTTCCACCTCTTATTTTATTTTTAATTATTTTTAAATATTTTTAATTATTTATTTAGATAAAACAGATATTACTTGACAATGAGAGTGTGTCTGTCCCTTACACTGTAACTAGTATTACCTATAAAAATACTTGATTCTGGAAATTTTGCTTGCAGGTACTAGAACTCATAGCTTTACACTTATCCTAAGCTTTTCTGACGCCTCAATGTGATCACATTTGTGTTTTAGGATTGCTGTTCTTTGAGAAGCTGATGCAAGAACCTCAGTAAGAGCCATGCACATTTACAATTCTTATAGTGACTCACATTTTAATGTTAACAGAAGTGATTTGTGTAGATCCATCTCTAGAATCATTTGCAGTTCCTCACAGCATGTCATTTCCCTGTTACAGCACCGCAGCGAGAACGCAAGTACTGCTATCAAACTGCGTAAACACTGTGGTAGACACACAAGTCCCGTAGCCTTCCTTGCAAATGGCGTGCTTCTTCAGAAGACAACAGAAGCTGGAATTAATGTACCGTGACATAAGCAGTTTATCTTCATCTTGGGGTCCTTGAAAAGCACCTGAAATTGTTTCATGGATAGCGAGGAAATACGAAGCGTAAGTCTGTCACAAATTAATAGATCTACATGCGTGCACATAGTAAACCAGATTATTTGGCAAGGAGAAGGCCACCTTTTGTTAATGGGGGAAATATGTGGGTCGTATGAGTAGACTCTACTACTCATTATTTTGGCAATTTCATGCAAAATGGCTGAACCTTTTTTACTACCATTTCCTACAGATAATATTTTGTGCATAAGATTTAACTAAACCAAATTCATCGTTCATCATAAATCCACTTTCTGGAAAACAAAAGGCAAATTCATGTACAGGCCATAATTCTGACATAACAAAGGAGAAAGGATCAAAATAAATGCTTCCTGGAGAACATAGCCAGCCCAGAGATGTAATGAGAAGTGCCACAGCATAGTATGTCATTTTCAGGCAGCAAACACAAATGCTGCAAAAATACCCACAAAACCTCCACAGTATTTCAAAGCAGCAAAACCACCCACCCAACCCAAGACAACAGTCATATCAGTATGTCTGCAACTTTGAAAACAGTGCTAAAGTTCAGATATAGTAAAAGGTTAAGCAGAAAGCTCTGAATGTTATAAGCTTTGAATGTTACTTGGTCAGCTTTTGCTAAAACGTTCTAGCTTGGGTCCAGTAATACACTGCATCAGAGCCTTTTGCAGACCATTACTATGTGTACTTGAGCAAGCTACAGCAAACAGTTACATTAATTACTCATTTTTGACTCTGCTAGAGCTGCACCACAATATATGATGGATGTCTGGCACTTCTGGGCATTCTTTTAAGTCTCACTCAGCCACGCACACCAATTGAAGGTTTTTGTGGCTTCTGTCTAGCTGATGAAGCAACAGCTTACTTTCAACTTTTTCTTTCCCACTTTATATTTATTCTTTCCACTTAAAATTTTCAATGTTTTCTTAAACAGTGTCATATTCCAGAACTGGGGAGCAGTAGACATACTCCTTCAAAACAGTATTACTATCAGAGTAATCTCCCACTGATTCCCTAGTACACCCAAAAATACTTTGCACACACAAGCAGCATTAGGGAAAGACATGTTGAAGCTATCCATCAGCACAGTTCTGTTATCTTGGGATGTGTTCTCTCTTGTTTTGTGCATTGTTTAGAACCACCTTTTTGTAAGATTCATTATCCCCATCTGCATGACTATTACCCATGTTATAAAACATTTGTACACTGACATGTATCAGTAAGGAATCGCATGTTTCCTTTATACTTTCAAAGCTCTTCTCATATTTTAGTGTTTCTATGCTGAGAGCCTCAGGTGAGACAAACTCACTACCTGGAAGTTCTGTGCACACACAGTTAATTATCTTGTATCTAGAGAATATTTTCCAGAAATTTAGAAGCACCACTTCACAGGATACAGAACTAGTTGGCAAGTGTCCAATAGATCCTGAAGCAACTGTGTGTTTTCATTACGTTCAAGTTTTTAATTTTCAAGGTAACACATAGTGGTTTAGTAGCTGAAATGTTATAGAAATCATGCATGTTGTGTCTAAATCGGAGATGGGAATACCATTACCCTTGAAAGAAGACTGAGAGCAAAGAGCAGCCTTGAGGGACCATGGGGCTGGGGGGGAAAGGCCTAGGTGATGTGGGATAAGATCATAACAAGAAAACTACAACTCCAGGGGTTTGAGCACCCTGAATTCCCTAAATGCTTCTAGTCTAAAATGAGCTAGGTGAAGGTATGGGAGGCATAGGAGTACGCACCCATCTGCTGACAGACTTTCTCTTGAGGAGGACATTTTTAACAAACAGAAATAAAATATAACATCTAGATCAGCACGTGCTGTTTTTACCTATTTACTGGCAGAATTCCCCAGTGTAGACATGGCTGTAAACAGAAAATATTTGGAACCTGGGGAATATTTCCAAGTTCCTATGTGGTTTTCCCTGGGTGAAGGACATAAGTTTTGACAGATAAAATAGCAAGCTTGTTCTTTTTAGCTGCATGTGTGGTTTGGGGTTTTTCTTGAACTACGGACTTTTTATCACGAGAAGCAGTTAGTGTAACATAGGTTTTGCTTAGATGTAAAATGGCAGCCTAAAGCACTTTCTATTAATTCTCCTTGTACTAGCACTTTACTCTTTCAGGTGGCGAGAAGAGTATGAGACTTTTTAAAGTGTATCTTAATGGCAGAAAGAATCCTACCTGTCCACGAATTTCCTTACACTACATCAAGTCATATGTCTTCCAACCATTCAGTGACACTGTTGTCAGGGGACAGTTTTTCCAAGTGCCATCGGATAGTAGCATGGTACAAAAAGAGGGACCACTCTTTGCCTGAAGCGAGTCTCTAAAATTGTAATAAAACATTTGAAAAATCTGAACAGTCCTCAAGAAACAACTCTTCCTACAAAGCATTCATAAAATGCAAAACACTTACTACAAGTGTGCAATTTATTTTTACCACAAAGAATATTCTAAATTTCACCTTTTGAGACATACATAACATTTTCAAGAAGCTCCACTAAATTGTTTATAAACTGGACTCTTATCCTACAAACACAATGCTATTTTTAAAGTATTTATTTTTAAACCCCTATGTTTTTCTTTCTTGCCAGTAAAATATACCAAACAACCAAAACCCTAGAGTTTAAATGGGCAATGCTAAATTTAGCTTCTGGATATTCTGGATGCAGTATTAAGCACATAAATAACAAGACCCATCCTCCCAGAACACAATACGGCTACTGGAAACAGTCCCTAACAGACTGAGCTTATCTTGTAGAAAGCCACTTGTAATGCAATCAAATTGAGTGGACCTGGATCTCTCCACTGAGGCACAGCAAAGTGTTGGCCTCTTGTTGAACTTCTGTCCACAGCTATCTGTCTCAAGCAACTTCTGGAGAGTGGGGGAAAAAAATAAAAATCCATCAGCAGTACTAAGGTGCTTTTTATCTCCTAGAGAAACTGTGCTATGCATAATCCTCTCTGTTCCCCTAATATCTTCAGTGTCCCACCTAATGCAGTCATTGCTGATGGAACTTAATGAACATTCCTTGCAAATGAACATCAACAAAACTACGCAGGGCATAATCGTTTGTGGGCAATAAGACCTTATCTCAGCCAGCTTTCTTGCCACTTGCATTAAGGACTTTTTCAGAAATATTATGGAAGTATATTTGTGCTGAAGTACCACACCTTCAAAACTTTTCATTAATCAAAACTTAGGGTTTAACTGATGGTTCCAAATTTGACCTAGCAGAACTGAAAAGCAGCAAATCTCCAGAAGTACTCATCCACTGCAAGGACATTTAGCCTTCTTTCCATTAGCCTTCCCATAAGACCAGAAATAGTGCGGCCAAGAGGACCAGGGCAGTGATTACTCCCCCATACTCAGCACTGGTGAGGCTGCAGCTCAAATCCTGTGTTCAGTTTTGGGCCCCTTGGATACAAGACAGACATTGAGGTGCTGGAACCCGTCCAAAGAAGGGCAACAAAGATGCTGAAGGGTCTGAAGAACAAGTCTTATGAGGAGCAGCTGAGAGAATTGAGGTTGTTTAGGCTGGAGAAAAGGAGGCTGAGGGGAGACCTTATTGCTCTCTACAACTACCTGAAAGGAGGTTGTAGAGAGGTGGAGGTTGGTCTCCCAATTTAAAAGTGACAAGACAAGAGGAAATGGGTACAAGTTGCACCAGGGCAGGTTTAGATTGGATATTAGGAAAAATTTCTTCAGCAAAAGGGCCATCAAGGATTGGAACAGGCTGCCCAGGGAAGTGGTTGAGTCACCATCCCTGGAGGTGTTTAAAAGACATGTAGATGCGGTATTCAGGGAGACGGTTTAGTGGTGGACCTGGCACGGCCATGTGAGTGGTTGTAGTTGATTATCTTAAAGTCTATTCCAACCTAAATGATTGTATGATTCTATGACGCAATCAAAAAAATACACTTAAAATAGTTTTGAGCACAATATCAGTAGGTTATCAGAATGTGCAATTTAGTCTGTTTAGTGGGGCTTTTTTCATAAAATCACAACACTTGTAATCCTTTTTAATCTACATTTGCGTATCTGTTTCACAGAGAATTTTATCACACGAAGCAGAACCAAAAAAAGGTCTAATTTATGGTTAAGAACTAGATAAATATTTTCTTATCACACACTGGTAAACACAATGTATGGTAAAAGCTGGGAAATGTAATTAGATGGTTTGGCGATTCATCCAACCTGTTATATGATTAAAGGACACTTCATGAACACTGATAGGTCAGTTACATTCTTTGAATTTTTTTGTTATTTCACTTCTAGTGGAGTGTTTACGTGAACAGTTACTTTTATAAGTATAGCAGCTGAAAAACTCAAGAGTTCATTTCCATGGTAACAACCACCTTTTCACTGAAATATCAGTTAGTTTGAAAAGTCACATATATCTATTTTCTCCTTCAGTAATCTTCCAAACACGTAATTACGACAGAGGTATGAAAGCATGTGAAGTTGTTTTTTATTAGTATTAATAGAGGGTGATACTACACTGGTATGGAATTACTATACAGTGATTTTTGAAAGAAAATTGGCAGGCAAGAGTATCAGTAATTTAAATTTAAGTCCTATTACTAAGGCTATTTAATTTCTGACTGAATAAGATAATTACTACTAAAGGATGCTTTCATGGCAATAGTCTTTTTGTGATTACTATTTCTTCTGGAATGATTAGTTCATTATCCTATTTAGTACTGGAAAAATGAATCATATTCCCCCAATTAGTGGGTATATATTGATGGATAGTTCATGCACAAACTATCAGAATGATGTATCTGCTCTTTTCTTTAGTTTCTTTAGAATCTACATTTAAAAATCAAAAATCTCTTATAAGATTCTTCTAAAAACTATATCTATCTCCAAATGTGTACTAACCCTGATGCAAGGCTCTGTTTTTTAATAGAATACTTATTTTTCTTCTTATGCCATATTTTCTTATTAGCCACAGTATTTAACTTTCTTTTCTATCTATCCTTATATATGACAGGAGCTGACAGTGGACAAACCAATATTCCTTCCTGGACAAGTAGACCAAGTGAAATGAAGTCAGGACTTTCAGTTCTCCATCCACTGTGTAAACATAGAATCATAGAATGTGTTGGGGGGGGAAAGGACCTTTAAAGGTCATCTAGTCCAACCTCCCTGCAGTGAGCAGGGACATCTTTAGCTGGATTGAGTTGCTCAGAGCCCCATCAAGACTGACCTCGAATGCCTCCAGGGATGAAGCCTCCATCACCTCTCTCTGGGCAACCCATTCCAGTGTCTCACCACCCTCTTAGTAAAGAACGTCTTCCTAACATCTAAATCTACTCCACTGTAGTTTAAAACCATTACCCCTCATCTTGTTGCTACACATCCTTGTGAACAGTCTCTCCCCAGCTTTCCTGGAGGACCCCTTCAGGTATTGGAAGGCCACTAGGTCTCCCCAGAGCCTTCTCTTCTCCAGGCTGAACAAACCCAACTGTCTCAGCCTGTCCTCGTAGGAGAACATAATCTCTAGTATTCAAGTTGGGACTTTTCATTGCAACTGTAGTGGGCATCATTTGGAAACTGATTAACTGCCAATTAAAAGGTATTCATTCAAGGCGGTTTGTTCAGCTGATCCTTAAAATTACATTTAATACATTTATTTTGTATTCTACTATTTAGTCTTAGAATATTTCAGTAATCTTACAATAGGTTAAAGTTGTCAAACAACCTTCTGCCCTTAATATATTTTGTAAATCCTGTCATTTTCAGAAGTACATTTGTGAAAAGCAAAATAGTTTTAATTTTCAGTATGTCTTTTGGATTATTTTTTGGTAAAAATAGTTTAATATTAACAAATTCTATTTTTTCCTTTAAAAAAAAAAGTAGAAAAAATATCAGTCTCTAAATGACAGTCTTTTCTACTGTCATCTACCATCTCTGGCTATGACCTTGCATTCTTATAAAAGATATTTGTAAAACTGCTAGAGTCAGTTCCAAAGTGAAATTTTTATTTAGGATTAATTTCACCTGTATTTTTCATAAGATATGTCTTCTGATACAACACATATACATATATTCCATATGGATACCTAAAAGAGACTTACAAAAAATCATGAAAGCCAAAATATGAATTATTCTAGGATCAAATATCAACTCAAAAGAGGTGATGGAGAAAGGCAGGACATAATCCAGACTTAAAACTTATTTCAGTCAATAAAATGACAGAAACCCAATTACAATGACAAAAAAAACAATCATCACCATAACACCAACTGAAAGGACTTCAAGCAGTCACAAGAACTACAACAAGAAAGTATTTTGTCAGTTTTAAAATATGACTTGTTAGCAAAAGTGAATCTATAAAATACTAGTGCAAGAGAATCACCAATGCAAACAAGAAATACATCATTCAGAATTAAAAAAAAACCAACAGAAGTTCAGCCAGCATGTTTGCTCTGCCATAGGCTCCTTGAAAAAGTTTATTGCCTGTTGAGATGTTCAGTACCGAATGAAACATTCAGAATATGCACATCAAAGAGGTAGCCTTCCCTACAACAAAACCAAACTGGAGAGAGATGTGAAAATATTTATGTGTAAATGAATTCTTAAGATGAAAAAAAGGAAGAGCTGAGTAAAGAAATAGCACCTCTTTCGAGAGAATCAGAATATTCTCAGAAACTTAAAACAAAAGCTTCAACATATTGTCTCATAGTGAGATAGTACACTCAACATTTTTGGCCCAAAGTTGTGGGGGATATAGGTCAGATTTTAATTCATGCTATTTGAACATTTTGGTATTTTGTTATGCAGGTTGTAATAGCATCCTGTGGTCCAATCAATTCCAAAACTGCTGTATGTCATATTTCTTTCTGCAACCTAATGGCCATTAGCTCAACTCAGAATGGATTTTTCAGAGCAGAGTCTGTGTATGGCAAACAATGAATACTGGAAAACTCATTTTGAGATAGTTCTTGGAATACCTGGTGAGTAGGTTACAGTCCCTGAAAATCTGAAGGAGAAAGCATGGGGAATTTTTCACTCAGACAAACAAACATTAAGTTAAGCCAAATTAGCAGGTAGATCAGTAAATCATTCTGAATTGGTCCACTCAAAACATGGAGGCAGGCTAGACCCAAACCAATTCACTTTCCTTATGGGAACTAGAAGCCAGCTGGGGAAATAACCATGGTTTGCAGAGTAAATAGTCCCATCGTTCTCCATTCATAATAGAATTTAAGCTAACAATTTGATTCTGAAGGTTTTCTTTAATAAATAGTTCTGGAATGATGTGCTATAAAGGGATGTTTACCACACAGTTTGGAAATGCAGTACTGAAAAGAGATGTTGTGTAGCACTTTCCAACATAGACAGTTACCTGGCTATATGCACCATCTCTTTATAAACTACCATATTCTGACTTCATGTGCTTTCTTATTTTCTTTGTCTTATTTTTTGCTTTAGTTCCTTTCTTACAACAGAGTACTAAGAGGATAATAGTGCATGGAGTGTTTAATATAATTTTATCTTTTATTTACTACTTCTCTTTTTACTTTGTCTTGCTATGCATGCGACTTCTTTTCATTTCCTTCTGTTAAAAAATAAGAAGCCCTCCCAAGAGTGTAAAAGGCAACATTTGACTCACGATTCTAATTTCTGTAACACTACTGTAAATCTAAGCAACAGTAACTCCAACTGCATCAGTAACCTTACACACGTTTTAGACTGATCTATTTGAAAAAAAAAATCATATCTACTGTTCCATTTCATTCTTGTCCTAGCTCTCCATTTTAAGTGCCTGAATTTAGAAAATCCCTCTCTTAGCCCATGATCTAACAATATCTAACACACAACACTGATGGTGAAGGTCTACCATCAGAATTTACCCATACAGAGTTAATAACTGTGGTTTAGCCAGTATAACATCTTTTTCTTACAAATCTTCAATGGGAGGCTAAACTGATAAGGGAGGGGGAAGGTTACTTTCAGAAAGCAATAAAATCTACATTTAATACGGTGAAATTAAACTTCTAAATGACTATTCATAAGCTCAAGAATAGCCAATTAGATACAGCTGAACATTTAATGTTCCTCCCTGACATAACAATTATCTATAAAAATGCTACAGTGACGTCTCTTGTGAAAGCTAATGTATTCTGTACTTCTAAAAGTTTTTAAGACACTGATATTTCTAAAATTAAATTCATATAGATTTTGTCTGAAGTCTCTAACAGCTATTCACTAACTTTATTAGATAGCTATATACAAATGAAATTATCCTGAATTTCATGTTAGATACACACCAATGAATAAGGATTGAAAGTGAAAATCCCAACTCCAAAAGTTAAAAAATTGTAATACTCACTAGGCTCATGCAGTTTGTTCTGCCCCTTTTGAGTTAGTTTCACAGGCTTCCTCGTTTAGGGCAATTCTTTGTCATTCTGTCTCTTTTAAGTGGTATTTTCCTGTTTGAAAAAAAGTAATTCATATTCCTCATTTATTTAACAATTTAAACACTTTTTTTTTTTTGTTTTTGTTTTTTTTTTAATGACAGGCAAGCCTGGAAGCAAGCATGACTATAGGAAACACAGGCAGAGATGACATATCAGGAAAAGCAGCACAGGTCCTTCAGATACCAGGAACTGTTCCCATGATGTGCTGATATGTCCCTGTTCTGGTGTCTGACCTGATTCTTTGGTGGTTTTTTTTTTTTCCTCGTCTATCTGTGCCAAAACTGGCTGTTTCTCTTCTCTGCTGGCCTCAGTGACTAAGTGGTGTTAACTGAGCCTTTGTGTGGAAGAGAGTTTGCATAAGACATCAACAATCTTACTTAGTCTTCTACGCCAAGTGAGTCAGATAATTTCTTGCTATTGTGCATGTTAGAAGGAGATTAGGGACTTGGATGATTTGGAGGCAAGATGCAGAACTTTCTACTGTTATTAGATGCTTCTGGAGGTGGTGAGGGAATCAGAGAAAAGAGGAAGAGCTTTAACGTCATCATGTATAACTGAATGATTCCTAAGTAAATGTCATACACTTAAAAGATAATTTAAAGGGGAAAAAATAAATGAGTGGTTCATCCATCAGACTATGCCATGATTAGAAAAAATACATGACTTGAAACCTGAAGCCTGTGGCTTAACTAGCCTCACTGACAACATGGAGGGAAGCCTTTTCCTTTCTTCAGTGCATCTAGAAGAAACTGAAAAGAGCAAGAAGGATGCATACGGACCTACAGAAATCCCCTGCTAGCTCACAGATGTTACAATGGTGATGTCACCTGGGGCACTGGCCCTTAGCACTGACCACCCTCAGAATAATGTCAAAATGATAGTCCTGACTGTTCTGATTCCCTTTGTTGGAAACAAAAACATGTAAGATATATATGCAGTCAATAACCATCAGTAGCTTTTAAAATAAAATGGCTTATGCATTCCCATCCAAGTACTAGGCTGGGGGGATGGTGTCTATGTAAGTACTCAATGCTAAAGGCAGAAGTATAGTGGTTCCATTTCAGAGAGTATCTGATTCCAGATAAATACTAATCAGCTGCTGAAAAGGGAAGTTGTTAGAGATAACAAAAAAAAAAAAAGATGAACACAAAGTCCATTCTGAAAATGTAATTCTAGATTATAACTTATGCCTTTCTCAGTCATCATGCAGTGGAAGAAGAATGCTGAAAAAAATTTTTTACTCACACACAACAAAAGTTTCAAAGCAGCACAGTTTGAGCACAGAAATACTATTCACAGAGTAAAGGATGCTCTATTAGAATGTTTTGAGATAGTTTCAGAGATATTGAATCTGGACCAACAGATCAAATGAAAAGTATCCTCCAAGTGGGTATCATTCACAATGCCTTTTTGTACAAATAATTTCATCTTTTGTATTTACTTTAGCAAGACTGTTGTGGAGCAAAGAGATAGGAGATGAGGGAGAGAATGCCACACAATTGCATTGGTTTTGGACTGTTTAGAGACAAGTGAAACAACTCTGAGTTTTCCATTAATTTTAGAGAGTTTCTATTCACTATGGCTGTGACAATGAATGGAAAAGTGAGAAAACTAGCGCATTAAAAAACTACTTCAGAATGGACAAGTAACACATTCCTATCAAGTTCTTTGAAGATATAACGTGGCAGATAAAACTAACACCAGAGGCAATGTAGGCCCACTGATGAATGAGGTGGGTGCCTTGGTGACAGAAGATACAGAGAAGGCAGAGTTACTGAATGCCTTCTTTGTCTCTGTCTACTCTGCCAGAGGCTGTCCTGAGGAGCCCCGTTCCCCATCCAGTAACTCTGCCTTCTCTGTATCTTCTGTCACCAAGGCACCCACCTCATTCATCAGTGGGCCTACATTGCCTCTGGTGTTAGTTTTATCTGCCACGTATTTGAAAAAGCTCTTCCTGTTGTCCTTGACCCCTCTCGCCAGGTTCAATTCAAGGGAGGCCTTTGCTTTCCTAGTTGCCTCCCTATATCCTCGGACAACAGCCTTATATTCTTCCCAAGTGGTCAGCCCTGCCTTCCAAGATCTGTAAATTCTCCTCTTAGATGATGGCAGAGCGGTGGATGTGGTCTACCTTGACTTCAGTAAAGCATTTGACACAGTCTCCCACAGCATCCTTGCTGCTAAACTGAGGAAGTGTGGTCTAGACTCTCGGGTAGTGAGGTGGACTGTGAACTGGCTAAGGGGAAGAAGCCAAAGAGTCATGGTCAACGGGGCAGAGTCTGGTTGGAGGCCTGTATCCAGTGGAGTCCCTCAAGGGTCGGTACTGGGACCAGTATTATTCAATATATTCATACCAGTATTATTCAATATATTCATCAATGACTTGGATGAGGGACTAGAGAGTACTATCAGCAAGTTTGCTGATGACACCAAGCTGGGAGGAGTGGCTGACACGCCAGAAGGCTGTGCTGCCATTCAGCGAGACCTGGACAGGCTGGAGAGTTGGGCGGGGAAAAATTTAATGAAATATAATAAGGGTAAGTGTAGAGTCTTGCATCTGGGTAGGAACAACCCCAGGTTCCAGTATAAGTTGGGAAATGACTTATTAGAGAGTAGTGTAGGAGAAAGGGACCTGGGAGTCTTGGTGGACAGCAGGATGACCATGAGCCAGCACTGTGCCCTTGTGGCCAGGAAGGCCAATGGCATCCTGGGGTGTATCAGAAGTGGGTCAAGAGAGGTTCTCCTTCCCCTCTACTCTGCCCTGGTGAGACCCCATCTGGAATACTGTGTCCAGTTCTGGGCCCCTCAGTTCAAGAAAGACAGGGAACTGCTGGAGAGAGTCCAGCACAGGGCAACTAGGATGATTAAGGGAGTGGAGCATCTCCCTTATGAGGAAAGGCTGAGGGAGCTGGGGCTCTTTAGTTTGGAGAAGAGGAGACTGAGGGGTGACCTCATTAATGTTTACAAATATATCAAGGGTGAGTGTCACGAGGATGGAGCCAGGCTCTTCTCGGTGACAACCACTGATAGGACAAGGGGTAATGGGCTGAAACTGGAACATAAGAGGTTCCGCTTAAACTCGAGAAGAAACTTCTTCTCAGTGAGGGTGACGGAACACTGGAACAGGCTGCCCAGAGAGGTTGTGGAGTCTCCTTCTCTGGAGACATTCAAGACCTGCCTGGACACGTTCCTGTGTAGCATAATCTAGGCATTCCTGCTCTGGCAGGGGGATTGGACTTGATGATCTTTTGAGGTCCCTTCCAATCCCTAACATTCTGTAATTCTGTGATTCTGTGTAACTTAATATAGATAAGGGGAACTAAGAAAAATAGGTCTTTGAAATATTCAGATAGCCTTTCACCACCTCCTTCTACATCAAAAGGAAAAATAGTTGAAGTGAAGTCACCATGAGTAATATGTAACTGTCCTTGGGAAGAAAGATGAAAGATGAGTTTCTGGTAGTTCCACAGTTACAGCAGTTGAACCCTGAAATATTTCTGTGCTTATTCAAGCACCAACAAAACATGGTGTGTTTGTTTTTTTTTTTTTTCTTTTTATCATATATGCCAGTTAGGATCAAAATGTAACCTTAAGTTTGTTAACCGGTTATTTCTCTTGAAATAGCTGACCTGATGAGTAGAAATCTTGTTACCCCATGTCCTGAAGAGGCAAGTATGTGATCAGATATATCCCATTAGCAAACAGCCTATGAGAATGGGACAGCTCACCATATTTGTCACCAGGGCATCGGCCTTGCTTGTCCTGGGTCAGTGCAAACTTAAGAGCTCTGATTTTGTACTCGCATCCAATTAACATTTTGCCTGGTTCTGATACGAAAGCTCTTTACAGCTCTACTGAAAAGATTCTGTTCAGAGTTGGTGTCAGATACTGCTAGCCACTCATCGTCATCACTTGACAGTGTTGTAATGTTGTGCTCTGCGTTTGTCACTCTTGTTTAGGAAGGTGCCTCACTGCACCAATTAATACTTAGAAGGCACTAATGCATTTGTTTAATTAAAATTGTCTATATCTCTTCTTTGTCTAGGTTTGTATTATCTGCAAAGAATTTATCCCATAAGTTGCCATAAAATTTGCTTTACCTTGCTTGCAGTTTTCCATCACTAAAAGGAAAGGATCTGAATCATAATCCTGAAATAACAGTTTTCTCCTCATTTCCTCAGGGGTTTTGTTTGTTATTTGTTTCTGATTATTTTTGATTTTATTTTAAGATTCTACCCAAATAATTTCTATTTCTCTGATTTATTTTTACGTAGTTAGAGTGTGATTTGGTGTTTACTACATGAATTAATTACACAGATTAAGAAATTTTTCTCTTTTTGAAGTGATGATCAGGCCATGATGATTGGATTACCTTGGATTAGATTCGGTTCTGAATTTGTAAATTGTACAGGGATATTTGAACTTCTAGGCTTACTCCAAACATTTGTAATTTGAAGACATGAAAGGTTATCTATTAGATATGCAGCCTCCAAAGTTTCTTTAACTGATATCCACCACTTCCCCAAATGCTGGAGGAAAAATGAGCGCACACATAACCCATGTCTCCCTCATCCTCATGCACACAGACACACCAACTATTGAACGTACTTACATGCTTAAAATGCTCATCTTGCTTTTTTCCCCCCCAGTTTCTCTGAAGAAGGAGCTTTATTCCATTGAGGGGGAAAAAAAAAGTTATTTTTCTAATTAAAGAAACTCCACTGACCCTCATACACAAAACCAAGGACCTTCAAGTCTCCTCACTTTTCCAGCTTCCATATGCTAATCATTCATGTCAAGCACTACACACTCCGCTTACCTATTTCAATTCTTTAGGGAGCAGTTCATTCATCATTTACTCCCATTTAGCAATATGTTATTCTCCAGAAAAAGACTCCTTCGCTCTTAATCCAGTCCACCTACTAAAGAGGCTGAAAAACACTGTATAACCCTTGAGAAGGTCATACAGTGGAAAGATCTACTGTTTAATGCAATGCAATATCCTGAAGTACTAAAGCAACTAAAAGGTAATAGGAGGTAGGAATATAAATGGATAGAGAAGACATGAAGCTCTCCCTTATCTACTTCCTGCAGGCATTAGTAATGGAAAAAGAAGGTCTTTCACTTTTTATTGCTGGATTTTGAAGATGCGGTTCTAAATGAGCTGCTCTTGCTCCCTGTTGCTTTATGTAATAGATGGGGAAATTTTAATGGACTTACTGATGATGTCCCAAATCCATTTAGTCTCCTAGTGATCCAGCTGAATGCATTTCCAGACTCTCAAGATAGCTTAAAAATCAATTTTGATCTCTCTCTAAGATCTAGCAGTGTTTGATAAGTTCTTGTTTGTTCTTCCAAACCAGCTGAAAAACAGGTGGAACAGCAACTTTTCTCCCATCTGGGTAGGGAAGAAATTCCTAAACAAAATGCTTTCATTTGTGGATTGCCTGTAGCATCTGGCTAGAATTAAGTGTCACCATTTAGAAAGCACAGGACACAGTTACGGAAAAAAAAAGAAATTATGCATTCAGAAATCACATGCATACACTTCTCAACTTCTTTACTGTCAAAAACTGTTATCACACCCTTGTTATCTACACCCAGCGTGGTGGCAGATGAACACTGCTGACAGTGTGGCAGCATCAGAAGCATCACTTGCAGGTATTTCATCAATCACCAACACTAGTAAACTGATGGAAGAAAATATACTAATCACATTACCTATATAACTTAAAGCAAATGTTACTGGTACTTCAAATACTGAATATCATTCAAAAAAAAAATCAGAGAGCAATATGGACATCTCTTTGTGAAACAGGATCTTAAAGCAAAAAAAGAGTTCTTAAGAACACGAGTAATAAAAATGGCAAAGTTTAATCTTTCTACCCTCTTCCCATGCACTTTTGCAGGGCTGAAGGACATTTCACTTTGCTTCACTTAAAACTACATTCTAATATAAATTCTGTAACACTGGGAAATATATTGGTAATAAATCAGATTGCCTGTAGTGTACAGGGGGTATTATTCTCTAGGTATATGTTCCTCAAATCCAATAGAAAATCTGGCTCCATATCAATATAAAAAAAAGTAAATTAAAAGATTTTATTAGACTAGACATATCTAATCCTAAATCAGTAGCTGACTTGTTTTACGAATCACCTTACTAATATGCCACAGGAACCCACAGAGTGCAAAATTACAGAGCTGTCAAACTATTCTGATGATTAGTACTCTTACAGAGCTCTAAACTCTTAGTTACACCTCCAGAGGTCTTGCTACGGGAAATTTCAGTATGAATAGCTGATTTCTTTAAAATTATTTGCTGGATTCTTTAGGGATATATTATCATATCAGCTTTAAGTCACTGTGTACTGCTTGAGACCTCTCTGAGGGAAGACACTCTGTTCTTAGAAAAGTGCCCTTGAAATATAAAACAGGGTGGGTTATGATGGTCATACTAACATTTAAACACACCAGTCAGCAGAACTGTTTTGATGTATAATTGTTTACATTTCATTTCATATCTGACAATAAAAATGAAAGCAAAAAAAAAATCCTATTCTGCATCTTCTGTTTTCATAGAAGAGGTTGGTAAGACTTAATTCACAAGCCATTTTTTTTCTCTGCAGACACAAAAATTGAGTACAAAGAATCTCCTGCCATGATTGTTACATTGCAGCATTGATAAGTTCCCTTGCTGAGCATAGAAATCTCTTATCAATCAGGCTTGATGAAAAGTACATAGTCATTATTCTGAACTGCATTTATCATCATCTTCATTTTAAACTTCCTGTTTTTCTTTGCTGTGGCCTGTTTTCTTTAAAGCCTCCTGTAGCTGCTCATTTCCTCACTCTGCTGCAGAACTCCATTTCTAAGCAGGGCACATCACAGTTCTAAAAACCTCAAGAGACTGTTGAATCACCAACTTTCTCCTTTTGCAGGGCAAAATCCTGAAATCAGTATGTATTAAAAAAAGCAGGTAGAGTCTCTTCTCAGTTCCATGCCACATGTACTACTCCTATTACGCATTGACCAAATTCAAGATGATTCCAGGGCAAAACAAAGTATTAATTATCTTGTATCTCCCAAAGGAATGCTACGACAAACAACTTACTGACTGTTCTATGTTTAATTTGGAGGGTACTGCTTTGCAGAACATTGAGAAAACACAAACCAAACAGAAAAAAAAAAAGTCAAAGTGCAAACTTTCATTCTGACTATATTCTTACAGAGGCTTGGATACATCTGAGTAATGAATTTACAATTTACACATTCTTTCTGTACTAAATGTAGTTTTTTAGACATATCCACATTATCTATACAGGCTGGGGGATGATGTGATAGAGAGGAGCCCTGTGGAAAAGGACTTGAGGATATTGGTGGACAAAAAACTGGACGTGAGCCAGCAATGATCACAGCCCAGAAGGTCAGTCGCATCCTGGGCTTCATCAAAAGAAGTGGGGCCAGGAGGCCAAGGGAGGTGAGTCTGTCCCTTTATTCCGCTCTAGTGAGACCTCACCAGGAGTACTGTATCCAGCTCTGAAGCCCTGAACACAACAAGGACATGGACCTGTTGAAGTATGTCCAGAGGAAGGCCACAAAAATGATCAAAGGGTTGGAACACCTCTCCTATGGGGACTGGCTGAGATAGTTTGGGTCATTCATCTTGGAGAAGGCTCTGGGGAGACCTTATAGCAGCCTTCCAGTACATGACGGGGGCCTGCAGGAAAGCTGAGGAGGGACTGTTCGCAAGGATGTGTAGCAACAGGATGAGGGGCAATGGTTTTAAACTACAGTGGGGTAGATTTAGAATAGATGGTAGGAAGAAGTTTTTTACAATGAGGGTGATGAAACACTGCAACAGGTTGCCCAGAGAGGTGATGGAGGCCCCGTCCCTGGAGGCATTTGAGGTCAGGCTTGATGGGGCTTCTGAGCAACCTGATCTAGTTAAACATGTCCCTGCTCACTGCAGGGAGGTTGGACTAGATGAGCTTTAAAGGTCCCTTCCAACCCAAATCTTTCTATGATTCTATGAATCAGCCAATCACTGTAACTAACCAAGACACTTCCGTTAAATGGGGATACCAAAAAGAATCTTGATTCCACCAGAGGAGGACAGATCACAAAGATGTTCACAGGGAGGAGCTGACACACAAGTTAAGGCTCAGAGCTCAGCCACTGTGCCCAACTTGGACTTTGGCTTGGCTTTCTGTTCAGCAACTGAGCACAGGAGCTCTCTGCACCTGCCTCCAGCCTGTCTCTAAAAGTCTAGAGTGATACAACTGCTTTTAGAGCAATGGACCCGTACTGTTAAAAAGTAATTTGATTGTTGACACTGTAAATTGGAATTTTAAATTGTTGTGGATTTTAGTACACAAGATCTGGCCCATATTCAGAATACACTTATATGGCTATTGATATGGAAAAAAAATCTGATCAATCAATTAGCCCAGAGTTACAATAACAACAGATCTGAATCTTTCTGTCCACAGTCAAAAAGCTCTTTTATATGCCACATTATACTTGCTCGCTACAGCACTACCAGAAAAATCTTAATATAGTTCCTAACTCAATCAAATTAAGTATATAATGCAACAGTTAACTATAATTGCTTTTTTTTTCAACTTCTCATACTGTGTTATTATTGTTGAAGCCTCGGGTATGTTTCCATCAGCAGAAAATGCCAAGACATTTTAAAAGCTTTGCATGTAATTACCTTCCTATACCACTCTGCATGCTTTACCTAAACAATGTTTTTTTTTTTCTTGATCTACTCTAAACCCCATGAAATGAAAGAAATTGTAAAACACTATTTCGCATATGAATTATCACATTTCTTGTGATTAAATTTTGGGTGGTTATAATGTTATCTATTTCTTTTGACAAGTACAATTATTGTTGGCATGTGCATCCAAATTGTATTTCATTTTCTGAAGCAGCAGCTGATTACAATTGGTGAAGTCTCTAGCAAAAGGAAGGCACAGAAGTACTACTTTATAAATATTGACTTACTCTTAGTACCTGTCAGCAAAAATGCAAATAGCCACAAATCACAGCTGCAAAGGAAATACAATAAAACCCAGAAATAGATACTATATACACTGTCAAGGGTAAAGTGATTTCCAGACTCCCATATGTCTGAGCTGGAAACTCTTAGACTAAACAAAGATGCTCCACATCGACATTTTGGTCCATAATTAACATTATATCTATATGCATCCTGAATCATTGTAGGATACACTGGTTTATGTTAATGTTAGTTTTACGAGATAGCTCAAAACCAACATATGGTTCATAGTTGTCCTATTCTGTTCTTTGCCTGACGTATGGCACATCTGACTTAACACATCTTAACACAGTAAGGTATCTTCGTTGTCTTGTGTGGTCCAGGCATTGGTCATGGTCAGATGATAAGGAGTAACTCACTTCCATATCGTTCAAGTCACACTAACTGTGCCCATAGTACATACTGTCTGGAGTACACGACACCATAATTTTTCTGTAGGGTTTGCTCCCTTCAATACATGCACAGTTGCAGCACGCAGCATGCACTATGCTCACATCCCTTCTACTTTGGGCAGCTAATACATGTTAAATTTATGTGGCCACACCATATATGAGTCAGTCTTTTTAAACCAGTCATGACCTAAGGATGCAGCCTGATTTCTGATTCAAACCCTCCTGCTGTCGCTGCTTGTCAAGAAGAAAAAACTTCGCAGGGATGACACTGAGGAGTTAGCAAGTGGGTCCTGCCCTCTTGGAGAAATAGTGTTCCTGGACTTCCAGAGGACCTCTACACAAAATTTCTTGCTTCCCTGAAGCCTTCGAAATTAACTCACTATTCCAGCAATAAGATTGATAATAAAATTTCTCTGAAGCCACTGAAGAAATGAGTTCTTTTTAAATGAAGAATTTAAGGTTTTTTACCACTATAGTATCCCTATGGTCACTAAAAAAGACAGTTGCCTATGTGTATATGTTTTCCATTCCCCGTTGCATTCCCTTCCTGCAGAGTAAACTGTTACACAAATAGCAAAGACTGGGCTTGCCTTTTTACCTCCATGAAGACATTTTAAAAAATACACAAAATAAATAAATAAATGGAAAAAAATCATACACACACTTGTCTACATATCCTACCCCCTCAAATATATCAAAGGTTGACTGAAGGAGAAATACCATATCGAACTAAAAATACCAGAATGCATATTTTATCAAATGGATAGCAAAAAGCAGTGCAGAAAAAGGGTCAATGGAAATGGTAAAGAATGGTAAGATATACAGGGAAGTTACCTGGCTGTTCATTTTGCCTGTTAGATGAATCATATTTGCTGCTGTACATCTGAAGAAGAGCAGGAAAAGTTTCACAAGACCTGTGAAAAATGCAGAGGTATTGTTTGGGAGAACTGCAGCTCTAGAACATGGAGATGTTTCTAAGGACATCTACAAGAAGTCTCAATTCTCCTACTATGTTAATTAGAAAAATTTTTACCATTGGCTTTAAAAGAGGATGGGATTGATCCTTCTGGTTTCCTGATGTGGCAATGTGGAAAAAGCTATCTATGGACTTGTACACCAAAGGAGAAAAAGTAAAGCAGGTGAATTTGATATTAGGGAACACTTAGTTAAAGCACTGTCATTCAACATAAACACCCAGGAGTATAAGTACCATCACAAGAAACAAAGCTATTTTAATATAAGTCGCTTTGAAAGAATGTAAAATACTCTGAGGAAATGTGATCAAAATTCGATGGCATAAAAGAAATCTAGCAAAAGAGAGTAGAAAAAGGAGATAACTGAATTTCATCCATCCAGGCTGAAGCTAAAAGGAAATAGGGCAGCAGAGACCAATTTTATCAAGTAAGATTGAATAATCAAGAACAATAGAAGCAATGAGAATATTTTTTAAAATTGAGTAGTCTGAAAAATGGAAAGGAATATGAGATCCCTAGATGAATCAGAAAGAGGCTGTTCTTCTTTTGTAGGAGAGGAGAAATGAGAGATATACCCACACAGCAATCTCACTACACTCAGATCGTTGATTATGGTTTGCATATCTAGTTTTCCAAAAGACAGTAAATTAGCTGGATGTGGCTATTCCATCTTTCAAGCAGGAATTCTGTCATGGATCTGGATTAAGTGTTCTTGTAAATACCTTTTAAGATCTACAGTCTTAGAATCTATCTTTGCTCTGTCCAGAATATGTTTCTGTCTCTTGCTGTGCTTGTTTGTCAACATTAAATATTTTCTTTAAAGATCCAAGCTAGCCTCCCCACTTGTATCCAGCTTGTGCTGGACCACATACCACAGGAAGCCTGATTTGTGTCACATACTTGCTATTTGGTCAATTTTATATCTGAAAAACATTATGCTATGAGATTCTATGAAGAAATATTTTTTCAGCTTAACCAGAAAGCTTTTTATCTTGCTCATTATTTTGAAAATATAAAAGATAAAGCAGTAATTCTTCCACTGTGTACTCCTTTATGTAGCTCTCCTAGGTTCCCTGAAGCATAAGACTGGAACTGTGTGTTACATCATTTTGCTTACTTTCTTAAAATCACTTATTCCTCTTGCTTTGGCACTCAATTCAAAATAAATGAGGGATTTCATAACACTCCTGGATTTTGATGTAGATTCTAAGAATAGCAAGGAGCAGTACATTTTGTCACTCTGACAGAAGTCCTCCACAGGTTGCTTTCCAGATACTTAAGCAAAATAACTAAATATCAGCCATTATCAAAATAAAAAACTATTTATTAACAGTCCCTGCAGAGCACAGGCAACCTATGTGTTGATTTGGCGAGTTTTCTAGTCTGCTTTTTAAAATTTTTTTTCTGTCTATTGCTATGCATTTATTTTAGCAAGGGCATAGTTTAAGAAGAGAAGCCTGCAAGATTTGTGGTTGTTCAAAGTCCCTGTTTAGTCCACAGTCTCTCAAGCACAGCCTTAAGAGTTTTACTGACATCAGAAATGAGATTTAATCCTACATAGGAAGGTGCATCATGCCAGCTTTTCAAGACAGGCTTTATGCTGCAATTTCTTGAGATCTTTTAGATATCTGAGGACTCATGCTATGGAGTTCCCTCAAGATGAAGACAGGGATCTTGAACTCACTCTCACCTAAGCCTGAAGACTAGTAGGAGCAGAATGGGTTAAACGTATTTAGAAAAGGCTGGTTTGCTGGTGAGATGTGCTTTAGGAGTCTGCAGCAGTTCGTGCTTCCTAAATGCTGAAAATTTTCACTATCAAATATGAAGATCTGCTCAACAGAAACTCCAGGTCAGAAGTAGTAAGTAGTAAAGATGGGCAGTAAATTCTTTCTTGCAAACGCTCCCTATCACACAGCTCAGCAAGTTCAGAAAGTAAACAATGCATAGAAAATAAAATGCTTAAGAAATTTTTTTCTTAAGCTTCTTTACTGCAGCACAGCATAAGGTATAAAACAAAAGCGTGGCTAACAACAAGCTGTAATTTTGTGGGTTCCATTTGTTCTCCTTAGCTAGAACTTTTAGGTTTCTTTTAGGTTTCTTCATGGCAAACAATTCTTGTCAATATATATAAATAACTGGAATTACTAATAATTTTAGTTGTTTTCATATCCTCTGCTAATATGATATCTCTACTACGATAGCAGAAAGTAAGATCACACTCACAGAAGCTGTCATTGCTTAGCAGAAAATCAAAAAGAAATCCCTTTACTGATAATATGCCACTGATGAGTCATTAAAAATATGGTAATCATCTTGACAAAGCAGAGCTGCTGAAGAACACAGGATAAACTGATCTTGCTGAAATTCAGCCCTGAATTTGTTTTGAATTTCCTTGTGTTGAAAAACCGGAAACTTCCTTGGATTATAACCCTGAGGCAAATGGAGAGTCCAATATCCATCCTAAGTGCCCAAAACAGGTTCTGCGGGGGCTGAAGCTATGCATGACACTAACAATTCCATCAAGATTTAGTACCCATTATTAAGAAAAAAACCAACAAACCAACAAAATTAATTCACCATAGAATCTTACTGCTTTGTGTGCTATAGAAGTTAGCTATCGTCCGGTCTTGGTTAGATGACCAGCCAGCCCTAAAGATAAAACTGCTAAAAATTCAGATAGGAAATTGGGAGACCTAGATAAAGGAAAAAAAAAAAAAAAAAAAAAAAAAGGTCAGTTCATTAAGCAATTACTATCCATTTTCTGCCTTTAGATGAAGAAAGGATTGATGGACTGCTGCATAACATATTCTTTGGTATAATACAGTTAGCAATTCTACTGCACAGATAGGAAGGTAAATGGGTTTGAAAAGATCAGTCATATATTAAAATAGACTAAGTACTGCATCTAGCGATACATCGCTAAGAGATTGAAAGGAAATGAAGATGGAAATGAAGAAAGTTTTTTTGTCACTAGTCAAAAGACTGAAAATATTAGAACATTACAGCTTTTCAGAAAATAGACATAGAATAGACAGTTTACCCATTCTAACACAAAACTATCAATGACAACCACTCCATTCACAGCCATGAAAAAGAAAAAGCTTTTTGGAGAATAAGCCTCCTAGCACTGCCTAAAATAGCACAACAGATGTGCATTTGTAATACACCTGTTAGAGGAGCGCAAAAATCTGAAGAATCCTGTGCTATCACGGCATAGGCTAACTTAACGCTGCTACTCAGGCAGATATTGGTGTGTCCACTGATCTGTAGCCTACGGCAATAAAACTTCTGGCTTCTCAAAGTCCCATGACTGCAGAGCAGACGCATTCAAACCATAGCCTGGACTAAAGCAAAACCAGAACAAGGAAAGCTCTGTAACTGGATTTTCTTTTGCCTTGAACCTTCCGTGTTGATTTCTCCACACTATTACTTGGACTGTGAAGTAAATGGAGATTTGTGGCATTTAATGTGAGCACAAGCTCACATCATGCCTGTTAAGATTCCCTTTGTACAAAAAAAGTAATGCCCTTCTCTCCCATAAATGGCAGAAGACAGTTTTAAGAAAGTGTTCTTAGAAGGGTTACACACTATTTAGGCCATACTCAAACAGGTTTAGTGTATTTATAAAATAGCTGAGTACTACTGAAGGAGGATGGACAGAGTTATGGACAAGTTAATGTAGTATCAACTTTCAGCATAGAGGATACATGACAAACATTTCACCTTAAGGAGGAAAATATATTTTGACAGAAACCCAAGATGGATTTAAGAGGTAAAGGTCATAACTAGCTTGCTGGAGATCTTTTAAGATCTTATTGTTGGAACAGGTTTGTGGAAATACTGTTTTTTCAGAAGTAACTGTTAAGTGTGTACCCTGAAGATCACCTAACAAAAATTGAGGCAAGAAGCAAACGTATCAAATGAGCCCAACACAAATATACACTTGTGGGTTAAGAGCAGAGCTGAAGCAAACAGAATCAGTGACTGGGTTGCAGGCAGAGCTGCACGTCCTCATGAGGAAGGAAAGGACATGTTCTGCTCATCTCCTGAACTCCTTTGAGCAGGGAATGCCATGTTCTACATATGAGACGCAAAGGGCTTCTGCAATAGACAGAGTATCACTTCTGCTGCCAGACAGGGAGGTGAAGGATGAGCTGACATGAATTAAGGAGAGAGAAACAAAATACCCCGTGAATAAGAATGATAGAATTTACATCCTCTCTGACACTAAGCAATAACTGAGTTGTGACTCAGGGTCCCAGTTTGATCCCTGCTGGGCACTGGGATTGTGCACTGTCTTCCCAGGACTTTATGAATTGTTAAGAGTTCTGAGCAGAGCTGTATGAGGCTTGCCAAAGACAGGAAATCTGCTAGATCCTATGAACCTGGAGAAGAAAAAAAAAACAACAAACCAATAAACATAAAACCAAAACACAGCTTGATGCTTGGGCTGTAATTATTTTTGAAGTACAATATTCTGACTTAAAATTATTGTCATAACAGGGAAATTTGTATTTCAAAATGCACTGGAAAAATCTAACATTTGCATGCTTTTAGAGAAACATTATTGGATTTGTTTTGGCCTGTTAGGAAGTGGGGGCAGCAGCCAGGTGAGTGACATGATCATGTAAGAAGCATGCAGAGAGAAGGTGATAGGAGCAAGATGGCATTGCCACAGTAATCAACAGAGTAAGTAGATTTTGGTAAGAAGAAGATTAGAGTAAGGAATAAAGCAGGCAAGTGGTTTAAGAATTTCCTGAGAGTGCATTTTCCTCTAGAAACCCCACTGAATAGTCAAGCTTCTAAAATCAAAAGCCTTGCACAGATGCATGAAAGTAAAATCTTCCAACATCTTACTTTGCACTAGTTTTTCCCATATAGTGTTAAATAAATATACAGGTGAACCTGTGGTCTATCACATTTTGCATATGGAACACAACCACTTCCCTGGGCAGCCTGTTCCAATCCTTGATGGCCCTTTTGCTGAAGAAATTTTTCCTAATATCCAATCTAAACCTGCCCTGGTGCAACTTGTGTCCGTTTCCTCTTGTCCTGTGGCTTGGGAGAAGAGAACAACCTCCACCTCTGTACAACCTCCTTTCAGGTAGTTGTAGAGAGCAATAAGGTCTCCCCTCAGCCTCCTTTTCTCCAGCCTAAACAACCTCAATTCTCTCAGCTGCTCCTCATAAGACTTGTTCTTCAGACCCTTCAGCAGCTTTGTTGCCCTTCTTTGAACGGGTTCCAGCACCTCAATGTCTGTCTTGTATCCAAGGGGCCCAAAACTGAACACAGGATTCGAGCTGCAGCCTCACTAGTGCTGAGTATGGGGGAGCAATCACTGCCCTGGTCCTCTTGGCCGCACTATTTCTGATACAGTCTCATGCGATGTCATTGAAATTAAACTCCACAGCTGGTTACCAATATATATATTCTACTTACAAACACCCATCTGGAGACTGTGGAATTTGAGTCAGAGAAGAGTCACAACTGTGTCTAAAGCTGACTTGAATTGTACTTTCAAGGCATGAAGTTGCAAAGAAGCAAGCCAGAAGCCGTTCCAATATTGATGCTATTTGGTGTCCCAGGTCTTATGGCTCGGAACTAATGGAAAAATATCCCTTTTCTCAGTCTCATGAAAATTAGTTTAAGCATTTGGATAGGATAATGAAGATTTACAGAAAAGCCTATTGGGAAAATAATTTTATATTTGTAGTAGGGTTAGAACAATGAACAGTAGTTAAAGTTGAATGCCATATACTGAACAAGCAGATTAAAAGTTAGTAAATAATGAAAGTGAGCATTGAACAACCTGCACATTGAATAAGCCAGGGGTCTGGTGAGGCTAAGAGCAGTGTGTGACCATGTTAAGATTGCTGCAACTCTCATGCTCAAAATGGCAATGTTGAAATGATCCTGGCATTAAGGACTTTTGAGAATTTGACTTTGCAATTCTAGCAAAGTTAAAGGCTCTAAGCTAGGACTTAGCTAATGCAGTCTGCTTCCTTATACATTTTTATGATGTTCTTTTCCTCACTCGCTACCTTCGCATTCTGCCAAGGGGCAGAGATTTGCTCTCAAGTCCAAAATACGTAAATACTCCAAATGCAACACTACCACCTTCCGGGCATACAAATGTCTTAAAAAAAATAAATAAATGCATCACATAGATCTGCTACTACATTGACTATGGCTGACAGGAAAGGAAAATGAAGCTTGTATCAGGAGAAGATATAAGTACAGAAGATCTTATTTCAGGGTCTCATTTCTTCCTTGTCTCCATCCAAATCCAATGCAAAAATAAATAAGTAAATCTACTGCCATCAGTGCTGCTAACAGAACATATTATTAGTACTCTACTCTCTACCTCTCACACCACTGCTACAGGCTCCCCCTTCTAGTCAAAGCCATGAGGAAAGAAGGTCGGATGTTATGTTAGATCCAGCTTCCACATGGACTAGCACCGAGGTGGTTTTACCACAACTGCTTGAAGAAGCAGTCATGTTAATACAACAACTATTTGTATATGCTTGGGAGCACATTAGAAAAACAGATCAACTTCTGTCAAAATTTCAGTCCAATAGATTGTTATTATGAACATGCAATAATGAAATTATACCATGACAATCAGGTAAGTTTATGACCATCATTCAATTACAATGTCAGGCTACCCTTACTCACTAACAGATGACACTGCTTTTACAATCAGTTTAATCGGAAGAAAATTATAATCTCATCACCCATCAGTATCAATTGTATATGGTGTGACATCAGTTTGAAGATATAATTAGCTTCTGTACTGGAATTCTCCAGGTAGAGCGTATTAGGCACACATATTCTTAGGTTTTATTTAAATACAAGCCGTGTAAAACCATAAACATATGGGAGCAGAGCTAAAGCATACAAGATCCAGAAATAATTGAGCAGCTTTATATATACAGATCTTTTCATTATCCTCCTAGCAACCTATCACAGAAAACACAGATTATTCTTCTCATTATTTGATAGGAAGTTTATAGAAGAGAAAACCAGAAGCATTATTTTAATTTTTTTTTTTGCAGTGGAACTTTCAATATTATCTGCTACACTTTATTTCAGCATGTGAAATCTTTGTAGATTTGTATGTGCACTTTGTGGTAACACAGGCAAACCTGCAAGTTAGGCTCCTAGAAACAACTCCAGATACACAGGGAAGCCGTCTTGATGGTCTTCCCAGTCCTCCGTTTAAAAGCTCAAAATGATGCCTTAGCAAATAAATAGCTTTTAGCACACAAACATACTGTTTTGAGCCCTCAAATGCAGGATTTAGACCTGCCATTAATGAACTTATATTTATCCCTAAACACTTTCTGTCTTACTGCAATGTTAAAGAGATGAGGCATTTGAAAACATCTAAAAAACAAAGTTCAGGACGAAGTCCTTTGCTGGTATAGATTAATGAAGCAGAATCAGTGATGTAAATGAATGATTTTTCAGCTATTTTTTGATGAATCAGTTCTTCTATTGTGAACACCAAATAACGGGTTTTATTTATTACATTTCTTTTTTTTGGACCTTTAGAAAAGGTTCAGGGAGACCTGAAGGACCCAGAGATAGCAGGCTGCAAGCCACTATTGTGGCACCCTCCTTCACCATTACAAGCCAGAGAAGGCATCCAAAGTTTGAGGCACTCACTCCCAAAGGCAGCTCAGCTGACAGCTAAAAAAAAGTTGTCCTACCTCCTACATAAAAATGTTACTCTACTTCAAAAAAAAAAAGATAAAAATCAAATACAAGGCTGTTATGCATAAACAGCATTTGAGTGCAGGGACAGAGAGATTTATGAGAGCTTCTCCAAAAGCACAAACATTCTTTGTAGGGAAGTGTGCAGGCTCCACAATTCTACTGACTTTGGGGAAAAAATATTAACACAGTTGCTGGAAAAATCAAAAGCTGTACTAGAGATATTTAAAAAAGAAAATTTGTCATTGGTATATCTGGGTAAAAATTTCAAACAATCCTTTCAAATGTAAATTCTAAATCTTATTTCCAGGAGAGTTAGATTCAATACAGGATTTCAGCAGTGCTTAGCTTCTAGCTGAAGGGTCATTAGACTCAGAATCCAAACAGAGGTATCCATCCAGATCCCCATAGCAATATCCTGTTATTTGGGCAACTGCTCTGACTACAAGAATATGATGTAAACAGCAAGCAACACTGTCTTTTCATCTTCATCCTGTCACATATGGAGTAGGGAGGAGGGCTACCACATTTAACGTTTTGAGGGGCATCTCTAGAGCAGAAGTGCCAGAAAGGTCCTCTGAAGGACCTCAGCATCACTTGGCCTAATTACTAGATCTTTGCAAAACTTAGGTAAGACTCAGCTGGTCAGATTAGGGCAGCTGTGTGGCTACATCGAGCAAGAACCTGTGCAAATGCCAGATCAGGTAACGAGGAGATACTTGTAATTTTAGGCAATTTTAGAGGAAGGTGACTGCTGAATGGGCCTTTTGTGAACACAAGTATGGGCTTGAAGCCTGTTTAAATTCCATTTTAAAGTTCAATATCTTTCTGTATGACTTTGTAAGACTTTTAGACACCTGTGTATTATTAAAAGTCAATGAGAAGGAAGTCCTGAGTCACTAAAGTACTATTTTCTTTGTTGTTCTTTCCATTAGTCAGTGCGATGCAATTATTTATGTCAAATACCAGAGAGAGATTTTTACAGCAGAGAGACCCAAGACTTCCATGCTGACATTGTGTGAGTAAAAATACAATGCTACATGAGTTTTATAATCCTGGTAAGAAAGAGGAGTTAAGTATTCTTCTGGACCCTTGCAGCCATCTAAGCTAAATGAGAATATTAAATTCAGTGATTAGTCTGCAATGTCTCTTACCTCTTCTCTGTGTACATAATTACTTTTTGAAAGCAACAGAAGTGATTTCTTTAATTATTTTTTTTCTACACATCTTTTGTTCATTATTATTTGGCTGTACTCAGAAAAAAAAGGATTTGTAAACTGTAATTGTTCTTTGAAGTACATCCAAGTTAATTACACAAGCTACAATATAAAAATAACATCATCCGCGTGATTTTGTAACACACACATTCCTTTTTCCTTGATAGACACTTTCTAATTTGTATTTGGAAGACATAATAGCAGTTCCTTTTCTCCTACAGACTGTTCTACCAAAGAGTGTTTGCAGAAGGCTCTTTGGAATTCAAACCCGGGTGTGCACCAAGCAACTGACAGTGCACAGAGTGACTAATCCGTGCCATCTCCTCCACTCGTCAGAGATGCCATGTAAGTGCTATTGCCCTGGTACCGCCAACTGCAGGAGTGCAGACCATTAAGCTTAGAAGGACTGCATTTAAGTTTTATATTTCTTTCTTACTCCAATTTGCTACTAGAGAAGAACTACGGCTTTGAATTGCTAATTCTAAAGCAGAAGGGAAAAGTAAAACACACATTGTGATAAGTATCAAACATTTTCTACTCCGGTGGCCAATGGTACAACTTCTGAAACAAAAGAAGAATTTTCAGATCCTCTTCCCAAAACCGAATCTGCAACTGAAGACTAAGTTTACAATCATCCACAGACTTTAAGGGTCAGCAAGCAAGAGAGTCAGCTGCAGAATCAGGAAATGCAAAGGACCCAGCACAGCAAGGTTTTTAGCATGATGCAGAAACGGAGTGAGGTCTGCTCAGGAAAACCTAGTAGAATATCGGCAGAAATAATAGCAAAGGGAGAACGACAAATTGGCCGTGTGACTTGCCCAATTTGAATATCTCAATCTGTCTGTCTGAACCCAGCATGTATAGTTTACCACATCTTTACAATTCTGCACAGAAAACAGAATATTCCTGCCTTTCCACAACATCACAAACCATGAGCACAGTTGCCTCAGAATACAGCCCCTTCTGGGGTGATGCCACTTCCCTAATTTACAGGGAGAAACCCACTCAGAAGCAGTTTCCTTGGAGGTATTTTTTCCCAGGAGCAACCTTCTACCAAAACCAAGCAAGCCATATATAGGCTCATCAGGTACACCAGTCCAACACATCTGCCACCTTGTTCTCAGGTCCTGAAACCCGACCTGTCATCAAAGCCTCCTATATCAGCATTAAGGGAAGCTGAACAGTCTGGCAGGGACACAGGGCTGTATTCAGCTCTGACAAACAATAAAAAGGCTCAGCCTAACACCCGCAAAAACAAATGGATGAATCATGTGCTCGCATTTGCAGTGTGATCAGCACTGTTTCAGTCATCCAAACATAAGTCCTTTGTTAATTTTCCTGTAGTTTGTATTGAGTAAACAGCACCAAGTATCTTGCTTTGTTCCTATTACCAATCAAAATTAGAAGTGATCACAAATTGATATACTTTCAGGCAGAAGCAATTGTGTGCAATGAATGTATTTCTGCAACACCAAAAAGGAGACATTAGAGCAGCTAACACTTGTAAAGCACTCTACAGAGATATAGGTCTAGCCAGGAAATCAAGAAGGCTTGGACATAGATATTTAAGTGGATCCCAGTGCTGACCTGCAGAAACAAAACTATTGCTGTTCCATGGCGACAGCAGGTAGCGCAGAGACAACCACCTTCACCAGTGTTCCATGAGCTCCGCTGGTGACACAGGTGAGGCTTCCCTGGCAGCACAGAGACAGCCTGACAGCCTAACAGACGAGTCAAGCTGGGAGATGAAGAGCAGCATATCCTCCACGAATGCATTAAGTATATCATGAGGCTTTAATGCATTCAATTTAGAGAGACTACAGGTGCTTGCAGCACCTACCGCAGCTGCCAGGCCATCACAGAAATTGCCAGGCAGCTATTCCACCCAAAACGTGCAGGATGTCAAGGAGCAGGTAGCTTTCATTTCTTCAGCTTCTGTCACTTCTTTGAACAAACCCCACTCTAGCTTGGAAATAAGGAATCAATTTCGCTTCCCAATTGCGGGAAACAATTTAAGTACGTGACTACCACTGAGAATAAATTACCTTAAGTGCCTAGAGGTCATTTGGTTTATTCTGCTTGTAACTGCTTGGTTTTTTTGTTCTATATTACCCATTTTTAAGCTTTTGTTTTATTTATTCTGTTGAATAGATTTTTGTTTGAATCTTGTTTTGAATTTTTGCCACCATTGTCGTTATTATATAATCTGTATTCTTCAATAATTTAAAGAGCCTGAAACAGGAAAACAAAGCGTTTTGAACTTGAATGTGTGACTATGATGCACACTATTGAAAGGCTACCTGCTCTATTGCAAAGACTAGCATGTCTATTTAAGCATCTAATTAGGTAGATCAATGCCTTCTCTATTTAAATACATGTGACCAGAGTGAGGTCAGTCTCCATTTCTGTGATGCTTTATTTACATTTGTTTGGGTTTGTTTTGTTTTTTTTTATAAAAAAAAACCACCTTAATGACCATGAACTTCATGTGATATTTCTTTCCACTTTCTTATTTTTCCAAGTATCTCTATTACTACTTCTGCTTTCCCAAGTATCATTTATTGAGATCATTTACATGCAGAGAATATTTGAGTGCTCATTTAAATGCACAATAACCCAGGCAAATATGCAATTCCAGGTATCTTTTAAAATTTGTATTTCTAAGTAACGTGCATTATGTTTACAAATTACTGGTCTGATAAAAATTACTTTGCTGGTATACATTTACCTCTGTGCTTTCAGTCATTTCCAGCATGCTCTTAAGTAAAAATGGATCACTAAGGCAAGACAAATTCCAGAATGCATAGATGTATACAAATGAAGAAGAAAGTAAAAATACCACTGTTGCATCTGAATTTTGCAAAAAGACAGCAAATTACAGCAACTAACCTTTATTCTGATAAGATTTCCATACCCCATACTTACGTTAAAGGCTAAGTTTGGGGGTTAGGGTTTGTTTTTTTGTTTGGGATTTTTTAAAGTGCTTTCACGTGAGTCTGTAGACACTTGTTGCAAGAAGTGAAATTTGTTAGATACAAACTTCAAAACAGAAGTCTATTTTATTCATTTGAAAGTATAAAATTCTGCTATTCAACATTATTCCTAAATACTTGGGCCTCTTGAAGTGAGATATCTTACACACAGGGAATAACACAGCATGGCTAATCTCTACTAAATTCCTCAGCAGTTTTATGGCTTCCTAATGACAGAAAACCACATATTATGATCGCTTCAAACAAATAGAGATAGTTATACTAAATTATGTGAGTTACATGGGAATTATTTCATACTACAAGTTTAATATGAATTATCACATGACAGACTTAAGGATTCTTGTTTAACCCAATAAAACTGCATATTTTGTGGAGCAAGTGTTTCGCTATGGTCAACAGGTTCTGTTGGAGTGTAAAAAACACCGTTTCAGATCTTTTCTTGGCACAGTAATTCTTAGAGGAAAAATCTACATCGTTAAATTCCTACAAGAAACATGTAAACATACACTAACAGGAATCCACATATGCATGTTGGATCCTAATCCTATGAAATACCATCTGTATGCTCTAGATGATAATACGCAACAGGACAATAGATGAGAGACAAAGCTAGTCATTCATTTAAAAATAAATAGTTCAACACAGCCTTCTCTCACGACACATTAAATATGATAGACAGAAGTGGCAGGGTGTTAATCACTCTAGTGATGTGATCCATTTTCTAAATAGTGAGAACATCAATAATTCATCAGAAGTGGCTGTTAAAAAATTTAATGTCTGACAAACCAAGCCTGGCAAATAGGAAGATAATCTTTTGTGTCTACTAGTTGGCATTCAGAGGCTTTCTTTTCATTATAAAATATAAATGCATTGTTCCTACTTGAGGCGGTTCAGATTATGAAAGATGGCAGATGTATAATGTGTCTAGTTTTGATTGTTTCAGGTGGGAATGCAGAACCCAGCAGACAGAAATGCAGATGTCACATATTTAATGAAAATGAGTTTTACAAATACATTTAATAAAGTCTGAATGGTTTCTGTTAATAGCAGCAGCCCAATTACATGGGAGTATAGCTACAGAAACATAAAAATATGGAGTAATCAGGTGGTTATGCTGGCTGAATATTGCACTTCCAGTTAAGAAATAAAACCCTACTTATTCAGAAGAGTTTAATTTGGCTGTTAATGCTGGCATCAACATTTTATCAAGAGAGCATTAATGACTACAGAGTCAAAGTATATTGCAGAACAGGACTGGTAAAGCATTATCTTCGCTTACGTGAATTTCCAGCTTTTGTATTTCTGCAGCAATGTAGGAAAAAAACCCACAAACATTACTGATAAGAGCCTTTCTGTTTAGCCTCGGAGGAGTGAAGTTTGCAGACACATATTGTTTGAATAGGAAAGGTTAGAGGGGGGTTGCTGTGTCTCCCAAGAAACTCAAACATTAAGTACCTGTGTAAACTACAGCTCCAAAAAAAGCACTATGGCTCAGCTGTTCAAAGCTATTTAGGCACTCAACTCCCATTCCAGCGAGAACATTCTCTTGTAATCAGTGACAATTGGGAGTTCAAATAAGAATTAAGTTCTCAAATGGCTTTGTGGATACAGGCCTATATCCCAGACTGAAACAGGTTAAAAGCTTCAATTAGAATATAAGTGGATCATAATCTAATAGTCCAGCTACAAGAAAATGGGTTTAGCAATGCTATTTCTCTCAACTGCTCAAACAAAATTTTAATGAAGGTCTTATAAAACAATCTCAACATACACAAACTCTTTAAGCCCTCAAATCCTTGAATCATCAATATTGCAATAGTCACGATTTTTCTCACTATAGACCAAAAGCTAGCTTTATATTGTTTCGTAAGTCTCAAATGTAATCCTTCATTAAAATTTAGATTGATCCCTAAAGAAGATACTTCACACATTCTTGCCTCTGGGAACTGGTAATTGAATTTTATCAGTAATATGAGTCAGGAAGATGCTGAAAGAATGCTTGAACTATTTACCACATAATGTGACGCACATAGCATTTTTTTTTCTTTCTAAAGTTTCTGTGACATTAGTTGCAAATCTTGGTTTCTGCTAACTCCAAGCAATATATTTCATCTCAGAATCAGATAAATTCCTGTAACAAGTACAAACTCCCCATAAAGCAGAGAGCAGGGTTAGCCCAGAGAGGCTCCTGAAAGAGAACTTATTTTCTCTTATTTACCCACACAGACCACCTCCAAGGTTGCTGAAGGTGAATATCAAGGCATCATACAAGTAGTCATTTTTCAAAATTTGAGAAAAATGGGAAATGATCTGTTATTCTGAGAACAACTCCATGCAAATCCAAAAATATTTTCTCAAAACTTAACTCTTAACAGCTTATGTGAGAAGATGAGTGATTTTGTAACATGTTCCACTGTAGAGCCAAGATTTAAATGGGCTGCATGCACTTCAGAAAAATTGTATCCATGAATTCTGCTGGAAGAACAGTTCTCAAGGAGCTGTAAACTGGCAAAAAATCATGCCAGGAAAACTGCAGATCATTCCAAACTGCACTTGTATAACGATATAAAAAAAGCTCACAAAAAACCCCTTAAAATAACCTCACTAAAATTAATCTACCTACATTATTCTAAGCAAACCATTCTCAAAGTCTTACAAAGTATCTGAAATATTAAAAGAAAAGAATCTGTGTCATCTGTACAGAGTGATACTTTGCATTAACTCCTACCAGAAATGCCCAGCCTCTACAATTAAAGGTTGACTTTAATACTTTATCTTCTTTATCTTCTGTCTGGATCATTTAAGGTTTATTAAGTACTGTGATTACCAGTTAACAAACGTTCATAATTGCTTTTCTCTGAAAAAAAAAAAAAAAGTAATTTTTCTCAGTCACTAAATCAATGTCTGGAAAAAATAAAGACACATTTTCATACCTTGAGATTCATTATTTATTTTTATTCTTAGCAATTACTGGCATCCTCCCTACATATTGTTTTGTTGACAGTCAAGTCCCTAAGTATTAGAGATTAATTTGTGAAGGCCAAATATTTGTGCCAATAGAGAAAGAAATACAAACAAACAAACAAAAGAAACTCAAATCCTCAAACTCCCCAAAACAAACAAACCCATAAAACCCCTCAACCTCCCCCCACTAAAAAACAAAACCCCAAGGCCCCCCCCCCCCCCCCAAAAAAAAAACAAACCAAAAGGACCGAAACTCTAGTGGGAATCAGTCTAGGGAATCTATCCCGCTAGAATGGGAAAGACAGAGAAGAAAATAACATGAAGCAAAGATATCTATTGAGCCGTGTGCTGTGACATCATCACTTCTGACCTCAGCAAGATCATGAAAGAAGAGGTCACCCGAAAACGCCCGTAGTTCAGCATATGGTGTCTTTAAGACTTTACTTATGGCTCATCATGTTTTCAAGGCAAAATTAATCAATGTCTCCATCTAGTGTTGTGAAAAATGCATTTCTGACGGTACAAACTTTTTCACTGAACAAAAAGTCATGAGTTATAACTGGAGCTGGTCCGAGTGCTGGATTTCTAGAAATAATTCCAGTATTTCGAGAAGTCAAAGATGAAAAACAATTAAAAGTGTAATTCAGAACCAAAAGAAAATTAAGTTACACAATGAAATGAATGATTCCATTATGGCATATTTGTACTGCAGTTTACATGGATATATTATGTGGAATTGTATTGATATATCTGTGCAACATTACCTATGTCTACATATAACTAGATTTTAGTAGAAAATATAACAACCTTAAAATGTAATTACTTTTTTTATCCTTGAAAAATAACAATGATATAGACTCAAAGCTTAGTAACCCACTGTTCTGAATATTAAGAATGCCAGATTCTGCCCTGCACAGTATTTAATGGAAGACTTCTATAAACATGGCTTACCATTGCAACTTCACCTGAAAAATTTTTAGATGACATTTGCTAGTCTACATCAGCCCAATTCACCATCACCTAGCGCACTTACATCTGGTGCCCTCAGGCTACTCTAGCACAGTCTCCTCTTGTCTATACTGCAGTTATTACTTTGCACTGCTTAACAAACTCTTAGTAACTTCTTTAATATTTAATAAATTTTTCTTCAATATTTTTCTTTTCAAATTTGTAGATGAAACACTGTGTGCATCTGTTCAAAATCCTATATATTTGGTATTTTTTATGGTATTCTTCTGTGTTGTTACCTACTGAATATCAATGTAATATAACTTTGAAGAAGTTTCTAGTGCTCAACTTCCAATTATCATATCATTTGAAGACTTACCTAAAGCATTTTAAAAGTTATTTTTCCCTGCACTAGTTAAAACACCGTGTAAATATCTTTTATTCCTCAGCAGTAGTTAAAGCTTTGCTTTTATGATAACTCTAAAGGTCATCTTCATCAAACAGCACTTAAGGAAATCATTTTTCACAGATGTTTTTTTCCACAACAGACCATGGAGAAGCCATCAGAACTTCAGTGATTTTTTTCTTTTTGGTACCTTTTGGGAGCGTTTATTATTTAGCTGTCATCATTAAAAACTCACAGCAGTGGATCAGCAAGTCAAGCTTAAACAGTGTTCTCCCTGCCACCCACACCTATGGCTAAGCAATTATGGAAAGAGAGATTAAAAAAAAACATGAAGAGAAGATAGGTTGCCCTTAGAAACAACAGCTTTAGGCACCCTAACAGCTGCAAAATTTGATTTAAGAAAGCCACAGATTACAGTCAGTTTTTTTCCAGAAACTTTACCCAACTCACCAAACATAAACGTCTTTCAAGAAAGACAGGGAACTGCTGGAGAGAGTCCAGCACAGGGCAACTAGGATGATTAAGGGAGTGGAGCATCTCCCTTATGAGAAAAGACTGAGGGAGCTGGGGCTCTTTAGTTTGGAGAAGAGGAGACTGAGGGGTGACCTCATTAATGTTTACAAATTTATCAAGGGTGAGTGTCACAAGGATGGAGCCAGGCTCTTCTCGGTGACAACCACTGATAGGACAAGGGGTAATGGGCTGAAACTGGAACATAAGAGGTTCTGCTTAAACTCGAGAAGAAACTTCTTCTCAGTGAGGGTGACGGAACACTGGAACAGGCTGCCCAGAGAGGTTGTGGAGTCTCCTTCTCTGGAGACATTCAAGACCCGCCTGGACACGTTCCTATGTAGCATAATCTAGGCGTTCCTGCTCTGGCAGGGGGATTGGACTTGATGATCTTTCAAGGTCCCTTCCAATCCCTAACATTCTGTAATTCTGTGATTCTGTAGGTAATTACAAGAAATGGCACAGAGACAGTGATTTGAACAGCATATTAATTTGAACAGCAGCACTGAGATTTGGGGATGACTAAGCCCCTTTGTTTTTTTTTACTTTAAAAACAAGAGATCTGCATTCCATGCCATCAAACTCTTTGCATTGATGTTTCTCTTTGGTGTGCTCTCTGATGAGGTGTTTGGCACTACCAAACCTTTTGCATTGGCTAAGCAAATCCTGTACGAAGGAGTTAGGAACTTCAGAGTAATTTCATTAGCCTGAAACTGAGACCATGTTCTGGAGACACACAGAACCCAACCTGCTACAATCTCTCCTTTTGCCAATATCCACAGCTGCCGAGAGGTAAGAGAACAAAATGGCTCAAAACCACTCTTCCATCATTAGCACATTTCCAGAAGGGACTCTACAACCCTGTGGAAGATCTCCATATAGGGCACTTTATAATTTCTTTTCTGTTTTTATTCAAAACAGAATTTACAGTTAATTGCCTATACCCTACAAGTTTTTAGTAGGAAAATTTACAGTTAATTACCTATATCCTACAAATTTTCAGAAGGAAGATGTATAAAAGGGCCAGTGAGAGATGCTAGAAGGTGGGTTATACCTGAAATCTTACCCTTCCCCAGGCTTAGACACTGATATATAGGACATAGAGAGGGTCATTCTGCAAGATCAGGTTTGTCAGCACATATTTTTTTGATTAAAGTATCTAACAGTGTGTTCAGCAGTTAAGGAATTCACAGAAAAAGTGACCTATCTGAATTGAGCCAGGAGGATTGACACCTGCTGCTGTGTCTTCAACATAAACCATCAGCTATCTGAGCATGGGGACACTTCTCATACTGAAGCCATGATACAGCACAGGAGAGAGTTTAAGACCATTTAAATGAGTCATTCTTATTAACCAATTAGCATTTAGATAGTGTTTTCCAACCCACATCTATTTAAGTCCCTTGAGCTGTCATCAGCAGAGCACAAAGAACACCTGCTTCTCTAAGTCACTCCCCAAAGGTCTCTGTCTCCATCACCATATTGTACAGAGGGAGCAGAAGACAAGTCCTATTTCAGCTTAAGTGTCTCCATTGGATATCTGAAGTTTGTAGGGATGAAACTGAGCTACAGTGTCAGTAAGCATAAAGATAAAATGTTATTGGCTTGGCTGAGCCAACACCACCACTTCTCTTACATTATCCAGAAATGTGTCTATATAATAGGCTGAGTTACATCTTCTCCTGAGGAATTCAATGGTGTAAGGATTTCCCTGTGAGAAAATTTGCTTACTCAGTGATCTAGTGAAAAATAGTGAATTACCTAACATATATGTGTGTGATATAAGTCTTTTGTTGACTTATTTTTGTAATGCACCTGCCAGTCATGTACAGTATATCATAAAACTCAGACACATCAAAACCAAATATCCGTTCTTTATGTGAGCAGGAAAGAACACCAGCACAATCTATATCAGCCTCAGAGTTTATCACGAAACGTTAAGCTTATAAAAACTCCTTGCCTGAATTTGAGGGTAGAATCAACTCACGAGTAATTGACAAAGAAATTAAAGTATTTGTCATATTCAAGGGAGAGTGTGATGTTTGAATGCTTGAAGGTTTTGGTTTTTTTTTTTATTTGGCCCAGTATACACTGTTAAAATCTTGGAACTGCTAATTAGAAAATTCTATTGCAGAGACAGGAAATGGGCCCTCTTAGACTGTGACAAAACAGAATAGACTGAACATTAGTTTTTCCATTTCAAATGAATACCCAATGGTCAGCTTGATGGGTAGAAAACAAGGCTTCTTTTAACAGACTGCATCATGCACTCTATTTCTGAAAAGTCACTTCCCTTACACACCGTTATTGAATGCCCTGCCATGTGCTCTTTCTCAATTCAGCAGTCATGAGAGAAGCATGTTATTCTGAAAGGCCCTAAGTAATCGTTCCACCTGTAAAGTTTGAGTTCCCTTCCCCTTTCACTCTGCAATCAGCTCTGCAGGCTTAGGAGGTGATGCTCTGAAGTCCAGCGGGTTTCATGTAGGTCTCCCAACAGTGACCAATAACACGTTACTTAACATGTGAATGTGTTTGTAGGCACATGAGGCAACAGTGTGTGGCAATGGTGTGGCTGAAGCCTTAAACATGTTTAACATTAATGCCCTCAGTTATAACAGAGGCTTTAATTCCTCCTTCCCACTTCTAGGCTCTTGACAACTTCAGCTCAATTTGGAGACCATCAGTGGCTCCTATCATTTGCCAAAGAGAAGGGCTGTGCAGGAAGTGACACAGTTCACCTTGGACCAAAAATACCCTCTGAAGGCACTTATTTTTCTCTCTTTTCTCTCTAGACATAGAGCCTAGAGCAATTCCTAATTTAGGCAGACCAGTCAAGTGTTTAACATTAGCTCTGTGACAACAAACTACATCAATTATCATCTTTGCTTTTCAAGTTGTTATGAGCTATAACCATATACATTCGCTGAGGGAGCAGCGGTCATACCCAACAGATTGCCCCCAAAATAAAAAATGTTCAAAGTAATGGCTCTACAGAGCACAGCCATTTGAGATAATTGCATCATTTAATTCCAGTAATGGCATTTTTAAATGAACAGTGAAAAGTATTGAAAAGTATCTGTATTTTTCAGTACCTTCTTGTGGCTGCCCATGTTGTTTTAGTCATTGTCTGGTAATATCTTCAACAAACTACAGACCACTGGAAAAAATAGCTATTTCTGTGTTTCGGGTTGGATTGGCCAGATTTTGGTGGCAGAGGGGGGAGCTGCAGGGTGGTTTCTGCAAGAAGCTGCTAGAAGCTTCCTGAGTTTGATAGAGCCAATGCCAGCTGGCTCCAAAGAGGGACCTTCCACTGGCTAAGGCTGAGCCTGGCAGTGAAGTGATAGAGGAACGCCTCTGTGAAAACGTATTTAAGAACGAGGAACCTGCCAAAACCTGTAGCCTGTGGAAAAGTGAATGCCCACGTTGGAGCAGGCTGGCTGGTGGGACTTCTGTGACACTGCGTGGGACTCACGCTGGAGCAGTTTCCCCTGAAGGACTGCACCTCAGACTCATGACGGGTGGGCTGCCCCTCGTGAGGTGTCTCACGTTGGGCAGTTTGTGATGAATTGCCCTTCGTGGGATGACTCACGCCAGAGAAGAGAGCGTGAAGCTTGTCTCCCATGAGAGGGACCCCACAATGGCCCTGTGGAGGTGTGAAGAGTCCTGCTCTGGAGTGAAGAAGCCGTAGAATCAACGTCGGATGAACTGACTATAACCCCCATTCCCTGTCCCCCTGCGCCGCTCAGGGGGAGGAGGTGGAGAAACTGGGATTGATGTTGAGCCCGGGAAGAAGGGCGGGATGGGGGGAAGATGTTTTGCTTTTAAGATCTGTTTGCCTTTTCTTATTCCTCACTACTCCTCTCTGATGTGCTCTCCTAATAAATGCAATTAATTTCCCCAAAATCAAGTCTGTTTTGCCAGGAATGGTAAATGCAAGTGATCTCCCTGTCCTTATCTCAAACCTTGAGCCCTTCGAAATATTTTCTCCTCCTGTCTAGCGGAGAAGGGGGAGTGAGAGAGCGGCTGTGTGGGCACCTGGCTGCAAGCCAGGGTCAAACCATGACATACTGTCTGACAAGTTTTGATAAAGCAAAACTCACCGTTTTCTAGAAACACACAATTTCTCACCTTTTGACTGTGTATGTGAAATATGCAGAAGAAAAGAACACAGTTAAAATCTATCTTGTTAACTCCTCTTTTATCACTAAAAATCCTCCTGAAAATTATTTCCAAGGACATAAGGGAGAAGAAAGTGGTTTGGAAAAGTCAGCATGGATTCAGGGAGGGGAAACCATGCTTGGCCAACTTGATAGCCTTCTACAATGAGGAGGTTACCTTGCTGGATGAGGGGAAAGCCATGAATGTTGTTTACCTTGACTTTAGTAAGGCCTTTGATGGTGTCTCCTATATGAGCAGTGGCACAAGATCCAATTGGAGGCAAGTCCCAAGTGCAGTATCTCAAGTCTTGGTACTGGGCCCAAGACTGTTCAACGTCTTCAATAACGACCTGTACAATGGGATGGAGTGTATCCTCAGCAAGTTCACTGACGTCACAAAACGGAGAGGAGTAGCTGATGTAACAGGGAGCTGGACAAGCTGGAGAATGGCTGACAGGAGCCTCATAACGGTTCAACGAGGGGAAGTACAAAGTCCTACCCCTGGGGAGGAAAAACCAAAAGCACTGGTACATGCTGGGACCTGACCAGCTGCAAAGTAATTTTGCTGAGGAGGGCCTTAGGGTCCTGGGGGACAGTAAGCTAATCACGAGCCAGTAAAGCACCCTTGAAGCAAAAATAGCCCAATGGTATCCCTGGCTGCATAGGGAAGATATTGCCAGCACGTGAGGCAGGTGATCCTTTCTCTCCACTGAGCACTGATGAGGCCACATCTGGAGGGCTGGGTCCAGTTCTGGGCTTCTCAGTACAAGCAAGACATGGACTTATTTGGGTGAGCACAAGACAGGGGTGCCAGAATGATTAAGAGACTGGAATATTTCCCATACATAGGCTTAGAGAGTTGGGACCATTCAGCCTGGAGAAGGCTCATGGATGATTTCATCAATGTGTATAAGTACCTGATGAGAAAAAATGAAGAAGAGGGAGGCAGAATTCTCACTAATGCCCAGTGACAAGACAGGAGGCAATAGGCACAAATTAAAACACATGAAATGCCATCTGAAAATAAGAAACCACTTTTTTACTGTGATGAGCAGCAAGTAGGTCAAGAGAGGTCCTCCTGCCCCTCTACTCTGCCCTGGTGAGGCCACATCTGGAATATTGTGTCCAGTTCTGGGCCCCTCAGCTCAAGAGAGACAGGGAACTGTTGAAGAAGTTGAGCGCAGAGCCAAAAAGATGATGAATGGAGTGGAACATCTCCCTTATGAGGAAAAGCTGAAGGAGCTGGGTCTCTTTAGCTTGGAGAAGAGGAGGCTGAGGGGTGACCTCATAAATGTTTATAAATATGTCAAGGGGGAGTGTCAGGAGGACGGAGCCAGGCTCTTTTCAGGGACGTCCACTGACAGGACAAGGGGCAGTGGATGAAAGCTGGAACATAGGAGGTTCCATAAAAATATGAGAAAAATTTTTTTCTCTGTGAGGGTGACAGAGCCCTGGAACGGGCTGCCCAGGGAGGTTGTGGAGTCTCCTTCTCTGGAGACATTCAAAACCCGCCTGGACGCGTTCCTGTGCGATCTACTGTAGGTGATCCTGCTCTGGCGGGGGGGTTGGACTAGATGATCTTTGAGGTCCCTTCCAACCTCTAGCATTCTGTGAGATTCTGTGTGTGTGATGAAGGTCAAGCACCAGCACAGATTGCCCAGAGAGCTTGTGGAGACTCCACCCACAGAGATATTCAAAACACAGTTGGAAACAGTCCTCAACAACCTGCATCAGGATCAGGATGCATCTTTTAAGCCATCTGGCAAAGCAGTTTCTTTCTCAAAATCTTTCATCTGAAATATAAAATACCTATTGCCTCCAGACACTCCAATTCCTTTACCTTATATTCTCATCCTTGGAAGAGTCTGCTTAATTCATTCTCACCAACTTTGATGGTGCACCTAGAATTCATAACGTTTTTGTCCTTCTGTACAGCTCCCTCTTTCTCTACCTCAGTTTCTCACTTGTTACATGGGCAAAAATCACTTTTTCAAACCTGACAGGAATCTTGCTACTACAGTATTTTAAAGGTTAAGGCTTTCAGATATTATATTGATACAGACTGTAAATATAAGTAGTTCTATCATCTGTATTTATAAACAGTAATGGAAATAGTCATACAATTATCTTTGAACTCCACTTTCAAAAAAACCATGGTAATATTTGTAATTTGTTTACTTTATTCCTATAGAAAACATGGCATCCGTAGTGCAAGTTACAAGAAAAAAACCTATAATGCTACATTTTCTGTAGCACTCCCATTTCTTTCCTGTCTGCTCATACACTGTATTTCTAAATTCATTAATCCTGTTTGCATTCTTTCAAATTCATCTTCATCCTGCCACGTTCTCTGATTTCTTCCTTAGACTTTTAAATAAATAATGGAAAATAAGACATTTTGGAGTTGGGGGGCCTGGAAGGTTCTGCTTGCTAGCTGGTATCATTGCTCTGTATTAGCATGTGTTCTCAAAAATTTGGAAGAATGACTGAAGAACTCGAAAAAGTACTCCTAAAAAAATGCTACAAATCTAAAACTGAGCCATCTGGAGCAAAAGCAATGCCTGCAATGAACTTATACACCTCCAACTCAGAAAGGTTTTCAAGCTGAATGAATTCACATCTGTCAGAGAAACAGGCAGACTTTTATGCAATGGAATGCAATGCGGCAATTAGATGCAATTAAAATTATAACTAGAGAGCCATATAAAGTGTGCTCACAGTAATCCGGGATAATTTTTTTTCTGGTATAGACAGAAACAAAGGCGCAGTCTAGAATGGAGATTGATCTCATGTCTATTGGTAGCTTCTCCTGGGGAACTTGTCCCTTCCCCAAGAATGGCTCTTCCCGCCTGGCACGACCCCAGGTATGGCCAGCTGCTGTTGCTCCCAGAAAACCCTTTATGTTTATGAAGTCTAAGAACAATCGTTTTGGGTTCTTGGCTACGTATCTTTACCAAGTAAGGTTACCTGCTTCCCAGCCTAAACTTCCCCTTAATATACAGGTTATATAGAAAGTGAGATGCAGTCTGTTTATGAATGCTCATACCCATTGGCAATCTGAGTCAGCCACACACTCCAGGCCTGCTTTGTTGGATTTGGGTGGATGCTGTGGTCAGAGCAGCCAAAACTTCAGCTGAGGAGTCTGAACTGAGATCTCACCTGAGCGAGGCAAAGCTACCCAGTGCATGCATATTCAGCATAGGGACAGAGGAAGCGGCAGTGGGGCTGCACACTTTATACATTGGCTCCATGCTCAAACATCCTCAATGAAGAACTACATTATTTTCAGTATATTTTATCATCTACAATACTGTCTCTTCTTTCTCTTCCTCAGAATTGTGATTTGCTACGTTAAACCTTTAGCTTTAGCACATATACGAAAATGATTTTGGTATAAAGTTCAAAGACTACAAAGCAGCTGAAAAAAAGACATATTTTACCTGTTGTCTTTTCACTGTAGGAAAAGTAGTGTTTATTTATGCCAATGTAAAAGAAAGTAACAGGTATTCAACTCCGTTTACTTTAGGAGCTTTTAGAAATTTTAACAATTGTGTTTCTAAAGTTTAGATATTTAATTAAGGAGAGATTTTGTTTCAGAGAACTTGAACAAATGTATCTACCTCCAAGAGACCTAATATCTTTATGAAAGTTTTAAAGATACAAATGCTGTTATAGAAGAGCATGGCACAGCCTTACTCATCTCGAAAAGTTCAAGGCAATGATGGATGGTTTCTGAGAGAAAAATCTGTTGCTATGGTTTGTGTAGTATTAAAGGGAAGTGCTGGTAAATAAATCACTGAGTAAGTGTTCAGAAACACAGTGGTATTGTTTGCACATCTTATATAAAATAATTTTTAGTAACTGTCATCAAAGAACACTGAGGTCATCAACTGTCAGAACGACAATATATTATGCAGAGAGTTAGGCTTATAATTTTAAAACTAAATCTTCAGCAGGAGAAAAGCAAATATCTCTTTTGAATCTCATTTTTGTTCCCAGATATTTTCTTCCCTCTGCATGACATAACTGCATGATAATACAACCAGGACACTATATAACACCTCTAATAGTTTAACAAGAAACTAATTCTTTACAACTACGTTTAAACAGTTTTCCAGATGTTCCAGGCAAATTTCTGCAATCTACTACTTTAGTTATTTGACTAGGAAGACTGGGATTCTCTTGGAGAAGGCAAATCTGAGAGAATATAGTTGGTACAAAAAAGAATACTCTCTGACTATGCCTTTTTATTTTAACAGAAGACTGTCAGCATGGTCCACTGGCACAAGAAATGACAAGTGTCTCCAAGCTGAATAGGAAGTTTGGTCTGTGTCCTCTCTGCTCTTCCCCCAGCCTCCAATCCGGGAGTACAATACATTAGCTGAGACTTCCTTAACTTGAATTTCAGATAGCTCGCTTCCATCTGCAGATGGGACAGCCTAAGAAAATATGTCCTGGTTGTTCCCATAGACCAGCTGACAGACAGGACCTTGTCAGGCAGCAGTAACACACCCGAGATCTACCACAGGCTTGTACCCTGGTCATGCACAGGTTTGCTTTTAGCTAATGTATCCTGTTGACTGCAGTCAGAGAGTCCAAACTTTACCCATGGCAAGTGTGAATTAGCTGATGACAACTTGCTTCCACCAATGAGTCTGTTTGGTTTATGGCACCCACCAGGAGATTCTTGCCTTGTTGATCCCACAGAAAGTGGTCTGTGCAGCAAATCAGGGATGCAAGTTCAGAATCACGAGGCAAATGCAGCAAGCCTTCCAAAACACAAGTTTAAAGGTTAGATCAACCAGTGAGGTGAAGTGCTTTAAAGATGTGAGATTATCTTACTTTGCTACCTTGACCCACATGCACAAGAATCTAAGGCAGAAGTAAAGTATATCTCTATATTTTGAGTTTCAAATATACAAAGTTACAAAGACTTAGGAAGGCAGGTGCTTGAGAGGAAAGAAGAGCAGACTACATACTGCAGCATCAGACCCAGAGATCTCCCTCTTCCCTTCTGCCTCCAGCTGACAAACTCCAGGCATTTATGTTAAACAGGCAAAGAGCTGGTTCCAAAGCATGGCCAGCCTTTCAAGAGTGCATTTTGTCATAAATGAATGTCAGGACCATGAGGTTCTTACAGTCAGCTTTTCTCATTTTTGTGCCCCTTCTCCATCCAAATGTCATCAGGAGGAAATTTGACCTTTGTTTTCTGAAAATTGTTGTGCTGGTGTTTGGCTAAACCCTAAGCAGATTCTTAGCTCATTTTGAACGTGAACAGAATTCCTCACCGACACAGGCAATAGTTTAGTTCTAAGAGAAATCTTTCATGTAACATGCTACCAAATTTTTATTGAGCTCAGACATGATGGTAACAAAAAAATCTGAGGTTATTATAGGCTTGGAGATAATAATCCAAGGCCTCGTCTTTGAGAAGTAAAATGACAGAAATGTTTAAGTCTAACTGTTGTTTTCAGTTGTTAAAAAGGTGATGCTTCCCTGGGGAAGTGCACAGACCACAATGTGAAAAAATCTGAGTTTTACTTTAATTGTAATACAAGAAAAAATACTGTTTGGAGTGGAAGTTATATTGTATTTAATTGAAGGACTTTATTTTTAAAAAAAAAAAAGAGAGTATTCATTGCTTGGATTCTAATTCTCATGTGCTCAGTAAAGATCTCATATATTAACCTAGAAATCCTGTAGGCAACTTGTACATTTTAATAACCCAGAAGCAGGTTCCTATGGAGTGTTGTGGAGTGACACATCTCTGTATCGGATTATCCAGTCATTTATTACCTGCACTGGTACTCCGCAATTTTTCAGGCTAAAATGTACTCCAGTGGAGTTTAACCTTTAGCAGATCTACAGACTGGACACGTAGAAGACTTCCATTCAAATAAATATAAAAATAGGACATATGACTAATTGGAAAAGATCATCTTTTGAAATACTTCCTTGGCTATCAAGTTAAGCTAATTTTCATTATCTTTTTCCCTGTAGTTTGAGTTGTATTATTACCATTCCCCAATGACAACATCAAAACAGATTTACCTTGTGTTTCAAAGAAAAAAAAAAAAGAGGCCTGAGACAATAAAAAGATCCAACCTTTTTTTTACCAACTAATTTTTGCAATAGTTTCAGTACTCCCCTTAATCTTTTCTGTATGACCACGAAAGAGAGAAGTATTGACAAGCTTTACAGAGCCCTATAGCTCAGTGTACCTCCAGGAAAAAGCTCCATGTTCAGAGTAACCCACATCCCAGTGAGATGAATGTGATCTGTAAATAAAACCTGGATGTTAAAAAGCTTTAATCACGCCTATGTTTTTGCTCTGCCAGCATTACTGATAAATACTCCCAGTGTAAAGAAGAAACACAGTTAGCAGTTACCCCTGTACCCATTTAAGCTGTCAGTGTTAACAGGTACCGCTCTTTGGACACCAGACACCCTAATCCATTACTAATAAAGCTGTCCCCAAGTGTCTGAAAAGTGATGTCTTTGAGACTAGCAGTGTGAACAAGTGATTCCTACTATTACATTTTTTAACTGGTATTGAGTTTGTTTTTGAAGTGTAGAATTACTGAAAGATCTTTGGCAGTGCTTTATAGACAGTCTGCTACGTATTTCCCGCTTTCTCAAACCAAAACACTGGAAGCAAACTTTCATTTCTATTTTGTAGTGTGGGTGCCTATCTCAAGATCAGGGCTATTTAGGTATTCAACAACATTATGAACAACATTTTTAACAGGTAGTGCATAAGCTTCTCAATACATCACCAAGGAAACTCAAGTGGATGCTTTACTGCATGTTTCCTGGAAAAAGAAACCGAATACAGTTAAAGGCCTTAGGAAAGCAAGAGGTGCTTTTTTAATTTAAAGATTTTTATTTTTTTTTACAATAAAAATATTGTATTTGCATGGTTACTTCACTTCCTATGTTTGTAAGTTACAACTCCATTTTATTGTAAAGTTGCTATTGCCAGAAATCAATTAAATAGTATTACTGTGAACTTGTTTAATACAGGGAATTTGTTATCTTTCATGTTTGGAGGGACACACTAAGAGCTCCTGAAACAAATATTATTTTGATTATCATTATTGATATATTGTTGCTGGGAATTCTCAGTAGTTAAATAGGTCTTACTATGTCAATAGTTTTAGAAAAAAGAACTAGTAGGAAGTAGTTGCTGCAGTGGAAAGTTTAGTCAAAACAGACAATGGTTTGGACAAGGAAAAAAAAAGATTCAAAAATTATCCTACATATATAGAGCATATTATTGAGTACTATCAGAATAAAACAGAGTTAAATGCAAGGAAAACAGTATAACTAAAAAAAATCAAAAGAACAAAATATTACCAGTATTGATAGAAAATGCTATATGCACTAAGCTACAGAGCTATCTCATAGTTTGTGTTAGCACCATGAAACATTGCTGGACTAGCAGTTTTCTTTTTACAGATGCTTTCCTATGACCTTATTAGTTTGGCTTTTACAAAGATATAGCTGTCAAATTCACAGCAAAAATGGAAAAAGTGATGATCCTATCACATTATTCAATAGTGCAGGGTATTCCCTTCTTATTTTTTTCCATGTCAACTTTTTTTATATCAAATTAATCATTTGGTACGATTTGTAGAAAAACAAAAGAATTACAGCAGAGTGTAAAATCGATATAGCAATGTAACTTAGTGTGAATACTTGTACTTTGAAAACTCTTTTAATTCAATATTAAGTTACAGAATACTGTTTTCCTTATTCCTAATTGTCTTACAAGATTTCCTACAATATTACAGAATTATTTTGCAGGTATTTTTATTTTTTGTTTTCAATACTATTATCTGTAATCACTACACTGCACCGAATACTCTGTCTTTACATGAACTTGTCCAAATGCATGCTAATGCATTTTTGTCAGTGACATGGACAATAGCATCAAGTGCACCCTCAGCAAGTTTGCCGACGACACCAAGCTGTGTGGTGCCGTGGACTCACTTAAGGGAAGGGATTCCACCCAGAGGGACCTTGACAGGCTTGAGAAATGGGCCAGTGCAAACCACATGAGGTTTAACAAGTCAAAATGCAGGGTCCTTCACCTTGGTTGGGCCAGTCCCAGGCACAAATACAAACTGGGTACAGAGTGGGTTGAGAGTAGCCCTGAAGAGAAGGAATTGGGGGTGTTGATAGACGAGAAGCTACTTTACTCAGCTCTTGTGAGACCCCACCTTGAATACTGCATCCAGTTCTGGTGTCCCCACCATAAGAGGGACGTAGATCTGTTGAAGCATGTTCAGAGGAGGGCCACAAAGATGATCCAGGGGCTAGAGCACCTCTACCATGAGGCTAGGCTAAGGGAACTGGGATTGTTCAGTCTTGAAAAAAGAAGACTGAGGGGGACCTTATAACTGCTTTCCAACACCTGAAGAGAACGTACAGGAAGGCTAGAAAGGGACATTTTACAGGAGTGTCCACCAATAGGACAAGTAGAAATGGATTTAAGTTAAATGAGAATAAATTTAGATTGGATCTTTGGAAAAAAAATTTCGTACAAGGGTGGCAAGACTCTGGAATAAATTGTCCAGAGTTGTGGATGCCCCCTCCCTTGAGGTGTTCAAGGCCAGGTTGGATGAGTCCCTGAGCAACCTGGTCTAGTTAAGGGTATCCCTGCCCATGGCAGGGTGGCTGGATGATCTCTAAGGTTCCTTCCAACCTAAGACATTCTATGATTCTATAATAATTGTTATTATGTAAGTATGAAACAGGTCGATCCACACATGGATAACAGAAATCTCTAAAAGTTTATTATGCTCTTGAAAGAAGACTCAAATTTGGCTTGTAGGAAATTTTTTTTTCGGGGGTTGTAGTCAGCCTGCACTCCCACATGTTAATGCTTTTTCCTTTTCTCTAGCAAATTTTACATCTCTGCATTAGCATACTCACAGGCTCTTTCCTAGTTATCATCAGCTATTGCTTAAATGGATACTTTTGGATCATTATCCTCAACACTTCTCCAGCAGTAAAATTTTAATCATGTTGCTTGATGATCTAAATTCACTTGTCCACATCGAGTGTAGACATTTTGCTTATGATTAAGTTGCCCAGTCTTCTCTGATACAGCCTTGGGGAACAATGACCCACATGGAGTTGGTGAATGGGGTAGAGGAGGCCCACACTGTGCTACAGTGGTGGCTGGATGCTTTAATGTGTCTAATCTATCCCCAGACACCAATGTTTAGGGCAACCAAATTTTGCCTTTAGTAATGAAAGCAAAAATGGAAGAATAGAGAAACTTGACCTGCTCATTCACCCTTTAAAATAATCTTTTCCAAATGAGGTTAAGGAAGACAGAGTATCGAGTCCCTGCCATGGCAAATAGAAACGTTGGCTGTGCATCCCTAGCAATAGCTGATGATAGGGAGGAAAGAACCTGTAAGTATCTAGAGGCAGATGTTCATTAAGGGCACATCTAAATAAGGAATATAATACAGTGGGGAAAAAAAATGGTGTTATGCAGGGACTGTAACCAAATATTATTAAGACAGGAGATAGAAATACATTCCTGACACCTATAAAAATCAAGCTGTAATAAGTGCGAAATGTGCTCCTGCAAAGTGACAATGGCTCTCTCCCCGCAAAGTAGGCAAAGGCACCTCGTTTTGGAGGAAAGGCAAGTTACCATAGAGTTTGTAGAATCATAGAATTGTTTAAGTTGGAAAAGACCTTTAAGATAATCAAGTCCAACTATTAACACTGCCAGGTCCACCACTAAACCATGTCCCTAAGTGCCATATCTACACGTCTTTCAAACACCTCCAGGGATGGTGACTCAGCCACTTCCCTGGGCAGCCTAATGCAGACCATGCTGTACTAATTCCCCTCCGCTACCTTTGTTAACTAACACATCTTGGTGACAGGATTAAGAGGAGATGAAGACACGGTGAAGTCATGCGTCAGTCTTCTGATGCTCTGTAGTGACATTCTGGTATCTTCCACTCGAAAAGCTCGTAGAAGATGGCAATCTGTTCTGTCACTGTTAGTGACAGAACAGATTAAAGCATGAAGAGTTCATCCTCAGTAACAGTAAACCTTAGGCTAACAAGGTTAAGACATGTAATTAGGGGAGACTGTGACTTAGATATGCAAGAAAACAAAAACCATATAGCAGAAGCTTATCTCTAATGCTAGTAATTTAGTTGTAATTTCTTCCACCATGACCTTCCTGTGAAATGCTTCCAGTAGATGTCATACCTTCACTAAGAGCATGACAGTCGTCTGAGAGAAACACTTTTCTCCAGCAAAACTGAAACAGGAACTAATTAGCATAAATATCAATACACGAATCCGACTTACTTTTTATTAATAACCCAAGCAAGTCACACATAACGAAGGACTCTTGGATGCAGGTGATTATTTCTTGGTATAACATAGGTAAACTTTGGGGACTTCTTTTCACATCTGTGTCACATTCTGTTTGGCATAAACTCAGAAAGTTCACAGTAATAGTAGTTTAAAAATAACAACATTTTAAAAACATTACTAATAAAAATGAAAGTAAAAATTCAGGGATGTACTCTGAGAAAAAGGCTAGATGAGCAAGAGTAAGAGAAAACTGGAGCAACAAAAAATAGAATTTTAGCAATGAGGACAGACAGATGTAAAGTGACAAGTGTTTCCTGAACCTTGTGGCTGTTCACTCAACTCCTGCTCAGGTTTTGGTCTAACTCAACTCTCACGCTAAGGCCTGATGTTCTCTGGGAGCAGCACCAGATAAAGCTTGATTCACTGTGTTGTCTTGTAAACCTGAGAGATCCAAATGAATAAATGCTGAGTCAAAGTGAACAAGAAACACATATGAACATGGTAATTGAGAATATATTGACAAATGTGAATAAATACTCCCAGGATTTAATTATATAAGGTCGTAATAATCCTTTAAAACAGATGCTAACCAGACTAGTATGTTACAACTGAAAACATTTCATGCTTCTGGAAATTACCCCATACTTACATACTGAAGATTTGTGGCAATGTAATCTGCTTTATTTTGCCAATTGGGAATTAGAAAATCTTCTCTAAACTTTCAGAACTGAACAGATTTACTGACTATCTATTTTTTTCCTATTATGTAAACTCTCAAAATGGTTAAATGAAATATTTGCATCACAAAAATTCCAGATCTATCAAATACACATATATTAAACAAGTTAGTAACGTAAATAATAACAGTCCATTAGACAAATTATGTTATGTAGGACCATAGGATCATAGAATCATAGAATGTCAGGGGTTGGAAGGGGCCTCTAGAGATCATCTAGTCCAACTCCCCTGCCAGAGCAGGATCCCCTAGGGCAGCCACACAGGAACACGTCCAGGGGGGTTTTAAAATCTCCAGAGAAGGAGACACCACAGCCTCTCTGGGCAGCCTGTTCCAGTGCTCTGTCACCCTCACAGTAAAGAGGTTTCTCCTCATGTTGAGGTGGAACTTCCTATGTTCTAGCTTAAACCCATTATTTCTTGTTCTATTACTGGTCACCACTGAGAAGAAATTGTTCCCTTCCTCTTGACACTCACCCCTCAGATATTTCTATATGTTAATAAGATCCCCTTCACCTAAACAGCCCCAGTTCTCTCAGTCTCTCTTCACAGGAGAGATGTTCAAGTCCCTTAATCATCCTCATAGCTCTCAAGTGGGCTCTCTCCAGTAGGTCTCTGTCTCTCTTGAACTGGGCAGCCCAAAACTGGACACAGTATTTCAGGTGTGGTCTCACCAGGGCAGAGTAGAGGGGGAGGAGAACCTCCCTAGACCTGCTGGACACACTCTTCTTAATGCACCCCAGGATCCCATTGGCCCTCTTGGCCACACAGGCACATTGCTGTCCCACGGACAACTGACTGTCCACTAGGACTCTAAGGCCTTTCTCCATGGGGCTGCTTTCCAGCAGGATGACCCCTAATCTGTACTGGTGTCTGGTGTTATTCCTCCCCAGATGCAGGACTCTGCACTTGTCCTTATTGAACTCCATGAGGTTCCCCTTTGCCCAGCTCTCCAGCCTGTCTAGATCTCGTTGAATGGCAGTACAGCCTTCCTGTGTGTCAGTCACTCCTCCCAGTTTCGTATCATCAGCGAACTTGGTGAGAGTGCATATGTATATATAAATATGTGCAAGTCCTAGCAAATTATTTTTTTTTAATTTTGGAAATAATTATTTTTGTTTGGAAGAACACTTCAGTCTTCTGGCATGAAGGAAGAGGAACATACTCAGCATTCCTTATAGAAAGTCAATAGGAGTTTGCTGAGATATAAGAAATGCTTCTCATCTAGTATAGTCCCTTGTATTTTAACAAGAAAGAAAAAGTGACATACCAGAGCATCAACCTACTCTATTAGAAATAAAAAGAAAAAAAAAAAAGAAGAGAAAGTGGCAGTACAAGTAGAAGGTTACAGAGAGACAGACTTTCCTAGAAGGGTCTTGAATCAAATAATGTGAACAAACACACTTAATTTTTGTAAATAATAGTAAAAGCATTATTAATAGCAGGATTTTCTTTGTCCCAGTTGTCTAACACTAGTTTAGGGTGAAATATCTCAGAATCTCCCTGAAAAAAATGGCACTGTCATGTCCAGAAGCTAAAGTAACAGCTTGCAGACAACTGTAAGCATGGTGGCTTTTATGAATGAGCTTTATTAAGTTTGCAAGTTTGCATCTGAGTTTTGAACCTCATCCTACCCTAGAGTGTACATAAGCAATCGGACCTGGACACAACAAAAGTGGACTCTGGCCTTTCACCATCTTAGTATTGTAACTTAAGGGCTTCACAGTAATTTTCATGGGACATTACAACATTATCAAAATTAATGCTAAACTTTGTAGAGCAGTACTGAATATCATGTTTCAGGGCTTATGCTATTATAAGCCAAACATGGAAAGATAATTAGCTTTGTGTGCCAAGACCTAATGCTGTCCTCTGAAGCCTTGATGCTGTCCTGGACAATCAACCGATTGTTGATTTCCAATTTAGGTATTTACTTTTTCAGAAGTATATTTCCCAAATTAAAGTGCTTGATACGGTTTCAAATGGAGTCTGCTGCTCAGTATAACTATTATGTAAAACTGGATTTAATCCAAAACTATGACATACCACTTCTGTAGTAGCTAGATTTTAAATGATTTAATATAAGAAAACCACTTATGGTATAGCCAGATAATTAACTATATGAATAACCAAGCAATTTTCCTGCTATGGTTTAATTTGTGAAAACATTTTAATCACCTTTAAGTTGGTAGTCCTCATGCAAATACTGTTCATATACTGTGAATTTTCAATTTCCTTTTCTTAATTTGCATCCTTTTTAATTGTCTCATCTAAATGCACATTTTTTTTCATTAAAAATGGCTTGAGTAATGATGTAGGAATGATATTCTTTGGGGCCTTTTTACTTTCATTTCTAGTCACCTGTGAATTATGTCTTCCTTAATACTTGAGCAAAGACCTGCCATTAGGAAGACCATAATAAATATGACTCATTATCAGAACACAAATGGCAAATAAACCTATACTTTAAAAATTACTAGACCTCTGGGAGGAGTTAGACCTTGATTTATATTAGGTCCCTGAAGACTAAGTCTGCGACAAACAGTTCTCATTACCTATACTCTGTCTACATTTTATCTATTGCAGACTGCGGGGCAGACACTTATAGATTTACACTATGCTCATTACAAAACAAGAAAGACGGATAAAATTCCAATAGGCATTTAAACAGACTTATCCATATTCAAATAGGAGTTTGAATGGTTAGACTTCTTATAAGACTTATCATAAGTTCATTTACAAAACTGATGATTATATCACTGCAGATGTCACCCATCAAGAGGCTGTCTCCTAAGCACCACTGATTTGGGGTGAAGCTGAGCAAAGCCACCAAATCATAGAATCATAGAATGGTTTGGGTTAGAAGGGACCTTAAAGACCATCTAGTTGCAAACCCCCTGACATGGGCAGGGACACCTCCCACTACACCTGGTTGCTTAAAGCCTCAAATGACTGTGTCTAAGAATTTTCTCACCTGAAAACATGAATTCAGGAGAACCAGAGCTGCTTGCTGTATTTTGTCACAGACACCAATTATTTTACTACTTTCTACACTGAAATGTTTTAAAAGCCAGGGAACCCGCTGCCTGCTATTGCTGGCAGCTGGGACTTCCCTGGATGGAGTAAATCACAGGCACTTGCTCATCCTTCTCTCTGGAGGAGCCCAGCATGTACCAGTGACCGTGGCCAGCACAGAGCCTCTGTTCAAGCAGGTGTGTCACATGAAAAGCAGTGCTTCGAAAAGGGTTCAAAAACAGCGATCCATGCGGAAAACTGCTGTTAAAGCAAGCTGGTGACCCGGTACAGACAGAGGGCTTCACCAGCAGCATTTCCAAAGGGCTCAAGAGAGCTCTCTCACACATCAAGGTTTCAGGAGCTCCAGCAGACAATGACTCAAATAAGAAAAGGAACCTGGATTAATAAGTAAAGATCTAAACTGTGGGTCTCCTAGGGACAATTACTCATTGCCTGAGACACCCCATATATTTTCCCTGAGTGGAAGGAACTTCAGAGCAGGCTGTCATTCACCCCAAAAGGTCACCCGTTTCTGAGGCACTTTCCCAGACTGTGAGGAGGCAGAGTAGTTTGAAAAGGCTTGAATGCATTATGCTGTTTTAGGCAGACAGTATTTTATTCTGTCTCTACATCAAAAGAGATAGCATCTTGGGAGAATTTTCCTGAACTATATAATAAAACCTCCTTGTATTTCTCTTTTTTTCTTTTATTCTCTGCTGTTTTTCACTATTTTACCATCCAATATAGGATAAGAATAGCAGAAAAGTAGAGATGGAGAGAAATCCTGCCAATTCTAAATCCAATGAGGTGCTGAGAAAAGCTATCAGAGCTGAGCATGTGACTTGTGTACTGTTCTTTAATTCAACACAAGGTGACAGTTGTTAATCTAAAATATCTCACAGAAAGAAATACCAAAACTCTAAGCAACATCTGATTCATGAGAATTTCCATGAGTTGTAGGCAGATCAGAATGCATTTCCACAGAAAGGGCAAGAAATTAACAGTATTATCTTTTTTTTTTTTTGCATAAATGAGTGATGCACATTTTTATTTCTAAAGAAAAAAATACCCAAGCATTTTATTATCACTCTCCCTTCCCTCTTTATCAAAATTCTGCATCACAACCTGTCCAGAAAACACTTCCTAGCCTCAAATCAGGTTTTTCCACTGGCTTTTTCAATAAAAATTCATTCTCATGGGACCATTTTGCTCTCACTGAGCTACATCTCAATCAGCAGACGACTCACTGAGGAGAATCGGTTTGAATTCTTGCTTCATCTAGTCACACTCAATTGAACATAGATGCTGGTGATCATTAAAGGCCATGGCTTTCTTCTGACGGTTTTGTGGAAAATGTCCAAAATGCACACAGAGTCTGAATTTCATATTCCCCTAAAATTAGAGGTGTGCACTGTGTGGTGAGATGACCTTCTGTAGCTCTCACCTCTAATACACTCACACTTTGACATACTCATAGAGCAGAAATAATCAGGAAAATATGACCAGCATAATAAATGTAATCGCAAAGGTTATACCAAACACTGGATGTTCATATAAAGTAGATATGGACCAGTTCCCTAGCTTGCCATGCTTCAAATATTGAAGTGATAGAGACATCTTAAAACTTCAGAACTGTTTTTGAAAAATCATACCTTACTGAATCCATTAACTAATAAAAAGATCCAGCTGTTATACTGCACCCATTTAGGAACTGGTAAATGCTGGGGCAAATGTTTCTGGCCTGGAGGAAACAGAGAAGCTGCCCATTGCTGCAGTTCTTTGACATGGCTAGGAAGCCAGCCAAAGTCCATAAAACAGCTTTTCTTCTGAGGACCAAACAATTCTTAAAAACAAACAAATGAAAAAACAAACAAACAACAAAAAGAATCCAAGCAAGTAAAACACCAATCTTCCATATGTAACTCTTCAGAAAACTCTCCAGCCTGTTTCCTAACTTGCCGTTATCTGCAACCAGGTGCGGGGAAAAAAAGGTCAATACAGCAACTCCTTTTCCTGCCAGCTGCTGGCAGCTGCTTCCTGCACACACCGTGCCTAAGGCTTATGCAATAGCCAGTGGCCGCACCGATACACCTGCACACACCTGTTGGCTGCATGCAAGCTGTGTAAACAGGGGGTTTGATTTTACCAGAGATTCTGGGACTTAAGAACTGAGACCTACAGATTTTAGGTTGAGTAATCCCATCAGGGCACCTGTTATCTCAGCTTTCTGGTAGCCTACGAGACACAGTTGAAATGCACAGACCCACCAGGTCAGAATCTGCATGTCCAAAGCAGATATAGGAAAATTTCATGAGTTTTCCCCTCAGTGAGTTTTCACCACGAGTTTTAAAGATAGATCCAGTCCAGGATGAAAGTAATGCATGCTTGTATGCCTGGTACCTATTAATATAAATCTCTCCTTTGTCTCTTGGTACATTCTCAAAAGGCCTCAACCATTTCTCATTCATATCTTTAAGCTCTCTTTAGAACATTTCCATCAATGCAAAGAGCAGTATTGCTTTGAACACTATATCAAAGTCATTTAAAAAAAGCTCCAAGATATTGCACAATCTCATCTTTAAAATGGATATTAAAAAAATCCAGGGCGGTCAAAATTATCATTTACATCTAAAATATATTCAGACAGCCTTCTTATCTCACTTTAGCAAAAACAATATTAAGCAAAAACAATATTAATTGAACCACAGTACAACAGAAAAAAAGGTCCAAAACCAGTGGACATTAGGTAAATAATTTCTGTGAGAATGATGGAACTATACTGAAGCTCAGTTGTCACATTGATCTCAGAGAAGCAGCTATGTATGCTTTATCTAGATAAACAGAGGGGGAACTAAAAAAACAGTAATTTCTGTTCTTCCTAATGATTCCAACAAAACCAGTTCACAGACATAAAAAAAAATACTCATTAGGTCATATAGGCTAAAGGGGTGGTGCCAGCGGTCTAGCTTTGGATTTTTTAACCATGGGGAGATCTACAGGGCACCTGATCTACTGAAAAAAGCTGGGGTTCAAATGACACACAAGGGAAAAAAAGGATCCTTGGTCAGGAGCTGGCGGGACTCATAGAGCGTTCTTTAAACTAGATATGAAGGGGGATGGGGTTATAGCTGGGATTGCAGTGGGGCAGTGTTCTAGAAATTATAAGGACCGGGTGGCCTTCCATCCCCCTAGGGTGAGATCAGTGTGCTCAGCTTGCTCCCTGAAATGCTTATACACCAATGCACGCAGCATGGGGAATAAGCAGGAGGAGCCAGAAACCTGGGTTCGGGCAGGAGATTATGATCTGGTGGCAATTACAGAGACATGGTGGGACAGCTCACATGACTGGAATGTGGTCATGGGTGGCTATGTCCTTTTCAGGAAAGACAGGCCAGCCAGGCGAGGTGGTGGAGTCGCTCTTTACGTGAAAGAGCAACTACAATGTCTTGAATACCATCCAGGCATGGATGAGGAGCAAGTTGAGAGTGTATGGGTTAGAATTAAGGGGCAGGCTGGCAGGAGAGATACTGTTGTGGGTGTCTATTACAGGCCACCAGAGCAGGGTGAGGAAGTTGATGAGGCCTTCTACAGGCAGCTGAGAGCGGTCTCACAATCACAGGCCCTGGTTGTCGTGGGGGATTTTAACTTCCCTGATATTTGCTGGAAGGACAACTCAGCCAGCCAGCCACAGTCCAGGAGGTTCCTCCAGTGCATCGATGATAATTTTCTGATGCAAATGGTGGAGGAGCCGACTAGGAGAGGAGCACTGCTGGACCTCATCCTCGCTAACAAGGAGGATCTGGTTGAAGCAGTAAAGGTTGAGGGCTGCCTTGGCTGCAGTGACCATGAAATGGTGGAGTTCAGGATCTCATGTAGCAGAAACAAAATAGCAAGCAGAATTGCAACCCTGGACTTTGCCAAGGCAAACTTTGGATTTTTCAAACAATTACTAGAGAAAATGCCATGGGCAAGGCTGTTTGAAGGTAAAGGGGCCCAAGATAGTTGGTTAGCGTTCAGGGACTGCTTCTACCGTGCTCAAGATCAGAGCATCCCGACACGCAGGAAGTCAAGGAAGGGAGCCAGGAGACCTGCGTGGCTAAACAGGGATCTGCTGGGTAAGCTCAAGTGCAAGAGGAGAATTTACAGATCTTGGAAGGTGGGGCTGGCCACTTGGGAAGAATATAAGGCTGTTGTCCGAGGATGTAGGGAGGCAACTAGGAAAGCAAAGGCCTCCCTAGAATTGAACCTGTCGAGAGGGGTCAAGGACAACAGGAAGAGCTTTTTCAAATATGTGGCAGATAAAACTAACACAAGAGGCAACGTAGGCCCACTGATGAATGAGGTGGGTGCCTTGGTGACAGAAGATACAGAGAAGGCAGAGTTACTGAATGTCTTCTTTGTCTCTGTCTACTCTGCCAGAGGCTGTCCTGAGGAGCCCCGTTCCCCTGAGGCCCCAGAGAAGTCAGGGCAGTGGAGTAGTTTGCTTTAGTCGATGAGGACTGGGTTAGGGACCAATTAAGCAATCTGGACATCCATAAATCCATGGGTCCAGATGGGATGCATCCACAGGTGCTGAGGGAGCTGGCTGATGTCATTGCTAGACCACTCTCCATCATCTTTACCAAGTCTTGGGAGACGGGAGAGGTGCCTGAGGACTGGAGGGAAGCAAATGTCACTCCAGTCTTCAAAAAGGGCAAGAAGGAGGACCCGGGTAACTATAGACCGGTCAGCCTCACCTCCATCCCTGGGAAAGCGGTGGAACGACTTATCCTTGGTGCCATCTCAAGGCATATCAAGGATAAGAGGGTCATTAGAGACAGTCAACATGGCTTCACCAAAGGGAAGTCGTGCTTGACTAACCTCATAGCCTTTTACGAGGATATAACAAGGTGGATAGATGATGGCAGAGCGGTGGATGTGGTCTACCTTGACTTCAGTAAAGCATTTGACACAGTCTCCCACAGCATCCTTGCTGCTAAACTGAGGAAGTGTGGTCTAGACTCTCGGGTAGTGAGGTGGACTGGCTAAGGGGAAGAAGCCAAAGAGTCGTGGTCATTGGGGCGGAGTCTGGTTGGAGGCCTGTATCCAGTGGAGTCCCTCAAGGGTCGGTACTGGGACCAGTATTATTCAATCTATTCATCAATGACTTGGATGAGGGACTAGAGAGTACTATCAGCAAGTTTGCTGATGACACCAAGCTGGGAGGAGTGGCTGACACACCAGAAGGCTGTGCTGCCATTCAGCGAGACCTGGACAGGCTGGAGGGTTGGGCGGGGAAAAATTTAATGAAATATAACAAGGGTAAATGTAGGGTCTTGCATCTGGGTAGGAACAACCCCAGGTTCCAGTATAAGTTGGGGAATGACTTATTAGAGAGTAGTGTAGGGGAAAGGGACCTGGGAGTCTTGGTGGACAGCAGGATGGCCATGAGCCAGCACTGTGCCCTTGTGGCCAGGAAGGCCAATGGCATCCTGGGGTGTATTAGAAGGGGGGTGGTTAGTAGGTCAAGAGAGGTTCTCCTTCCCCTCTACTCTGCCCTTGTGAGACCCCATCTGGAATATTGTGTCCAGTTCTGGGCCCCTCAGTTCAAGAAAGACAGGGAACTGCTGGAGAGAGTCCAGCACAGGGCAACTAGGATGATTAAGGGAGTGGAGCATCTCCCTTATGAGAAAAGACTGAGGGAGCTGGGGCTCTTTAGTTTGGAGAAGAGGAGACTGAGGGGTGACCTCATTAATGTTTACAAATATATCAAGGGTGAGTGTCACGAGGATGGAGCCAGGCTCTTCTCGGTGACAACCACTGATAGGACAAGGGGTAATGGGCTGAAACTGGAACATAAGAGGTTCCGCTTAAACTCGAGAAGAAACTTCTTCTCAGTGAGGGTGACAGAACACTGGAACAGGCTGCCCAGAGAGGTTGTGGAGTCTCCTTCTCTGGAGACATTCAAGACCTGCCTGGACACGTTCCTGTGTAGCATAATCTAGGCGTTCCTGCTCTGGCAGGGGGATTGGACTTGATGATCTTTCGAGGTCCCTTCCAATCCCTAACATTCTGTGATTCTGTGAATCTGTGATATGTTCCATCTCCTTTCCAGGCCAAGATATTTTGACTTACCTGCAAATCACTTGGAAAAATTTACATTTTTCATGGTTAATTGTATAACATGCCTAAATAGCTTTGAAGTAAAAGCAGTACTGAAACACCAGGTAGTGAAGTTCATGCCTTGTTTACTCTATTGTTCAGCTGATGCAGATTTTCCGCAAAGGCAGTTTATCGAGAAAACTGTACATCAACTTAGGTTATGAATACTGTTTTTACAATGCAGGAAGCTTGCTTATTTATTTATAAGTGACAGCTTAGATTCTATCAGCTGCAGTACTGTCAGGCAGCGACAACCAGCTGATTTGCAGATGCTGGGGCCAGAGCACATCCTGGCAGAAAATCCTGCCCGCACAACTTATGGCCAAGTCAGAAACTGGGTTGAATCCAACGCTTAATGGTGTCATATCAGCTTGTAAAATGCACGTTTTTGGTAAAGTCTTCTTCCAGAATCACTGCTCTTAAAACACATCCATACACACAGTTTTCTTCCTCGTGGCATTACAAGGAGAGAGAAGAGCAAATATAGCATTTTGCTCTAGGTTTTTCTAAAGTCTGAAGACTGGTTACCAGTCTTTAATGTAAAGAGCCAAGCCCATTCATCGTTCTTGTCCCAGTGCACAGTGAGATAATAAGATGCCAGTTCACAGGGCACTACCCAGGAAAAAAGCCTGCCTTCGTTACGCTTGCCTAGGTCCCTGCTCACCAGCGGCTGTTAAGGGAGGTAAAATCTCAACCATACAAACAAAATGTACACAGAACTGAAGGCATGAGGTAAAGCATTCTGTGTACTATCAGACTGCACACACAACCATTACGGCAGGCAATGTATTTCCATACTTGTGGACATCGAGCAGACATTTTAACCCATATGAAATGGAACTAATTAGTAGGAACTTAAGGAACTGAACTGAATGGTTATTAAATCCATTTATGACAGTAGCTAATAGTCCTCATATAGGTGATGCATCCAAACAGCATCGCTATAACTGCTTATAATTTGCTCTTCCATTTTCTCTTTGTACACTTGATTAACATTTACTTCCAGCAGTGCAAACAAACCTTCCATATCCCATATCCACAACTAACAATCTTTGAACTAGGCAAAATAAAAAATGCATGAAGCCCTAAAATCACAGGTTGAATGCTGATAAATAATATGTCAGTTCTGCTGTACGATTACAGGACATGTGAAAAGTATTTATTATCCTTCAATATAATGCTCAGATGGGGTAATCTGTATAGACTTGAGACTGTGGAATTGTACAGAACATGCTAATTGTATCTGTAGCTATTCTATTCACAGAACAGTGTAATTTTTCCACAGATTATTTATACAGTACACAGAGAAGAATATGAAGTGATTGAAGAGAATGCCAAACAAAACACTCTGCCTTCAGGATATAGATGATATCTTAAAAACGAGAGAAAGGCTAATTAATCTTGAACTGCTCATGGATGATATATAAGATAATATGCCCTAGCCTGACAGCATTTTGGGAAGGCAGACAATTAAAAACTGAGCCACTATTTCCATGGCAAGGCAGCACACACACAAAAATATGACAAGAGAGTTTAATATATACGTGCATGAAAATTGAAATGCCACTTGAAATACAACTTGAAACTCAATCTTTACTGCTAACATCATAGGTAGCTACAGGGCAGACACATTGGGTCTGACAGAACTCACAGCTTCAGGCTCTTGAACAAATATTTTAGTGGGGGAAAAGGCTGCTATATGCGTTTTATTGTAGTATTATTTTCTAGCAAGAAATAATCTGCTACTTTCTAAGAGTCAACTTTCACGCCAAATTACTGTTATATTCTTCAATTTTCTCAAAGAGAACCATCAAGATGTTGGAATGGCAGTTGTCTTTACTGTTTCATTTCCTACTTGTTCAATATATATACACACCTATCATTATTTCCTCTTATCCCTTATCACGTCTAAAATTACATGACAAACTTCCTAAAACAAAGACTATATCGAAACAGCAGTCATGACCTTATTCTGAGTGAAACAGAGAATGTAAAGATCTCATGTCAAAGTAGTCCAAACTTAGCAGGAGCAGCATCCAGAGCATCCAGCAGACACAGCTCCAACATGGAGCACAGTAAAAACTACATTACTCTGCTTCCCAAATGAATTTTGCAGCTTGAATTGTACTTAATGTCTAGATTGCTTCCTGTACCTAAACTAAGAGGTTCTGAGTAATTGACAATAATCAAGCTCTTCTGTTCCTCAAAAGTACCTGGCAATATTTAGAGTTACTTGAGTCACAGATAGCAAAAACAATGGGTGAGATTTTGGGGTCTTTTTGTGCATATTGCTAGGCTCTTCAACCCTCCTTTAGGTATTACGCTCTAAGACACAGATGGGACATAACAAATTAGTGATACAAATATCTGACTTTTTCCAGTTGCCTTGATGGAAAGACATCACATCTGAGTACATAAAAACTTACCTGCCAGAAATTTTGTTATCCCTTCTGGAAGGCGGGAGAAGGCAAGGCAGAGATAACACAGTTTAGCCACCCAAGAGAGCTGTCTTGTTTAACCTACCAAGACAAAGAATGCACCACTTTTACGTATTTTTTTGTCACGTTCCCCTGGCTTGCACTATTTCATGCTGTACATGACATGACCTTAAGTACAATCAAAACCAAGGTTGTATTTGTATCGATATTTGGAAGAAATATTTTCTCTTTTGTACATGATATCAAGAATGGTGCCAACCTCCTAGTTAACCCCTTAGAAATCTGGTTACTTGCCACTATCCAGATGGATGGTTGCAGGTGGCAGATGTCTCATGTGGCTCACACATTTTTAGCATGGGTCTGTAATGGAAATCTTCACCATTGCTTACATTATCAAAAATACCTTTCTCAATAGTCTGATTAATTATGGCTTCATTTGAAATGAACTAGCATTACACTCATTTGCACAGTAGAAAAAAGACTTACTCTCATAAGTCTTGTTTCTTATCTCAGATTTGTGGGGGTTTTTTTTAATCCAAAATTACACCAGTATGACATCATGTCCCCACTACCTTATTTTCAGCTACTCAGCATGATGGCAAGTAGTAAGGACACATGCTGCTAAAACAGACAAAATCTTTTATTTATCATTCACAAATCTCCAGAGTTTCAGTACTGCTCAGGTTAACATATTTCTCAAACAAATTATTTAACACTTAGCTGTTTGAAGGATTTACAATGAAAGCAGACACCAGATACTTCTCAAGGCAATTCACCACTGTTGAATAAATTACTTTTATCTGCAGTTCTCACTTGTATAATTTTTCATATCTATTTATCAAGGTACTGGGACCTATATGAGATGTTTTTACTATCAATATTTCTGGGACGTAAAACCAGGTTTAAGCAAGTATTTAATTCTGGAAATGTCAGCCCAAGACAAATTGACATGGATCACTCAATGATGCAAAGAGATAACAGATGTGACATCACTCTTCCATTACTACTGGCCTTTTAAAAGTCTCTGCTTTAATTTCCTAACTTTTTCATGCATGTAACTTATTCTTGGGATCATAAAGAACTCTAAATTAGAGATAAAAGACATCAAGAGGGAACTCTACAAATTAAGCCCGTGGAAACCTCCCATTCTACCATAATGAAATAGTGTTTCTCCAATATATTTTGAAGGAAACCTGTACTAACATTTTCCTCACAGAAACTTACCATATGCAATAGCATAAAATACAATACAATATACTAAAAATATGCCTATGTTGTTACCTTCTAGTGAGCAGAAAAGGAATTCTTAACTTGTAGAATTAGAGAAGGATTCTTTTTGCAGTTCTGTCACTGATTTGATAGGTATCTTTGCACGAGTTCAATAAGTCACTCAGTTGTTGTGAGTTTAATTACTGCTGGTAAAATACTTGGCAGTTTCTGAACAGAAAAAACTATGTAATGTTCTAAGTGCTTGCAATTAATTCACACTGTGATTGATATACAAACAGCACATAACCCCCAATTTAATCAAGGTGACCAGCCTTTTGCTGTAATAGAACTGGTGCTTTATAAACTCAGAAGAAATTCTGTGTCAGTTTTAAGACCAATGGAATGTTGCTTGGGGAAACTGAAATTTGGAAAAGGTAAAATAAATAAAAAATCTGATGTCTGGCAAAGAAGAAAAAGGGACCTTGTTGATCATGGATTTTATTATCAGAAAAACTAAAAACCTGAGAGTTGTAAAGTCCCCCAAGGGTCATCAAGCCCAGGCCCCTGCTACCACAAACAATGTAGATAACTAATCCCTTTTGTAAACAAATCAAAGACAAGTGATTAGTTTTGGGGGCTTGTTTCTCCACTGCTCCAGTTTCAAGGCTGTTCCAGAATATAACTCCTACAGTATTTATACTCTTTTACTTTGAATTGCAATTCATGGTTACACAGGCCCATTATTTTTTTATTTTTTTAAAGTTTGCTTTACCTTCTGTTCTAGGTAGCAACTTTCTATGTCAAACTGCTCACCCTACTGAGGACATCAACCAGACTTCTAGAGAAATCGATCCTGACTCTCCTGTGGATTCAAATTTTCTAAGCTAAGCAGAGTTCTTTCAGTCTCCCACCACAAGGAGTTGTTCTAATCAACCCAAACGCTCTTTTGTAAAACTGTTTCACTTTAAAAGTTGACTTTTTTTACAAATCTACAGCCTGTGCTTACCTTCAAGTACAAGCACATTTAAAATAGCAAATAACATAAAATCAGAAATGGAACTGCGTCAGGAGTAGCAGTCTGTAGCTGTAAAAGGCTGAGGCTGTAAAAGGGTTAGGGGAGAGAGGCAGCCACAGTCAAGAAAGAAAGATCTGAAGTCACCAGGCTGTGATTTTGTGCCCTCTTTTAAGAACAAACATATAATCTGCCATGCTTGTAAATTACGAGGAAGAGACTTATTCTTGCTGGGGTTTGTGTTTTTCTTTAACCAGATAATTCTGCAGTTATATGCATGAAAGTATGCTAGTGGTTTTGGAACATGACCAGCCATTATTTCACCAAGACCTTTTACAATAGCACAGATACTTTTCCTATCTCTCTACTTACACATTCCAGGAATACTTTTGCCTTTTTCAGAGTTGCATCACGTAATTTTTCTATGATTAACTGTATCTCTGTCTTTATCACTCATTTTCAATTTACAGGAGACTTCTTATTAGTAGTGCTTAAGTACCTGACCTTGTACTAGAACATTTAATTCAATTTCTATTAATGCTGGTTTAAGGTCACCCTGATCTTCTTATTTATTATTCTTATCTTCCTGTGAATTCTCAGTGTATCTCAACTTGGGCTGATTATCAGATTTTTCTATCTGACTCATGACATTTCAGTAGTACTTTTTTATTTCACATTGTGTAGGTTGATATGGACTACTGGGAAAGAGTGGAAAGAGCAGGTGGATGCAATACAAGAAGCTGGTGAGAAACATTGATTTCACTGACTGCTGTAAATAGTTGCAAAGAAAAACAGCTGGAATGCCATTGCTCCGAATTCACATCACCTCATTTTCAGCATTTAAACAAAATCTATTATTACTTCTTATACTATGCAAGATTTTCAAATGAAGTAGCTTTCAAATGTGATTCAGCCCACTGAAGATATAAAACGCCATTAGAACATGACTTTCTAATTTAGAATACTAATTTATCTGTGACAGCCAGGTGCCCACACTTAAATCAAATTATCCTGAACTTTCATGACTAGTTTCTAAATAATACAAAACAACTTCATTCAAACTTTGCTCCACAGTAACATTTTAAAGCACAAAAAAGAAAACCAATTTGGATATACTCATTGACACTTTGGAATTTCTTCTGTGGATTCTCCTATGGATTTCTTTCTAGTGGATTTGGTCCTTCTCACTTGAAAGTGAACATCCATGAAACTGATAATAAAATAGTCAAATGCTGTGTATTTGCATGTGTGTGTGTGAATGACCCTATGTCAAACAGTACACACAAATCCCATATGTTTATTGCGTATACACTATACAAACAATGTTATCAAGGTACTTTACATACAAATTCCATCCCAATCATGGATTAGGACTCCTCTTTTCGTTTGGATTAAGAAATATTCTCTCAATCAGCCTTAATCAGTTGCATTTTATCTACAATATGATATTTTCTCTCTTAAAAAAAAAAAAAAGGTAAGATAATTTTGAATCCAACTTGATTTATCACTTCTGTTAATTACATTTTTCATTAAAAGTCTTGTCAGGTTGCTTTGAGTCAAAACGAATGCGTGATATTTGTATAAACAAATGTGAGTGGATGAGGAGAATGGCTTTTTGGCCCTTTCTAAATGAATCACCTTAAAAAAAATAACACAACAACCCACATCAGTCAATTTGGGAGTTTATATCCAACATAAATCCAAATGTGCTTGAGATAATAGAGCTGTGGATCTGGTCTCACGCACCTGCACAGACATCCCTGACTGCTGCTCTCAACTCTTCAGTGGCAGAAAGGATCACTTCATCTCAGGATCTCAAACCTGTTTCTCCAGCAGATTCTGGAGCAAAGCATCAGCCACATCCATAAGTCACAACACTCTGGTGCCACGTTGCAATTATGAGGTTGTAAAGGGGACATGCGGACTGTGGTAAAGAATAAAATAGGCAGGAAATGGTTCATTTTGTTAAGCTACCCAAATAAGTATCAATGGGTACAATGTGGGACACTCCGACCCAAACTCTATTTCTGTCATACATTCTACTTTAGGACCACAGATGGTTTTATAAGCTTTCTGAGATTTAGTAGGCTATTAAAGTATGAAAAGGGATGTGAGGCTTAAGCACTTGAGGCTTAAGCAGAAGCTCAGGAAGGAAAAGGCCTCTTAAAATTTGGAGGGGCACAAGATAGGCAGATATGCAGCAAAGTGACAGTGGGAGAGAGCAGAAGCATTGCAAGGACATCTGAGGAGGAGAGCAGTGGGAGCTGGATACTCTTTGTATGACAGGAGTCAGTGGCCGACTGGTGGAGCCTTCAGGGTGGGAAATACAGCACAGTAGCTTTTACATTCAACCACAGAAAGGAGAGGTTTGACTTTCCAAGAACCAGGCCCCTGTGCCTTCAGGCTTGTACACAGCCTAGAAGGCTGTAGGCACTTCCTATTGAGCCAGGCTCTCCGTTTCTCCATCTGCATTTGTCACATACTATTTCTTCTTTTAAAGGCCAATCCAGCATTGTTCGATGCATGTATATTTCTCTGTTGTGCATCTCTCCATGTAAGGGAGACAAACATCATCCTTCAAGAAAAAGCATAAAGCAGAATCTCATAGGCAATAGATTTGAATAAGAAATATAGTATTTTCCTTTCAACCACTCTTCCGCAGAACACCCACAGAATCAGCTGAAACATTAATGAGCAAAAGGGAACACATACCAGATCCTTTGCCTGCTTTATTGGTTCTGCTTTTCCATGAATGGCAGAACATATAAATATTACTGTTAGCCTTAGGGCTCTCTTCGAAAATGCTTGTCTGTATCAACTCATATTGTGAAAAAGTGTCAGTAGCTGTGTTAAACCACTGCAGGCTGAAACTGAAAAATGGCACAATAATTTTTCCAACCAGTGCATGCAAGATCAAAGCTGTTAAGAGGGGATGACAGGTGGCATAAATGTCCCAAGGCCCCGACTCACTAGAGGCATAACAGCATCCGCTAGAGCTCAAATAAAAATGGTCCCAGTAAAAACACCATAAAAAGCAGCAAGTCACCTGTTATATCTTTGACCTCAGGGTCATTCCACCAACAGATCATCTGGCAGCCCAGTGAGAAAAATGTAATTGTATTTTATTCCTACACACGAGGCTAAAAGTGTCAGATATTAAAAAAATCAGAAAGAGGTTTTAAAAGATGTATTTATATTGATTGCAACAATAAAATCAATGCCAAAGGACAATCTCTTTATGGATATCCATCTTCAAAGAAATTGCATAGCTTTACATGACTCCAGTTTTGTTCCATGAGATAGCAATTTTGTTAATATTCTCATGTTCAGCCTTGTAGCTCTTAAGTTTAATTAACTTACTTTAGTGATAGTTAATAGCTGATGAAGACTCTAATGCAATTTGTAATGACTAATAATATTTTGTAGCAGACAATACAAGACATCAGATGTAGACTTCTAGTAAATAATATTAATAGTTGTAATTTAAAAATTTAAAAGACTTAGAAGAAAGTTATGAAAAAAAACCCAGTATTTTTCATATATTCTGTTACATGACTCTTTCACTTTTTTGTTGTACGCCTACAATCATATTTGAAACAAACCTGTAAAACGTAACAGTTTTTATGAAATTTGGATTACTTACGGCATCTTGGAATACCTATCAAAGTAGATATATCAGTGGTAGTTAGGTGTCTACTTTGGAAAGAAACAGAATCATGACAGAAATTAACAGAAGAAAGGATGCCAAGCATCAGCACTACAGAGACTAGATTTAGGTGTTAGCTCTTCAGCTTAGAGGAAAACAACTTGTCTTTTCCAACACGGTCCATAAAATGCAGCAGTATTCACTGTGATAATAACCTGAAGGCCTTAGGAGGCACACAAAAAATGCAAAGTTCACAAAGGAAAAAATAAGGCTAAAGCATTATTTATAGGGATGTGCTTGGGCCCTTAACCTGTAAATAAATCATACTGAGCTGTTTCATGTGAATGAAGCCTCAGATTTATTCCTCCAGAGAAAGGCATGAAAGCCTGCACTGCTTTGTGAAGCAGATCTGGTACAACAGTAGCTTCAAGGTTGAATAGAGTTCATTTGAATGTTATTTAAGCACCAGCTCTGCAGAGTTTAAAGTGATCTCACATCAGCCTGCGGAGAGCTCCAAGTAGCAATCCAGTTAAGCTTTGACGAGAAGACAGAAGCAGAGCTGCAGGGGAAAGGGCTGTGCGCTGTGGGGAGCAAGGGCACATGCTCCCAAACCAGGCTGTGAAATCCTACTTGTTCATAACACGAACGTAACGTGGCCACTGACTGGTGGGCATTTTCGAACACACACAGCCTACAGTAAGTCGTTACCTGTTGGTTTAGAAGTAGCACAGACTATTACGCAACTCACTGATGTCCCCAGAGCTGCCGGGGGATGGCTTGCTCCTCCACAGGCAAACCAGCCACCCCGGGTCTGCACGGATTAGCCTGGGCATGCAGATTACCCAGGCATCTGCCTGGCACGAACTCCAGTGTCAGCGTACTCGGCATAAGGACTTCACCTTCTCACATGCCCTTTACACTGTGGTTAAATAGGCAAATTGGTTACATCACTTAAAACCAAACTGTTTTATCCTTCAACTATTCCACATCATAATCCTTGATGGGCACATAAACTTTTCTGACTCCTAAGAGAGAAAGGCAAAGATAATGTCTGCAAGAGAGAAAAAGAAAGAAAAAACAGCTGTCAGACATTCCCTGGCCTAATCATAAAATACGTTTTGAAAATCGTGATGTTGACTGAATAAAGCAACAAGCTTCAACCACTGCACATGCACTAAAGCAGCTCTAACTAAGCCTCAGCACAAGAACAGTCACTGCACTCAAGCTGAATTGACAAACGCTTCCAGTACCTCAAAAGGGATGTCTCCGTTTTGCATTAGTGAAGGCTTCATAATCCCAAGCAACAAAAGAAAAGACGAGCCAAAAAAATCAAAGTCAAACAGGGGTATATTACTCTGTCAATTTCAGTTTACAGACTTTATTTAATTGCCAGTTATACCCAGTGTTTTTCTAGCAAGCAAACAAACATGAATATTTTCATGGAACAGACATTGCTCTTCCTTCTCCTTTCCTCTTACAGTTAAGTGATTATAAAGTTAAAAGAACAAACTAGGAGAGGCAACAAATCTACTTTCCTTAAATGAACAATTATTAGGGACTGTCAACCTGACAGTTCATGTAGGGCAAGTAGTTGCCCCCTAAAAATTTGTTGCTAGAAAGATTGTGTGTCACTACAGAAACACATAGTACCTAATACTTGAAGAAAAGCCAATCATAAGTTTTAAAAATAAATCAAGCATACCATGTGTTTTACAGATGCAAGGATTGCTGCTGTAATTCCAGTAAGGGGTGTAAGAACATGCCCTACCTGCTGTGTATGATATGTGCTCATCAGGTTTCTCAAGAGCAGATGTAACTTCAGCATTTGGTCTCTAAGAATTTTCTGTTTATTACAGAGATTACTGTAATTTTCTCCCTTTTGAAAGATGTGATTATTTTTCTGCTTTCCACCCTTTTGTGTAATATTGCTACTTGTCCTGTATCAAATGCCTGCTTGAAAAGGTGAATGCTAATGTCAAAGAATTTACATAAAAGAAAAACAAAGCATTTTTTTTTCTAATTGTTGGCATAGAGCAATTTGCCTTTTGAAGCAGTAAAATTCATTGGTGACAATATTGTTACAACATATTTAAATTAGTAAAGCAGTAATCCTATAGGGGAGCATAATTAGCTCTGCAGAAACACATGCACGGGGGACTTGAAAAAAAATTGTTGTAAAGTGACTTGAATTATAACTAGTATTCCTATTTTTACTATACATATGCAGAGAGTTGCCCCGATATCAAGGCACTCAGTCAGATGGGATAAAGGAGAAGGGCGTGAGGGCGTGAGCTACAATGATTTTTCCTTAATAAATACTTTGTTTAATAGGCATTTCCATTAGGTATTCTATTAGGCATTTCATTAGGTATTTCCATTTGTTTAACAGGTATTCTTCCTGGAGGGACTTCGGAGAGTGCTGAGAGGTGCAGTCTTCCACACTGGTTACATGGGCCATGGCTCAGGAATTCCCTCTGCTACACTGCCCTGAGTCTCTGTATGGCCAGATGTGAAGGTGGCAAAGGAGAGGGCAGGACAGCACAGGAACCGCAGTCCAGGGGGCGGGCGAATGACCAGGGAGCACCAGCCATGATGCTCACAGGAAGGAGGAACAGAACCAAGGAGACTGAGAGGGGAGTTGCAGAACTCCTGTGCTGCCAGCCGTGTTACTTCTGCGACACTAATTACAGCTCAACTCAAAGAAGCCAAAAAACAGATCACAGAGTCACAGAATGTCAGGGATTGGAAGGGACCTCGAAAGACCATCTAGTCCAGTCCCCCTGCCAGAGCAGGATCACCTACAGTAGGTCACACAGGAACATGTCCAGGAGGTTTTGAAAGTCTCCAGAGAAGGAGACTCCACAACTTCTCTGGGCACCCTGTTCCAGTGCTCTGTCACCCCCACAGTGAAAAACTTTTTCCTTATGTTTATGTGGAACTTCCTATGCTTCATCTTGCACCCATTTCCCCTTATTCTATTGTAGGACATCACCTGAAGCCCCTACAGAGCAGTATCAGTGGATTTAGAAAAGCCTTCTGCCAAGGCGGTAAGGTGGGGATCCCAAATGCACCCAGCACAGTTGTGTGCTAACAGAACACAGGCTGCTGCGGTCCTGCAGGCAGAGGGGCAAGTGGGGCAGCCCCGGGTGCTGAAGGAGCACTGGAGGACACGTACACAGAGAGAGGCACAGAGCTCACACAGGTCAGGGGTGGCCCCACGCACCACGCGAGGGGGACAGGACGGGACACCAGCACTCTGGGGAGCTGCCCCGAGGTAACCAGAAGCTATCTGATCACCTAGAAAGGTTATGGGTTCCCCTATATGTGAGTTAGAATGCAAAACAGTGATGCACAGTGAAGCTGTTTTGACACAAAGCCTTTAAAGAAAATGAACACTAGTATAGCTATGTTAACACTTTGATATTAACGATGCTGCCAACACAGAACTGGCAGAAATGTAAATGAGTGACCTATGTAGATGTAGACATCCTAGCATGAAGAGCAGCGCTGTCTATGGCAGAATCTCATCCGCTGATTTTCACATTAAAGAACGCTTCCTCATGTCGGAGTTCCTGCTGAAATGAAACTGTACCTCTTTCCACTTCAAGTACCCAAGTGCAAACCAACATCATGTGTGTTGGACAGGTCCTATCTAATTTCATTCTACTCTGATGACTGACACAGCTTTCCCGTGGTGTATTCATGATTAATAATTTATAATTAATTAATAATTAATTGTTCTATTACTTCTCTTAATTTTAAGTAATCACTGTGACAAAACTGCCTAACTGAAATCAGTAAAAGAATAAGATTCAAGATTCTTTGGCAAAATGCTTAGATTAATATGAAAAACATATTTTGAGTTACCATACTTGAAAATTAGGGAAAGCTGGTTAATTACCGTAAGTCATTATGATACAGGCTGAAATATAAACTGAAGTGGATTGAATTCTGTGATCATCGATATGCTCAAGAAGTCTGGTAACTAGGCTTGTCATCTATAAAATTATACTCTGTGAAATCTCCATCCAAATCTGGCAGCACATCAAAGAGAAGATGTAAGATTGAACGAAAGGAAAAGCAAAAAAAAAGAGTAGAAATATCTCATAGCTGTCATCTCTGTTTCTCCAGACAGACGTTTTCATCCTCAAATCTAGCTAAAAATCTTTGTACAGGAAAAGCACCACTTTTACCACAATTTTACTGAGGTCAGTGAAGAGAATTCAGATCCATCAGCTCACACCAGCACTTGTTTCGCTACCACAAGCTGTAAGCGTTTTGTTCTCAATTATTCACCTGCTAAACTTCAAAACTTAGCCTTGTGCTACACAAAAACAGAGAAGAAACTTTGGTCTATCATGCCAATTTACAATGATGATAGCAGCAAATAATCCAAAATAATAAAAGAAACCAAGTTCAAGTAAAGGAGTTTGTCTCTTAACTTACTGTTTGTAGAAGAGCATTTGTACCAGTGAAGTGGTAGGGAAAGTGGATGGAGACACTTTCAAGAAGAAATATGGGCACAAAGTAGATGATCATTGTTCTCAACTAGATTAAAATGACTATGAGGTATATAAAGCATTATAGAAGAAAGGGAAGACAATAATAAGCCTTGAGATAAAATGCAGAGAATATTTCTGAAGTAAAATCACCCACTAAATGGGCTTTGAGGCTGGGGAAAAAATGCTGTTACAGTTGAGAACTAGAAAGTAATTTGAAATGAGCTAAGACTATCTTGCTTTGCCTTTGTTATTTCGACATTTAAAAAGCAACTCTTAGTTTGTTTTTGAAGTCACTGTTGAACAAAACTCAGGCATGTGAGCTGCCCTGAAGTCCATGAAACTAATGACAACTCACATGCTTACAGCAAAACACTAGCTTAAATTTAGCTGTGTACTGAATTGTTTTGATGGGATTTGATTTTGTACAAAGGGGATGAGCTTATGCTAACGCAACATATTCCTGCAGCACCTACCTACAAAAAGCTTTTATTGCAATCTATATGACAAGTCAGATAAGTGCAGACCCTTTAAAGGAGGAGCAAAGTATCTCTAGGTCTGCAATTTTTTAACTATCCTCTTAAAAAAATAATCTTAAAGACACATTGCAATACATTATTAAACGAGCATGCACTGCACAGATGGGAGTAATTTCTGCTCACACAAAGCCTTCTGCTCTCATTTATTAACTTACTATATATCACACATCAAACTTGAAGGCTATCGCACAGTCTCAGGGCAAAGAAGTGCCCTCCTTGACTGATTTGTTTGGTTATTTACTCTTTATTAACCATCTGGACAGTCGATTACTTCCTTCAGGCCTAATGCTACTCCTTACAGCTCACAGTCACTATTGCTAGGACTGCTACAGTGTCATCTTCAGATAAGAGGAAGTACTTTCAGAGATCTCGAGCAATCCTCCTTCCTGCAGGCATTCGAATTTTATTTGAGAAAACAGCAGCACCCTTCTCTCCTCTCCCTCTCAAATTAGGCCAAGTAGCTGGGACCAAATATGAGACGACTCCCTCGATTCCCATTTCTAGAGAAGTGCCTTGTCTTTCTGGCGTGGGGCATTCCCTCCGTCTTCAGCCTGATTAAGTTTTCACTCAGACTAATATACTCCTCCAAGTCACCCTTTTCTAACCAAAAAAAAAAAAAAAAAAAAAGCCCCAGCACTCACTGGCTTGCTCTGTTGCCATTTAAGGTGCAGACAACCCAGTTTTCCTGAAGTGAGAGGCTTTCATGGCTCCCCATGAGCTACAGTGGGAAAGCACAGCACTGCTGACGCATATATTGAGTGGTTTAAACTTACTTCTGCCTTTAAATTAAAGCTGCAGATAAACATGATGTTTCACCCATTGCTTGAGAGAGTAGTATGGGTGTTAGAGGCTTAAAGTCATTACCACATCGAGTGCCTTTCTCTGCCCCACTTGCAAATGCAGATATATAGATGCTTTTGTCAGTTTATGAGGAGACTGGGCAAAATTGATTTTGAGGAACTTCATCATGCACTGAATGCTGTCGCCTCTGGAGCCTTTTTAATGTCAGCATCAGATGCTTTTCAAAACTTAATAGATTTAATATGGTCTTCCCTTCCCTGATCAATTCGCATATTTGAAATTTAGTGCAATTAAATTTCCCCTAACTTCTTACACTTCAATGATGATGAGTTATGAACTGCAGATTCTAGAGGTATGGATTAAAAAAAAATATTGCCTTGAGATCAGCATCAGTATGTGAGTACACATCTTGGTTCCATCGTTCTTTTCTTGGTAGCAAGCAGAATTTTGAGAGAAAAATTGCTAGTGGATAATACATGTGATGCCTGGTGATCCTACAACAACACTACATCATAATACCAAGCTCAATTAAGGTCACCTTGATATAAAATTGATATTACAGGGATGGAGAAAGGAAAGCAAAAGGAACACTGAATGATGCATAAATCCGGGGAATACAGTTATATAGAAAGGCCAGTGAAACTAGGCGCCTTCTCTTTAGAAATGTAGAGACAAGAAAAATGACATGGAGAAAACTATGAAGGCAACAGAAAATATAAACATGATTTCAGGTACCCAGTTCACACGATATGGCTGAGATGTGCATTTAATGAATCCCAGTCTTGAAATTACTCAGTAATAAGGTGCACAAACTGAAGTCATGACAAAAAGGCAGCCCTATACTATTATGGATAAACCGTAGTTTACTACCTAAATGCACAACCTAAAACTTTGCTTTGAGAATGTCACTAAGAAAAAGAAAACCAGAAAACCAAATTCGATAAGTTTTTCGTTGACAACTGTGAAAGAAACTCTCTGCTAATCATGAAGCTAATGAATAATGATGAAGCTAATCTAAGATAAGTTTGGAAAGAAAAAATACTGTTATAGGAGTTGATAACTGTAAACAAATACAATGAACCAAAATTAAACTACACCCATCATTTAATTTTATCACATTTAATTTTATCAACACACAGCCTGGCAGTAGGACAGTAGGAAATCCTAATCCTGCTGCTCCCCCATCCAAACTCTCAGCCTTACTAACTCCCCAGATGCCAAGGCCAGCCGCGACCAGAGGAGCCAAGGTCTGGGGAGCTGCTGCTGCTCTGGCACCACGGCCGTGCACGGTCCAGCAGCAGCTGAGCAATGCAGGCGGCTTCTGTAAAGCAGAAGAGCAGGAAAAGGGTGAAGTTGCCTGGAAAAGGAAACGCTACTGGAGAAGCTGACATTGCAGAGAGCGCCCTGGGAAACTTCTGCCTCGTTTTCCTCCTCTCTAAAATGAGTATCATACTCTTTTTCCACCCTTCTGTGTCATCCCCTGTGCTAACTCAGAGCTATTTACTACCTAGAGGAACAGAACATAAACCCAGAGTTTTTTTCTTTAGGTTCACACTCTATTAAGTAATAACTGTAAAGTTACAGCAAGGCAGAACAGAAATGTACACATAAAACCTTCACATCCTGGAGTTTTCTGTGTCCTTTAAAATTTATGACTATGTTGTAATTCCAGCATTTACTTGTTCAGGATGCCACAGGATGAGAGGAGCTGCAATATGATGCAGTGTCATAATCTAAATTAATGAAAAATTAATAAGTGAAAATATACATTTGCATCTGAATGCATAATCTATACAATTAGGCAACCATATTCAATTAGAAATAACATGACACATATGCTTGTCCACAATTTGGATTATTATTGTCTTATAGACTCTACAGAACCTCAAGGACATGTCTCATTCCTTTACTTTTCTTTTTTTTTTGAGAAGGAAATGATATGCTGTCTTGGTGATGTCAAGTTTATTTAAGACTTTTAAGAGTCATGGTAAAGAAATTAAATTTTGTGTTCAGGGAAGGCATTCCAGAGTGTTTATACTCTGTGCTGCAAGAGTGACTAGCTGCTTCTAGGCTTGGATTATTTCTGCAGCTCGTGTAAGTCCTGAAATAAAAACAGGATGTAAAAGAAGATAGAAAAAAGCTCGTGCTTTGTTATTGTATCAAACGGTCAGCAGAGTACTGTTAATCTGGAAGACAGTTGATGAAGCATTTTACATCAGGATGGTTCCTTTTAGATAGCAGTTCTCACAGCAGGTTCAGTCTTCAGTGTTAATATACCATCACCTTATTACAAATAAGAAAATGAAATAAGAATACATTAATACGTATGTTTATAAAACTGACTATACATAGTAGCAGACAATGACCGGTGCAGAATGGATTATACTCTGCCACACTGGCAACATGGATCAGACGATTTTGATTTCTGAATTTCTGGCATGATGAATAAAACCCCCCGAGGATTATTTTATATCTAGTTTTGTCGTGAGTTCTCAATGCAAGGATCTAGCACAATGTCATTATTTTTAAAATTTAACCTAAATATATGAAATTTAATTCTTAAGAAAGATTTTTCCTTGCTGCAGCATAGACTAGTCTGATAGTAGAGTTTTTTTGCCTACCTGTCTGTTTTGGTTTGGCCTGGCTGGATTTCGGCGGTGGGGGGGGAGCTGCAGGGTGGTTTCTGTAAGAAGCTGCTAGAAGCTCCCCAAGATTGATAGAGCCAATGCCAGCTGGCTACAAAGAGGGACCCGCCGCTGGCCAAGGCTGAGCCTATCAGTAAGGTGATAGCAGAGGAACGCCTCTGTGAAAAACATATTTAAGAACGGGGAAAAGAACTGCGCTATAACAGCTGGCACAGAGATGGAGGAGTGAGAATCTGTACAGACACCAAGGTCAGTGAAGAAGGAGGTGGGGGGAGGAGGAGCTCCAGGCGCCAGAGCAGAAGAAGTCCCCCGGGTCCGTGGTGAAGACCATGGTGAAGCGGGTTGTCCCCCTGCAGCCCATGGGCGAGGTGCAGATGTCCACCGTGAGGATCACCGCATAGATGTCCACCAAGGACTCCACGCTGTGTGGGTGGATGCCTGAAAGGGGACTGTAGCCCGTGGGAAGCCCGCATCAGAGCAAGTAGCTGCCGGAACCTGCAGCCCGTGGAAGAGAGGAATGCATATGCTGGAGCAGGTTGGCCGGTGAGACTTTTGGGACGCTGCAGGTGGCTCACGCTGGAGCAGTTTCCCCTGAAGGACTGTGCCTCAGACTCACGAGGGGTGGGCTGCCCCTCGTGAGGTGTCTCACGTTTGGCAGTTTGTGATGAATTGCCCTTCGTGGGACGACTCACACGGAGAAGAGAGCGTGAAGCTTGTCTCCCGTGAGAGGGACCCCACAATGGACCTGGGGAAGAGTGAAGAGTCCTCCCCCGGAATGAAGAAGCAGTGAAACCAACGTTGGATGAACTGACCGTAACCCCTATTCCCTGTCCCCCTGTGCCGCTCGGGGGGAGGAGGTGGAGAAACCGGGATTGATGTTAAGCCCAGGAAGAAGGGAGGGATGGGAGGAAGGTGTTCTGTTTAAGATCTGTTTGCTCTTTCTCACTTCTCACTACTCCTCTCTGATTAGTTCTCTTAATAAATGTACCTAATTTCCCCAAAACTGAGTCTGTTTTGCCCGGGACGGTAAATGAGGGTGATCTCCCTGTCCTTAGCTCAAACCCTGAACCCTTGGAAATATTTTCTCTCCCTGTCTAGCCGTGAACGGGGAGTGAGAGAGCGGCTGTGTGGGTACCTGGCGGCTGGCCAGGGTCAACCCATGACACTGTCTCAGCAGACTGGTAAGCAAGCAGTTGAACATGGTTGCAGGAGATACCTGTGTCCAGCCCACAAACACACCTATGCAGCATGAGACCTAGTGGCATTTAGGCAAGCTGCCAAGTTTAAATACCTGAGTGAAAGTTTCACCCGTCAGTGATTTACTGAAGATTCATTACCTTGCCCTAAAATCCCTTCTTTTGATGTGTCAGACCAAACTTTTTCAATCACCTTTTCCCTTTTTCGCATTGTCAGGAAAAGGTTGTCCACCTCTCTCTGCAATCCACTCCTGTCAGCGTCTAGTGGACTGTCAGTAAGTTTGATGCATAATTGAGAAAAGAATGTATTTTATGTGTTTTACACTGTGTTAATACAATTCTGTTTAAACTGCTGTCAGACGATGTCTCTTAGCCTTAGCGATTCGTCCTTTATAGCCTGTGTCAGATTGTTCACCTCCCTGAACCTGTGAGCTCCCCAAAGAAGGAGAACAAAGCACTGCTTCACTTCTGCTTACAAAGTACCTCCCTGATTTCACACATGGCTGGAACCCACAACGCGATGCACATCTTACAGAGGAATTACACTATCTTCTTACATGAAATTTTCCTTTCTTTCCTCTCTCCTTTTATTACTTCCTAAAATGCAAAGTAAGAGCTGTTTATATGGCAAGTGTGTTGCTTCTCTTTCTGTAGGGCAGACAACAATAGTAGCACTAATATCTCATGCTTCTACTTCTCTGCCATTTGAAATTTCAAGCTGTTCTCTATTTATTCCTCACAGTGTGGTTTACAGACCTTTGTCCCTGAGAATTTTATAGTGGGTTAGTACGTCCAGCCATGCAACCCCCTGTGAGATAAGGAAGCATTGCAACAATTTCATAGATGTGAAGCTGCACCAGAGAGAGATTATGGGCTAAGACTATGCAAGAATGTTCTGTGATTCTGTGAAGTGCTGTCGTGGGTTAGGGCTGGGCTGGGCACTAAGCTCAACCAGGACAAGTGCCTAAGTATCCTCCACCATGCAGGAGAAAGGACGGGCTTTTCAAGTGTGACACACAAAATGGCAGGCCATCATATTACATTTTTGGCTAATTAACCAGGAGAAAATGTTGAGGACATTCACCCCTCTTGTATGCACAGTCCAAAATCCCTTCTAGAAAACTGGTGCCATCAGAGTCTCACAGTTACACTGCAGAGATACTTTTACCATTTAAAACCAGAAAGGTTGTGCTATCTTGTGAAATAAAGCTTGTTTTGTTATGTTCTCCCATCTGGAACAGTGGAGGAAAGAGATGAAACTGCAGTTCTGAGATAAGACACCAGCAAGGAGGCTGCTGTATATAAAACTGGAGGCAGACTGGGAACAAATGTCGTTGCTTCACTGCTGCTATTGCACATCTGTCTTCCTAGACATCACATGAATGCTACTGCATGGAGCCTTCCAGGGAAATTAGGTTTAAGATGGTCTGCTTTCTAGACGCCAGTTGCAATCAAAGCTACAGTAGTCCAGCTCAACGTGGTGTATGATTTTCAGAAGGGAAACACACAGAACAATCAGTTTAGGATCTCTCAATCGTAAACCTAAAGGGATACATACAAAACATCTGCAAAAGGTTAACTCTTTCCAATACAATTTATAACTTTCTTGGATATCAAATATCAGGGATCCAGTAGAGGTGCTGGTTTTGTGACAAATCATAACAATCTCTTTGCATTAATCTCTTGATGTTTCACACTCTGGAAATGAAATCACCTACCTCTCAATGAAAAGATCATAACCTTACTATGTTTCTCCCTGGTAATGTTCCATCTATCCCATAGATACTATACCTGTTCTCTCAGTCAGGCTAATTGATAGTTATATGATGATTTGTATCTATCTCAGACTCTGTATAGCTTTGAAGTTTGCTGCTTCTATTCCACACTGGAAGAAAGGCACATGTGCACAGAAGTTTTCGATGTTTCTTTTTCCAGCTATGGTGGTTAGTCTAATTAAAAAAAACCAAACACAATGAACTGCTACAAATCTGATCCTGCCAAGCCTACTGAGACTGCAACAGCACTTTGCTACAGAGATCTTTGTATCTAGCCTTGTGAAATACAGGTCTTATTAAATTAGCATCTACAAAATAGAGAGTTGGAGAGACAACCACCAACATAACTGGGGCTTCTTTACCTTTTACTATAGACCCGGAGTGTCCTATCAATTTAAGGATGAGTTTGAGGTTTGCAGTGAGTGGGAGTACATAAAAAGAGTATTCTAGGAACCCTACTACATGAGGTCTACCACATGGTTATTCTCACTGTAGGAAGCCTGACTGAATTATTCAGGCTTCCTCTGCCAATTCTCTGTCAGCAAGCCTACGTCAAGTCACCAAAAAAGACAGCAAAGTTAGAAAACCAGTAAAGGACTCAGTTTAAGTCCCCTCAGTTAGTACTTCAACTACTACTGTACCTTTCCTTCTCTTTAACATTATAATTAAATATTTAAAGTGATTAACTCAGCCATATCTCTTTAATTAACAGGTTACAGTTATTTGGGGGAGACATTTACTGGGAAGACCATAGGGTTAATTAAATTTGTTCACTTTATATGTAAACTTGACAATAGGGGCTTATTTAAATTTCTTGTTACAAATTTCTTAGTCTTTTAAAGTGCACAAGTTTTGCACCACTTAAAATTTAGAGTTCTAAAAACTGTTTAAAATGGTGAATTTTAATAGGTTGAAGAGCAGAGCTGGCAATTTTGTCAGTCCCACATTTCAGCTCTCACTGCAGTGATGTTTCAGACACTCTACTGGTAAAACACACGGCTTTTCCAAATCTCAAATACTGTTTTTCTCATGACATTTGCACGTGATACAAAACTAGCAAGATTCTCCTGGTGACTGTGTTGTCAATCAGAGGAACCTAGAGGGGCTGGAGTAATGGGCTGCAGTCCAGCAAAGAGAAATGCAAAGTTCCACACCTGAGGGATGACCCCATGCACCAGTACATGCTGGTAGCAGACCAGCTGGAAATCACCTAGGCAGAAAAGGCCCTGGGGTCAGTTCCATTTCAAATTTAAGAAAGAAAACTTTACTTTGCGGGTGATCAAACACTGGAACAGGTCACTCAGAGAGGTTGTAGAGTCTCCATCCTTGGAGATATTCAAAACATGACTAGACATTGTTCTGAGCAACCTGCTCTAGTGAACCCTGTTCTGAGCAAGGGAGTTTGACTGGACAATATCCAAAAGTTGCCTTCAGGCTCATATATTCCACGGTACACATTTTGGAAGCTCAACAAGAACTGCAATTGAGGTTTTACAGAAGTTATGAATTCTGTCAAAATGAGCTGCAGATTTTCATTCTCCAAGACACTATCTGCAAGCTCAGATTAGTAAAGATCCAAATTAAAAGATAAATAATTCAGCCACTTCAGGATTACAGGAAAAAGAGTTATATCCAGAGTAAGGGTAAAGTGAATTGCAGTTAAACATAAGATCACAAAACTCAGAGAATATAGCCAGAGATAAGTTCTTCATCACATAACCATATAATACCAACAGAGAGCACGTGATGTATATTTGTGAAGTATTTTCTCTTTTTGTCCATTTCTCCTTCAGAAAATTCGGATACGTTCACTACATTTTCATTGCTGTAGGCATATACCTCCTTTATCTATACGTGGCCAATTAAAATGTGGATGTGGTGCCTCAATTCAAACACTGAGCCACTTCATAAATTCACATTCTTATCACCCAGACCTTTCAAAAGATCAGCCTTCAGAAATGATCCAGCCATTAAACCAATACTGACTACTCAGCTAACTTTCCACACTTTCTGGGCAGAGGAACTCTCTGCTGACTTTGCTGCTTCTGAAGCTGGAGGTGAAAGTCAAAAAGGAGCCAAAGGCTTTGAACAACTCTGCTCTCCTTCTAGTGGTCATTAGGTTCTTGTAAGCTGAAGAAAAATAAATCTATATTCTTGATGCTGTAAGGAAAAGGGAGGCTTTCTTGGTCTGAACTGGGAAATAAGGGCTGTATTTGTTCAGTGGTACACACTGAAAAACATCAGACATAGAACAGCATGAAAGCTTTAGGCAGCTCAGCAAACTTCAGCTAATTAATAAAAGCTTAGTTGTTAAGAGTATATATTACACATTTCTATAAGCATAACAAGCAAAATACTTGTTATGCTAAGATGCATCTTCATAACTCTTGATCTTCACCCCTTTTCAAAGTTTTGATTAACAAAGCACTCCAAAGAAACTTTTCAAAAGTTACCTCATCTGTCTGCTGTGCTCTTTTGACCATGGTATTTTGAGGAACACAATGGGAAGGAGAAGCATACGCCTGCAACAGTGACTGATGTCCCTGACACTCAGAAGAGCACAAATCCCTTGCTTCATTGTTCCTGATGGTCTGCTCTCAGCTGGCCACATGCCAGCCAAGGAGAGGGAGCTTCAAGGTGCAGAGCATCTTTCATCAGAAATAAGCTGCATCGCAGTGCAGAATACGCTGAAAAGTACATCGTAATGCAGAAGAATGGTTGTAAAGAAACTCTTATTATGTTTCAACTCAGAGCACTGATTTGTATGAATTTTCCCCTCACAACCCATTTGAGAAGTGACAAAAGTGACTATAATAGACATACTTGGTGTGGGGATGGGTGAATAGCAACATCGCTTATACAACTCAAGGCATTTCTTTCCAAGTTACAGTAACTATGAGTCAAGAGAGAAATATTTTTACTTATGAAGTAAGTCTAGGTAGAGTCAATCAGAATAAAAAAATAACATAAGCCTCAATCTCCTCCCACTTGTATTGTTTTTGAGCTGAAAATATGTATAGCTGCGAAAACAAGAATGGAATTGGACAGCAGGTTCAACTTAATGGGACAGCTTCTGCACCAGCTACAAATACATAAAGTGAGACACCTTCTAAAATGTCCTTACATTAAATGCATTTAATTCCCTGCTTGTCCCTACTTAATGAAACGTATTTTTCATTTAATTCTCAGAGATCCTTTCATTTCTAAACACAGAAATACTTATGCTGTCTCCAGGTAACTGGCCTTGATTCTATTAATTTGCAGGATACAAACAACAGACTATGTCACTGATCAGTAAGAATGTTAATAAAGCACTTCAGCAATGAATTTTATTTTTTTCATTTCCACCAACACAGGCAAAAAAATAACTGTATTCTAAGTAACTTTTTGGAAAATATATATCTTAATTTACATATCACTATGGAGGAAGGTGAGTTAAAACTCTCTGCAAATATTATTGACCTGTAACCAATATATCTAAAATGCTTTATTTACTGTTGGGTTTACACCTATTATATGAATATTTGTAGTTTGCAGGAGAGACATAAAGCTATCATTTACTCACTACTCTTTCAGTTGGTACTAAGTGTATTATTTAGCATAAGGTAATTTTGGAAATAATATTAGATAAGTCCTTGGAGATAGAATAAGAAAGATAGCAATTTAGCATATACAAGTCTGCACAAGCTGCCACACAAGCACCTTAAATCAGCTTAGTTTTATTCAGGTGACTAGAAAGTCAGCAACAGGAAAAATCAGAGATCTTGCAGACAAGTGGGTCTGCGTGAGGGCAAAAATCAGGCAAATAAGATTGTTCACAAAGTAGCCTACACTTGCAAGTCTAAGATAATTTAGATTAAAATAAAATGGTAATGCATCAATTACCTCACATAGATTAAGATCATAATATCATTATAAAAGACCAGGAGTCAGCACCAGGATGCTGTCCCCAAGTGCTGAGCATGTGTCCATGCAGGGGTTTCTATCTGCAGTCTCTAAAAGGTCCGTTAAATACAGATTAAATACAGATTTACTGCCCTAATAGCTTAACTAGCTATTAATGGTCTTCAAAATAATCTTGACTATTTTATTAAAAAAAATATTCTTATATTTGTTTTCATTATTATTCATATGTTTTCCAACTGCATATATTATATATTCATTCATCATATGGATTTTCTGTGTCATATCTGAATTGCTTTTCTTCAATTCCTCATGTTATAGACTGTTTAACCTTTCAAGTAAAATTATTTCTTATTCATTGTTGTGAGAATCTGGTCTGCTCAGGTTCATTTGTACTCCCCTATTTTCCATCTAATGTCTAGTAATCAATGGAGAACTACAGATTTGTGGCCCTATATTAATAAACCTTATATATAGATGAGTTCCATTGAAAACATCTACTCTATATCACTCAAAACTAGATCTAAGAATGGAAAGTGCCTTGAGCTTTTCCCTTCACCAACACTCCAGTCTTCAGGACTCTAAGTCTTCAGTGTTTGAGGCCAGAATCAAATAGATTTTTTTATTTGATTTTTAATGGTGACAGGAGAAAAGCGTCTCTCTCTAAATAGTGCTATGAAATCCCTACACACCCAACATAATCATTTATCTTCCTTTCAGTTGTCAACTCCCTCTCATGCTGACACATGGAACAATGAAGGTTCCAAAAGCAAAAAAAAAAAAAATAAAAAATTAGAAACACAATTATTTGGCCTAATTTCACTTCCTACTAATAAAAAAATAAAGAATAATAAAAAAATCATATGGCAGATTTTAGCAGAAAAGTTTAAAATTGAGATAAAATGACAAATTCTGTTGTGGGAAAGAATATCAGCTCTCCTTTTAACCACGCTTCCCACCCTGCTTACCTAGTGAGTCCCCTTGCCAGACATCAGAGCACCACTTGTCAAAAGAGCATTGTGGTCTGTTCTTTCTAGAATATCCCCTCTTCACAACTGTAATGGCTGGAAGAAGTGTCTTGAGAGTGTGCAGGACAGAGAGATACTAATTCTAGAAACATGAGCATGCTAGAAACTTGGTAGCATAGGTGTCAGGTCACTTAGCGTTATGAAGTGGCTCAAAATGAGGTTTCAGTTGCGTAAGCAGTTCTCATATATAAATTTGATAACACAGATTCATAGATTTTAGGGCCAGAAAGCACTCTTAGCCTGATATTATTTAGTTTGACCTGCTGTCTATCACAGTTCTAGTTGCAGTAGGACCTATAATTTGTACTGAGCTAGGGAATGTCTTCCAGAGAGGCACTCTTGTCTTGATCTGAGGACATCAAGAGATGGAAAACTCATTTCCTCCCAAGAAAGCTTGTTCAAAAGATTGATAAGACCCAGCATTAAAAAAACAACAACAAAAAAAGTGATGCATATCAGCCATTTAAATTTGTCTGTCTTCTAGCCATGAGGTTACATCATACATTTTGCCATGTTAAAATGCTTCTTAGTCCACAACAATCTTCTTGAAGACTCTTATTCAATAATCAAACTTAAAAAAACCCCAAACCAAACAACAAACCACCAAACACACAAAAAACCCCATCACTTTACAGATCCAGATGGCAATTCGTCTTGATCTAAGATACCTGTTGAATCAGCTTCATAATTTGTAATTGCATATTTATAATCCTCTGAAAGTGAGGACACTAGCACTGCATGTGATATCCTGGTCACATAACCGTAAATAAATCCATACCTATTCAAACTGATCTCTTATCCTACAGTCTGTGTTTACACATCAAGGAGCCCACCAACCCTTTTTGCTATCATGTCACCCAGGGAACTCTGAGGCAGCTGCATGCCCACACGACACGCTTTTCCAGTAGATATTGCTTTAGGCTATATCCAGCCTGGTCTCTCCAACTGGAGGTTTCACAAAACAAAATAAAGGATAATGGGATGACTGGGAAAGTGGTTCCAAAAGCATGCTTCTCATCTGAACTAAGGTACTGACATAGGTACTCTACGAAACATAGTTGGTTTCAAAATCACCGCTTTCAGGGACAGAGTCTCTAGACTTGTAGGCACAGGTTGAATCCCTTGTCCTTAAACATAGGACCTCTATTGGGTTCCAGCAAAATATCCAGTCAAATATTCATATTAACCACCTGCGTGTTTTAATTATCATTTCTGCTATTTTTGTGTCTTTCATGAGTTTTATCAGAAAACAGTTTATGATTCTTTTTTTCACTTCTGATGCAAATCATGCATAGCATCAAGATGAGCACTAATTATGCAAGGATCATACTTTAAACACCCCTGAGAAAAGAGAATATTTTACATCTTGTACTTCAGTTACAATATCTTTTAGGCTAAGTGAGCGTACGTTAGAAGGGTGCCGCAGCTTACTCAATCTGCCTTGCTCCATCTAGCAGCTGCTGAAAACAGCCTTGAGGGATGTCACACAAGACCAGCTTGGTGTGACAGAGAAGGAGGGGTGGCAGGATCATCAGGGAGTTAATTATAACCATCTCAGTGTAGGGAAATCCTGAGCTGCCTTAAGACAGAACTGTAGTATTTCAGCTGGCAATGGACTCTGAGGGATTTGTCACTGAGGAGAAATGGCAAACCTCTGCTTTGGCCTTTTTTCCTCAGGCTGCTCACATAAAAGGATAGGGAGAAAGAGCGACAGAAGGACTCACACAGCTGAGGAACAGATGTTGTAAAAAATGTCTCTGCTGTGGAATAAAACTCAGCAAGGAAAAGAACTTACCATTCTTTCTTCACATTTGCATTATGAAGGAGCTTTAAAGGAATAGGTACTTTATTCCCATGACCAAACACATTTATTCTTTCAAAGAATGAAAGAATAGCTAATTTGCCTTCATATCCTATGAAGTACCAGGTTTCTACGAGTGACTCCGAGACCTTTATATAAAGGTAGGAGTGTCATGTTCAAACTAATTCTACAGATATTTACAAGTGTGACCTTAACTTAAGAATATCAGGTGTGGAGTGTATTTCCCATAAGCCTCCATCCCTCCTGTAATACTCAACAGGCATGCCTTTCCACTCTGATTCAAAAGTTTTTTACACCACACAGACCATCTTTCAGGCTCTGTCGGCAGGAATAAAGGGCTGTGATCATCCATACAACAAGGACGACTGAAAAGGGCACCAGGCGGGAGGAAACGCCTGCAAGGTCCTGCTCAGTAACAGGGTCTGTGCGAAGGGGTGAAACAGCAGCCAGCAAAAGAGGAGTTCAAAGGAAGGGGTTGCGTGAATGCCAGGGGTACCAAAATTCTTTTCTATATTACAAGCAGTCAGGCATCCTTCTTAAAAAGAGTAAGATACAGCATAGACACACACCCCACCAAAACCTTCTGGCATCACTGGCACTTCCCTGTACTTTTCCAACATAGAGAAGATATTCATTTATTTATATATTGTTCTCCATTTTCTCACAAAAAAACACTTCTTTGGTTCATGGGACCACCTTGTTAAGATACATTCCTCCCCAAAGAGGAATTTTTTAAGCAAGTGGCACTTAGAAGAGACAAAATAATTTATGCTGACAAACTGCAGTGGGAGTTTAAAAGCTCTGAAAAAGACAGTACCTCCTAAAATTGCCTCTCACCTTATCAGCAGGCAAGGAAACAATCTGAAGCTCAGATCAGTTCCTCCCACCACCTCTGCTGGGGAGGAAAAGTAAGGACTCCAAATATTTCACACTTGGTAAAATAGCATGCATGTGTTATAGCTCAAGACTAAGACCATAATGTGAAACAGCAATTCTTAACCTGTCTTTTTTTATTATTTGTCAGCTGTTATCTGATCATTGTGACAACGGCTTATCAAAATTGCTTGTCAAATTTTCTGACAGAGGCGGCCTATATAAAACAGCTATCCGGGTAAGCACTCAGATTTGTAATTGATCCCCGAAATGGACGTATTTGGTATAGCCAGATTTGTTCATATTTCATTTTATTTAAAATTAAACTTAGTTTAATTGCTGACAAATGTACTCTGAAAGCAGGCAGGAGTACTTCCGATAAACCGTGCAGAAGGCAAGCAACTGCAGCTGTTTGCACAGCCTCCTGTTTAACAGGGGATGTGGATCTGAAACATTGTTCTTTTTTCCTCTCCCCTCTTTGATAGCTTTGTTTCACGTCTTCATGGTGTCTGTAGCTTGTGAATTATTGCTTTTCCTTTATTTAAAATAATAAAGTTGGTTTATCAGGTAAAAGCAGATGCTAAAACTAGATTCTCTAATTATCACACAAAATGGATCCATACATATGTATGACTTTATCAGGTAGTAACAGGTACTGAATATTTATCCCCCCAGCCACAATGGCTACACATTACAAATTTATGACTGCACAGTATCTACTGTGCAGCCTCCTTCCAGCAGTCTCAAATGGACAAATCTCACTTATCTTTCCTGAGGCCATGATTGGTTTCAGATTTGTCATGTTTCTTACTGCCATCAGCTTGTGTAATCACAACTGATCACGCCATTATGGTGCCCTCAAAAAATTAATACCTGCCAAATTTCAGGTTTTGCTACCACGGACCTGTGTATGTCAGGAGGTTAATAAACATACTAATTGAAAGTATTAAATAGACAAGTGAGGCTTCCAAACCAAATGGAGACATTTTCCAGGTCACCTTGAGATACAGCACTTAGAGCATCTCATAGATTTCCCATGATGATGGCCCGAGATGAAATCCCTATAGCACGCTATCAAAATCTTTCTGTCCTTGGACAAGTATGTGATGTTTCAGTGAACATAAAAACAGCTTTGTCCCTCCTTACTGGAAGGAGAGACTTCACAATATGAAGCTATGTAAATGTGTAAGTCAACCTGGTCACTACACAAAGAACTGAAAATGTGGTATGCACATCCTTTCTCACTCTATCATAATCACAAAGTATAGCTCGCTTATAATACAGAACAGTTCAAGCTTCTATTACCATGTTCTTATACAGCATACTGCCCTTGCAAGCACACAGCCTATATGAGGTTACTGAAAAACCTGATAACAAAACTCAGAAAATTGCTGAAGTAAGAGACTGGCAAGGGGGCAAGGAAGACAGAGAAAGCATTTAGATAAAGTATCTGGTATCGGCATCCTGCCCTCAACAACACAGTCTGACTGCCTCTCAATCCAAACCAACAGCAAGAGTCTTCTGATCATTTCAGCCCTGTATCACAGCTGGGTAAGTTGCTCTGAGCACAGTGACTCGAATAAAGCCTGGTCTTCTATAGCTTTGTACCCTTTGACCCTTTGTTTCTTAGCTTCAGCTTCCTTTTCCCCTCCCTCTGCCTCCTTGTGTCACTTCAAGGAGAAAGAGTCAGTATATCTCGCAGCTGAGGGCTGTAAATCTGTGAAGTGGCCGGCACATCTGTGCTATTAGCCAGCTGGCTAGCACCAAACAACACCTAATGGCTGATTTCTGTGTGCCTTCCTTTTGTGGCAATACTTCCGTTTCCATTTGTTGCCAGTAGCTTCAGTTTTACCAAATTAGCATTCAGGCTGAAATTCTCTTGAAAGTGAAATTATCCAGGTTTCTGCTTTGATATTTCAACTCCATGGCTCCACCTGAAGATACAGGAGCTGTGCTTTGGGCCTTCCCAAAACATTTAGTACAGAACAAGATAAACCCTACATGTATTAAGATGTTCAGTCACAATTTTAATGTATCCTTTTGACTGAATAGTTTTACATCTGTAAAATGGGAGAGTATCATACCCTTTAGATCACAAAATGTTTTATAAATAAATTTGGTTTTTTGTCAGAAGGACAAAGAAAGTAAGAAATTCTCATTTCTATCCGAGTTTGAACAATATTTAATAAATCAGGAACTATGAGATGAGAAGCTGATTGTTAAATGAGTGCCACATACTTATCTTGCAAGCCAGGAGGCTTTGAAAAAATAATATATGAGCAAATAATTGAAGACTAAATTATGTTAGCATAGAGTACTCGTTTCCTGTTCCTAACAGAAACATTTTCTATATCATTTCAATGAAGGCTGGCAACATTCAAAAATGGGCAAGAAAAACTGTCAGGCAACAAATAGCCTCAGCCACAAAAGGAAATCATTAACACTTGCAGCCACCTTCAGAATTTTGAAACGCGTTCATTCACACTTGGCACTATGGACCACGAGCTGTCTTTCCCACTGCAAAAAAAAGGTGAGTCATACTGAAAGTGAAAAACTCGTTCAGAATCAGAGGAATGACAGCTCTATACCCTTAATCTATGATTGCAAAACTAAAGCCCTCAGTTAATTAAGTATATATAAATGCTTTCACAAAGAGTCTTCTTTGCACAGTACTTATTCCTCTAAAGCACTGCATTTTTTCCCTATAACTGTATAGAACTGAGCAAAAAAAATAAAAGTTAGCTCAGCTTTAAAGTTCCTAGAAATACCTAGGAATATACTCAAAATACAACTATATAGCCAGTCATTTCTCTGTCTCAAAGCTTTTGGGTATTCTCTTTAGTCTAAAAGATAGTGTTCCAAATTTTCTAAATCAGGGTTTTTCAGTAATGGATCAGGATTTTCCCTTCAGAAAATTAAAAGGGCATTTTGGTCCAAAGAATATCTGTTGATTCTCATCTCTTATCCTAATCTTGCTGTTGAAAACTCATTCTCTTGCACTACATTACAGTACAGAACTCCTTGGCTTTCCTTCAGCTTTTGGAAGATTCTCAAAGTGGGTAAGCGTGCATAAATAATTCTGAAGAGTGAGATCATCAGTCCTACAGAGATCATCAGTCCTATGGTATTCGTAGCTCCTCACTGGGATGAACAAGGCATCTTTTTGAATCAAATAAGGCAGCCCCGTGAATGAACTCAGCATCCTTCTGCAGTCTACCTTCTTCAAAATGCCAAACCACCTGCATCTCCTAGATTTTTTAATTGTGTTTAACAAAGTGCAATGTGACATTTTTGCAGTGCATTAGATATCATGAAAAAGCGATTACAATAGGCTTTTTAATTATTCAGGACTCAAGCACTCTTGAACGTAGGAATAGAGAAAGAGATATTCCAGCAGAGAACTCTTCTGTGAAATGACAGTATTATAAAACCGGAGAAAAAAAAATGGCAAACCCAGTTGTTTTCATACTTACACAATGAGTATTGATGGCTTTTCCTCTTTATAAAATCTGATTAAAGTGTCTCATCTCCCTTTTTTTTGGTTCTAAAGGAGAATAGACAAATGATAGAAAATATTGAGTGTCCCACCACTAGATACATGCAATTCTTTTTGATTTTACATAGCTATTCCTATCTTGTAGTACCAAACAGATTGCGGCTAAAGAGAAGAAAGAAAGTTTGTTCATATTTGAATAACAGAACTTTAAACTTCAAAGTGAAATTGAGAGTTTAGACTCTTGTTACTGAACGTAAAAGTTATTTGCTCAGATCAAAGCAGATACATAAATGTCTTCATTATATGACAGTAAGAAACAAACGTATGGAATATATTTAACTGGCTTTGTCTTATCAATCAGTACAATAGTAATTTTACTCAAGGTGGTATAGCACTACTCTAACAATTTATTCAATGTAAAAGAGGATGAGACTTGCTTCTGTCAGTAGGTGCTCAATTTTTTTCTCAGAAATACAGTTTGGGGAGCTTACTCTTCTCATTTTATGCATAATAACCTGCTATCGGAGCATGCAGAAAGTCAGGGACTTGCAGGTGACTCCTCTCAGCCTTAAACCTACAGATGAAGGGGAAATGTAACTGCAAGAGGAATCCTCCCCAAAGCCTAACATTAGTTTTCAGAAAGCCAGATCTTCAGGGCCACAGAAAATAGAACAGATTGGACTCTCTACCCAACAGGGCATGTTCTGAGGAGTACACTCTGTTCAACAGACTGTGTATTTTTCAGTAAGGAGTCATTTATAAAATGACAGTTAGAGTGACAAGCAAGAGCTTTACGACCTGCACACCCTTGATGCTGATATTGGGAACACATAAAATTGCACCATCGTGTCAGGTGCCTTTTAAAGTTCTGCAGTAATAATTTTCTTATTCATGTGCATTACCCAGTGTTTTTATTATTAATGGTCACGTTAAAATGCTAATAACGAAAGCTTAGTGTAGAGGAATTTCTTGTGGAGCAGAGGTGTGGTATAACTTTAAAAGTGTGGACAACCCAGCTTAGGCCTAAACAAAGGCTCTGTCCTTGAAGCTGCCTTGGAACACAGGGAGGAGGAGGTTTTATCTGTTTTGTGAGAGCTTTGCGAGGTGCTTGGCTGGAGGTGCTGGCCCCGGGGGGAGAAGGGGGGGCGAGAGCCGCTTGCATAGTGGAATGGCACTACCCAATAAAACGCTGGCGCGTGTAAACCTGTAACTGACCAACTCTGTTAAGGGGCAGGCGCGAGGACACTGCTGAACTGTATATATTGAGCTGTCCGGAGCAATAAAGAGAGGACGATCTGTAGCCATATTGGTGTGATGGTCGTTGACTTGGCCGGCTCTCCGAAGGGACCCTTCTACATCTGGCGCCTGAACAAGGGACCCTCTATGGACGCTTAAATGCGGATTGCTTAAATGCGGGAAGACTCCGAAGCATTGGATGTGAGCCGATTTGGGAGCCGGAGAGCTGGAGGCAGGAGAGTTCCGAGTGTGACCAAAAGGGCACCGGAGACCAGAGCTTGAGCAGCCGATCAAGCCCCTGCCAAGGTAAGACCGCGATGGAAACGGACGCGGCAACTCGCCTCCTTAGTATACTCTCTAAGAGAGGAGAAAAAGTAAAGGAGCGAGACGTATTAGCCCCATGGGCTCGGAAACGGGAGAAAATTAACGACCCGCCATTAATCTTTAGTTCCACGAAATAGCGTGAAGTAGGAGACTTTTTGTGGGACTGTACTCTAGACGGAGGAAAAGAAGGAAAGGAAGCGAAAGAACTAGGAACAGTTTGGAAAACCATTATACGCACTCTAGAAATCATGCAAGCAGAAAAGAAAGTTGCTGTGGCAGCGATCGAAGCGTTGGGGGGAGGGCAGGAAAGGAAAAAGGCAAAGGAAGAAACTCCCTGCTCGTCCCGACTGGGTGGAAGAAAAAAAAAAAAAAAAAAAAAAGAAAAAGGAGAAACTGCACTGCGTTGCAGAATTAAGACTTTCGTCCTTGAGCTGAGCTCTTTCCTAAACAAGTGCATAACTCTTGCTTGCTAATTATGAAAAGAGACCCTGACCAGCCAGGTACAGCTCATGTTGAGAGCTTGTTTTGGTTTGGCCTGGCCAGATTTCAGCGGCGGGGGGGGAGCTGCAGGGTGGCTTCTGTAAGAAGCTGCTAGAAGCTCCCCAAGATTGATAGAGCCAATGCCAGCCGGCTACAAAGAGGGACCCGCCGCTGGCCAAGGCTGAGCCTATCAGTAAGGTGATAGGAGAGGAACGCCTCTGTGAAAAACATATTTAAGAACGGGAAAAAGAACTGCGCCACAACAGCTGGCACAGAGATGGAGGAGTGAGAATCTGTGCAGACACCAAGGTCAGTGAAGAAGGGGGGGGGGGGGAGGATGAGCTCCAGGCGCCGGAGCAGAAGGAATCCCCCGGGTCGGTGGTGAAGACCATGGTGAAGCGGGTTGTCCCCCTGCAGCCCATGGGCGAGGTGCAGAAGTCCACCGTGAGGATCACCGCGTAGATGTCCATCAAGGACTCCACGCCGTGTGGGTGGATGCCTGAAAGGGGACTGTAGCCCGTGGGAAGCCCGCATCAGAGCAAGTTGTTGCCGGAACCTGTAGCCCGTGGAAGAGAGGAATGCCCACGCTGGAGCAGGTTGGCCGGTGGGACTTTTGGGACGCTGCGCGTAGCTCACGCTGGAGCAGTTTCCCCCGAAGGACTGCACCTCAGACTCACGAGGGGTGGGCTGCCCCTCGTGAGGTGTCTCACGTTTGGCAGTTTGTGATGAATTGCCCTTCGTGGGACGACTCACGCGGAGAAGAGAGCGTGAAGCTTGTCTCCCGTGAGAGGGACCCCACAATGGACCTGGGGAAGAGTGAAGAGTCCTCCCCCGGAATGAAGAAGCGGTGGAACCAACGTCGGATGAACTGACCGCAGCCCCCATTCCCTGTCCCCCTGCGCCGCTCGGGGGGAGGAGGTGGAGAAACCGGGATTGATGTTAAGCCCGGGAAGAAGGGAGGGATGGGGGGAAGGTGTTCTGTTTAAGATCTGTTTGCTCTTTCTTACTTCTCACTACTCCTCTCTGATTAGTTCTTTTAATAAATGTACCTAATTTCCCCAAAACTGAGTCTGTTTTGCCTGGGACGGTAAATGAGGGTGATCTCCCTGTCCTTATCTGAAACCCCAAGCCCTTGGAGATATTTTCTCCCCCTGTTCAGTAGTGAAGGGGGGAGTGAGTGAGCGGTTGTGTGGGTACCTGGCGGCCGGCCAGGGTCAACCCACGACAGAGCTTGACCGTGAGAATGAAGATAAGATGCTTCTTGTACACCAGATGTGCATGGGAGTGAACGGGAGAGTATGATCAAAACAGACCTGGGAAATTCTGCTCTCCCTGTGTGATAACAGCATGATTGAAGTAATACTTGAGCTAATAAGAATAAAAAATAAAAAGGGGGAGGGGAAGAAGGAAGATCAGGATGAACCCCTGAAAGAGATGCTGAACAAACTCGCTGAATTATCAACTAGACAGCAAGAAATAGGAGAAACCCTTAAACCAGTTCAGCTCCCCCATTACCATCAGCTCCCTCACTCAAGCCTGATTTTCAAGCTTGAACCATAAAGGATCCTTTGCAACAGTGATGGAGCGGTGTCATCAGAGACGTTATAATAGAGGGAGATTGGGAAGCAGCCAGTTCGATTGAGTGTCCTGTTATTATTAATAACGGACAAGGGACTTGAGAACCGCATGATCCTGCATGATGTGGCTGTGCAGCATCCTGTCACTTCAACAGCGCAGCAGCAACACGACCGTGCACTGGGACTGCCTGTTGAATCCCTTTGTTTCGCCCAGTGACGTGATGGGACCCTGAAGTACTGATTACCAACGACGACATGGGTTGGACTGGCAGAAGATGCTTACGGCTGATGGCAGAGCAATTATGGGAAAATGTGACTGTTCTCAATGTTACCTGTTGTATTAATATGTATCCTCTTTGTGTGACTAACAATGAAGCTTATATTGGTTGTGTAGGACTGTCTAATTAAAGCCATATAACAGGTGTTAAGGTTTATGGTATTAACCAGCAGAGTGATCTTTCTTAGCTAAAAGCAAGGCGGAGAAACTAGCTGCCTTTTGCTTTGTTAGAAGTGTGTGATTAAAGATCAAAGTATGATTTAGGGTGACGGGTGTGAGAACTTTGACAGGATGAATTAAGAGTTTAGTTAAGGCATTTTTGGTTATTGCAGTTTTAATTGTTATAGGCTTACTTATGTTCAGTTGTTTGATGAGTGTAATCAAGAAAATGATAAGCAAGCTACTGGACGGAGCCTGGGTTGTCCAAAAAGAAAAAGGGGGATATGTAGAGGAATTTCTTGTGGAGCAGAGGTGCGGTATAACTTTAAAAGTGTGGACAACCCAGCTTAGGCCTAAACAAAGGCTCTGTCCTTGAAGCTGCCTTGGAACACAGGGAGGAGGAGGTTTTATCTGTTTTGTGAGAGCTTTGCGAGATGCTTGGCTGGAGGTGCTGGCCCCGGGGGGAGAAGTGGGGGCGAGAGCCGCTTGCATAGTGGAATGGCATTACCCAATAAAACGCTGGCGCGTGTAAACCTGTAACTGACCAACTCTGTTAAGGGGCAGGCGCGGGGACACTGCTGAACTGTATATATTGAGCTGTCCGGAGCAATAAAGAGAGGACGATCTGTAGCCATATTGGTGTGATGATTGTTATCTTGGCCGGCTCTCCGAAGGGACCCTCTTCAGCTTAGTAATGAAATATGCATGTTGGTACATGAAGATATCATTAAAATCAATCCACTTATAATATGTCATATAATTTGTGGCTTCATATTTTGTACCAGCTCTTGGCAGAGTAATCAAGCTTTTCTCACTAATTAACATTGTCAGTATGTCTGCATGATATGTAAAATGTGATAATGAGCTGAGAACTTTCAGCATTTGGGATGACTTGTGTTTTTCCTCTCTCTTGGAAGGAATTTAATAAAGAAACATCTGGAAGTGGGGGCATCATATTTAGTGGAAATCAAAGAAGGATAATGAATGGAACAAGAGGTTAGAAATCAGGCGGCATTATCTTCCTCATTATGCTCCATTAAGTGAAACCATGCTATCAAATAATAATGATGATTTTGAGCATCAGTGTAAAAATTTAATTCCAGTTTGAAATGATGAACTCTCAACATCTGTATACAGTTCTCAGCTCCAGTATGTTTATGGCAATAGCCTGGCTTTTCATGTCTTTTTAACTTAATTTGGACTGAAACCCCAGAGAGTAGTTAATATAGGTTAAGTATCTTTAATCAAGACATTTGAGAACTTTACAGCACATTTTTTTTTTTTCATACAACTAAATAGTATCATCAATGACCTTTTGATGGGAACACAAAGTTTTGGCATGGCTTTGCTCAGTCACAAGCAGGCTTCCATCACAGATCTCAAGTTTTTATCATTCTGCCATTCACTATCCACGTTCCCAGACTGGGTCTGTTATTTTAAAGTAACTTCAGGAAGCAGACTAATCCGTTCTTGGGAATTTACAGGCTTTTAAGTCACCTCCTTCCAAAGAGGGGCAGATGATGGGAAGCAAATTGCATTTGGGATCCCAAGACTACCAGCACCTTAAAGACTTCGTGTGCAGACTGCCCTTGGTTTCCTGGCTGTCTGGCGTAGCATCGGAAGTCTGTTCTGAGAGTTTCTCCAAGTAGAACTCGGCTCCCAGCGTTACAGAGACTGAACAACTTAAGTATCTGAGGCTTACCAAAGCCTCAAGATCAGAGCCCCAAGCCAGGAACTTCTTTACCAAAAAAAAAGTTAGGCAAGTTATTCAGGAAGATACCACAGAGATTTTGGGATAGCCACCCGCTAAACTTTAGCAGATTATAAATATAAATGTGATATCGTATTGATACCTTCATTTCCTTCACAGGCAAATAATTTTCACCTAGATTTCTCCTTTAAGTAGCCCTATTACAAAGTTTACATGTCATGTTCCAGACCTTACACTTCGGGTACGTGAACCAAAACTAGATTGCCCAGAGTAGGTATCTATGCAAAAGGGATGTTTAGGAGGAACAGGGCTGGCTCCAAGAAAAGGGACAACTGAGTGCACCTTTGTGGCAACATAGAAATTTGTACTAAACTATGTCAGATAGATCAAAAATAATAATAATACAAAAATGGTCAAGAAACAAGCCCAGAAAGATAAGCTTGATAACACACAGACTAAGTGTGTCTTTTAAATTCCCACTTGTTGACAAAATGTCTTCCTTTCAGGATGAATGTGAAAGATTCTAGCAGCCTCTTATGTTCTGACATCTTTATTTCCAGTTTCCAGTGCAAAGAGAACTATAAACACCGTTATTTCCTGACATCACCAGAAGATGAATGCTGCCATGTGGGAAAGGAGAAATCAGAAACCCAGGATCCGTCTCCCCTACAGTGTCTGAAAACTAAAATGACACGAATATATGCATCTCATCTAGATGAACAAACAGTATCTCCACTTCACTGTCATCAGACAGCTTTGGGAGCTATTGCATTTCAGAGCTTTTTATTTTGAAAAAACAACCAACCTTGTGTGTGAGTGGTGAAACCCAGCATATAAATTACAATGCTTTGGGCTTGAGTATTACACACAGAATAGCACTGATCCTTAATTTCAATGGCAGTGCACTGTGGTAGCACACAGTAAGTCTCAAAACAATTAGCAATTTGCCATTATGAAGACAGCTTTATTCTCTAAATTCTCTTCTTTTATTATATTTAGATATGAGAAAAGGTTTCATGTTCTTTACACATTCTTTCCTGTGGTAGGCATTATTATTTTCTAAATGCATAAAGCTTTATTTACTCTATTTTTATAGCCCAGAGGCCTTTTTGCAGTTTCTTCTTTCAATGTACTTTGCAGATAAGCTATTTGGATAGATCAGTGTTGGGTTTTGGTGGGTTTTTTTTCTGCCTATTAACACTAATTGTACTAACTCTGAAGATAAACAACTTTTTTCATGTTTAAATCATGTTCTTTATCACAGACACAAACAGCTGCAAAGTCAGATAATCAAACATTCCTCTCCTAGGGTTATAATTTTGCTTTGCTCAGGAGGGTATGCTCTGACTTTTTTATATATTTGGATTGCACATGCACCCTAATTTGGGTAACTGAGTTATAACGGTGATTATATCTCTCTAACAACTACTAGGCTCTGAAATCATGTTACAGAAGGATAGATATATAAAATGCAGTGTATTTCCTGAAGCAACATTCTAGAATTTGTAGTGTGCAAATTAAATCCACAGGATATTTTATGGTTTTAGTGCATGGGATTTGCGTTTGCCCCTCTTCCAAAGGAAAACATCTAGTATTTTTCTCTTTAGAAGATGAACAGCTAATCAACAAGCTAATTGGTAAATGGATGCTACAGCAGTATCAGAACAAGTCCTGCTAAAATTACTGTGTGATAGTAGTCACAAATTACCTCGCAGGTGGCAGGTAAGTCTCAGTGTAGGACCTACCACCAATTCACTAAACTCAGAAGTGTTTCTTAGGGAGTAGCGTGGAGAACAACTGCATTGCATTTCAGAAAGCTTCCTTTGAGAGCTTAAAACGCTAAAAAAACTACAAGGAAAAAAGACCATATGGCAGGTGAAGTTAGTGTGACTGGGAAACTCCTGAGTATCTTCAGTCCAGCATGTCTTGACTGCTGGTAGTTTCATACATACGTCATAACAAATAGTTCTTGTCACACTGCAACCGTTGTTTCACAATATCTGAAACTCTGTCATAAAAAGCACCACAGACCTTTCTATCCCCTGTGCTAGAATACCCAAACTGATAAAAGACACACTGACAATTGGCCATATTACAGTACTGAAAAACAGGTAAATGTGATTCATACGTTTCCTTGGAGAGCTAGAGGACTGTGAGAGGGATTCATGGTTTACTGCACTGCTACCATGTATGATTGCCTTGCAAAAATGCTGAAAATTGCAGCTGAAGAAGGGCAGGATTTTGTTTTTATAGGATTAGTTCTTTGACCCAGGATTTAGGCAGATAAGACCAAATTTTGCATGCCTGTCAAAACTTTGGTTATATCAAAATAAATAGTATATAATTTTTTTAATTCCTGAATTTTGTTACTTTAAAAATAAACTAAGAATGCAAGGCAAGAAAGCAGTAGGACACAATGTGGAAAGCTACTGACATATTTTTGGAGAAGAAGGATAGTATCTAGTGAATGAGGCAAGCATCCAAGGAAGTTGAGGCTAGATAGTGTGCAGGGAATGCGAAATAAAGCTTCATAGAGAACAGATTACACATAAAGAACTGAGCAGATGTTTTAACAAACACATGTTATCTAACTTTCAGTCTATGCAAGGCAAGGGTGTTTTTACAAACAAAAGCAAGTAGCTAAGCCTTTACAACTAAACATCAGTGTCAATTCAATTTAGTTCACTGATGACACATCTAACCTATAGCATTGCTTCACTGTGACACACAGGGAGGAAAACCAGCTTGTAGAGGCAATGGTCTCTTCGTGAATTTGTTTCATACTGCTAATCTGCTTTAAAAATTTATTTGGATGTAAGCTGTTAGTGTCCTGTGTCCCATTTGCAAACAAACCTTATGAGACCTTATTTGACACTATATACATTTTCTTTATGATTCTACATTAATTTCCATTCAGGTTTCTGAAGAACTTCTGTATTCTAGATTGGCAGCATCCCCCATTGTCCCAAGGTGCAAATGCTGTAATAGACACCGAAAAAGCAGCATCTCTTACCTGCCAGTCAAAAACCTGGCATCAGGCTCAGTAGCTATTCATTTGCAAGGTCTAAATTTGAATTTCCAAGAGCACCTATAAGCCTTTACCATCTGCCCAGAAAACACAACAAAGCCTTGAAAATATCATTGTTTATCTATCAAAAACTGCAGCTTTAGAAGTTTGAAATCTGAACATACTACTTTCTATAGCTGGATGACAAAATAAACTGAGCTTTTCCTTTTCAGTGTAATTGGTACAAATAACGGCAAGCACTGAAAAAGATCACTTAAAACAGAAAACCAACAAATCTCTCTGAAATCTGCCACCCTAAAAAGCTACAGTGCTGATTTTATTCCGTCTACATTACATAAGAACAAATGCCTGAATAGGTACTGCCGAATTCCTTGCTTTAAATGAATATAACAAATCATCTAAACACTCTAGGGTTTGCTTTTTTATTATTAAAAAGTCAGATACGTAGGCAATGTAATTACGTCAGTAAAAGCAGTGTGCATTTTTATGCATATGAAGAATAATTTAGATCATATATTTTTGTCAAATCACTTTCTCATTGTTCAAGAAATGTTTCTGAACGCCAAATGTAAGCCTGTATTATTCTACTCAAGTTGCTTTAAGCTGATTAGATGTTCAAATATTACCTACTTAAATGAGATAATGACTATGAGATTAATCTAAAGCAAGGTAATACACCATATACCAGAAAGCAAAGGGCTGTGAGATGATTGCATGTTACCACGGCAATAAAATCAAGAAGAAAAAAGTATGTACCACTAGAGGATTGCCAGGGGGAGTGAAAGTTAAGTTAGAGATAATTTAATGAAATATTTATTACTGACTGCAAGATATGGCTTTGCATTTTCCCAAATGAGGCTCCTTTGAAAGGTGTATTGATTAAACCATGTGCACTATCGTACTCATGTTCATAGCACACTCAAATGGCTTATCAAAGTTTTTATGTAATTATAGAGCCCCAACATAGTTTTATAATTATGATACAGTCTTGAACGTGTTTTATTTATCAATGTGAAGCTTTAGTGCCTTACATGCAAAAAATGTCATCAAGGAAAGGAAAATATGCCAAATGCATATTGACAATAGAGCTTAGTTCAGTACCAATAAAGTGTTTGTTAACCTACATTTTATGTGTATTTTGTGTAAAATAAGAGTTATAATCAATCTGTTGCTGGTGTAACAGCATCTCATTTTAGAAAAAGCTCATGTTTCCTTTCCTAGGATCCGCACAAACTGTTTACCACCAGAGCCAGAGACTTCTGGCACTTTCTACTTAAGCACTTACGTGAACAGGGGTGGGAATGAGAAGGCCACAGTTGTGTTAAGACTCTCATCACTGCAGTATCTGAGCATCACATCAGGTGAATGTTATCTGTGCTTGCAGGACCTTCATGCTTCTCTTCAGCATGTAAATGTGACCTGAGAAAAAGTACGATAAACAAATGCCTCATTTAGAGTTGCATTGCTGCAATGCATTTATGCTTTGTGGATTAATACCAGTAAGTTATTTAGTGGAATTCAGAACTTTTTTTGCTATCTGATGCCTTAAACCCCTCCATGTTTAAGATGGAGAACCCCAAAAAGCAGTGTAAACTAAGCCATGTTCAGAATAGTTCCTCAGTAAATTAATAAACCAGAAAGTTTTGTCAACAAGAATTTATCTAAAACCTTGCCTCTCTTCAAGTCTTAGATGCCTAGCTTCAGTGCAAAATTGGATTCTTACTATTGATGGCTATCACTGGGGTGGTTTTTTTTGAAAAATTGAACGAAGCATTTGGCACTCAGTAAAAACACTTGGTGTGGCCCTCCAGCCTCACTTCTGATTGATAGAAATCAATCAGAAGCATTAGTTACAGTATAAGACATCAAATAGCCTCTTCCTCACAGGGACTAACAGTCCAGTGGACAACTTAATCTCTCCTGGTGCTCTCAGACCAGGGCAACATGTCAGTACAGGCCAGGGAATTCATTCGCTTATGACTACAGGTCATTCTTCTGGACAAACAGGCAAAAGCAATTTTTTATCCCAACCCAGAGCACGATGCCTATCTGCGAGCCAGTACACTGGTGACTATGAGACCTTGTTTTATGACCAGTACATGACTCTGCAAACTAGCAGAGGGAAAAGGGAGCCCTGTGATAGCTCATTTATATCAAACATAAATCAGAATCCAAACCCTCCTTCTTTAGGCAGACAAGCTATAGATGTACATTCCCTTTCGCTTGCTTTTTCTTTTAAGTTTTTCTGCATTCTGATTAAGTAGCTGAATGTGCAGGAGTTTCTGGAATTCAGTTTTGGATCCAGGTAATCTGGACTCTTCAGTTCTCAGATCTAGGTGCCTAAATGTCTCACTTCCATTTTGACCTGTGATTCAGGAAAGAATACAGTGAAAATTTGGAGTGAACTTAGAGACATAGGCAGTGCTTCCTGTGTCTTAGCCTTGTCTTTAACACACAGTCATTTTCCTGTTTCTACACTGAACCCTGTAAATCTCACTGCCCTGAGTAGGAGATTTTATTTTTTGTGATGATCTGTACAGCACAATTAAGGTTAGTATAATCAAGTACTTGCTGGCAAAATGAAGAACAGTTTGTGGCCTGGCTTTATAAACAGCCAAAAAGGGAGGTCTTGGGTTAGAACACTGTTGTTGATCTAAAAGAAAAGTATTCCATTAACAAAGCATTAAATAAAATGAACTCATGTTTAATCAATTGATATTCCTGAATAAATCAGCAGTAACTGAAAATAATGTTGGCCTAGGAATGTTTCAGAGTGAATCCCTCAAGAAATAACACCTAGAACAGTTATTTCTACTCAGGAATAGTGATAAAAAATTAAGACACCTCATGGGGCAGTGAAGACGCAGTGTTTAAATCCCTTTCATCCATAACACAGCACTATGAATTCCTTGGTGTTGCTTACATTTAAAATAATATGTAAGCTGCTGATGAGTATCAATCCATACTCCTTCACTGTATTAACATTATTTGTATGGTCATATTAATTATCCTAAAATCTGATCACACCGGGCACTGAACAAACACGGAATCTGTGCGTAAGACAGTACATAGAGAAAGACAGAACTGGAAACAACAGGCTTCTACTGGGTTCAGCCTAACACATAGTGGAGAGGATGAGGAAGATAGGGAGAGATGCGAAGATGTTTAAGCGAAATCTTCAAGGAGCAGCTCCAAAGTGGGAAAGCAATGCAGACAAACTGTGATGGTGTTTGTTTGTAAGCTTGGCAAGTGGATGATGGACGAGTGATAAAAAGAAAACTTGTCCTACAAAGAACAAGAGAAAACAAGTAGAACACTTAAGAGCTGCAGAACTTAAAATAATCGACTTGTGTTTGAGGTGACAAAGAACCAGAAAATGGCATTGGGACACTGGTCAGAAGTTTGGAGGAGAGAAAATACAACCTAGCTGAAGGTTGGAGTCCAGGCCTGTAGCAGAATTCTTCAGGAATATTGCTGTAGTAAATACACATTTGCCAAGGCTGAAAAAAATACAAGTGATGAGGTCCAAGAGATTTTCAACTTTGTGGATATCTTGGAGAGGAAGTAACCTATGATACAACTGTGAGATATTTTTCAGGCAGACAAGGGCAAGGAGGACACAAAGAACTACAGGGTGGTCACCCTCATCTCAATCCCTGGGAAGGTGATGGAGCAACTAATCCTGGAAACCATTTGTAGCCACACAAAGGACAAGGAAGTCAGCAGGAGTAGCCAGCATGGATTCACCACGGGGAAGTCATGCTTGACCAATCTGATAAAATCCTATGATGAAATGACTGATTTGGTAGATGAGGGGAGAACAGTGGATATTGTCTTCCTAGACCTCAGTAAGGGGGGTGGACTTGGTGACCTCCAGAGGTCCCTTTCAGTGTCAGCCAATGTGTGAGTAACATTTGGACATGGTGAAGGTCTTTTCCAAAAAAAAAGAATTCTATGATTCTATAGCTTTGACGATGGACAGGGTATATCACATGAAGCATAGCACTACACACCATCTGAGACATGGCTGCCTTTGTTTCATATAAAACTGAAAACACAGCTGTCTGCATAGGTTACACCAAAAAAAAAGTGAGATTAAATGATCTGATCTCTTTCTATGACAGGGTGACCCACTTGCTGGATGAAGGAAAGGCTGTGGATGTTGTTTACCTTGACTTTAGTAGGGCATTCGACACTGTTGCCCACAGCATGGTCCTAGAGAAATTGACTGCTCTTGGCTTGGATGTGCATACACTTTGCTGGGTAAAAAACTGGTGAGGTGGCCGAGTCCAAAGAGTTGTGGTTAACAGAGTTAAATTCAGTTGGCAGCAGGTCACGAATGGTGTCCCCCAGGGCTCAGTACTGAGCCCTGTCCTGTTTAACATCTTTATCAATTATTTTGATGAGGGAGTACACCCTTACTAAGTTTGCAGATGACACTAAGCTGGGTGGAAGCATCGATCTGCTTGAGGGTAGGGAGGCTCTGCATAGAGATCTAGACAGGCTGGATCACTGGGCCAAGGCCAATTCCATGAGTTTCAATAAGGACAAATGTTGGGTCCTGCACTTTGGCCACAGCAACCCCCAGCAGCGCTACAGGCTTGGGGAGAAGAGCTGCCAGGCAGAGAGGGACCCGGGGGTGTTGATGGAGAGCCGGCTGAACATGAGCCAGCAGTGTGCCCAGGTGGCCAAGAAGGCCAACGGCATCCTGGCCCGAATCAGGAATGGTGCTGTCAGCAGGAGCAGGGAGGTGATCTTGCCCCTGTACTTGGCTTTGGTGAGGCCTCACCTTGAGTAACGTGTCCAGTTTTGGGCCCCTCCCTACAAGAGGGACATAGGACATAGAAGTGCTGAAGAGGGTACAGAGGCGAGCTACCAAGCTAATAAAGGATTCGGAGCATGTGTTGTATGAGGATTGGCTGAGGGATCCAGGGCTGTTCAGCCTGGAAGAGACTGAGGGGAGACTTTATCACTCTCTACAACTACCTGAAAAGAGGTTGTAGGGAGGCGAAGGTTGGCCTGTTCTCCCTGGTAGCAAGTGATAGGGTAAGGGGAAACAGCCTTAAGTTGTGCCAGGGAAGGTTCAGTTTGGATATTAGGAAGAATTTCTTTACTGAGAGTGTTGTCAGGCATTGGAACAGCCTGCCCAGGGAGGTGATTGAGTCGCCATCTGTGGAGGTGTTTAAGAGACGGGTGGATGTTGTGCTGAGGGACATGATTTAGTGGTGTTGAGACGGCTAGGACAAAGGTTGGACTTGATGATCTTGAAGGCCTCTTCCAACCAAAAATGTTCTACGATTCTATGAAATATAACTTCAGTTGCAAAAATCTACCATACATACCTCTACACTCGACTGCATAATGAAATATAATAAATACAATTTTTGTAAGCCAAAAGCACATTTTTCTGAATTTGCTTTTCTTCTTTTTCTAGCATATTTAGAAGTGTGTTCCTTGAAAAGATTACAAACATCAAACTGAATTCATTGCATTCTGAGAGGTGTATAAGACAATATAATGATTAAATGCAACCCCAGTACTAATTACCTCTGCTACATACCATGTTTCATCAAATTTGAAGGGCTTTAGCCTAGAACACTGAATGCCATTTGTAAAGGTGAAATTTTAATTTTATCCATTTGTAAGTTAATTTATCCAGCATACATTCACAGTTATGCTGCTTAATACACTAAGGCAAAAAATGGTTTTTGTGTCCCACACAAATGTCTGAACTAATGACACAGTTTCTCAGCACCAGCAAGAACAAAAAGATCTGTTTTAATAGAAATTATAATTTTAATTACCTTTGCTGCAGTTCTATGGTATTTCCAAATAACTCCAAAGTTGCAAAAAATTATAATAACTACATATATACTTGCATCTTAACCTTTTTCCCACATTTCTGCTACTTTGTACTTCAGGGCATTAATCAAGAAATTTTCTCACTAAAAACATCTGTCATGCTTAGTTGCTTGTTTCTCTCATGTTGTTGTCCCATTCTTTGTATAATCTTGGATGACTTCTGATGAGCTCCAATATAGGATCAAAATCTGTATTCATTTACAGAATGTTATTTTATTACATATCTATTGCATAGAGAATGACAGCAGAGCAATGAGACTAGGTTAGAGATGAAACTCAACTTAGGTTTGTTAAACAGTCATTGGCTTTTGGTTCTTTGTTCAAAGAGAAATATAAATCCAAGATTCTTTGTAAAGATGAACATAAGAGAGGACTAAATTTCTGAAGAATCGTTGTATGATGGAATATACATTTACAATGTAATCGTGTTACAGCTAGGGTTCAGTGATCTGGATCTATGTGTTACTGATCTTCAAACTGTTATTTCTTAGGTGCAAATACTGTCTTCCAAAACCTACACTGCATAGATATTATACTATCTATGCTATCTTACATGCCACAGGATTACACTTTACTGTTAAACTTCCACTTAGCTGTAAAGAGGTAACAGATGTTTAGTAGATGTTACATGGCACAGAGCCTAGCAGGTGAATAGCAGTGACTGAGTCCTAATACCCTCTATTGCTGGATTCATAACAATTTATAATGCAACCTATTCACGTCCATAACATGTTCACAGTAATTCTTTTACTAAGACTCATTACCTATTGACCAACACCCATTTTTATCCTGACTCAGAATGTGGTAATTTAGGTATAACCATCTGTTTTCTCTCTTCTGAAGTATGCTCCCATCTGGATATTTCTTGCTTCTAGTGCTGGAGATTCTATTTCTTAGGTATTATTTCCCTTTCCTCTGGTATTTCTCACTGCATAAGGCTGGCATAGCTGGCAGAAGAGTCTTGAGCAGGGTTTGGCTTTGAATATTTGTCAAATTCATATAGGCTGGTTCCTGGGTTTACGTTAGTGCAGCACTATTAGTCAGTACAGACTGAACAGGTCAGAGAACAAGAACAATTCAGCTTCCTGACATTTACAGGAAAATTGGTATAGGCAATGTGGCAAAACAAAGTATCTACCTATTCACACTCAGCTAATGGAAATAAGCTAGAGCAAGAGGCTGAGAAAGAGCCAGAGCACCAGTTCCACCATCACATTCTTACCAGTAGAGTGTGCAGAGGCATATATACGGATATTACAAGGTTCATAGGGAAAGCTACAAATCAGATCCACTCCCTCTGAGACATAAGGTCTCCCGGACTTATTCATAGATTTTCCTTGTTAAATGTGACCTCTTACTCATGTCCATGTTTAAAACTTGAATCTACTCCTAAATACCCTGTATTTGTTCTTGTGTTTCTGGTATTTTAACCTTTGACTTAGCTCCAGATATGGTTTGAGGGGGATGCACAAATGGATCTCTGATCACAGCCCAGTCTACCTCCTTGCATTTGTAAATTCTTTTGCATCCCACTTATTGACAGAACAGTTAAAACAGGATCAGGAGTTTGTTTCTAAGTCCATCCTCATCCGGGAAACTACTGCATGCTGTTTCCTCTTTTTTCCCACAGTACCCTCAGGCTGGAAGGACGACAGACAGACGTATCATCACACTTCTCTTTTAAGTGGTGACAGTGTGTAATCCCATAGAAAGAAAAGACTCCATCACTCAGATTTTCAGAACAGTATTGGTGGAGGTGCTGCCTTCCCACCGCCAAGCTTTCCAGTGAAACCCCTTTAAAATAGCCAGACTGGTCATCTCAGGACTGATTTAGTTCTTGGTTTTAGCCTCTCCAAAGCAAGGTGTATAATATCAAGATTAGCAGAGAAGACACAGACATGATTAGCATTCATTTCCAAACTGAACAGTCAATAGTTTCTGATGACAGGACCATTGGCACTTGGGAAAAGCAGCAAGGAGGTGTCCCCTTCTAATGCCCTATATGCAGTTATGTAGCCTACATAAGGCAAAGTCCTTCAGGACACTTCAGGGCCAGCCCAGGCCTTTCTCTTTCTGTCCTCACCCTCAGTCAGCACTTGTATCAACAGTGCTCACTGCTGCTGAGTGGCCAGCGCCAAGACATTGTTGTTCGGCCAGTCATATTAGTATTCCTGCTGTAATCCTCAGACAATGTCATGGCTTGTGCTTGAGAAAGCCGAGCAGACCATAGTTTTCAGCACAGAAGCAATGAGTTAACAGGCTTTGGGCTAATGTAGCAATGTAAAGGGATAACACTTTCTAGTCGAGGCTTGTGATATTTTGGTTTGAGGGTTTCAGACTTGCTGAACGCAGGTGTTCGCTTATCTGTTGTGCAGACCCAGAAAACGGAGGAAAACAAGGCCTACACAGTGAGAGCCAGCCGAAGGAGGGAGTCTTGTGACGACAGGACGGCCCTGTTTTGGTTAAGGAGCAAGGCCGCACGGAAGACTAACGATGTGAACCATCCTGCACATAGATAAGTTGTTGCAAAATAAAATCCTGAAGGCCACAGGGCCCAGAGTGGAAATTTTTACCCTAATATCCCTATATGACTATAGTCACCCACTCTTTGCTCAAATCATGCTGAATGCCACCCCGGGGAGGGGGGCAGGGGGTGTGAAAGATAGTATATAAGGAGCATAGAGGGTAGGTGTCGTTGGGAGGAGAAGACTCCAGAAGAGGAAAAGGCAGTCGACGGGCTGTGCTCCTTCTCCTTCACCCAAGACAGGGACGCCTTCTTGGTAAGAATTGCGCTTCCACCTTTTGGTGTGTAATACCCGGGATAGTATTTTGCTAGCATTAGTATCGTATATTAGCGCTATTGCAGAGAGTGAATTTATCAACGGCAACTCCGAACCTTGTATCTGTCGCTTCAATAAATCACTTATTGTTAGTTACCTTGCAAATTGTCTCAGTGCAAGTCCTTAAACGGGGCTCTGAAAATTCAGTGCAAGCCCTTAGTGGGGCTCTGAAAACTCAGTGCAAGTCCCTAACCGGGCTCTGAAACAAGCAAGTGCTTAGCTGGGGTACGTGCCTCTCACAGCCACATACCTTTCACGTGACAAGGCTATCCTGTCCCTGACCAGAAATTTGCCCACAGGCACTGCTACTGCCTGTCATTGTTCACCCATACTGGTTTTATTCAGTCTATGAGGTCCTCTTTGCAACTAACAGAGAGTTGAGAGAGATTGTCATTTTCTCCCTCAGTGAGCATGTGACTTCCTCAAGAATCCAGTCTACTCACAGACTGGAGTATTCCAGATTTTCCAGATAGCCTTCTTAATCTTCTGCCAGTACTGTGTTCTGCAGGTGGGTCCCTTTACAGCTTTATATTCCTAATTGCAGCTAATTTCTTCCCTGCTATACAGGGCTTATATAGACCCATCACTCCACAAAACAGTAACTTTACTGTAGACTATACTAATCTACTTTGCTTATGAAGATGTCAAGATCTATAACATCTACTATTTTTCTTTCTTCTACTAGACCAATTGTTATGTCAAATAGGAAAATCAGATTTTTCAAGAACAAATCAATGCTGGCTTTTATGTATTTTCCAGATATATATAGATTGCTTAATAATTTGTTAAATTATCTTTTAAGTTAACAAAATGAAGAAAACTGGTTCACAATTTCCAGAGACCTCTAGCATTCCCTCCGTCTGACTCCCAAAATCAGAGAGTTCTATACTACAGCTGCCTTAGTTTTCTAGGATCTCACCTATTCTCTGCTAGTTCCTGAAGATAATCGTTAGAGGTTTAGGCAAGTTTTTTAGGTGCTCCAGACTGAATTTCATCAGGCTTTGCTAACTTGAAATCATATTACCTAAATGTTCTTTCCCTGTTGGAGCCTAGTTTCCTCCTTATTGAAATGTTCGTGCTAATCTAGAAGGCACAGTTAGCCTTTTTTTAATGATGCACAGATGCAAAAAAAAAATAAATCATTAACTACAGCATTTCTTGCATTTTCCTATTAACTAATAGGGTATTCCCCTTATACTTGTATGGACTTCTTTCTTGCCTTTCACATTTCCTAATACGTGTAATCTATACATCCGCTCCTTCCTTAGAATATCACTTTATCCCCCTCAGTTATAAATTATTGTTTATTTAACCGGTTTTTTACTTATATATAAATCACTGCTCCAATTAAAGATGTCATAGGGCATATTTAGATACTGTTTTCAGCTTAATTGAAAGATTAAATCCTTAAGATATGCAAAAGCTTCAAGGCTTTCCTTAGACCACACTGCCTTCTATGTATACTCCAGACTCTTGTGTGTTAATACCCTCCAGGGAATGGGCCAGTATTGAGGATTACTAGATAAACACTTCCTTCTTTATCTACACGGAAACAGGTTATCTTTGTAAGCGGTTTGACGTTGTTGATTTTCTTGTGTTGGTTCTTTTCGTAATCAGTCTGCATTCCTGAACTGTTTTCTGATCTCCCTTAATATTTATTCCCTAAAGATGCTACACAACAATTTCTTTAAATAATTAATATATTTTATTGTCCTTATTCCATGTTCTTCCTTCTCTGTGAAGACCGAGATGTTTCTAAGAGATATTTTAGATAAAGAGAAAATAAAGAAACTTTCATCCCATCTTACAAGGATACACTGGATAGCCCAGTACTAAAGCACAAAAATCACATCCTTAGACACTTACAGTCATCATGCCACTGTACTCAGCACTGGTCAGACCAGTTTTGGTTCCCGGTATACAAAAAAAGATGTGGACAGGCTGGAAAGGGCCCAGAGAAGGGTCACAAGGATGACCAGAGGACTCGAAGACCTGCCGTATGAAGAAAGGCTGAGAGAACTCAGTTTGTTCAGCCTTGAGAAGGCTCAGTGGAGATCTTATTATCATGTACCAGTACATGAAGGGTGGCTACCAAGAACATGGAGACTCCCTTTTAATGAGGAGTCACATGGACAAGACAAGGGGTAATGGGTACAAGTTGCTCCTGGGGAAATTCCGATTGGACCCCAGAGGAAAATTTTTTACCATGAGAGTAATTAGACATGGGAATAGTCTTCTAAGAGAAGTGGTGGATTCCCCAACCTTGGACAGTTTTAAGGCTCAGCTTGACAGGGTGTTGGGTCATCTCATTTAAACTGTGTTTCTTTACCTTAAAAGGTTGGGCTAGATGATCCTTAAGGTCTCTTCCACCCCAGTAATCTTTAATTCTACGATTCAATGTCTCGTAGTAGACTTGTGTAGCAGTAGATGTATTCTGATGATACCATCAGACTGCCAGAGAGCAAATTCTAATCAAAAGGAATTTTCCACCTTTCTAGAGACTCCTTCAAGCAGTCTTACCCACCTATCCATTACTGTCTTTGAAGACCATTAATCCTTTAGGATGCAATAAAAAATTGTTTCCATTACAGAAATTGTGCAAATCTATATCATAAAGTGCTGTTTACATTCTTTTTTTACATTGATATGTATTTAAACGTTCTTTTAGTTTTCTTCCCACATTATAAATACTTAAAACTTCGTTCACAATAGTTTCAGATTATGCTGTAGGGTGGGTGAACATTGCAATGCACATAGTTTTAAAAACATTTGTCTGCATTATGATTTTTTCCCTTCCTTGCCTCGAAGCTTTTTACTACTCAAATCTCTAGAAATTTTAACAAAATAATAATTCCATTTTACATTTTGCCCTAAGAAGTAGCTTGGAACAGTTGTTTGTGGGTTTGTTTTAGTGAAATCTACATCTTCCACAGGCAACACAGAATTTTGTTTTTTGTTTACTGTCAAGTTTTAATAGATGGTATTTTTTTTTAGAAAAGTTTGAAATTAATTTGCTGTTATAGGATCAAGTTATGTTCCTTAATAGGAACACATCTTTATGACCAACAAATATAGTTGGGATGGCCTTAACACAGTAAAAGACATCTTGTGAGAACTGTGTGTTTTCAGTTACACCCATTTAATACAATTCCTGCACTATAGCAGTTGGAAACTTCGATAATTAAAAGCACATCTTGTTTTGGCACAGCATCAATGAATGCCTTTTGTTGGCAACAGAACATTTTTATCATCCTTGGCAGTGAAAGTTGTTCCACTGCCTTGATTAGTACCAGTGAAGGTACCTTTGAGGAAAACAGAAGCAATTTGGCGCTGATTGGATTTTGAATGGCATTATAGATAGGACTGTTTTCAGCATAAATATTGTTCCTTTCTAACTTTCTGTTGCTGTCACATAAAACTAAGTCACAGCTGGGGTGAGCAAAAGACCTAGGACTGGTTCATTAAAACTTCAGAGTTTCTTCTGCCAGAACTATTTAAATGATGAAAATTTCACAGAAGACAGTAGTGTGGTCATCTGCTTAGGACTGCCTAGAAAAATAATTCTGTTTCTTTATCAGTACTTTTTTTACAACAGCAACTTCAGTATTGAATCATCAGAATCACAGTGCGTACGTGTTTTAGGTAAGAAAATTGTTATGCTAATTGGCATCTTCACTACTAACACTACTGAGAACATCTGAAGTAAGCTTGATAATGTTAATTCCAAGCACAGACACAGAGACTGAAGACATGAACATTTGTTTAAAAAAAGTTTCAAATGTTTGCTGGTACCTCTTTTGTTTATGTTTATGTTACAGTAAGCTCCAGAAAACAGATTTCTCTTTGGGATGGTTTCAAAAAGTCCTCAGAACATATATGCTTTTAGCTTTCATTCACTTGAACTGAAAAAGTAAAACAGAGGGTATATCAAACTCTCCAGCTAGACCACAGTAGTCTACAAAGAGAAGAATGAGAAAGTAGAGAAGCAGCAAAAAAATCTACTAAAATGATAAATACTGAAGAAATCTCTCTGCTATATTTTTTATTGGTTTTGTACAAAAATACCTTCTCAAGCAAGAGGAACTCCAGCATGCCTCCATATTTAAACTGACTGTGCAGCTTTGCTGTGTGACCTAAGCTGCGTCTTCCTTCACCAACCCATCAAGCTGACAGAAGAGTATGTGAGGACAGTAGGTTAGCTATCACTATAGATGAACTAACATAGTACATGACTCATGCTTCTGAAGCAAGAATAAGAAGAATCACCAATGTGTTGTCAGTGTCACAGCATACATCTGAATTTTTGTGTCCCAAAATGTTTTCTGCTCTAAGAATTTAGTTCTATAGTGTGTATGATTCTGTATTCATAATCCACCAACAGGCTGGTGCTGGAAACTCCAGCTGGTTTCAGCATGAGTTCACCCCTATTAAAGTGCAGGACTACGCTCGTCACAGAGCCTTTGTAGGCTGAGACCACCAGTTTAAGGACGAAAACACAGAGAAACAAAGATAATGTGATCATGTAAACTATCATTTCTGACTCTACTGATTCAGACTTTACTGAATCCATCAGCAGCTAGCTTTGGCCGAACTGACTGTTGCAACCAGAACACACCAGGCTCCTGGCTGTGTCCATGCTGCCGCAGGAGGTGGCCAGGTGGTGCCGGCTCCACTGTCTGTGCTGTCAGTAGGAGGGTCTGCACAGGTGGGATCTTCGGCACAGTCTCCCCACCACCATTCATGCACAGACACTCCTCTGAGAAACTATCTGGTCATGTTTCAGATGGTTGCAGCTTTTATTAGACGTAGGCAGGCTGAAGAGTTGGTCCTGACTATAACCTTAACTAAAATATTTGCATACTTAGGATTAATCACAGAATCACAGAATTGTTGAGGATGGAAAAGACCTCTGAGATCAAGTCCAGCCTGTGTCCCAACACCACCACATTGGCCAGACCATGGCACTAAGTGCCACATCCAGCCTCTCCTTAAACATCTCCAGGACTGGTAACTCCACCACTTCCCTGGGCAGTGCATTCCAATGCCTGAGCACCCTCTCCAGGAGGAAGTGTTTCCTGATATCTAATATACATATATATATATAAATGCGCTTATTTTTGACAGGGTGATAAAGACCTGTACATCACACAACTAAGCCCCAATACCAGGATATTGGTTTTCAAACACATTTTGCACATCCTGAAGAATCAAATAATAGTATGATATGCTAGTGACACCAGATTTATATCATTCATTATTTCTCTTTCAACCTTATTTCATAGAAACAGTTTTATGAAACTCATCCTTCTAACCCTACAACTGCAAGTCACATTTAATGTCTTCTCTGCTGTGAAATAGAAAAAAAATGGTTTATGATCCGAAAAAATATCAGTTTTATGAAAGTTATACAGGCATTTTTCTTAACAAATTTGCTTCTAAAGGTCCACTGAAATGATTCAAGTACCCAGATTCCTGCCAATGATTAAGTATATTTATTCAGTATAAAGAAGACAGAGTAGCTCCTTGACTTCAGCCTACAAAAGCTACATCTTTATCTAGTACTTATTACTGTAATAAAGCACTAATTTAAAATGGCAGTGTTTGTAGGATGACTTCATAGTATGATTCTTCAAGGCACAAAAAAAACATTTTTAAAAGTTGGGGTTTTTTTTATTTTCTTGTTGAAAATGTATAGCACTTCAGACGAATGCATGTCAAGTTTTGAAATCAAAAGTAGCAGTAAAATTAGTCTTTATGTTCTAATTCCACTCTAATAGTCTCCCAAAACTGCACGACAGCCAGTTTCTTTATATTTTTTTTGCAAGGGCATGCATCAGTGAAGAACCTACAGTTATTTACATTACATTCACTGTGAATAAATAATTTCCATGTTCTCTAAGCCCATAGAGAAACATGGGCTAATTCATTAACTACATAAGTTAATAAACCAAGTGCCTCCACTGGTTGCGAAAATGAGGAACACACACAATTCACAGACCAATTTTCGTATATATATCAGCTCAAAAACCCAAGGAAAGAGGATTTTTCTACAGGAAAATGAAATTAGCTCATTATTCCATGTATAATAACTAATGATCGTATATAGAGAAACAAAGTCTTAATCGCAGTACTATAATAAATAATGTCCTAGAAAAAAAAATCTGTGTATCAAGAATGTGTAACACTTTATCAAAAGAGTCATTCGTATTTTCAAAGAGGAACTATTTGCACTGCATCTCTTTGGGAAACATAATAAATTGTTTGGCATGTTTGTAAAATCTTTTTTTTTTGTTTTAATTCTAATTTATTTTAAGAAAGACCACCATATTTTGCTTTGTAAATAGTGCAATATGAAAACATAAAAATCTAGAAGTATAAAACATCAGAATAGCTTTTTGTGTTGTTTTTCTTACAGAACATGTTTTCCGGTTAAACGGTACATTTATAAGCAAGTGAACATTTAGTCATCTTAATCCATTTGCGTTCTGTTAAGATAAGTTATTGGTAGTTCAGTAATTGAATTTCTTTCTAATTCATACGGAGTCTGCCTGCAGGGGACACATTAACTGCTGGGCCCAAAATTACATAAACTTTACAACGTTCTGCTAGAAATCAAATAACAGAAAACCAAAACAAACACACACACCAGAGCTTTCAGACAAATTAATTTTTAAGTGCTTTCAGGGTGGGGGAGAGGTACGACTGGCAAGTTTATCCCTGAGATTCAACTTATCCAGCTTACCAAACTGCTAAAAGCTGTTTAAAATCTGTATCAGCATCAGTATAGACAGGCTTTTGATAGCATTCTAAATCAGAGGTAATTACTCCGTAGACTGGTGCAACACAACTACTTGAATGGAGTGATGGATCTGGAATACCATCCCTTCTGCTGTGGTTAGCCTGCCTAACGGCCAATAAAAGTCATTAAGCATCTTGCATGGGGAATCAGCGTATAAAAGGAGAGGTACCTACACAGACAGTTCCACAGAAAATGCAGATTTCTACAGTACTGCAGCCTAAGGCCATTTTTTTCTTAAGTATGTAAAACTGCTTAGATAAATTACAGACAAACCATGTCAGGCTCTCAACTGTATCAAACAGTGTTTACATGTCTCTCATCAGCACAATTGCATCAGTTAATGATCCTGCCTTTTAAGCAAACCTTCAGTGGAACTGTAAAATAAATAAGAATCCATCTCCTCCTCCTCCCCTACCAGGACTCTGTCAGCAGCACACTGCACCAAGCGGAACCCAAAACGTTAACGCGTATATTCAAAAGCTGCTACTTCCAGTTTAACTGTGTGATCAAGCACTAATCCTCACACTACAAGGGATTCAACTGATTTTATTCCTCTAGCGATGGCAATTCAACTTGACACTGGGCACAGGACGTTAGTGCTGCTGATTTCAAACCCACGATGATGCATAAGAAAGGTTGCTGTCTGTGGAGGCGAACATACTTGGATGGCATCCAACAGTTTACAAAGCTGACTTGAACTTGGACCCACACTGTAATTGGGTGGGTAACTCCCATTGGGTTATTGTTGGTATTTCCATTTGGTTTTAAGTGACAAAATGCCACATTAAAGTTCACCAACTTAAAAATGGGAGTGTGTACTGGGAAAATTTAGAAGCTACATTAATGAGAGTGTTCTCTGACGTGAAGAGTCAGAAGAGCTCCTTCAAACACACTGAGCTCCAGAAAGATGAGATGGAGGGACTGTGACCTTAACACATCACCCCCATGAAATTTAACAATACTTTCACAGCAGTAAGCTTTATGATCTTCAGTAGAACAAAGCAGCTATGCTTAAATATATGGTATTGTGAGCACTTAGTACGGATAAGAGATGGGACACACTGGCCTAAGATAACATCACAACCATCTGTTAACTTCAGTTATTATTAGCAGTTGCCTGTTGAGAAATGCTGGACTCTTACTCTTACTATTCTCTGAAAATCCCTGACTGAGGTATCTGGAAGTCATCCTCAGCTTGTGCTGCTGCTGAAGAGCTCTGTGATGCAGACAGTGTTCACATCCATGCAGTGGATTTAAGGATTTAGACTAAGGGCTTAAGGATTTAGAGTCACAGATCTTTTAATAAAAGCTTCTTTGTCTCTACTTCCTCTGCCCACCCAAGCACTTTTGTCATATATAACAAAAGCAAGTTTCTTTATCTCTTGTAACAAAAATTATCATAAAGTTACGGCTTTGCAAGAGCTCTAATGTATGCCACATGTTCTTCTTTATTTTATCCCAATAAATATTTGCAAGTGGGAATATGAGTGATCTGATTCTTTACTTTCTTCTAATAAAGACAGGTGGTAAGCACAGATTCCTTTGATGTCCGGTGCTGGCTTTCTTACAGGGTTACTAACGCTTATCCTTGCCATATTTTCAATAAATATTATTCAAAGAAAAATCACAGGTTCAGCGGGAATGAATTTCAAAGGAAAACACAGAGCATATGAAAATCTCCAACAATAACGAACATAATGCATTGAAGAAAAATGCTTTTGAAACTCGAAGCATGTGGTTCCTGTGAACATCTTTCCTAGACTGTAAATCTCTCGTTTTCCCACCTCTGTTGAAAAACAGAGCTGGAGTACAATGAACATCAAATTTCTAAGACGACAGTGTTATCCGTGCCTGAACTGAGACTGCAAACAAATGCTTCTTTAGAATGGTATTTCCATAGCCTTTGCAGAGTAAATAGGCTGATTCATTGACCCTTCTGCAATATTTTTGCTATGTATTTGATGTTTATGGTTTAATTTTTCCAGCTTGTTGTAGCCCAAGCCAAACAGTATGTTAAGAAACGAAAGACGAAAAGTGCTCTTTAGAGTAGCAAAGGTTGTATAAGAGCCCCAGTACTAATTATAGTAGCAGAAATGTGAGATAAGTATGAGTTGGTGTAAGGAATAGAGAAGCTTACAGAGATATAACAAATCCGTAAACCAAATTAAAGCTGTTAACTAGATATTGATGATCTGGTTTGCCAGTTATTATTGGAGGATTTCAGGTGAAGAATAATTGAGTACGTTGCTATATATGAGAATGGCAATATGAATCTTGTGGGGTTTGATCACCAGTGATACAAATTTAGCTGTTTATAATTGATAAATTACACTGATTTGTTGTTTATATTTTCCTTAGTGCCACATTCAGGTTCATAATTCAGACTGATTCATTTTAATTTATGGGTTCTGCATGACTATAAAGGACCTCAATTTTTTTTTCAGACTGATGGCTTGAGCTTTACTCCTTATACTTGTTTGTTCAGTGAGGCTTTGTTTTTCACGTTCTTGAACGTTTTTCACATCACTTGAATTACCATTCACTTAGATTGCTGCTAATCTATTGCATTTAGCAGGCTGCTGATCCATTTGAAATAACTACTCATCTATTTCCAGCCTTGCTATCTTCCTCTGAATTCCTAAAAAAAAAAACCGAGACAGGGGCAGAGGGAGAGAAAGAGGGATGATAATTTCAGGTCAAGTGAATAAAGTTGGAGACTAAGTGATCTGAATATCAGTACTGATTCTCTTCTTGTTTACATTGACAAAACTGAAAAAGACTGCAAAAGTGACACAACAAAAGCTTGAAAACTCTGAATTTTAGGGAGTATTTGAGTATTTGAGAATATTTCTAGGGAAGTTAGAAGACAGTGATTGACCAAAGGAGCAATGGGAAGCAGGCATAACATCACCTACATGAAAGTGGAACTGGCAAAGATTCTCAAATCAAGGCTGGGTGGGAAACTGTGGCACTTGGCTATACACTACATGCACAGCCTTTGTGGTTTGAAGGTTACCTAAACCAGCGGTTCTCAATAGAGTAATGGGTCACACAAAACAGAACCATGAGCACACTACAGCAACAGCTTTGCAAAAATTTATGTGGAAAGGTTTCTCCAGTTTAAAATACCTGTGTAATTCTCTGGTGGACATTAAAGAGCACAACACAAACTGGGAAAATTATGCAACTGGCAGGCTTTGGCTTGGAAAACATGACAGAATTCTTAGAAAAGGATATCAGGAAAAAAAAAAAAAAAAAAGCGCAATGATTTCATCAGTACATAATGTCTCAGTGAGAAGTAAGACAATATAAAAGATTTTCTACAGAACTTGAAAATGGGCTCTTCCAAATCTAAATTCTCAGAAACTTCCCATAGAAGTGGCCTATGTGGACTTTGGTGATAATAGAGGAAAGGAAGATCTACCGAAATGATCAATAGGCAGTGAATACTTTTATAGTATAACTAGCAACACTAAAATTAGATTAATTAATTTCATCATCTGTGAAGGCTCTGCAAAGAGCACTGTGTATTTTAGTAACATCAACAGGCATAATTGGATAGTTATATCCAAGTTCACCAGTCAGCTTAGCCATACTCTCCTTAGTTCAAGATACGTGAGTAATGTCCAAAATTATCATACTGTCAGAATTCAAGGAGAGTTAATTATGGTTAGAATTAATATCCCATCAGAGCAACAGTATGTGTATGTGCTTCTGTAAGTTCTGCTACCTTATAACACAGAGAGAAACTGGTGAACCAAAACCAGAATACACAATTTCTGAGGAATTCAAAATCTAGTCAGAAATAACAGTAATTCGAAACAGATTTGAAAGCATATAAGATTGCCCTCCAGCGCTTAGGAGAAAGTTAATACCAACTGGGCATGATCAGAGACACGGCAAAGGTGAGATAAACTCAGTAACTCAGAGCATAAACAACCCAACATTAGGAAAACAATCATGAGTCAACTTGCGAAAGGACACTGTATCCTCCATGCCAAGTCTTTCGAAGAAGAAAAACTGAGAAGAAATCCAAAACCCCATCACAACACTCAGGATCCAAAAAGCAGGTACTGACTTTTTTTTTCAGGGAATTCTTAAAAGAGAGAGTAATTAACAGAGTGAAAATCTTTTTACGAATAACTTTTGCTGATTTAGAACTTCAGAAAAAATCCTGTAAGTCATGACAGAAGGAAGTCTACAGCTCTTTGAGAAAAGGGCAGAAAATTTAAATGTAACCATAGTGAAGTGTCCCATCTCATTATTTTAAAGAGTTCCAAGGTTTCACTTTTTAAAGGCTTACTCCTTGCTCAGCTTATTTAGGACAATATCAGTTGGAGTCAACAGAGAAAGCCTATCTAGGACCAAGATTATCTAGGACCAGTTCCACAATTACCTCATAGAACATGGGAAGATATGTAAAGCATATTTACTCAACTGTTTTTTATAAAGATCATGATAGCAGGATATAAAATGGTGTCTAGGTTGAAGTAACATGATTTTACATCATAGTAAAATTACTAGGAAAACCTGTATGTCAATACAGAATAAAATTCTGAATTCTTTATCAGCAACTGACCAGGCATCACATGACTGAATCATGTGTAGACTGTGTATCAGTTTATGAAAACTGCCCATAGCTGCCCATCTGTATAAGTCTCCAACGAAACCCACTGCTTGTGCTGGCTCTGTACTTCAGAATCCAGAGCTGAACACTCTGCTAATCTGTACCATTTTATTACGTAAGTAAGTGTTGTCTTATTGTCATTAAAGGGAATTGCATTTTCACATTTGGTCTAATGTCTTGCTGATTGTGTTTGACTTCTCTGGTCACCGACCTTTGAGGACTGGCTGTTAAACTTGGATGCAACCATGAGGCTGCAATTTTTCTTTCTATTTTTCAGATGCTATCTTGCAGTGCTCCAACAAACAAAAGGTATTGCAAGCTTGAAAAATCCAACCTGCTATTTCACTGGAAATAAAAAATTATTGTACAACATTGTTGGGTAAAAATTGTATTAAGATGATATAGGAATAGTTTCCAACACTAGTGTTGAAGTTTGTGTTGTATTATAAGCTCAACTGTACCTTCTCCTTAAAAGTCTCATTAAAAATGTTATTTCTACTTCAGATATTGCCTCCTTGAATTGTGACAGCAAAATCTATTTTACCCACATTTAAAGTGATTTGGAAAAGCTATTTTTGATGCAGAGGCGTCAAGAAAAAGTGCTGCTCATCTTGTTCAAAATTTCCTCTAAAACTTTTCTAACCTGGTCGATCTCAAAAGCAGCTTATCTTAGTAACTGGAAATTAATGTTATCTGAAAAATTAAGGTTATCTGAAAAATGTGTTGATGTTTAGAACACAGGGCCATTCTTCAGAGAAAAGAAACTCTGCATAAGAAATTATTTACTAGGAACTAGAGTAAACTATCAGACACCAATATAGCATATCAATATTTGAACTTCCAAATTCAAAGCAAAAAGGCAATACGTGAGACCAATGCCTCCCTCTGGCATTTGAGAAAGCCGATTTATCTGATTACCTAGATTACATAGAGGTTTTGCACCAGGAGAGGTTGGTTCATTATGATCCCATTAAGAAAGGTACTCAGAGCCTGTAGTAAGGTATCCCATAAAACGGCATTTATTGGAGCTAAAACTATAAAGACAAAGAGGGTAGTATAGACAGTCTGACATCCATTCACATGTTGGGAATCCTGAGCTGGGCAGCACTGAACAGATGTCGAAGCGGGGCACAGCCTCCTGTGCATATCTCATCCACAGGAAGACAGCCTCATTTTGGCCTTTTGAGCTCTTATGGGATTTTTCTTAAGAGGAAAACATTCTAGTTGTCATTTCATATGCTAACTTATTACTGCGTCTTTAGATAAATTCAAAGACATGCAGAATGGGGTAATCACCAGTAGTGGATGGGAGCTGGCTGCAGACTGTTCATCCTTCAGCCATGGGATATGAAAAGGCACAACACAGGCTCGGTGGCCAAGCTATGCTTCTTTCCATTTATTTCACTAATAGCTCATAACTTTAAAAAAACTATCATAAAAGCAGTTTTACTACAACTCAGTTCTTAGTTCACATGAAAATTAATTTTAAAGTTTCTCTTGTGATACATTATCTACTTGGGAAGGTGGGGTTTTGTGGTTCCGGTTTGGTTTTCTCAGTTTGTGAAGTCACAAAATACTGACAAATTCTCTATACCCTGGCACGGCTTAAATTATTGAGTTGAGAGAGGCATTCTAGCTATGCAGTTTTAACATAAAACGTGTCTCCTTGATTTTCTTGCTGAAACATATTTGTGGCAGAGAAACTTTAAACAGCTCTACAGTTTATGAATTACTGCACTGTTTCCATAGATACTTCTCAATACAGGCACAAGTAGCATCCTTAAAGTTGGAATTCCCCAACAATATCACAACTAGACATTTTCACATTTTTGACACCTCTATGATTAAATTTGAATAAGCTACTTGAAATGGAAAGGAAGTTTCTAGAATGTTAAATTAAAGCAGATAAAAAACACTAGCCTTCTCCTCCAAAAAAATAATTTGCTTTAGCTTATGGTCTGTAGCAATCTTTAAATCATCGTCCTAACTAGGAAAAGTGATTCACTAAGGTAGCACTGTATTATTGCACCTTTCTGATTTTTTTTTTTTTTTAATCTACTTGATAAATATACTTTGTTTTATTTGGCATTAACTACGTAATTGCATACACACTAAGCAGTGGAGATTAACATTTCCCTAGTCTGGAATAATTCTTTGCTGCTGTAAAATTCTCTTCACCTCTTCTCTCTAAAGCCATCAGTGCTGGGAAGGAGCACAGCCAACAGACCTTTTAAGAACACGATGCAGCCTGCTCCAACGTGGCAACACAGTTCTGACTGGCGCCAGTGTCCCGGTTTGAGCTTAAAATCTCAATTCTTTCCAGGGATTTTTAATTTCCAGCTCAGCCTCTTCTAAAAGGCTGCACTTGCTGAAGTTAGCATCATGTTTTTGCAGACAGTGTGTGCTACTGGCAGTGATAACACCTGATGTTTACAGTTACTGCCTGGGACTGGGATGCAGAAAGGCTCTTGCTTATACTTATTCCTATAGTGACCAAGGCCACTGCTGGCTCTTGTGTGCCATGTTGGGGGTGCCGGGTAGTAAGAGAGGTCACAAGGAAGTAAAAGGTGGCACCTCCGGGGGGTAAGAGACAGGACAGGTGACCAACGAGAGTATTCCATCCCATATACGTCATATGTAGTATAAATTGAGTGATCACAAGACTTTCTGCCCTTCTGACTGGACTGACAACAATGCAAATACTCCTCTTCACTGCTGACTTGACATATCAGCCTTTCATTCTGTTTTTTTCAAGTCTCTTTAAACTGAAAGCAGACTGGCTCCCTTTTCTCTGAGCATGAGGTAATGTTTCGGGAGCAATCTTTAGGCACTTACCTCCACGTATGGTAGGTCAGACATTCATCAAACTGCTGAGCTATATTGACTTCCATAGCACCATACCGACCTGCCTTAGTGACATACATGGTCTCACTGCATTGCTAGAGACAAGTATATAAATTCCATTCTCCGAGGGGTCAGTTGAAGGTGTGATGCTAAAAAATGTTTGATTTGTGATTTTCAAGAAAGCACATGATTGTTCTGTCTAATACTGCTGTGACCATAATCTTTAATCCCTAGTCGTATGCCACCTCCCTAAAGCCAACACAACTGGCTAACTTGACATGACAAGACACAGTCAGAGACATGGCTCCAGCACCCTGGAATCTAACTGAGTCATACACAGCGTTTAGAGGGGCAAGTGTCTTTTCCCTGAGAAAGGTACCAGTAAGAAGAATCTAAGGGAAAAAAAAAAAACGAACAGTATCATGTTGCCTAATGCTATTCTTCCCCTTCCCGATAATAGATTAAAATCCTAATTATCTCTTTAAAAGCATTGCCAGTTCAATCTCCATAGTATTTTCCGTAACCTCTAGTGTAATTTTAAATAGGTTTCTTTCCCTTCTAGGCTTTTTTTTTTTCCTTGCAGTGTTGCTTTGTCACTTTTTGAGATCCTTTTTACCCTCTGCAAAAGTCCGATCAAGTACCTATGGAATATCTTTGTCCTGCCACAAATCAGAACTGCAGCTGTTCTGTTCTCAGGTGTTTTCAATACTCCACAATTTATCAATTTTAAATTCAGAGAAAAGCAATGCTAAAATGAGTTAGTACAAGATAAAGAGTCAATAAACAGCCAGAGGCTCTGCAAACGTGTCTTTCTCATTCAGGCTTCTGTTATTTTCTGAGCGAAAACAAAAGCTCTGAAAAATCAAAATTGAGAAGAAATAGTAAAGGAAGCAGTTATAGATTAATTTCATATAAAATGCCATCAGCATGTATTTGTTTTTTTAGTTTGTTATATAATACTTATTTCACTTGTATCATTACTTAGTATCACGTGTTGAAGATGATTTCACCTAAGTATACAGACTGTTCCATTGATTTTTACCCAGAGATGTTATGTTTCTAGGTACTCTGTGTGCATCGGTACATGAGAGCTGTTGAAGATTTCCTTCGTAGACATTTACAAATATAGAAAATAAGATCTTCTCCTGCACCACTGGTTGTTTTGCTACTAACTTTAACAAGACTGTCAGTTACAAGAAATAATAGTTACAGTCAGATGACTGTAAAAAACTAAGTTTACCTATTCCCCCTTTTAACAAAGTGCAAACAGGATGTGATGTAACATAAAATCAAAACTCTCAGTAAATGGAACTGTAAAATAGTGATTGTATTACCTCCTGAAATGGAGGTAAATGAACAGACAATGCTTAATGGTCTCACGGGTGGTAGGATTATTCTGCTTCTTACCAAGTAGATTCCAGTGCCTGCTGGCATCGCAGTGGATCATATAATCTTGCCATCAAGGTCAGTCCCATCTGGAGAATCCCCATTTCAACAGAAGCAACCCATGTGCAACTCTCATAAATGTACAGGTTTCAAAGTGACAAAAGTGCAGAACGAGGCATACAATTTTCAGGGCATCCTGTGGAGATTTGGATCCTGGGTAGATCTGAAGTACAACATAGACTCAAGTACCTTTTTAGAGTTCAAGAAAGTCTCATCCTGCACACTCAAGGAAGACTTCCAGGAAGCCTTTCAAGAGTTTCACTTCACCATGATACCACTCTCCACATCAGGGTTCACGCAAAACAAAGCAAGTGCTAATGTCAGCTCTCAGAAGTTTAAAGGAACTGTAATTAATAGCATTTCCATGATTTTAATAATGCAGAAAGGCTGAATTTGTAGTGTTTACTCCAGCTTTGTTTTAATCATGACATATGTAAATACTAATTAGGCACTGAGTCTAGACCTGAGTATTGCATCATATTTCTTTATAACTTAACTTTGTAATTATATTCTAATATATGTATTATATTCAAATTGTGTTCTAGAGGATCTTTATAGACTTGATAAAGCGATCATACATGAATACAAACCTCTCCACTAAGCCACCAGCTGGTCTTTTAAAGGAGAGGTTGGAAAGCATCAGGCCTTCTCAATTACAGACATTCCAAATCCAGAATTTCTCTCCTTTTACCAAACTTCATCTCAGAGGTCAGGCTTCTGCTTCAGCTAAATGGAACGTTTTTCCATTGCTATCAGCAGTATCATTTTTCCAGACATTATCAACGGATTCAAGAAAACGTTTCATATATTCTTATTCCTTTAGAATATGATGTTTCCAAGGTAACTGTACCCAGGAGATCCACTAATAGCAAAAAAGTGGAAAATAATGTAACTTCTATTTTAAAATTGCTTTTCTCAAGGGAAGAGGAATTGCATTCCCACAAACTTTTTCCTTTGTAACTCTGTCAGTCTCTAACAAAATCAAAGAATTCAAAATTTACTGCTGAAGCTTCATATATAATCATGTCGGCAACAGATAAGAGAGGATGTATTGGGATGTATCGTTTTACAGTGTTAGGCATTAGCTCAGAAGAAAGATGGGTAAAACTCAGTTATGCTTTATGGATGGCCAAAGTATTTTAGATAAAATAAAACTGAGCACAAACTTTGGTCCAACTGTCAAACTAAACATTCTTTATAAAGTTTAGTTTTTAAATTGTCGTTAGAAATTGTTCTAAAAGTCCTAGAGAATACTTCGGTAAAACATAGAAAACCAGTTTGGAAAATAAGACATGATTTAGACCTTATAAACCTTATAAATGTTTGCGTCAGACTGCCTCGTGAGAGCTTAAGACCATCACGACGGCCAAGATTTCCAGCAGGGTTAACTCTCCTATCATACTTAAACGCACATACAAACAAAACTGCAAATGCAATTACTTATGCAAACATTTACTCAGTTGCTTTAGGGAAACATGACTTTTTATGCATACAATCACAGTGTCCATCTAATACTGCAAGTCTTTACATGCAGTTTACTGCAAATTTATACGTTTTGGTAAAATGACAAAAGTCCTCAGATTAGAGGTTATTGGAGGATTCATGCTAGTAAGCAATTTAACAGTACATAAAATCATCACTTTTTTTTTTAGTGAAACAGAGAATTAAAATAGGTGAAGCATGCATTGCAAAATAAATGTCTTTTTAATAGCTTGTATGACAATAATTGAACATACTAAAAAAAGAAAAAGGAAATAATCTGCAAAAGGAAAGCAGTAGAAACCCAACAGCTGAACCATTAGAAGTACATTAGACTAAACCTTCTGCACATATTATAATAAGGACTATGGGGACTGAGTGAACTTTGGCAGAAGGAAGAAAATGTTCTCATTTATTCACCTATTTATCTGATTCTCTGATACATAATACTTAGGCATATTAAAAACATGTTGTCTTACTTGCTAGATATTCACGCATTTTCTGTTTCAAATATCCATCTGAAGCTGGTAACAGAATAAAGTAGGTTCAGCTTTCAATTTCAGCCAGAAACATGAAAACATAGCCTTAGATCTACAGCTCTACGTACCTACCGTGTAATAAGAAGACACATTAGGTAAAGGAAATATTTAACAGCTAAGAAGGTACTGTTTTTCAATTTTCTCATTTCTTCTTCAGTTTGATCCACTGCTATTTATCATGTTTGCCTAAAATACAACTTTTCAAGAGAAATCTTTCTGGCAGATGAATGTGAGCTAAGAACCAGTGTCAGGCAGAGCGATAGTAAGCTGCAGCTCACACTTCATTGTGGCACAATTAGTTAAACTTTGTAATATCTAGCTTCCCTTCTCATTGTAACAAAGGAATAAAAGTTTACAATTCTTTATCAATACTGACTCTCACTATATTTTTTTCTCCACAGTTGTTACACTTAACCTAGAGCCTGGTGGAGTTTCTAACTACTTTTTACAATGCACTTCACCATAAAAATCCATCTAACACTTGTTCCTTTTTCTACCTCTGCCTTCCCTTACCGACTCTGTCATTACTCCAGCTAATGTAGTTTCCAGGTAATTAATACACACCCTTAACACCTTAAGCCCCATTAATCTCTAACAATAGGGTTGTATGCAAATAACTTATTGCAGATACCAGACTTTTACCACGTCAGAAATAGGATCAGCAGGAAAATCGCAATTGTTTGACCATGTATCTATACTCTATATCATCCTTTGTGACTAAAACCAAGCAAAATAATACAGTGTTATAATCACTGAAACACAATGATCTATTTAAAGCTGCTTTGTACCAGCTTTCCACACCTTCTTCTGCTCTTTCACCCTAGCACCTACTCTTACCTGAACTTGCCCTACTGCCACTAGTATTTAGACCCTCCACCAACTTTGTTTTTGCTGCTTGTTACCAGTCTTTATTACAGACTTAACATAAAGTCTTTCCAAATGTCTATAAAAGATGGGGTTGCAGTAACATTATATTAGAAACTTGATATAAATTGATTAGTTTCCCTGTTGTAATGGAAACGTCAAGTAACTGGATCATCCATATTGGTATAAGACCTGACATTGGCTTCTTCTCACCCATAAGAGTATGTAAAAATTTTTGGAGTTAATTGGACATGGACCTTTTTTTTTAATTACTTGATATGAAGTATAAATGAAATCACTAACATAGATCCTCACTAACATAGATCCAACCTGAAAGGTTGGTCAAGTCTACAGAGACATATTATTCTCAGATCAAAAAAAGAAATTCAGCTGATCTAACAAAAAAGGAAACATTTATTTATTTAGATTACAAATTTTTGGAGATGTTTCCTCTGCTATATATCATCAGCAACTTGTCAGCTAGCCTGCCCATGTCTCACCAACCAAATGAACAGTGAAAAAAGAAGCAAAATCTAAAAACTTTCACACTGAGAAAGTTAAGTACCCCTTGAAATCAGCTACTTTGTAAAACAGCACCACTATACCATACAAATAATAATGTGTAAAATAATTGATTCGCTTTGAAACTGAACATGATTCAATAGTTCTGCAATGGGTCTTCATTAGGAACAGAAAATAAATAGCAATGTATTTCCCTCTTGTTCAAGCACTTTAAAACTAAGCTTTTCCACACTATCAGGCTAATGGGAGATCAGTTGGAAAAATCACTTACTCTTTGATGAAAGTGGCAGCATTTTGCAAACTGATCGTGAATCCAAAATCACAAATCCTTAATCCCAAAATTTAAAAAAGAGTAGCCCAGAAGGCATATGGACAAGCATATGCATGTACTATTAAAAACAAAACCATAAACTTCCACTTGTACTAAAAAACTGCACAGGGCAAAGGTCTGTGGAGATGCTTGTCCAGAGAAAGTCAAGACAAATAGAGCCAACAGGGCCCTCAAGAGATCACCTAGTTTGTTCCTTTACTCCTTGTGTTTTGCAACTCCTTGACATGCTCAAATCTCTCCCCCTCATGTTTCCTGTAGTATCCTCATTCTCTTTTTTTTTTTTTTTTTGGTTAACTTACTCCAGCTCTCTCACTCTCTGCACAGTCTGTGCGCTGTTTCTTCTCTCTGCTGTCCTCATCATAATCTGTGGTGTGCTCCCTCCAACTGGATGGTCCACTCTTACTGACATCTCACAGAAATCCCTTTGATCATGCCTGTTGTTTATTACAATGGCATGTGTCACACATCCTGAGACTTCAGGACGCTGACTCAGGTTCACTGATTCCCAGGCCAGGATTAAGGTGAGTCACACCAAAGATCCGAACACCAGTTTTATTTATCAATCACCTAACAACGATGCATTTCAACCATCCACTCAGAGCAATCAACAAGCCTCACAACAACAAGCTATTAGCAAGCAAAAGAGAGCAGCCTTGCCATAGCTAGCCTTTTGTTAAAGCCAGAAAAGGAGAGAAGGAAAGCGATAGGAAAAGGAAAGAACACCACCCTTGGATCCAGAGAAGACCACGGCACACGTGGGCGAAAAGCGCCCAAGCATCCTGGGTGATCATCGTTTATAAGACAAGTTCCTGCCACATCGCGTTGTTTAGCCCTTGTGGAAAATTACCAGGAACCAGTCTGGGGAATGGTGGGGGCTACTGAGGAGGAATTACCCCTCCCTCTCCCGGCTTCTTGCAACCACAGCTCCAAGCCCTAAGCCCCTCCTCCTCCCACAGCTCCACCGGTGCAGAGCTGGGGCAGGGGGCTCAGCACAGTGCTGAGTGGCTGCCACACCAACAGGGACAAGTGCCAGGCAGGCGGATCTGACTTGTCTGTGTTCAGAGAAAGCTCAGAGTGTTTGAGACACTTGTTTAGCAGTCCCTCACAGCACGATGCTGTTGAATTACAGTCAGAGTAGCTGTAAACTCCACGTCTTTTCCCACATAACTTACCACTTGTTCTCCAGAAAGAACTTGTGTAGCTGATTCCCATTGCTTAAAGGGAAGGTTGCACTTACCCGCATTACATTAATCCAGCATCATCAATTTTTTTTCTTGCAGTTTACCAAGAATATTTCAAATTCAAGTCCTGTCTTTAATATGTTTATACCCTTAACAAGCATGTTCTTCATTCCGTTATTTATGTCTGTCTTATGGTCCTAAAAACTACTCTTCCAGAATGGACTGAACAATTTTTTTGTCAGTAAATCACTGATAAGACGCCTTTGAGTACAGTTAATCAATGAGTTTTACATTTACCTTCTAATAGTTTCATTTAGAATATTTCTCTAGCCTATTTATGAAGATGTCAAAAGAGATAGGTATCTCCTAGTACATCCAAGATGAATGGCTTCTATGTCTTTGTAACTCACAACAAGGCCTGTTAATCTGTCAAAAGGAAATCAGCTGGTTTTTGACAAATCCACGTTGCCTGGTACTAAATCAGTATCCAGCAGCCCTCCATGTGCTTGCAGATAGTCTATTTTAACAGACTGAAGTTCAGTGGTTTATCTAAAATTTCTTACCTTGGCTCTTCCTTCCACTTCTGTATTTCCCTCCTGATGGTATTCCAATACTTCCACTTTATTTTGGAAGACAAAAATCCACAAAGACATCTGACACTTCTGAGACTGCATCATTCATTTCTTTTAGTTTGTCATGCCCAACGTACAGCACGTCATCAGTCCTTCCATTGTGTTGGATTTGTCATGCCTCATACTTCCGTAACAGCCACTGTTTTAAAAATAAAAGACATTTTTGAAGTCATGCACATTTTTGAACTCTGAATCCACCAACATCAGTTCACAATGAATTCTTCACTTTGTGAAATGAAAAAAAGTAATGTCATACCTTTAAATAAATAATTTTCTTTTTAAAATTTATAAATCACAGTACTGTATTCATGTGTATGTAATAAAACATACTCAGGGACACTAAGAAAAAGATACAGGAGGCTGAATTTTCTAATCATTAGGTCAGTTTAGGTTAATGGAAGACACATGTTTGGTTTTTTCCCTGTACAATGAAAAAAAAAGTTACTGCAGTTTTTTCTTCCTTTGCTAGGATAAAAAGCTGGTGGACAAACGAGGTAAATAGCCGTCAGGGGCAGAACACAGACACAAAGGCAGAAGAGTTATCAAAAAGGAGTAGTTATGCCTCATATGCTGAGACATAATTTTGGGATTGACAGGAACACTGTAGTTCCTCCCACCTTCCTGATTCCCTGAGCAGAGGGAGATCAGCCTATGCACCTCACACCTTCACAAGCATCATCACCACCACAACCTGCCATTCTTTCCTTTCCACAGTAACGAGTCCCATGTACATGGAAAGGAAACAACTCTTGGCATGACGGGATGCTTAGTAAAGCAGCACTGTGGGAGGATGTGCCCTCAGGACTCTTGTAGCAGAAATGGAAGCTAGACTTTTGGCCCTTGGAGATAATGTAGTCTATGAGACATTAGTGACATTTGGACAGATTTATTTAAAGGGAAAAACATCGGGACTAGAAACAAAGCTCTTACCACACTGTGGTATCAGAAATTCTTTTTAAAGCATTTGGTATACATGGAAAATTCAAAGGGCAAGCTTATAATTCAGGTTTCATTTTCGGTGAATACAGTATCTAAGGTAGTGTGCAAAGTAATCACTCAGACTACAGAAAGCGATATGCAAAAAACCTGCTACATTTATTTTTTTCTTTGATATTTATATCTTTGAATACATTCATTCTATGCAAACATTCACTTTCTAGTTTACTCAAGAAGTTAGTTATGCTCCCTGTGTCTACTGTTCATTCTTGATATTTGATGCTTGTTGATTACGGTGTGAAAGTGGTCCTTTAAGTCGTATGGATTTTCCCCCTAATTGGATGTCTGAAACTTGTAAACAGAAACTTCCAACATTTAAATAAACCAGAATCTTTTCCAATTTAAAAAAAAAAAGAAAAAAAAAAGACAAAAAAATCTCTAGGCAGGTGATGCAAATTTAAATTGCTCTTGGATTTTTTGCTGTTGCTGTGATTCAAAAACAAAATATAGCTCCTCTACATTAACAAGAGTAAACAGAAGCCAGAGAAAACCATGTTTTCTGGAATGTTTATTAGTTTAAAAAAATACCCTATGTCATTTAAAGAGTTAACTATCTGGCTCTAGTAGCACTCTCACACTCCCAAGACACATAGGAGATGAAAGAATATATATTTTGATATTACATTTATGCAGAATTTATGAAAATAGTTTGGTATTCCAGAGAGCTAATTTCAAAAGCAGAAAGATAAACAGTCAGACTAAAAATGTACAGTCTGTGCTTCTTGCACGTTAGATTGTATCTTGATTTCTGCTAAGACTAATATCTAATAAACAGAACTTAATGCCACTAGAAGACCTCATGTATTTCATTATTCTTCAGAACTTTACCAAAATATGGATAATACCTTCTAACTTTCTCACATTAATATGGTATATAAAACATAGTTTAAAAATATTATATTTAATAAAACCAGAGGGGAAAAAAACTACTGAGTTTTCTGCATTACTGTTATATCTACCTTCCCTTTATATCTTCTTTAGATAACATATAAATTAAGAGTCTTCTAGTTTAAACATTTCCATCTGTAGATAGTGGAAAGTAATTTCAACTTTTACACACATTCTCACTCTGTTATTCAGCACCACTGGTGTTACAATGACTTCTTCGTTGTTTAATACATCATTATATACATAACATAAAATCAAACACACACAATATGATTCCTGAAGGGACTGGATTGAAGGCAGCATCCTGTCAGGAGTTATAAAAAAGGTTGAATGCGACAATAAAGTAGGAGAGCAATAGAAAAAAAAGACTGAAAAGGGAAAGGGAACATTATTATTACTGCAAGATCTGCAGAGTACTGAATGGTACCTTCTAGGACCTTTTAAATCTTTTCAAAAAAAAAAAAACAAAAACCATGAGCAGGGCATACTTGTTAACCTGTTAGCTAAGCATATTATTGTGGTGAAGAAATGTGAAGCAAAAATAAATGAAATTTGTCTGAATTATTCTTTCAGATCCCACTGAGGAACAAACAGCCACAGAGGTAATACAGAGTATAGAAAAGATGGTTTGCAGCAGTATATTGCAGTTACAGATCATGCCACTGTCATTTAAAATGAAAGTCTTAAAAGTCTATGCTTTAAAATGCTACCCTGCCTGTAAAATACTTGAGTTGCCTCTTCTGCAGCTAGCACAAATACTTTTCACTCTTTCATAATACATAGCTCTGGCCTCACACAGGTTAATTACAACTTCTGAGGGCAGAGAGAAAACACTTCTTTTAAAATATTACAGTAATCTTTTCTGCTTGGCATAGAGCTTATCCATCAGCTGCAAAGCTGCTTTATTTTTTAAGGAACTCATTCAACCCATACTGAAGTCAGAAGTCAGGCTGGCAATGGGAACTACCTTGGGATCTTAATAACTTTTTGACCCTTCGCACCATCCCAGTCAATGATGGGCTTCAAGGATCTCAGCTTCTCAACAATTACTTCATTTTCCGCTCTTTTGAAAGAAGTGGGCAGGTAAAGGTACTTTTTGACATATTTGTCTAAAGCATAAGGACTGTGGCTGACACCTCCATTGCCGAAGCACAATCTACCTCTGTATGACTTATTTTGAGCCAGCCTGAGGCTAAGGAGGGAGCTTCTAAAAGCACTGAGAAGTGACTCTAATCTTGCTAGCCTCCATCTTTCAAAAGAAAGATAGCCTTCTACAGTCTTGCCTCCAGCAATACATGCTTTCAGAAGTGCATACATTAATAAATAAGGCCCCTGTCAAAACAAAGAATTACTCCCAAAACGAACCTGCCTCACCTAGCCCCTGCCATCTCGGTGACAACGTGAGAGAATAAGCAATTAGTAGAAAACATCAGATCCATCACTCATTAAGCCTTGTTTTGGTTTGGCCTGGCTGGATTTCGGCGGTGGGGGGGGAGCTGCAGGGTGGCTTCTGTAAGAAGCTGCTAGAAGCTCCCCAAGATTGACAGAGCCAATGCCAGCCGGCTACAAAGAGGGACCCGCCGCTGGCCAAAGCTGAGCCTATCAGTAAGGTGATAGCAGAGGAACGCCTCTGTGAAAAACATATTTAAGAACGGGAAAAAGAACTGCGCCATAACAGCTGGCACAGAGATGGAGGAGTGAGAATCTGTACAGACACCAAGGTCAGTGAAGAAGTGGGGGGGGGGGAGGATGAGCTCCAGGCGCCGGAGCAGAAGGAGTCCCCCGGGTCCGTGGTGAAGACCATGGTGAAGCAGGTTGTCCCCCTGCAGCCCATGGGCGAGGTGCAGATGTCCACCATGAGGATCACCGCATAGATGTCCACCAAGGACTCCACGCCGTGTGGGTGGATGCCTGAAAGGGGACTGTAGCCCGTGGGAAGCCCGCATCAGAGCAAGTTGCTGCCGGAACCTGTAGCCCGTGGAAGAGAGGAAGGCCCACGCTGGAGCAGGTTGGCCGGTGGGACTTTTGGGACGTTGTGGGTGGTTCACGCTGGAGCAGTTTCCCCCGAAGGACTGCACCTCAGACTCACGAGGGGTGGGCTGCCCCTCGTGAGGTGTCTCGCGTTGGGCAGTTTGTGATGAATTGCCCTTCGTGGGACGACTCACATGGAGAAGAGAGCGTGAAGCTTGTCTCCCGTGAGAGGGACCCCACAGTGGCCCTGGGGAAGAGTGAAGAGTCCTCCCCCGGAATGAAGAAGCGGTGGAACCAACGTCGGATGAACTGACCGCAGCCCCCATTCCCTGTCCCCCTGCGCCGCTCGGGGGGAGGAGGTGGAGAAACCGGGATTGATGTTAAGCCCGGGAAGAAGGGAGGGATGGGGGGAAGGTGTTCTGTTTAAGATCTGTTTGCTCTTTCTTACTTCTCACTACTCCTCTCTGATTAGTTCTTTTAATAAATGTACCTAATTTCCCCAAAACTGAGTCTGTTTTGCCCGGGACGGTAAATGAGGGTGATCTCCCTGTCCTTAGCTCAAACCCTGAACCCTTGGAAATATTTTCTCCCCCTGTTCAGCAGTGAAGGGGGGAGTGAGTGAGCGGCTGTGTGGGTACCTGGCGGCCGGCCAGGGTCAACCCACGACATATTATATTTATATTATATTATATTTACCTTCTTGAAAGGTAGAGGTCTAGAAGTGGGAGGGAGAAGCAGAATTTGCAGTTGAGGAACAGAGGACAATGGGAAATGGGCACAAAGCCTGTGTCTTCTCTGGGAGACATGGGATGAGTAGGTGGGGAACATGGGAGGAAAGAAATGCAGAGCTGAGGAAGAGTGAGATGAGTGGTGAAGGACACAAAGCAGAAGGAATGAAGAAGTATTTCTAGCATAAATTAGAGCTGCAGCTATAAGCCCAAGATGAGCTTTGCCCAATTACCCTGCCTCTCCTTACACAACATCCTAATCTGGAACCAGAAGAGCTGTAGGGAGTAAGTGCAATAACTGTATAGGAGACTGCTTCAAAAAGTGAAAGGTACCCAAGAGTTCACCTTAAAAATATCATCCCAATGCACTGCTGAACTGGAAAGTGGCTAATAAGTTCAAAAGCCCCTAATGACAAAAAATTAACAGTGGACAAATAAACTGCATCAGAAAGCTACTTCTAGAACTCCAAAGCTGCGGGTGCAGTAGCCTTACAGGTTTCTTCAGATGAGCAGTGTAAGTTTGAAATAGGGTGGCTGCAAAAATTTTTAAAGGTGAATGATCTGCGGTAAGGATTTAGGAATTTTCACTGCAGAAAAAAATTAGGCTGTGTGTACAAGATGCAGAATATTGCTAAACTTACTGTAACAATATCCAAATCAATAAAGTAATTTACACCAACAAGAAATCATAATTGAACTTCAAGTAACAACTTCAAAGATGTAAAATATCCAAGATCCCAAACTTCCTTAAGTGTTTAGCTAAGTGATACCGTAACCAAATGCTACATCAATCTGCAAGTGTTGTATCTATCTCAGTGAACAGGCTAGAGAGCTTACACAGTGTGTGGTGTGTAAAATGCCTGGCAGACTTAAGAAGCCTGCCTTTCCTTTGTACATCAAAACACGAGGAAAGGTGCAAACGCCTAGGATCTCATAAGAGATAATGAAATGAGTCATAGATAATGAAGTCAAATGCAAGAATTAAAAAAAAAAATTCCTTGACAGTGATTCAAAACATACCAAGTGACAATACGTACAAATGAAATAGTCCTCAGACTAGAAGTTCAAGCAGCTTATGAGGAATGAGTAAGTAAAGCTGAAAACTGATACCAGTATCACAGTATCACAGTTAACAAAACCAGCTGTAATGTCCTTTCCTCTTTGCTACTGAATTGTTGCAGTCAGGATAAATAGACGCGATGCATAGAAATGTCTTCTGGTACAGTTTTTGAAAGATGTTTAATTTTCATTCACAAAGACATCATTTCCACAAAAAGGAGAACGAGACATTTGCTTCATGAGCAGAGGGACATTTCTTCAAACATGGAAATTACCTTAATATCATTTAGCATTTTATTCCTCCAAAACATGGGCCGAATAACTGTTTTATAAACTAAATGTATAAATGTGAACTAGTGAAAAGACAAATTCATACCTATCAGCCTGAAATAACGTGATTCTCTTATTGCTTCTTTCTGCAAACAGAAAAAAAAGTAAAACTATTATCTCTCAATTAAAAGGTCCCTGGGAATAACAAAAGGCTTGGGAGAAGAGTGTTTTGGGGTTTTTTGTTTGTTTGTTTTCTTTTAACTAGCATTAAATAAAACAAATTATCTTAATTGAGATCTACTCAAGATATAAAAAAATTCTTCATAAATTATTATCATTTGCATCTAACTTGCAAGTGTCATTTCCACACACTAACCACATCATTCCCTGTAATCCAGTAGTATCACAGAATTGGAGAAATTTCCTCTAACTGCAAGTTGGATGAGCCTAGCAGTGACACCTGTGAGCTTAACAAACCAACACCTTTGGATACTCGTCCAAGACTATCCAAATTTATTGAAAGAGATGCTGGACTTCTACTAAGTGCAAGGAGATACCACAAGCACACACATTCAGATGCTAAAGCAGAATACGTGCAGACTGCATGCCAACAGCAGCACAACTGAAGCCTATACGTCAGTAACTATAGGAAGGTTCTTGCCTCAAAAAATGCCAAGTTTATATATGTGTGACATTCTCTACTGTGTCCATGATAGTAAAGAATTTTTGGGTTTTTTAAAATTGATTCATTTAACTAAAATATACATGCACTGCAAAATAATACCATGATCAAAAATATATACAAAATTCAGGTCTGTTTGAGTCAAATATTTTCCTCTTGTCTACCTCTAAAAGAAAGATGATGAGGAACAAAACCAGTTTGGACAAAATATAAGTCTGCTGAAATAAGCTTCACTAAAACAGTTTTGAAGAGATGAACTGCACTTCTTACTGCTCATTTTCAGCTGAGCCACAGTCACAGAGTGTTAGAGGTTGGAAGGGACCTCAAAGATCATCTAGTCCAACCCCCATGCCAGAGCAGGATCACCTACAGCAGAGCGCACAGGAACGCATCCAGGCGGGTTTTGAATGTCTCCAGAGAAGGAGACTCCACAACCTCCCTGGGCAGCCTGTTCCAGTGCTCTGTCACCCTCACAGTGAAAAAGTTTTTTCTAGTATTTTTATGGAACCTCCTATGTTCCAACTTGCACCCGTTGCCCCTCGAGCCAAGGTAAGAACTGCAGAAACACCAGTAAGTGGCTGTTTTCAAAATATTTCCAAATTTCCAATTTTGAAAGAAAAAAAAAAGCAAAATTCTCATTTAGAAAGCTTTTCTCCAGAATACCGTGCCAGACCTGTCCTGAGAATACACAGCCTCCATGCAGCTCAGTCACATACTCAAGTTCCTCAGTGTTTTCTCTCAACTCATAAAGCAACTCAAAGTGCTGGGAAAGTTAGAAACCCTCCACTCCCTGAAACAACATCTGTACCACATGAGGACTACTTTTTGATGACAACAACTATGCCTTCACTGCACAGCTGACTGGGATAAAATTCAGATAAAAGCCCTAATTAGCTGGACAGTTAGAGCACCTAAAATCTGTGCCTCCCTCCCCATTTGTCATCAGTGCCACTGATGTCACCCAGCAAATAAAGCTATCACAGGTTTCCATGTCAACACCAGCAACACAGAACTGGCCAGAAGTGCAAAAAACAGTTGCAAAATTTATACACTCTGTTTGAGAAACCAAAAAACATGAATAAAGCAAACTAAGGTGAACAGAGACAGGTCCACATGCCAAAGAGTAGTTGTACAAGTGGAGGAAATCAGAGCCAACAAAACTGTTTTGAAATGGAGCGCTGAATTGCTCAGTACAATCATCTCAAAGTGCATTATTAACAAGAACTATTTTTCTTTCATATACCCTCTCTTATAGACAACTACTAGTATTTCCAATTTCTAAGTAAGAACTAGAATACTAGTGAGCCTGATCCAAATCCCACTGAAGTCAGCAAAGCTCTCTGTCAAGAGGAAGGCAATCTATGTGATTTGCCCTGCAACAGAGATGTTTGATACTGACATTCGCCTCTATGACTCCATACTTAGGAAAAAAAAAGTTGTCTCTCTAACTACAATGGTGTGTCTATGCAACAGATTGCGGTCGGGCCATGAGACATCACATCTATTAATAAATTACAAGGAGACCTAAGAGACTTGCCTATTTTTGAACGTAACAGTGTCAAGTGTAAAAAATAATAACATCTTTATGTAATTGTTTTTCCATCTAATCCTAGATACAGTCACTTTAAGCAGAAAAACTATGAAAGCAGCAATTCAAGCTATCTAATCTATTAATAGCTGATTTATTAAATCTCAGCCAACACACTTACATTGTTAAACCACAAAGGTTTATTCCTGAAATTGCTTCAGAGAAATCATTCAGAGGGCTATCTGAGCACAGCAAGTAACACAGCAAGTTAAAATTATATTCTTTAACACTGATATGACTTGGGTAGCTTAAAGGAGACCTATATAAGTAATCTGAAATGCAGGGCATGACAAGAAATAACCCACAGAGTGTAGTCACAGAATAAAAGAGCGATCATCGGTAGCAGCAAGCTTCTGTCAGTCACATTTGTCTACAATTCCTTCAGGAGAGAGAATATTTGCTCAGATTCCCATATTTATTTGCCTGTCATGCTTGTTTTGATATCCACCTGACAATCTGTGCAGAATGAGCGGCACAGGCAAATGCTGAAGAGTGTCAGCACTGAAATGAGATGAGGGCTGACTGTATTACCATTTTAAACGGTCTGCCTGCCAAGGGCGGCGATTTCATTTCTCCCTCACCTGTCACACTTCATTAACCAGCTCTCATCGCAGCCCTGTGCCGCTGAGAGCCCTGCTCAGCCCCTTGTTCTGGATGGCAGTTGTAGTTACCTCTTCCCTGGAAGTGCTCAAGGTCAGGCTGGATGGGGCTTTGAGCAATCTGGTCTAGTGGGAGGTGTCCCTGCCCATGGCGGGGGGGCTGGATTTAGGTGATCTTCACAGTCCTTTCCAACCCAAACCATTCTAAGATTTTCCTTCCCTCCCTGTGCTAAGGCCCCTTGTGCCCATGCGCGTGCACAGGCAGGGAGACACGGTGCAATACATCACAGGGGAACGTGCCTGGACTGGGGGAAATTGCTTGCTGTTTTCAGCCTGTGAAGTAAGAAAGCTTGAGTGGCTTGAGGACACTCGTAGGCTAGGGTGCAGGAGAGAAATACTTTGTTCCTGACTGTGCCTTCGATAACGCCTCTGAGGTGAGAGAGATGGGTCGCAATACATCTAGGTTGTGAAACCCATCAGAGTTTATACAGCAGGCTTGCAATAGCAAAACACCACCTGCGGCAAAAGCAAAGGAGTTCTCTCTCTTTACATTTGCAGTTTATATAATGACAGAAAAATTAAGCAGTACTAAGAAACAAGTAATAGAAAACCTTATTGTTCAGATACACAGTGATGTAGCAACTCCTTCTTCTCCAGTTTAACGTTCAGTAGTTGAGAGGCATCCCTGCCCATGACAGGGAGGTTGGATTAAATGATTTCTAAGGTCCCTTCCAGTCTAGGCCATTCTATGATTCTATGATTAGCTTCTCCAAAATACAGGTAATTCTGTGAGATGAGAGCAAAGACCCAGTCTTGATGGGTGTCATTTAGGAGAGCAGTGTTGTTTCATTTCTAGACTAACATTCACAAATTATTCACCCGATTCCATGCATAAAATAAGCCTGATCCTATATTATACTAAGTAAATATTTAGTTTTCCTAGCCTTGTGTGCTGTAATCTTAATTTTTTTAACTATTAACGCTGAGTGACTTCAAATCAGCTGGGAAAAAGTGGGCAGAAGTGAGGTAGGGAATTCCAAGTCACACTCTCTCCCTAAGTGTAATGTCAATAATGAGAAATAAATTCAGTGGTGACATGTGGCCTTACAGCATACTCGTTTGTAATCCATTTCACTGCAAAGTACAGAGTATTACAGTGCATTTTTGAGAAGAAATTTATCATTCCTTGAAATTATGTAGGCTGTTTTTTCCCAATAGTGGGACATAGAAGTTTAAGGGTTGGTTTTTGAGTTTGAGTTTGTTTTTTTTGCAAACTATGTATATACTAAAAGAGAGAAGTAGGATGGCTAGTAACATTGAAACAGCTAACTATAGCTCCAGTCCTGTGACAGAAACTGTTTACATCTCTGTGAAAATCCCTAATTGGCAAATTTTTGAAGTGTGCTTAAGTATATTTTAGCTACTGTCACTATCACCTACTTCTGAGCTTCAAATATTTGAATTTATTCTAGTTCAAAACCCTTACACATAACAATGCAGTTATACCACTGTGTGTACACAAATATATTTGAGGAAAAGAACTAAGAAATTTAATTTATAAAATCTAGTAGTTTAATAATAGTAGTTTAATAAAAAAGTAGTTTAATGATATAGTTAAAATGTAAGTAACATAAGCGACTGTAGCAAATCAAAAATATGGTCCAAGATGGAAGGCAAAAAAAAAAAGTCTACCATTTTCTTGCTTTCAACTATGGTTAGAACCAGAATAATTCATATATTGGACAATTACGGAATATTTAATCACTAAAGAAAGTTCCCTCAATTTTCTCTCGGTTATTAACCAGTTTTTCTTCTAAAATATTAAAATCTTCATACCATAAAAAAATTGTATGCAGTGTTACATCCTGTGTAAAGGTGGATTTATATCTAATAGTTAAGGCTTTGTTATATTTTTTGCTTTAGTTATTATTTTTCTTGTACACAAAAAATGTGTATCAGAAAGAGTTCCTAACAAAACAGGCAATTAGATAAGATTCATGGTTTAATAAACTGAATTTTAGAATAAAATCATCATTTTCCTTGAAAACAAACACTTGAGCAGAGCAAGTGGTGCAAGTTTGGGTGGAGGAAGTAGAGCTTTCATCTTGACCTTCCCTTCCTTGACCAAGTTTCTGGAGGTTTTATGCTGTTGCAAGGCTGCATTGAAAAAACATGTATTCTCTTCTTCATTTGCCTTCCTTTGACACAATTCCCCAGGTCCCTAAATGAGAATAAGGCTTTCAGGAAAATGTCATTATCAGAATGTAATTTATTTATAGTTATTAATTCAGTTTTTGTGAATGATAACCAGCTTCACAAAAACTAGGACTCCTAAACCTGTGAGGAATCTGTACTTGTTCTGTTTGGTCAGCTTTGTAACTGCTTCCTGCTAATATTTGTAGGAAAAAACAGTGCTGGGAAAATTCTTATGAATAAGCAGTAAACATTAATTTGTACTTTCCTAGCAAGGAGCTAAAAAGTAGCCACAGTGCTAGAATATTGCTTAAATATGAGTCAAACCTATAAACACAGGACTGTACACAACATGTTACAAAAGATTATGACAAAAGAAGCAACACATACACTTTAATAATAAGCCATCCAGACCTCATACAGTCCCATTTCCATACTTAGGGTCTTCATTAATTCCTTTGCTGCAGCTGTATATATTTACACAAGAACACATTCTTCCACAGGGAGTTGATTTAAATAGCAGGAAAAGTGGAATATAATGAAAAGATACAGGTACTTCATTCAGGCTCATAGAGTTGATACAAAATTCAGAGATACTGCTTGATACAGTGCCTGAATATCCACTATAATGGCTCTGCATAATGATGAACCCTTCGATAAATATGAGATGCACTGTAACATTTACACCATAAAGAATGTTTTAGCCCTTGCCTTTCTATAGTTTATGAGTGCCATCCTTTAAGATCAAATAACAGTTACTGACACTGAGTGGATTAAAGTCAAGGGTTTTTTTCCCCAGTATGAATGATAAAGGGCTCATTTTTTTCTTCTACAGTGAAACGTTAAAATGCTGGTAAAAGCATGAATTGTATTAAAATGGAAGATTCTGTGAATAACTTAACAGTACCACAAAAAGGCAAGAAAATAATGCATTCACTTTCTCATTCATTTACAAAATCTATAAAATATAGACACCTTCAGGGAGCATTAGATATCATTTACAGTATGAAAAGGAATAGCTTTCAGATAAGGAAATTAATCAGCATGAGTTCTGTGGATATGTTGACTACAGATAGCAGTAACTGGATGAGTTTCAGGCCCTGAAATCAATAACTTGCAGCCACCTCTTCCTTTGCGACCTCTCCAGACATTGTATGACATAGCAGAGCTCTCTTTAATTGAACATTTGAGTCATTGTAAAAAGTGACACTCGAAAGAGCTGTTCAAAAAGAAAAGCTTAAACTTTACTACCAACTTTGAATAAATCCTAATTAATCTAATCTTTTAAAGCCCTACACCCCATCAAAACAAACACCTCTGCAAACTGCCAGTGTCTGCATCTATTCAATCAAATACATACTCTAAACACCACTGGACCGAACAACTGAACATCAATTTCACTTGTCAGCTTTCAGGCACTAAAACAGCTGCCAGGTGTACACAGACCTTTCTCACCTGTCTAAGCTGGGGATCCCATAGCCAACAGGATCTCTGGGTGGGCTGACTGTAGATGTCCTTATGTCCTCAGCACTTGGTCACAGATGTCACAGACCTGCCCTTAGACCCTTCAGCTTCTACGTGTCTGGCTCTGGAAGGCACTGCTGACATCTCAAAAGGTGAAAACAGGATACCAGAGTTTCTACTGCCTCTGCTGCAGAGCCAGATCCAAACAGTTTCAAACCACGAGATCACATTTTCTAGTATTTCTGGCCACGGGACTAGCACAAAGGAAACTCTTGCACTCTACCATCAGAATATCTAAAGAATAACTCATACTGTAGCCTCACATGCTTAAATCAGAGTGATCTTGCTCATTTTTATTCCCTAAATGATTCACTTCTCACACAGATGTACTGTCCTGTCGCTTCAGAGGCTTAACATTATTCATTATCCCTAGACTTGGAACTATAAAATACAGTCATTTACCCTAAAGAAATAAAATTTATAGCATTTTAAGCAAGAAAGAGATCCATTCCCCTCATTTTGAGTCTTTTTCACACATTATGTTCTACATTGGGCCTTGGCAGGATAAGATATGTCTGTGCTGCTGGAGATGCTGTCTTTTGGATAATGAGGCACAAGGCCAAAACTGTCGCTTACATCACTAAAATACCTCATAGCACTTCTTTAGATGCTCTTCCAGGACATAACAAGATATAATAAAGAAGGATACTATGCAGAAAAAGAAAATCCAAACAAATAGTCCTTAAACTGTAAAATTACTCTCAGTAGCCTGCAATAGCAGAAAACAAGATCATATAATCTCTAACTTGAATAACTCAAAGAAAAGATAAGGCTCTGAAATAAAACTAAGTGATGAAAAGAGCTTTGATTTTCAGAGGCTTCCACAGCAAAAACAGTGGACTGTAACTTTCTATCAATTTCTCATAGGAAAAGCAATCTGTCTTAGGTTAGCCAAAGGGATCTGATTTAAAAACTACCTAAAGACTCCGAATAAGCACTAGAGATAGTTCCAATGAAGTTAGCTGTTGAGGTAACTTGTTAAGATTCCCAAGCAGATGAAATTTGTAAAAAGATTTTTTTTCCAGAAGTAACCACTGACAAATCAGAGGGATGACAGTCAAAAGGCACAGTCACACAGAAAGACAGATAAAGATTACTGCACATCATTTTTGTCCCTCACAGATCTGAATCTACTTTTGGAGCTTTATTGATATGAGACAGCTTTGCTCACAGCTGCCAGAAAGCTGTCATTGGCCCAAAAAAATCTAGTATTAAGTGGTCCAGCTGCATCATGTTTTTCTATATAGTCTCCCATCACAGGATTTGCCTAGTGTGACTGTCCATGGGTACAGGAGTCTTCTGGAAGCAAAAGGTCTCTGTTTTCTCTGCTTGAGGAGACATGGGGCAACACTGCACTGTCTTTCCAAATAGCAAGGAGGTCACCTTGCAGCAAAGTGCAAAACAGACAAAAATAAGCATTAACAACAGGATTTCCAGAAAAGGACAGTAACCTATACACCATCAAAAAAGCCACTGAGAACATTCTACTGTCTCTGCTATAAAAAACCACTCATGCTCCATTTCTCTGTAGCTTTATCTTTGTTAATAACTGCAAATTATGGTGATGTGTTAACCTTGTCTCTATTATTTATTCACATTGCCTTCTAATAGAAGAAATTCTGTTCTTCAGTGAAAAAAAAAAGAGAGTATATTAAGCACTTGATTCTGTGACAGTACAAAGTCTTAACAACAGTTAATCATTCAAACATTCATTGCATGCCTGAATTAATACAAAATTATGAACATGAATATTTCTAAATATTCTTTCAGATGCACTGAAAGCCTGGCAGGTTTCTCTGAAATACTACTAGAAATAACTTCCAGAATACTACTAGAAATGCCTTCTTGACAAGACTATGAAATGATACAATCATGTAACTACATATTGCAGTGACTACCACCATAAAATCACCAGTTGCTGTAAACTACAAAAATTTCACAGAGTTTCTACAGGGTTACATCAAAATACATCAGCTGAATTACCAGGTCAACAAGCCACAATTTGCCTTCTGTTACTTTTATGATAGCAAATCCTGACAGAAATTTTTGGGGTTTGTGACAAACTATGAAAGCTAAGGCAAACAAGTACGAAGTCTTTAATTAGAAGATCTGAACCTCTCCTAATATAACACAGAAAAAACATACATTGTAGTATTCTTTCCATTTTCATCTGCACTTGAAAATGGTAATTCACAGAATGTTTGCTGTGCTCGTGTGCAAGGCAGGGAACTAACAGAGCACAGACAAGCTTCTTCAGAAAGAGACCTACATGCAAATTCCTAGACACACATGAGAACAGGTAGAACAGTTTCCCCAAGTGGAAAATATTATTTTTCCTAATGACTACTGTTTTTCTGTGAAACTATGATGTCCCCTTCTGTCCCTGAACATTCAACACATTTCTCCCAGCCTAAAGAACTGCACCATCATAAGGAATAACAGGCATTTCAAATAAAATAATTCTCTGACAGAAGGCCCCAACTTAGAAAATGGATTTCCTGATGGCTTAACTAGCACATGCAACTGTACAGTAAGGTCATGAACAATACTGACAACCCTACCTACATCCAAAGTACAGACACACACGGACAGCCTATAAATGTATTCAGCGTATATTCAGTATATATTTCTTAAAATATATACTTCCAAAACTACTTTGGAAAGCCTGCAGGCTTCATATGTTTGCTTTAGTTTTGCAGAGATTTCTCGGATCATTAACAGAGGCTCCAGCCAGCAAGGTCTGGGACCATATTTTCAAATTGCCAGGGAATTTATTTGTCATACCACACCAAGACAGTTCCTCAACTAGCATAAATTATTACAATCCATTTAAAGCCACACAGGCATGACAGTCTGGATATCTACAGAGTACCCTGTGTACTATGGATGTGCTGTCATTACTACAGACAAAAAGGACGCTTCCCTGCTTTATCAGGCCTTCTTTGAATTTTTACTTGAATTTACTTTACTTTGCTGGATGTCCTACCTAGGATTGCAGCAGCTAAATACTTCTTACTTTGCTATTCATAGAGTTAGCGAATCAATATCTGAATGCACACCCTTTTAATTTGGTTGTTAATTCTCGACGTTTTTTCCAGTGAAGAATCCTCATCCCCAAAAAAGGCCAAGGTACCCGAAATGTCTTGCTAATAGGAACTGTGGAGGCATCAGTAGGACCTTGCTAGTGGAATGAATTGGGCTCATGAAGATCCAGATTATGCACAGATGCACTGGCATCTTCTCTGGCACATCTAAGTCTCTTCTATCGATGGTGTTCATTGAAGATGCACTGCAGCTGGTGTATGTGGAACTGGAGATCATCCATGCGTTGTTGATGTTTGCTCAGAGACTTAGCTATTTTAGCTCTCCAATGCAAATACTGATGATCTGGGAAACGACATGAAGACTGAATATAGAATTAGCATCACAGTGACAAAGAAACATGTCAAAAATATTTCAGAAGTCAGTGAAGTTGCTAATTTGTGCTAACATATCTCCTTTTACTATTCTACTGGAACAAATACAGGGTTAATATTAGTAAGTTCGTATTTGATTGGGAAAAGTATAAGCTGTCAGCTTAGTATTTATTTGTCATAGCTGATAGATCCAAGTGAAATGTGTATATGACAATGTTGTAATTTCCTTGTTCCTTTTAAAAGTGTATTTTGTCCTCATACAGTACATCCCTGCTATTTATTATCTTTGCAGACAGTTCCTTATTTCTTGCCCTCTCATTCCCTCTTCTTCCGTCATCATTGCTACATATTCCTGAAAATTTATACAGTGTCCAATTAATATGTATGGTTTTCTACTGAAGACAAGTGACTCTACTGAATGTTTGACAAAATGTAGGAAGTTTAAAGCAAAGCCTTTCTACACTGTTATCTAATGACAAGACTCAGGCAAAACCTTTTCTGTGCATTAATCTTTATCCGTCAGAAGTCCCACCGAAGTCTCTTAGGACTACATATGAAAGTGAGATGCACTCAATCCGAGGGAAGAAGTGGAAAAAGGAACAAATTTCTGAAGCTTACTCCATCACCAATCTCAATGAAAATAACCATCAAGTCTGACAAAACTGGGGGAGCAGTTTTTACTGTGGGAACAGGCAGTACATGACAGATGGCAAGGTATAAGAGCATCTTTTAGCGAGAGATGGTGTCCAAGTATGGACAGATTCTGCAACTGAATGTGTTATGAGGAACAGCCAGTTTGAGCAGTCAACTTGAGGGAAGTGCACTGTATTTTGCCTCCTAAAAGGGTGTAATTCCCTTTCTGAATTAATTTTTTTCCTTTTTTTTTGGCATATATCTCAAAAAAATCAAAGATCTAAAGTGCTATATAGGACAAGTAGGAATTTTCTGTATAGCTGATCCACCACAGAAAACTGGGTGTGTATTTAACTGATAATGAAAAATTATTATGCTTCTTAGGCCAGTCCTTTACGTGATAAAACACACTTACCAGCATCAGTGAAGCTGTATTCGTTTAGCACAAGTAAACACAAGGGGTTTTTATTTTTATTTTTTACTTCAATAACTGGTTTTTGATTTCTTATCAGTTAAGAGCACAGAGCTCCTAACACGTATGGCAATATGGAATTACTGCAGCTGCAAAGAGTGCATCATATTCACCACCAAATGTCATAATCCTTTAAATCTTCAAAATGTAAAAAAGACAGCATTTTTGTTTAATTTTTTTGGCTATATGAATAGCAAGTAACATAGAGGTCACACCTTCCCTTTCAGTGAATGGCCAGAGAGATTACGGCCTTGGCTTTATATCAGGGTTTCATTTTAATCAGATGGCCACCATCTTCCAAATAAAGCAGCTTTTGCCAATTATGGTTACACTTGTTTCTACGTCACCCCAGTGAAAGAATTTTCTTCCCATACTACAGGCAGTCATCAAGCTTTCATGACAGTAAATGGTGATGGTTTCACAGAAATATGTACCCATTGTCCTCACAGCCTTCACCAAGCTGTGCCAAATCTTCCTACCCTGTGAGTAAATCAGAACTTAGCTGAAACCTCCAGCAGCCAGAAATTTATTTTCAATGAACACTAAGCATAACTCATGAAGTATAAATCTATAGTTTATTACAGTCGTTACTCGACCTGATCTTTCAAAGCATCACCCGTGAGTGCACTCAACAGAATGGTGAAGGACAAACTGGAAACTTAAATGCTTTGACAAGCTGAGCATGTAGAGTCACAACTGAAACTGTTCATTAGTGGCAACAATTTTGTCATGTCTCTCCTTTGTCCACATCCTCTAATATGTGTATCTAAAATAAACCTCAGTTTATATGAAATTTGAGCAATATGGTTAGCTGCGTATCTTTTTCCTACCTTTGGTTTGCACTGTGTTGCTGCCATTCTAGTCAATGTGCCTCTTCTATTAAATTCAAGGATGACAGAATTTCTCTCCACACCCCTGGTTTGTCAGAATTCCCAGTCATTTGAGAGGAATTTTGACTAAGCATAGACTACAGCTACAGGCCACGTAAAAAATTACAGAAATTTGGCCCTCTTCCATGTCCTGAAGCATTTACGAAACACTTTGTTAAACAAGGTGTTTTCTGATTCTTAATTAAATTATTTGCAGTAACTCCATCTACATCTTAGTAGGGTTTAAAAAACACAGAACTTCTGTTATTAAGCCTAATTAAGCAGTTTCCTGCACCGTACAGCTCCCATATCAGTACAGTCCAATATCTGTTTCTTCCCATTAGCTCCGTACGGCAATTTTATCTTCTCAATCTTAGCTGTCAACAGATTCCACATCCCCTCTTGCCTTTCAAGGCTGGGTAGAGAGTTGCCATAGGTTCTTCACTCACTTGCCCTCTTTTCAGTCCACATCAAAAAGAGGAGAGGAAAGGAGCAGGGAAGGTGGTCTTCATCTCAAACAGAAAGTAAGTAGAGGGCAGGAAAAGAGAAAGAAAGGGAACTACCTAGATTTTTCCGCTTACTAATGACAAGAAAGAAAATTTTTTTGCCTCTCAGCAGCAGTTATGAGCTGGATGTATCAGATGAGCCAGTCAGTCTTTCAGGAAGGGTTTTCATCCTGGAAGCACATGTTACTTATGGCTCACCTATGTGCTTTTAAGGTACATTATTTGTCATTCTGAAACCTGGCACACACCTGAGAACCGGTAATGTCTTGCTTGTCAGCCTCAACCTTCTGACAGCAATAGAAAGTGAGACGAAAGGAAAAAAAACCACATCAAAACCAAAGATGCCAGCTATAACTTAGCAAATGCAGTGGTTAAGTCACTAGACATGAATAGAGAAGCACTATCTCAAATCATTACTGATTAGTACCAATAAATATGTTATTTGTTTTTATTTTCCATGTAAACAGAGGTGAAACCTGCATAGCAGAGAGCTAACTGACAGAGGTGTAGATGTATAAAGCGACTAAGCTCAGAGCAGAGCTTGCTGCAGTGGCTAAATGTCATTGATGTGGCTGTTCAGAACAGGCATCTGCTATCGAGTGCTTCACGTTTGCCCTGAGGGTCTGCTTTTGTTTTCCTGGGTTCCCTAAAGCTCAGGCTGAAGTCGGCAGCGATGCAGGGCATGCCCAAAGCACAGGAACTGTAAGATGCAACACGCTCGCTGTCAGTTCTCTCCCAAGGAAATTCATGTAGGGATTTCAGAGGAGACCAGGTAGCTGCACAGCAGAAGACAGAGGTGACCTGATCTGGGCAGGCGTCGCTGCCACAGCAGGGATCTGCACTGAAGGGGATGCAAAGGCAATGGCAGAGGTAGTAAGGGTGGATCAGCTGAACTCTATCTGGGAGCTCTGTACTCTAGGCTACTGATTGTCCTCCACTTTTCTACAGCCTTGTTAGTGTTACATACCATAGACAGAAATGTGTAAAATGGTCCTCAGGCAGGAATGCAAGGAAAGACGTGGCTAACACCCTAGAGAAGACAATTGTTGTATGAGCCCTTGGCACTCAAGGACTATCAACTGTGTCTTCAAGGACAATCATCTGTGGCTGTTCACTGGAGGAACGCGTGGATTAGCAGACTCCAGTCAAGAAGGACTCCACAAAGAAGAGAGATGGGCTAAAGATACGACTTTCTACGGAACTGTGTGAACCTCTCCATCAGCCACAAAGGATCACCAGAAGACCACCGAAGACCTCCAGGGAAACCTTCCAGAGATCCAGGCCACACATGTAATAACTATGTATGTATGATAATTAGTTCGTGGCAATAGAATGAATATGTATAATCTTTCTGGGAAAACTGATGCCTATGTATGTAACAGGCAGATATAAGCTTGGACGGGTAACAGCATGCATGGCAGGCAGAATTATCCCCCCCGTGCATCCAGCCGCAATAAAGAAATGCCTGCTTTCTAATACTAAAACAATGTTAGTTCTTTATTGATGAGATTTCGGCAACATTAGTGCATGCATATTCACAAAATCTGTGGAGGTCTGTCCTGTGTCCAAGGTGTCCTGAACCCAAGGGGCTAAATCCTACCCAAAGAGCACACAGCAAGAGCAGAGAGAGTACTGAAGACCACTTGAGTCCAGAGAGAAGTGAGGACGGAGCTGTACTTCAAGTATCTCTTCTCACCTGCCTCACAGGAGTGCTTTTTTGCTACTCCAGCAGCTTGCTCAGTGCAAGCCACAATTTTAGCCTTAGCTCCTAGGACAATGGGGTTTCAAATGGTCTGAACATGCTTGTTTCAGCTTTTGCATCCAGGTTGTGTTCCTAAAACCATCAGCAGTGGGGAGAGGAACCTTTCCCTTTCCTCAGTGCTGAGGTTCTGCATGCAGAAGAGAGCAAGGCCAGAGCCCCACCCATAATTGGCAAGCAGCTGAATGGATCTGTCAGGTGTTGCCCTCCGATAGCCCTCGACTACGTTACAGAAGAATATCTATTAAATTATATGCTGCTACTTTATCAAAACAGCAAAATTCTTGTTCTGAATATAAAAAGAATCATTATAAGAAATCACTTACTATAGAATCGTTCTTTTCCTTTTTCGTAACAGACAGGAAAACGAAACAGAAATGCTAATTTTACGTACTTTTCCACAATACTTTATAATTAAAATTAATTGAAAATGTGATATAATTTAATTGTCACAAATTGACTGTAGATGCTTTAAAATTAAATAATCATTGCTAAATGTCATATGTTTGAATAAATTTCTCATCTAGTGAATTTATACCCCATTTCTTAAGCATTTATCCTCTTATACTAACAAAAAAGTGTATGTATCTACCCAAATCTCTAGCTATTCACTTTTATTTACCTTCTTGTTTGAAATTATTAATTCAAGTAAAAACAAATATTGGACAGAGGAATAATGATTTCAAAGGGCATAAGTGATTTAGAAGTCAATCTGATGTTTTCAGAGTTTAAACACAGACCTTCAGAGAGACACTTCCCTTTTTAATTGAAATATCTTTGTAAAATAGGCATAAAGGCAAACGGAACAATATTCCTTTTGCAAAATGCTTGGAAACCTATATTAGAATGGGAGAATATCACTATGGTTAACAAAATCCAGATTTTACTGAGTACAAACAGATGTTCACGTAATCACAAGATAGACCTTGCAAACTTAAAAGGAATGTAGACAATTACAGCCAGAGAAATCACAGCCATAACACACGCTGCTGGATAAACCATGGCACAATATATCCCCCACATCTTAAATGAGCTGCTGACAATACAGACTCTTATTTTATGAGTAATCTATTGCATTTTAATAGACATACACAGTAGTTCATTTTGTGTTCATTTATGTAACTCTGTATGAAAACTAATCTGTGTTTCTTTTGTGTTTATGAATCGTATTGCCCTTTCTGTCAACACTCATTGAAAACAATGCAAAAATCTCACAAATCTTTTGAGTTTCATTCAAAACTCATCTTCACTGAAATATATGCACAAAAGTAAGAGCGGAAAAATAGGAGATAAAAAGGTCGTCTGATGCAAAAGAAATATTCAGAATTAACCTTTCTGCCTGCTTTTATGCAGTGCTGTAATACAAAATAACAAGCTGTAAACACAATCCCTGTACACAGCACGCATCTCCATCCTCCCGACACCAGGCAGGAAGAGTGGGGCAGAGAGGGTCTATTTTGCTCATGCAGAAATTGGCTCATAAACAAGCAAACCGTCTAAAAGTACATCAGCAGAAAATACATGCGTACGTATTGTCTATAAGACAGCACCAGTATGTGCTGAATCTTGCTTATCTCTGTAGTTTAGTAGCATCTATAACTCAAACCACACAGAGGTTAGACTATACAAATTTGAGCGGTTTGCCTTTGAGTTTGAGGGAATTTTTCTTGGTTCGGCTGGGTCCTCCAGGTAAAGAAGAGGAGCCATGTACATCAGTACAATATCAAACATGTAATTTTTAAAATTTAAATAGTACCGTTGGGACTCCTCACTAACTAAATTTAGCAGATTGGTAGCTCACATCATTTTGAGGATTTATGCTGATATCAGGAACACTGAGGTAAATTCAGCACTTTTAGGCTTGTACTTTTAGAAAAACGTTTTATTTTACATTCCCCTGTAAAAAGATAAGTGCAGAGACTACCATTTAGAGCATCTACCTTACAAATTGATTTACTAAGACAGCAAAAATAAGCTTACTAATATTCTGGTTTTTACAAGTTTCATCAGAAGATTATTGCATAAATAACAAAATGTAATGCTCAACAGCCTGCCAGAATCAAAAGGAAAACAAATTGACAGCAAGTAAGCTAATTACCTCCTCATGCATGTATATATATGCAAATAAATGCATACTGTTTATATTAGTCTAAAGATCAATAACATATTTAGCACACATGAACTGAGGAATATGTATGTAATAATAGGACTTTCAAAAGGAAAAACTGATCACATCTATAGACACTGAAATCCCAAGGACAATCTTTCAAAATATCACAGAAAGATAAAGGCATCCTGGGGTCTCTTCTGGCCTGCATATGTTGAATAAAATATCAAAAGTAATACTTTCAATGTAGTAATGCAAGTCCTGAAAAGCTGGAGCATTCAAAATACATGCACTGTTAAAGTTAACCTTTTGAAAAAAAAGAAGAAAAAGGATAGAGTTAAAATTTCTGAAAAGTATAATATTGGTTAAATGCTAACTCTGTAAAACCCTAATAATCAGTATAAGTGGATTTAGACCAGGTCTGTAGAACAGGTTTCCAGGTTATCCTGGCATCCTTCCTTCTGTCACTTCCTACCCTGCTTGGCCTCATGCTGACAATGCCAGCACATCCTTGGCTATTTCAACTTTCCAACATTTGACATTTAAGCCTTCCAATCTAAGCACTCTGCTACATCATTAAATTACGTATTTCTTCCTACCATCACATTTCATCTCTGACCCCATCACAGAAATTCAAAGGCAATAGTCTCCTTACAGCTTAGTAGAAACTCAGGAACAATCTAGGGACAATCTAGGAACAACGGAGTGCACACATATTCAATCCTAGGTTGCTGCAAGCAACGACATCTCTGAGTTTGCTGTTCAAAAAACAAAGGAAAACAGTCCAGGGGAGAAGTGCAGAGCCCAACAGGCTCCCTTACTTTCCTGCCCACAGGGGAGAAGAGAATCTGGGCTCGTCTGGCTCCTGTCCTGGAGGATTTTCCCAGCCCAGATAACCTGCCACATGCTACAGCTACTGCACTGTTGTCCCTGATGCCAGGCACGAAGAAGCCTTTTTTTATTCATATACTTGTACCAGTACCTTTGTTGACCAGTCTCACCCATTACTCTAACCAAACCTGTGATGCTTCTAAGCTGTTCATGTTGGGTGATCTCCCAGATATCCTTCTTCATTCAAATCCTACCAGCAAGTGCAGTGAAAGGAAAAAAAAAATAAAATATCTGCAGAGGCTTGTTACAACTCTATCAACTCTTCACGTTCACCAACAATGGATGCATATTTCTAGAGTTTTGACTTACTCATTGAAAGCTTTTACAAAAGCCATGTAGAAGCACAAGCATGAAGCAGGATAACTTACAGAGAGTTTCAAATATAATCTCCTTATCCAGGACTTCCAAAAGAATCTAACCAATATTCATTATCTCATTACATTACAAAGAGTTGTTACAGCAAACAGAGCAAGCATACCATGATCACAACTAATCTAAGTCAGAAGTGGAGACACTCCTGAATTTTGCATTTGCTATAATGCACAGAAAGATCTGTCTTCATAATCAAACGGAAATATACTGCTGTTTGCAAGGTCATAACTGAGTAAAGACATAAGAAGTGCAAACTGTAATATAGGAAGAAAATACTTCCTTTCGTAGCTCATCTGAAGCAAACTATACAAAATGAAGTTTAGTTTCTTAACTTCTTCAAAATATTTCTGAAGGCCATCATCTCCATGTATTATGAGGTGAAAACTGAATAGCTCTGATAAATAAAATTATAAATACTACTCAGAAAGCCTAAGGTTTAGGAAAAGTTAGCAATCCCACATCTACCAGAATGACAGGTTTCATTCATGAGTTTAATGGCAATGTTCTGCATAGTATTTGAAAGACAGTTTCAAAGGCAGATATGTGTCTGGACCAAGGCAGACATTTTTGACATAAGCTCTCAAATGCATAGGCTACATTTTGATTTCTCATACAATCACAGAATGAATCATAGAATGGCCTGGGCTGGAAGGCACCTCAGAGATCATTTTAATCCAACCTCCCTGTTGTGAGCAGGGACGCCACCTCTCGACTAGGTCAGGCAACACACCTGAGAACCAAACGGGAATCGAACCCATGACCTCACTGTTTCAAGCACCACGCTCAACCCACTGAGCTAAACCCGCCCTCAATCCTCATGGTTATCTCCTGCTGTAATATTTTGCATTGATATTACAAGTATTTTTTTCTTTAGATGGAAAGCAGACCTAGAATGTTTTAATGGTACTAAAAAATGAGACATACATTAATCTTAAAAATTTGTAAGCATTCCACAAAGAAATTATTTATGGAAGATTCCAATTTAAAATTGAGACATTTCATTTATTTACTATACTAAAGTTATTTCTACTAATTTTCACTTGTTTAACTTTCACTCTTTTTTATAATATAGGCTCTAGAAGAAGAGACAGTCAAGTAGGAAATTGCCATAAAACCATCTCCATCATTTTGCTGTCGAGCCCAGCTTCAGAGAAGGTAAGACTGCACTGGGGAAGGAATCTAAGCAAAAAAAAAAGGCTGGCAAAAAGCTTTTGGGGGGCTTTTTTTAAGCCGGCTACAGCAACCACACCTGAGGCCGCACCGGCAGCTCCAGGGCGGACACCCGAGATAGCGTGGGCGGAGTCACCCTCAGCGGCGCGGCGATTTTAAACACGGTGATCAGCTGTTAACTCTGCCCTCAGGGTATAAGAAGCCTTGGGGAACAAAAGGGTAAGTCTTTGTTAAAAGGCAAGTACTTAAAAGGCCTGTAAACTATTCCGTGCATAGCTTTCCGGAGAGTCTTTGTATTGTAGAGCCAACTATGGTTGCCACCAGGTCAATGGTTGTTAGAAAAACTGTGGGCACACAGACAGAGGCCCCACGTAAGCATGTGGGTGTTCAGGCCTCAGGCTGCAGAGAATGCTGGAGCCTGGCACTAGCCATGGAGGGTAGTGGAAGTGACACTTGTGTCCAATGTGACCAGGTGAGCGATCTGCTCAGCCTGGTGACTGAGCTGAAGGAGGAAGTAGAAAGGCTGAGGAGCATTAGGGAGTGGGAGAGAGAGACAGATCGGTGGACTCGGTTCCTGAATGGCAAGCAGCAAGCTCTGCAAAGAGCAGAATATCCCCCCACCTCTGGCCATCAAGCAAAAGGGGGGGACCTAAAAGATAGGGAGGAGTGGAAGCAGGTGCCTGCCAGGAGAGGAAGGAAAATCCCTGCCCGGCCTCCCTCACCTGCCCGGTTGCCCCTGCAAAACAGGTATGGGGCTCTAGACAATGAGAGCCAGGCAAAGGAAGAGTCAGTGGAGGGTTCACCCATAGGGCTGTCTAGGGTGAGTCGCTCGGATACACGCATTAGGACTTCTTCATCTAAGAAAAAAAGGAGGGTAATTGTAATTGGAGACTCCCTCTTGAGGGGAACAGAGGGCCCTGTCTGCCGCCCTGATCCGACCCACAGGGAAGTCTGCTGCCTCCCTGGGGCCCGAGTTAAGGATGTTATCAAGAAGCTTCCTGGTCTGGTCAAACCCATGGACTATTACCCGCTTTTGGTTATGCAGATCGGTAATGATGAGATAGTAGAGAGACGGCCAGAAGCAATCAAAAGGGACTTTAGGGCACTGGGGCGGATGCTAGAAGGATCAGGCGCACAGGTTGTGTTTGCCTCTATTCCTTCAATTATGAGGGAAAATAGTGAAAGGTTTGACAAAGTGCAGCAGATTAATACTTGGCTAAAGGGGTGGTGCCAGCGGTCTAGCTTTGGATTTTTTAACCATGGGGAGATCTACAGGGCACCTGATCTACTGAAACAAGCTGGGGTTCAAATGACACACAAGGGAAAAAAGGATCCTTGGTCAGGAGCTGGTGGGACTCATAGAGCGTTCTTTAAACTAGATATGAAGGGGGATGGGGTTATAGCTGGGATTGCAGCGGGGCAGTGCTCTAGAAATTATGAGGACCGGGTGGCCTTCCATCCCCCTAGGGTGAGATCAGTGTGCTCAGCTTGCTCCCTGAAATGCTTATACACCAATGCACGCAGCATGGGGAATAAGCAGGAGGAGCCAGAAACCTGGGTTCGGGCAGGAGATTATGATCTGGTAGCAATTACAGAGACATGGTGGGACAGCTCACATGACTGGAATGTGGTCATGGGTGGCTATGTCCTTTTCAGGAAAGACAGGCCAGCCACGCGAGGTGGTGGAGTCGCTCTTTACGTGAAAGAGCAACTACAATGTCTTGAATACCATCCAGGCATGGATGAGGAGCAAGTTGAGAGTGTATGGGTTAGAATTAAGGGGCAGGCTGGCAGGAGAGATACTGTTGTGGGTGTCTATTACAGGCCACCAGATCAGGGTGAGGAAGTTGATGAGGCCTTCTACAGGCAGCTGAGAGCGGTCTCACAATCACAGGCCCTGGTTGTCGTGGGGGATTTTAACTTCCCTGATATTTGCTGGAAGGACAACTCAGCCAGCCAGCCACAGTCCAGGAGGTTCCTCCAGTGCATCGATGATAATTTTCTGATGCAAATGGTGGAGGAGCCGACTAGGAGAGGAGCACTGCTGGACCTCATCCTCGCTAACAAGGAGGATCTGGTTGAAGCAGTAAAGGTTGAGGGCTGCCTTGGCTGCAGTGACCATGAAATGGTGGAGTTCAGGATCTCATGTAGCAGAAACAAAATAGCAAGCAGAATTGCAACCCTGGACTTCGCCAAGGCAAACTTTGGATTTTTCAAGCAATTACTCGAGAAAATGCCATGGGCAAGGCGGTTTGAAGGTAAAGGGGCCCAAGATAGTTGGTTAGCGTTCAGGGACTGCTTCTACCATGCTCAAGATCAGAGCATCCCGACACGTAGGAAGTCAAGGAAGGGAGCCAGGAGACCTGCGTGGCTAAACAGGGATCTGCTGGGTAAGCTCAAGGGCAAGAGGAGAATTTACAGATCTTGGAAGGCAGGGCTGGCCACTTGGGAAGAATGTAAGGCTGTTGTCCAAGGGTGTAGGGAGGCAACTAGGAAAGCAAAGGCCTCCCTAGAATTGAACCTGTCGAGAGGGGTCAAGGACAACAGGAAGAGCTTTTTCAAATACGTGGTAGATAAAACTAACACCAAAGGCAATGTAGGCCCACTGATGAATGAGGTGGGTGCCTTGGTGACAGAAGATACAGAGAAGGCAGAGTTACTGAATGCCTTCTTTGCCTCTGTCTACTCTGCCAGAGGCTGTCCTGAGGAGGCCCGCTCCCCTGAGGCCCCACAGGAAGTCAGGGCAGTGGAGGAGTTTGCTTTAGTCGATGAGTACTGGGTTAGGGACCAATTAAGCAATCTGAACATCCATAAATCCATGGGTCCAGATGGGATGCATCCACAGGTGCTGAGGGAGCTGGCTGATGTCATTGCTAGACCACTCTCCATCATCTTTGCCAAGTCTTGGGAGACGGGAGAGGTGCCTGAGGACTGGAGGGAAGCAAATGTCACTCCAGTCTTAAAAAGGGCAAGAAGGAGGACCCGGGTAACTATAGACCGGTCAGCCTCACCTCCATCCCTGGGAAAGTGATGGAACGACTTATCCTTGGTGCCATCTCAAGGCATATCAGGGATAAGAGGGTCATTAGAGACAGTCAACATGGCTTCACCAAAGGGAAGTCGTGCTTGACTAACCTCATAACCTTTTATGAGGATATAACAAGGCGGATAGATGACGGCAGAGCGGTGGATGTGGTCTACCTTGACTTCAGTAAAGCATTTGACACAGTCTCCCACAGCATCCTTGCTGCTAAACTGAGGAAGCGTGGTCTAGACTCTCGGATAGTGAGGTGGACTGTGAACTGGCTAAGGGGAAGAAGCCAAAGAGTTGTGGTCAATGGGGCGGAGTCTGGTTGGAGACCTGTATCCAGTGGAGTGCCTCAGGGGTCGGTACTGGGACCAGTATTATTCAATATATTCATCGATGACTTGGATGAGGGACTAGAGAGTACTATCAGCAAGTTTGCTGATGACACCAAGCTGGGAGGAGTGGCTGACACACCAGAAGGCTGTGCTGCCATTCAGCGAGACCTGGACAGGCTGGAGCGTTGGGCGGGGAAAAATTTAATGAAATATAACAAGGGTAAATGTGGGGTCTTGCATCTGGGTAGGAACAACCCCAGGTTCCAGTATAAGTTGGGGAATGACTTATTAGAGAGCAGCGTAGGGGAAAGAGACCTGGGAGTCTTGGTGGACAGCAGGATGACCATGAGCCAGCACTGTGCCCTTGTGGCCAGGAAGGCCAATGGCATCCTGGGGTGTATTAGAAAGGGGGTGGTTAGTAGGTCAAGAGAGGTTCTCCTTCCCCTCTACTCTGCCCTGGTGAGACCCCATCTGGAATACTGTGTCCAGTTCTGGGCCCCTCAGTTCAAGAAAGACAGGGAACTGCTGGAGAGAGTCCAGCACAGGGCAACTAGGATGATTAAGGGAGTGGAGCATCTCCCTTATGAGAAAAGACTGAAGGAGCTGGGGCTCTTTAGTTTGGAGAAGAGGAGACTGAGGGGTGACCTCATTAATGTTTACAAATATATAAAGGGTGAGTGTCACGAGGATGGAGCCAGGCTCATCTCGGTGACAACCACTGACAGGACAAGGGGTAATGGGCTGAAACTGGAACATAAGAGGTTCCGCTTAAACTCGAGAAGAAACTTCTTCTCAGTGAGGGTGACGGAGCCCTGGAACAGGCTGCCCAGAGAGGCTGTGGAGTCTCCTTCTCTGGAGACATTCAAGACCTGCCTGGACACGTTCCTGTGTGGCATAGTCTAGGCATTCGTGCTCTGGCAGGGGGATTGGACTTGATGATCTTTCGAGGTCCCTTCTAATCCCTAACATTCTATGATTCTAATGAAAGCCTGCTGTGCCTTGAAATCCTCATAATGTTTTCCTCATATGCACATTAAGAAATTTGAGGTAAAAAGGAAGTAAATAATCAGCTATACTTAAACAGTGTGTAAGAAGAGTTGGGCTAATGTATACATGATCAGAAAGTGCTTCTGCTAAGCATTTATGAGTGATGTATAATGTAACAGACCCATACAGCAGGGAAATTCCTCTTTGATTTACAAATCCAGTTCAAGTTTACATTCGCTTTGATGATTTCATCAATTTCCCTTTTTATAACGATTCCTCTGCACATTTGTGAAAGACCATATCATCACCCTAATTGTCCTAACATCTCATCAGATTTATTGCTGAATTCATAACAACGATGAACTCCCTCAGCCAGCAGATCATTGGCTCATGTCTTTAGCTAAATCACTGTCAGTCCTAACGTCTGGTCTATTCAAGCTATATAAAACACAGTGACCTTCTCTTGGAAAATAAATTCCTAATTATCTGTGTGCCAACATGTCCCAAGGCATCAGCATGGATAGATGATTTGCTTATTTTGCCAGTTTATAAGCCTGAGGAGATGGATGCAGATTGGCTCTTATTATATTACTTTGACTTTATTTTTCCAGTATTGGTTCTGGAGGAATATTAGTCCAATCACTTCTTTAAAGACAGAAAAAAAATATCTTTTCTTCTGTTTCAGAATAAGAATCACATTTAGCCAAATACTGTCATGGTTTAAATATAGTAGGTAGGAAAAAAATGAGTAAAAAGCAACCCAAAAGAATTAAGATGGTGATAGGCATATCACAAGTAGGTGGTTTTGAGGTTTTTTGAGGAGAAGCATAGTGGGTTTTTTATTTTGGGTGGGGGGGTGTGTGTCTTGCTTTTTATTACCTTTTAAATATATTTGCTGTATTTATATTCTATGTTAAATTTCACAAGCCAACTTTCAGCATTGGAATAGAAGGTTATAGTAGAGTAGTTAAAACAGACTGTAAGTACAAAAAAGAAAATTGAGAAAGGGCTAGGATAAGCATAAAAGAGACAAAAAATAGGTAAAAAAACCCATTTAGGATATAGATACTAAGAAAACAGGAAAGATTCAGGCTAAAAACTTACATTCACTAAGCTAAATTTTCAGTTGTTAAATCAAGTTAAATTCACACTTCGTAATGCAAATTCAGCTTGGATTCCTCTGGAATTAGTTATTACAGACACTTCAAGAACACAGCAAAAGGATAGTGATCATCACAGAAGCAAGACATGTCCCAAGCTTCTCTCTAATTGATTAAGTACACCCAGAATTGTGCAAGAAAGAGAGCACAGACGATGAGAAGTGCAAAATTGCAGAGCAGCAAATTCTTCTCTGCCAGATCCGCTTACATCTGAAGGTGTCTCTGGCCATGAGAACACAGGGCTGGCTGCACACATGAGAACAGCTGGGGAGGAAGAGGGAATTCCAGTGATTCCCCACAGTCCACCCTCCTTAAAACTCCCTGAACCAGAAGCTTCCAAGCAAAGATGAGAAAGCCTGCAATAGCACTTGTGGCTTGTTCAGTCTGCAGCATAAACCCTGCCTTCAGGGAGGATTTTTAGAGGCTGCAGAAGCCTGGCAAGAGTTTAGGCTTTTGTTCAGGAAAGCACCTGAGCACATACTAACTCTTACTGAATTCAGCACTACCTAAGCTTGTGCTGAGCCTTTAATGACTTGGGTGGGGATCAGAATGTGCTCAAATTTAATAATGTGGCTTAACTACATCACCAAAACAAAGCCTTAATTGTTGTGACATGTCTGTGTTGTGTTTAGTGGCTCTCAGCACACCAGTAGTTTTCAAACTATGGAAATACACACTGAAATAAAGGATCCTCCATACATTCAAGAGATGCCAATGATCTTAAAATACGTTCACTCTGAATATTCAAGGATTTCATAGTAACAGATTTAAAATGAAATACGCATGAATTATTTATCTGTTATTAAAGTATTTATAAGCTACTGGAGTCACCACCTAAGCCATAAGCATTCTTTATGTAAATAATTTACATTTTAGAAATTGTTACAAAATGTGTGTTGACTTGTTTATGTAAAATCTGATGGGGGATCTCCGTTAGGACGGCATAACTGAAGGCCATTACCTGCAAGTGGAAAATAGCTATTTAGCAAGTTCCATATACTCACAGGCTAGAAACAGTTCAAATATTAATATTCCCATAACAACAGATAACACCAAACTTTTGCTTATAAATCTATCTGCGTACATGTAAAAGTACACATTATGTATCTATGAACAAGCACATACCAATATAAAACTGTGCAGGGGGCTGATTTGCCTATTAGCACATTTTGACATGATTGATATTCTGAATCATTGTTAATATTATCCTCCTCAATACAAGACTTACTTGGATACTGAAACTCTTGCCTGCTTTTTCCTTTAACTCTCAAAACATATCTCTCCAGAATCCCTTCAGGATATACTTTTGAACCTTCTCTTTATATGTGAAAAGAACTTCAAAGCTCTGTTAGTAATTTATGTATAGCATGATGGACTGGGGTCAGTTCACAACTGAATTCCCAAGGCAAGAAAATTAGATGATCGAAAAGACAGCTTAATATAAAATGCCTTCTCACTCCAAAGTTCACACGGAGGCAGGCCCTGCATGCCTTGCTCATGCAGGCAGTCCCCTTTGAAACCAGAGCCCTCAGTGCCTTGTGATTTTTACAGTCATTCACACCAAGGTGGATAAATGTTAAAGAAGCCAGACCTCTAACCTCGCAGCAATTTATCACACCGCATTCACCGAACCTCCAATCAGGCATGGTTCAACGGAGCCTGTTTCCAGTTATAATCAGATGGCAGCGTAACAGTAGCCCCAAAGCTCTGCTGGGCAGCTGCCTGTGCAATGTGCCTCCTGAAGCATTCCTCACCGTTTAGGTTGAGGGTGATGCAGTACCTGATGCACCCCAGGGAGTGCGCTGCACCCCAGAGGCTATTTATCCACCCTGAAGGTCTGATTTAACCATCACATCCCACCCACTCTTGCAGTCAAACCATGTAACAGTCCACTGAGAGAACAAGACAGGACAGTCTCCTTAGCAAATAGTCCCGCTGCTGTCTGAGGCAAGTGCAGAACAGGCTTGCGGGAGCCATGATATCTATCTGACTGTGAAGACAATGTGACTCGGTGTTCGTGATGTTCCTCTCTGCCAGTCACTGCTGCAACCAGCCATCTCAGGCAAGGATAGGTTTTGCCCATGCGTAAATAGCAGCATTAAGGTTTTCTTTTGCTAAATCTTTTGCTTTTGCACTTCAAACCCTAAACCCAGCTTTCTCGTATAATGCATTTGTGGATTAAGCTCGATATACACAGCAGCTGTTGTCCGCTTCAAAACCTGGCACAAAGGGCCTGATTCTGTCGAGACCAGAGTCTTGTTACCAGAAATTTTCTTCAATTATCAAGATGATCATCAGTGACGATTCTCTAATGATAATCATATTTTTAAAATGTAACTTATGCTTAGACTCAAATAGTGATTTAATAACATAAAGCTCAGTCTTAATTACTTCTTTCTCTGTGTGTTGATAAGCAGATATTTGTCTTGGGAAGCTCACAACAGCATGTCAGCCTCTCATGCCATAAAACAAGCCAAGGAAATGCCAGCATATAAAAGAACCTTAAAGAGAGAATTATTAAAAGTCATCCACAAATTCATGGCTTTTCTGAGCTCAAGACCTATCCTCTTACACTAACATACTTTCCTCTGATCTGCACTGCTTTTAACTGGAAGCATCTCCGGCTTATTATTCAAGAGAGAGATTTGTGAGGAGTGTAGGATGGGAAGCACAATTAGAAAACAGCTGCTGTTTAGCATTTGCCGTAAAAGCAAGATTCCTAGTAGGTGTTCTTTACAAAAAGTCAATTAGCAATTTAGAGTAGAACAGAGCTCATCACAATTTCTGTCCTCAGTAGCACCAAGGGAGTTCTCCTTTGATTAGAATACTTGCAGTGGGGGCTTCCTTTGTATCCTTCATAATGGAGTTTATGTTATCGAGGCATTTTTTTTTAAAAACACTACAAAACTCAGAACGCAAATAGACAGCTCTGTGTCTCTCATCTTTATCTCAAAGGACATGCATAAAGTCTGTTGTCAAATTAGTCAGTGAGGAGGGAGGATAATCCCTAGAAGAGATGCTGTTAGGCAGATCAAGGATGAAAGAGTGTCTAAACACAGGGCTCACCTATGTAATTAATTGTGCTCATGCAGAAGTGCTGAACCACTACCACAGTCCCTCCAGCCTAGGATATTGATCTCCAGGAAACAAACTATATCCTATCTGGCAACTGCGCAGAGATTACTTCGTAATGTCTCACCCAGGCATCCAGAGGAGTGGAAAATCACATACGAGTGAGCATATACTGAATATAACTGTAGTTACTGCGAAGAGCAGCCCTCACTGGTTCCACCACTAGTGCTGAACCCAGATTGCAAACGTGAGGATCAGGTGCAAAAGGGCTGCCGCTCGCTTTCAGCTCAGATGTGACTGAAGGTATTCACTATCCCCTGTCTACTGCTCCTGCTTTGCCAGGAGAAATCTAAGAGTAAAACTCTCTGATTATGCACTATTGCTTGAGCAGCAGAGCATAACAATGCAACAACATGAAATCTGACCTCTATAGGCTCTGTAATAATAAACAAAAGAATCAGATTTGTAAGCAAAAGAGGCTAGGCATACTGCACTCTACCATAGAGGCTGCTAGAAAACAATACCCGTTACAAATATTAATAAATCAATCATACTAATCAATTAAAAGGTCTGCTTTGGTACGCTTCACAGATTAAAGACAGTTTGACTTGTACTGATACAAGTACAGAGATACTGTTCTAATTTGTCTGCTTTAAATTTTTTGGGGCTTAATTATGTAACAAGGTATGACATATCTAATGTGCACCAAAGCAGTGACCCATATTTAGAATATTTGTAACATCACACAGCAGAAGCCACGCCAGTTTTTAAAATATCTGAATTCACAACAGTGGGTCTCACCAAACCACTGCAAGCTGACTGCAAGCTGGGATCTAAATCTTCTCATGATTTCCTGTTGCAGCTTTACATTCGAGCTGATGAACAGTGATACAGAATAGGACTCAGAGGCACTCTGCAAAGTCCACAGGGGACCCTACACTTAAGAATACGAGTTGTAGAGGAGACTCACCACCACTCTGGCTGCTGCACACAACGAAGATGGCTCTGCCGGTGCCTGCAGAGGAGATGGTTGTGCTCAGCACCATGGCCTCAGACCAGGCTACTCCACAAATGCCTTAGACCCTCTCACTGTTCTCCTGCCTTGTCAATTATAAGGCCTTTATATCTCCTGCACGGCTCCTGGAAGAGATAAGAGAAGTCACTCTCAGGCTCCTTCTCTTTGTCTTGGCAAAGACAGTAGAGGTTTGCTTTCAGTGCTTGATCACCTTGAGACACAAAATATCTCACTGAGCTTAATGCCATGGGTTTGCATTTCCTCTTTAACTCACATATGTGAGGCTGCAAGAAAAGCTTGTGAACTTACTTGATGTACAATTACATAGTAGCTTCAATGTAATACAGGGAGTGTTTCTTTCCCAGAACTTGTGTTACAGAGAATACGACACGAATTTTTATTTTAATGTCGGGGTAATTTATTTTAGAGACAGATGATGCCGAATCAACAATGTCCTGTTGAATGTTTGGAGTGTGCTAGCAGAACTACTTCACACGCAAATTAATTAATTTCTTACCATATTTTAAGAGATGTATAGAATAAAGAATATCCTACGAATTCCTCATTTATTAGCTGAGCAAGACACATGCAAGTAACTGAAAAATAGACAACTAAATAGCAATGTTATTTCATTTAATTACACAACACTTACTATCTGTGCTTGTGATTTAATTTGCAAGAATATAATCGGGCCTATATAAATACTGACCAGCAGATCTTCAGGAGATTGTCTTATATGAATTGATAATGTAAGGAGTTAATGTCTGTCCAGAGGATTAAGGCACATGGAACCATGTATGTTTTCCTTCATTTGTAGCTGGAAGCTCCAACCTATGTGAAACTTTTCAAATGCTTAATTAGCAGCAATCAGGTATCAATACAGCCTCAATCTAATTGAAGGGATGGGACAGCTCTCCAACTTGGTAGCTACTGCCAGAGGCAGAACAACGCACTTGTCTAATATTCAGCAATTCATCTTTATTTTCTTGTATCAAAACTTTCTGTTATTTTTCTATAAGCTTTGCTAAAAAAACCTGAATACATCAAGAGTTATCAGCTGAATAGAGTAACAGTTGAGAAACTGGGTATGAAGAACTAGTAAGACATCATTATAAAAAACTCATAAAAAGCACTTTATGCATTGCTGTATAACAATATAAACACTCTAAAATGTTTGTGTCATGACACAACGTTGTTTTGCAAGACTTTACTCCTGTATATTAAAAAGAATCATGTTAACATCAGGAATGCATGAATGTGAATTTTAGGAAAACAAGCTTGCCATGGTGTTTTATCTTCTCAGATTTAGGTGGTTTTCCAGTATCTCTACCAAATTTTCCTTAGCCAAGATAAAATTTTTCTTGGGAAGGAAATCAAAGGCCAAATAAGAAGTATGAATAGGAGGTACTATGTTTCACCTGCTTAAATGTCTTCTGCATTTTCATAGAATTTTCATTTCCACAGCTGGAGAAAGAGAATACAGTAGCAAGATATCTAGCTTTTACTGAAAAACGCCTACATTATGAAGAAAACTCACCAGCACTTCATCCTGATGAGGTGTAATTTCTTCCCTTGTCATAGTTACTGGACCTTTTTAAGACACAAAAGCTGAAAATGGTAGAGGAGCTGAAAAAAATACGTGTGTCTTCAGGTTGAAATAGCCACCACAGAAGCAACCTGGTGAGATCTACACTTTAAAAAACCAGCATGAGTCTGAATGAAACTCTTGGGAGTGTACCATACCATACATTTATCTCTAGTCACAAAGCACATTAAATAAGTACTTGATACATTATTCCAAAAGGTGTGTTTTCTTTCTTTCCTAAAGTTAATGGAAGATTTTTCTCTCATGGCTCTCTCATTCAGAAACCCCATAATAATTTACCATTTGAAAAATATTTTAGTAAACTACAGATGAGGGTTACAGTAATTGCAGATTTCTGACAAACCAAAATGTAAACCAGCAGATTTAAAGGGAAATACAAAGAAACTTTTTAATAATTTAGAAACTTTACATATTCTGCCCAGAAACCAAAACACTGATACTTAGTTCTTTGTACCAGTCAACAACTCTAGACAACCTTTTATGATATTTTACAAATTCTTATCCTCACTGAGATCCTTTAAAACATACTAGAAATGCTTAGAGAGAGAATACAGAGAGAATAGCTTCATTTCACTGACTGTTAAAAAAATTTATTGCAGCAGTGTAGTAATGTGCACAGGTGAAATTTCCACTTATTAAGAAAGTTTTATGGAGACATAACCGAAGAAAAATGGACCTGTGTGAGCTCTATTCATAAATATCATCAGGACTGACAATCATTTCAAGACTGCTGGTTAAGTAAAATACCACTTTTCATACCAACTACTATATTCTAGTGAAGGCTTTATGACACTTACTCAACACCCTTTCACATATACGATTGTCAGATTACTGAATTTCTGAATTTTTGTTCTGCCTAGAACCCTTATTTCCTTTTTTCTTTTCTGAATATTACTTGTTTCCTTTTTTTTTTTTTGTTTTGAGGGGGGGAGGGCAGAATGGAGGAGGAGTGTGTGGGGATTTGCAGCAATTTTTTTTTACAGCGATGGAAGATTCTTAGTAAACTTTCCCCCATCTGAATAGGAAATCAGAAAGAACCTTGACTATTCCACATTGTAATTCTTTCAAGTGGTTAATACCAGGGTTTTATCTCCTTTCTTGTTAAAATCAACCACACAAACAAAAATCTTCCAAGAAATAGTCAAGAAGTAGAAGAAGGTTTCTGGTTTGGAAAACAAACTGTGTTATATAGTATAATTTAGACTACGAAGTATCTGGGTTGTGAATAATCAATGCAGAGAAAGTATTTCTACTAAATATCTCTACCAAATTGGGTAATTCTGCTCTATAATATTATCTGTTTAGCATCATTTTGTGTCATCTTTATGATGCATCTCACAGCCGCTTGTATTTTACTATGCCATTTTCAGATTTTGCTGCTGTATATTGATGTGCAGTTTGATATTAAGTACCATAAAATAGTAGGCTGTAAAGTAAATTACATCTATATCAAACAAGTAAGACATTACAAAACATATTTATTGCCTCATTGCATGCTATGATATGCCAGAGAAGTACATGCAGCATTGATGGTTGTCCTGCTTACTTTTGGATATGCCTCCAAGCAAACTTCTACTAATGTGAGTTTATGCAGCAGCCAAGTGTTAATTACCTCCCAACCACCTGTGAAACTGTTTTTCTTAATGCATCCCATTAAAATCACATTAAAGCAGATGTACTCCCTCTTTAAGTTTAAAAGCCCATGTTGAAGGCACAGGGTTTCAAGCAGGATCTACAGCCCACCATTCCACCAGTAAGCTCTCAGAAAACAGATCGCATTTTACTTTACCTGAGTACAAAATGCAGAAAGATGCTTAGGCTGTTTTTTTCAGTGTCTCTTGACTGAACATAAACAAATCTCCTGAAAGAAAAATATCTCCTGGTATCATTGCAGTTCAACTTGCTGCACAAGCTCACTAGGTTTTGAATCTGGGTCTGTAACCCTTCACTGCCTAGGCACCTTGCTCTGAAAGATCACCAAGACAGCATTAATTAAGGAACTTATCTAAGTGAACTGGCATCTACCCCATTGTTGAAGTTTAAGGCTAGGCCAGCCACTAAACTTTGACAGATGGTCTCTATGATCCCCTCATCACTCTCCCAGGGAAGGATAACAAGAGAAGCAGGGAGAGGCACTTTAAGGTTGAAAAAAGAAACTTGAAGAAATTTAATGAAAAAAAAAGAAAAAAGAATAATACTAACAGTAACAGTGAGGATGTAAAACTATGCACATACAAGAATGCAATACCATAAAATCATACACTCATTAAGGTTGGAAAAGACCTCTAAGATTATCTAGTCCAACTGTCAACATTACCAGGACCACTAAACTATATCCTTAAGTGCCACGTCTTACACATTTTTTGAACACCTCCAGGGATGGTGAGTCCACCACTTCCCCGGGCAGCCTGTTCTAATGCCTCACCACTCTTTCAGTAAAGAAATTTACCTAATATCTAAACTAAACCTCCTCTGGTGCAACTTGAGGCCATTTCCTCTTGTCCTATCACTAGTAACTTGGGAGAAGAGACCAACACCCACCTCACTACAACCTCATTTCAGGTAGTGGTAGAGAGCCATAAGGTCTCTTCTCAAAGATACAAAATATGTCAATACCTGGTAGCCCCAAAGAACTTTTGTCCTGGTGCTCTCAAACCAGGACACCGATATTCACATGGGGTTACACAAGCACCTCTTGTCATGCAGAGAATGGGAACTCCTGGCTTTTGCAACCTCCTGCCTCAGGTGTAATACATTGAGGAACACACACCAAGCTGTGTGGCTAGCACAAAAAGGATCAACCAGCTTTCAAGTTGATTTAAAAACTCCTGAAGTTAGGTACAATACAATAATCAGTTCTTTGAAAGGCTTGAATTTATATGAAAAATATATGAAGAACAAACTGAGAGTGCACATATGCAAAGAAACTGCTTGCTGAGTTAAAATATGTTATTTGAATTCTCTCAGGATTGTTATGACCCTAATTTGTTCCATGATCTCCTTCTTTAATTTCCATAGCACTGGAAGTGGGATGATGCAATTTTCCCAATAATTTGGTTATTTAGGGCCAGCTTGTGACTTATATCAGTGTCCAGGTAAGAAGTAATAAAAACTTGGATTTACTACATCATAAATGAAGAAAGTATTGGAAGAGGATTGCAAATGTACAATTCTGGGAGAATCGTGGCCCTGTCAGCAAAAAGGTCAAAAAGTTTTGCTGAGCTAGGACATTCTGCGACAGAACACTATCCTCTACATATTCTTACAGTCATATAGGCTTTGGCTTAAGCTTTTATAAAAGTATGAAGAAGACAAGGTGCCGTAAGAGTCTTAGAGGTCAATCCTTTACTATAATTGTATTTTAATATTAGAATGCTGCATCTAACATTCTTAGTAAAGTTTCACAAAATCCCTCAGACTCCTCCCTTCTATCATACCCATACTTCAAGAAGGAAAGTGGGGTGTGTGTGTTGATGGCATAGTTTTTAACCATTAACAATATTTTTTTTTTGGAGTGAAGTAAAAGAAGAGAGGACAACTGTTAACATGCAAGGGATGGGAAGTAGAATGCAAGTACTTAGTGAGTATGTCCCCAGGTGTGGGCTATTCACACCTGAAGGCAACATAACTATTTTCATCCTTTCTCAGAGGCTCCACAAAAACATTCAGAGTACAAAGATCAAGTAGTCAAAAGGATAAAATGTGTTTCTGCTTTTGTCTGTTTAGATGCAAAAAAACACTAGAAGAGCCAACTTCACAGGCCAAGTACTTATCTAAGACAATGAGTAATACCATAAAGTAGTCCTTGAAGAGACAGAAGAGATTTGTGTCCAGATGCTGAAGGAAAACACAAAGCTTAGCACTGGATTTTTCTCTCCAAGAGCGGAATCTCCAATATTTTGCTGGAGTTCATACAAAGAATAAAGTTTCTATTTGAGCAAGTAAAGTTGTAAAATTGAGATGGGAAACACAGTTTTACCAAGGGGAAGTCATGTTTGACGAACCTGATAGCTTTTTATGAGGACATAACCAGGTGGATGGATGATGGCCATGCAGTGGACGTGGTTTACCTGGATTTCAGTAAAGCATTTGACACCGTCTCCCCACAGCATCCTCATAGCTAAACTGAGAAGTGTGGTCTGGATGACAGAGTAGTGAGGTGAATTGTGAACTGTTTGAAGGGAAAAAGTCAGAGGGTTGTGGTCAATGGGTCTAGTTGGAGGCCTGTGTCTAGTGGGGTCCCTCAGGGGTCAGTACTGGAACCAGTGCTGTTCAATATATTCATCAATGACCTGGATGAGGGATTAGAGAGCACTGTCAGCAAGTTTGCTGACGACATGAAACTGGGAGGAGTGGCTGACACACCAGAAGGCTGTGCTGCCATTCAGTGAGAGCTAGACAGGCTGGAGAGTTCGGCAGGGAGAAATTTCATGAAATACAATAAGGGTAAGCGTAGAGTCTTGCATCTGGGAAAGAACAACCCCAGGCGCCAGTATAGGTTGGGGACTGCCCTGCTGGAGAGCAGCGCAGGGGAAAGGGACCTGGGGGTCTTGGTGGGCAGCAGGATGACCATAAGTCAGCAATGTGCCCTTGTGGCCAAGAAGGCCAATGGCATCCTGGGGTGTATTCGAAGAGGTGTGGCCAGTAGGTTGAGAGAGGTTCTCCTCCCCCTCTACTCCGCCCTGGTGAGGTCACATCTGGAATATTGTGTCCAGTTCTGGGCCCCTCAGCTCAAGAGAGACAGGGAACTGCTGAAGAGAGTCCAGCGCAGAGCCACAAAGATGACGAAGGGAGTGGAACATCTCCCTTATGAGGAAAGGCTGAAGGAGCTGCGTCTCTTTAGCTTGGAGAAGAGAAAACTGAGGGGTGACCTCATAAATGTTTATGAATATGTAACGGGTGACTGTCAGGAAGACGGAGCCAGACTATTCTCAGAGATGCCTAATGACAGGACAAGGGACAACGGATACAAGCTGTAGCACAGGAGGTTCCACAAAAACACCAGGAAAAACCTTTTCACTGGGAGGATAACTGAGCACTAGAAAAGACACACAGGAAGGCTGTGGAGTCTCCTTATCTGGAGACATTCAAAACCCACCTGGACGCGTTCCTGTGCAATCTACTGTAGGTGATCCTGCTCTGGCAGGGGGGCTGGACTAGATGATCTTTCGAGGTCCCTTCCAATCCCCAACATTCTGTGAATCTGTGAATAAAAAAAAACAACAAAATTTCTATTCAGTTTGCCTTTCCCACATCTATTGTTTCCTTCTTATTCCTTAGCTCAGATACAGTGAAAAGTTGCTCAGATGAGCAAGAATTGCTTAGACACACAGCACAGATTAAAATGGCAAACTGCCACCTTCTTTACCACAGAGACACAGCACTGTAATCCTAACAAGCCTAAATTGAATCCAGTGCAGGTTCACAGGATAACACAGCTGAGGAGAAGAGGCGAAACCACGATCTTTTTGTCCCCTCAGCTTATGTGTTGTGCCAAGAGCTAGGGCTTGTCTCCCCTAGGATCAGAGGACTGGCGTTTACACTCACCCAGAAACCTGTTGAGACACCTCCTAGCACCATGGTGATAGGTTTGCTGTCCTTCATGTTACTTCTGCTGACTGCCTCCTCTTTGGAACTCATCTCCTCACCTCCTGTTCAGGTGGGCAGTGATCAATATGAAACAGCATCCTCTTTATGCTGCTGCTCCTAAAAGAGCAAACAGCTAGCCCTGACCAATCTAGCCTGTATTATTACCACAGAGGATCATATTTTTTTCAAATCACTACCTTCCAGGCCGATTTATATGAGGACTAATAAAAGAATACCTAATGAATCTCTAAGAGAGGAACTCTCTAAGAGCTAGCTCCCCACCTCCTATCTAACAGGACGAGGGCAGCAATCAGTCTCAATAAATCAATAGCTCTGAGGTAGAAATTAATTAATTTTAGTGATAATTCAAACACCAATATACCTTGAAGCTTCACTGCCTAGCCATGGCTACAATAACTACAGAAATTGTCATATTATGAAGAATTACAGCAACTTTTTTCAAGTATTTATCTGCTGTGAATAAAAGACTGCTAGAAAAGGTATACAGGAGAAACGTACATGGGGCTATAACATTTTATAAAGACAGGGTTGCTGAAACTGATGCTGTTTTCTAGAAGACCTAACATTTAAAAGTTTAGGAAACAGTGTAATAGTCTTTGAGAGTAAGGTGAGTGAATTGATTGAGAAGGTATGTACTAGTAGGTAATATTGGTAGAGAAATCAATGTTACAAAAATATTAGTCACTTTTTAAACACTATTGAGGATGGAAAATTGCTTACAAGTGTTTCTAAGAAACGTTTATTTTTTCCCACACCAAATGCCATCTCCTGTATCTGATGCTTAATGAAAAACATTTCCGTGAAATAATTCTGTCCCATGTCTTGTTACTATTTTCTCCCTCTGCTTATAGGAGAAGTGACATTTATATGAAAACAGGATCTTTTTGTCATAACAATTACTCTGCTTCAACTGCTTATTCTCCACTTGAGGATGCAGTTACTTCTCTACACATCAAACATTCTCACCCAGGAATGGTCCAAAGACCAGCAAGGTCAGTAATATACTTCCCATTCATCCTATGGGCACCAGGTGATGCTAAGAACTCCAACATTGCCTAAAAAACAAATGCCTCAGAAACACATATTTTTAACGGCTTTTATCCACTCATAAATTTAGGAATGAGAAAGAAAGGAAAACACTTACTAAATTATAAGTAAGATGAATTATCTTTCAAGTATTTTATTCTAGAAATATGACCTGTTTTCACAAATTAGTGATGCTTCCAATAAAGCATTGTGCTGTAAGCCCTACAACTTCTAATTCTGATGCAGAACTGGAGAATCTTTAAAAAAAAACAAGGAAGGGACAGAAAGAGAAAAAGAGAAAGAGAAGTAAGACACAATAACTGCTGTCTTGTCCTGCAACTCTTCTCAGACTTGAAGAGCCCTCTAGGGTTCTTCAGATTGGTTAAGGGTTTTCTTTTTTCAAAATACCTCTTCTGTTTTTTGCAATGCTATGCAATTGCTTATCTGTCTCTTTTTCCAGGCTGTGCTTTCCTCCACAAAACTTCATAATCATGGAATCATAAAATGTTTTGGGATCATAGGGAACTTTAAAGGTCGCCTAGTCCACCCCCCTTGCAAGTGAGCAGCAGCATCTTTAACTAGATCAGGTTGCTCAGAGCCCCATCAAGCCTGACCGTGAATGTTTCTAGGATGGGGCTTCTACTACCTTCTCTGGGCAACTTGTTCCAGTGTTTCACCGCCCTCATTCTCTACATTATCCATCCTCTTGTAGGGACAAATTTAAATAGATAGATTTGAAAAACAAAGATACAGATGAATGTTAAATGGTAAAGATGGCTTTTAAAAGCAAAGCTGTGGCAAAATATGTCAAGGGGGAGCGTCAGGAGGACAGAGCCAGGCTCTTTTCAGTGGCGTCCATTGACAGGACAAGGGGTGGAAGCTGGAACATAGGAGGTTCCATAAAAATATGAGAAAAAACTTTTTCACTGTGAGGGTGACAGAGCACTGGAACAGGTTGCCCAGAGAGGTTGTGGAATCTCCTTCTTTGGAGACATTCAAAACCCGCCTGGACATGTTCCTGGGCACTCTACTGTAGGTGGTCCTGCTCCGGCAGGGGGGTTGGACTAGATGATCTTTGAGGTCCCTTTCAACCTCTAACATTCTGTGATTCTGTGAAAATTCAATCCAATAAAACAGAAAATCAGTCTTCTGCTAGAATATGTCCTCTTTTTCTAGTTTCCAAAGTTTCAGGAAGACATGGAAATAACTGAAAGATTTCAAAAAAGAGGAATAAAAGCTCTGCATGTTGTGAAACAAAATTTAAGGCTCACCTTAAAAGAGTTTACTTCAAGTCAAATTAGAGAGATGACATGATGATGTGCTGTAACAGCTAAAGTATCAAAATGAAGCCTGAGAGGTGGGACACCAGGCAAGTAGGAACACATTCATTGGATACAAGTTACTGCTAGACAAATTCAGTTGCAAAATATATGCAATTTCCTCTCAGGCAGGATGAGCAAAGGAATGAGTTAGCAGCAGCTTATGATTGATGAGCATCTGCAAGATTAAATTCATTATCATACTAAAACACATCTTTGATCCGTCTTTGGGTGTAAATTCTTTGCCCTGCAGTGGGTGAAAGAAGGGCTGGGAAGAATCTGTAATCATTCTCTCAGTCTCAGAATTTATAAAATCAGGTCTTTCCATTCCTCCTCCTCCTCCACAATCTTTCAAGAAGACAATTGCTTAGATGGCCTTTAGTAAAATCATAATGTTGGTAGTTTTGAATTAAACTCAAATCCCAGGCCTCAGGTCTTCTGCTAGTCAACCTTTTCATTTGGAAATTTTGCTCCTCATTGCCTCTTTGATTACTTCTACTGTACTAAAATATATCAGCAAAGTACCATGGCTGGAGGTAAGCACACTGAGAAACACATTCTCTACAAAAATCCTGCGTCTGGTATGCATAGTTCAGATACAAAATGTCACATTGTTTGTGAGGCTTCTGGTTGGAAAGAAAATTTTCTCCAGCTGAAACTAGGGGAGATTTGGGGCATTTTATTAGCATGCAGAGGGAGGAACTGTGGCATATACAGTGCCTGACTGATCCTCTGACATTGTAGGGATCTTGGGCAATAACAAATTTTCTTTATCGATGGCATAAATTTTAGAGCTAGTTGAATGCTGAATTATCTGGCCTAAAGTCTTCAGTATAAGTGTGAAACAGGCCATAACATAAAAGTCCAATGAAAAGATCGGATATAACTCCATGGTCATGATTTCTATGAAACATTTGTCTTCATTTGATCGTCTCTCTCTTATTTTTCCCCAGTTCTTTGCTGCTTCTTCATTTAGCATCTAACAATTGCAACCCATAGTACCTCTGTGCCAGCCCCACTGGTGAATAGAACTGAGCCACTAAGTCTTTAAATCCACACACAATCCAAAGGAAATAAGCACAGGCATACATATTTTTCCATGTTCTTGTAGGATATTACTTTTCTGATACAACTACCTGGCACCGTAGCTTAGAATCTGCTCCTTTTAACAAACCCGAGCCCGATGACTGTCACCCTTCTTTACCATGAGTAGCAAAACCGCGTGTTAACACATTTCAGTCTGCAAATTATGGAAATGAACTACGAGACTGCACTGATAATGAAAATGAGTACAGTTTTCCTTTTATTCCTTTTAAGGGGATCTTAATATTGTCTTAACAAATTGTAACTGTTTTGCAGCTGTCTTGTTCCCCTGCAACGTGAAACACATTACAACGCTAGTGTCAGTGCAGCAGTATTACCCTTTCCTCCGAACATTGGAGGGAGAAAGAAAAAAAATATTTCTATTCTTTTACAGATTTTTATAAAGCAAAGCAAACTGAGTCACAGCATTTTTTTTGCAAACCTTGCTTCATGCAAGCTGAAAAGAAACATACCAAGGTAGATCTCTCTGCCAACAAATAACACTGCAATACCAACATAGTTCTGCTGAGTATTGGAATGTGCCTGTTGGGGACCTTGTGCAAAGATGGCTTTCGTGTATTTACTGAATGATTAGTCAAAGAAATGAAACCGTTCTAGATTCTCTGGCCTTTTAATGCAAAAGCAGTGGTTTTGTTCTTGTCGATCTTCTCTAGCTGTATGATCCAAGACCACAACAACAAAATGCATTCTATGAGATATTCTGAGGTACCATATGTAGTAAGATTTCACTTTGTTTTTATGCAGAAATCAGAGGGTATCTGAATCATCCCTCTTCATATTTAAGTCAAAGGAGAAGTCCTCAAAACGGTAAATGCTGCATCTGTTGTTGTCAGCCATATGATTCCCTTGTCTCTTTTCATTACTTTGCTGAGGATGAAAAACTACTTTGAACGGCAAGATGAATGTGGTGATACACTGCTTGTGGATGCACACATTCAAGAAATTGAAGCTGACATTTTCTTCTGCACTATATTAACAATAAAACATTATTGTTTGTCCTCACTCCAGTCCAATGTCAGACAGAAACACCTTATGCTGCTGAGTAACAACCTTGAACATTTATGCAGAGCTAGGAAAAAGTGCTAGTGTTTGGGAAGTGACTTGACAGTGTAAAATCCAGAGGCATTCTGGAAAAGGAGCAGATAATTGAAGTGACATCTTTGATGTGGTCAACTTGTCTGAACCTTAAGTGAGTCATTTCAGTACTAGTATACCTGAAGCTGAAGTTTGGTTATGCAAAACAGGCCAAAACCCCTGAATGCAAAAAGATAAATTAACAATCTATGACTTGATAATTACTTAACACCCAATCACCTCATTAGTACCTCCTTTCTTGTCTTGAGAAAATAGAGAGCAAAAGTTCTTTTTTACACCTTTCCATAAATGTTGTCATTTTATAGACTTAGAATATCCTCTGTTAAGTATATATTTTTCCAGACTGATAGGTCTCGTGCAATTTATGCTCTACAGATATAGAATACATTCCAAACATGAATAATTTGTTGCTTGGCAGTAGTACTGGATGTGGGAAATCTGGATTTAAGGTTTTAATTTTATAAGGCAAAGCCAGTGATGGAATTACATGACTTTCATTTCTTAAGTCAATACCTAATTAACAGATCTCTAAGTAAAACTATATATGCTTGTTCAGTACATGTCTGACCCAGTCCAAACCAACTCTCAAATAAGTTTGTTAATGGGCACTTAGGCATGAGCTACAGCATTTCAATGACTTGAGATTTGGTTTATGATGCATATTAGCAGCAGGAGTCTGGTGTTAGACAGAAGATGATGGGACAACTGGAGGTTTCAATACAGGCTAAATCTGCCTTTCCTAATACACACTGTCCTTGGTTAATGGGTCACTCACTGGCCAGACAGATAGGGGTTCTACCTCTGGAATAAAACTGCATGTCTAAAGGTGGCCAAATATAGCCCATAATTAATAGTTAGTAATTTTAAAAATAGTTTTATTTTTAAACATGTACATATCATATGTCTGGTTTAGTTACATCATGGAACTAAAATTTCCTGAAATTGAAATCTTTCTAAAAGAGATTTTCTCTGTCTTTTTATTTTTATTTTTTTTAATTTGTCATCCTAGCCTGCTGCTTAACACAGGAAGGAAGAACACTCTTTTATTTTTCTTTCTTCATCATTTGGGATGGACTTTATGCCTTTGTCTTGTCTCCAGGGAAGGTCTTTCCCTTCCAAGGCTGTGAAGTCTATGGATTAGGGTTATTATTTTAGCTTTCTTTTAGCCAGAACCAAACTAATGACAAACATTTTTCCATCCAGTTCCTGTAGTTTCACTGCAGTGTCTGAAGTTTAATTTTCCTTACTTGCCATGGTAAACAAATTAGCTGGTTGTAGTATAGCACACTAAAGTTTTAATTTTCTCTGAGAATAAAAGTGCCATGTTAATCCATTTATTTATGTCAGGAAGAATTAAAAGACTCATCACTAGCTTCATTTTTCAGGATTCTTCTCAAGGCAGTAGGGAAACAGTGCAGTCACCAGGGCTCTGGGTTTTGGCTGTACTTCTTAATCGCAACCCTAGGACTTGATGCTGCAGGTACTCATGTGAGGAACAGTTGCAGAAAACATCTGTGATTAGATCATTCCTGAGAGTGGTCTACCTTCTTCCTCCTGTGCATTCCTTCAATGGAGATCTGGATAGCTCTCTTACTTCCACTTACACTAGACAAAACTGTTTAAGGGCTGTTAGTGTTAAGAGCTGAAAACTTCAACAGCATGGCGGTCGCAATGCTGAGAATACAATATGAAATCCCCAGGGCAGATTTATCACATCTGTAAATACTCTACCACAGCTCAAGCACCCTCTTTTCCTTTTTCAAGTGTCTCAATTCCATACACAATGTATCTTGCTACAGTTTTGTTTGTGCTTGCTCCAGATACTAAGCCATCACACAGGCATAATGACACTGCATTCAGTGCATATTCTAGATTGCAAAATCACACCTGGGCAAACTCAAGCAGAGGCACCACTTAGAACTGTCTATATTGCAAAACTGTAGACAGACAAGCACTAGTTAAACAAAATATTATCATTAACTTATCTTTACTTACCATTAATTCTTCCATGTTCACACTCCTCATTCTCCTGTCTCTCAGACTTTGTAAATGAAAGAAAAGAGGTATATGGTGTTTAGGGTCCAAAGAACAAGTCTTATGAGGAGCAACAGAAGGAACTAGGGTTGTTTAGCATGGAGAAAAGGAGGCTGAGAGGAGATATTACTGCTCTCTACAACTACCTGAAAGGAGCTTGTAGAGGGTCAGAGTTGGTCTCTTCTCCCAAGTAACAAGCAACAGAACAAGAGCAAACAGCCTCAAGTTGTGCCAGGGAAGGTTTAGATTGGATATTAGGAAAAATGTCTTCACAAAAGGGTTTGTCAAGCATTGGAAGAGGCTGCCCAGGGAAGCAGTGGAGTCCCCATCCCTGGAGGCATTTAAGAGACATGTAGATGTGGTACTTAGTTATATGGTTTAGTGGTGGTCTTGGCAATGTTAGGTTCAGCATTGGACTCTGTGATCTTAAGGGTCTTTTCTAAGTGAAACGATTCTATGATTCTAGATATTCCTTGAGGAACGTGAAGAGCAGAAGGTATGGGCGCTACAAATACACGTTTCTCATTGAGCTCCAGCATTACAGCAAACACACATATTCTGACACTGTGTACATGCACATGGACAGCTCAGCTCCACAACTCCACTTACTTCACCGAGAAGAATTACAAGAAAGCTTAGGTTAGATCCCTAGAGATCACAAACTGAGGAACTCAGCAGTTTGTGCAGGATCCTGCTAGGTCAAGTATGGAAAATCCTCCAAGATAGATATTCCACAATCTCTCGGGCAACCTGTTTCATGCCTTAACCCTCCCGTGGTTCCCAGTACTTCTGTGAAATGATATTCATTGCTACAAAGATTCTGAAATAAATATAATGAAAAATAATTGGGCACTTAATCTGTGCCTACCACTATTTTGATCTCGGCCACAATATGGCCACAATATTGTATATTATCAATATAGTTACCATAATGCTTTAAAAATAGGAAATCAGTTCTCAAAAAATCATTTAAACTCTACACAGTATTTTAAAGATCAAATTTTTTAAAGAAGACAATGCTCATTCTCTGCTATTCCTTTCTGCTTTCTTGAGTAGAGCCCTGTAATATCCAGTAGTAGAATGATTCTTAAGGTTCCAGATAAATACTTGCTGTCTTGATATTTTTCTGAACTATACTGTAAAGTCTGTTTACAGAAGCTTGTATTAGTCATAGAGGCTTTTGAGCCTCCTTTCACAAATTAATATTCTGAAGACACCTACCATTATGAATAAAACAATAATGCATGCTTACCCCTAGATGTAAGGGTCTACACTTAAACACTATCCTTTTTGCACGGCAGCTTTTAATTGCAGAAAACAGTTAACTAAATTCATTGGCATTGTTTAGATGGTGTTTTGTCCTCTGTGCTAAAGGTACTAGGATTGGTCCTTATGTGTTTTCTTATCTTTGCACTTTTTCCAAACTGGATAATAAAATTCCTTCTGGCATTTAAATTTTCATTAATCATTTTCTGAACATTTACACATCGTGGTTATTCTAGTCTAAGAGCAAATTGCTACAATGGCCCGGCTAGAAATACTGGGGGATATAGATGTCCTTTGCTATCAGGACTTAATATTTATTATTTTTAATATAACAAGACTAAATAGCATTACTACAGGTTTTCAAATGCATTATGTTGGTATTACAGACCTCATATTCAGAAAATGACACTTTTTCCAAATAAAAAGTCTAATATGTTCAATGTTTTAGTCTAAAACATATTAAAGAAAAAACTAAAATTAAAGGCCAAGTTTAGCAGATTGTTTTTTTTAAAGCTCAGTTCAATATATATAGCCATTCCAAAACTTTAAAAGCAAATATTTTTGTTCTGTCATAAATTAATATGTTATTTTATCATCCCCTACTATTGCAACATTGTAATTATTGTCTGCATATTATTACTGCGTATACTCTGAGGCCTAATCATGGACAACAATCGCATTGTGTCAAGCTTTGTAGCAATATCAAGTAAAAGGTCACAAATGTGTGCATTGCTAATCGGTTCACAGAGGTGACATAATCAATTACCATCACAAGAAGTCCATCCCACACCCCTTATTTTCTAAGCTCTCCATATCATGCCTTAGGAGGTGTAATGAAGATGTAGATTTGGACTGAAGAGTTCAAGTTTCTTATAGACTCAGATTTTTTTTCAGATGTTAACCAAGAGCAATTACAACCCTTTTCCTTCTGTATCTATTTTCACATGATGGTTTAGTCCCACAGTTGCCCTTACTGCAGCCTGTTTAGACATATGAGGACAAATTATGTAATTCTCAATTAATCTTTTGCCTCGTAATCTTAGTACTATATATCCCCACATTTCAGTAAATGATCCCCATGATTGCACAAAGTGACCTACACGCTTCATAAGAGTTTTTTCCTTTTTGGCTGGAGGACTGCCTCTTAGTATCATACATCTCCCATTTTCAATTTTGGTGGGAGCACTGACACCCAAAAAAAACCAAAGCAGCACAGCTGAACACCATCATGTATCAAAAAAAAAAAAAAAGAAAATAAAACAGAAAATTAAATAAGATAGGATATGATATGCTATGTTACTCTGGAATGAGTATCCTTGGTACCTAAGTACTATAAAGTACAGCACACTACTCCTTAATAGAATTGAGAACAACTGAATTCTGTAGATTTGCTGAATGTATTTCCGGAGATTCTGTATGTTGCTTTAGAGACTTAACTGCCCAGCTACTTGCAAGATTACGGGACATTATGCAAGCTTAAGAGATTCCAATTTATTTTTTTGTGGTGGAGAAAGTTAATGATTTCATGTTGCACGATCATACAGAGATCATGCAAGTATTGGTTCAATAACTGAGAGAAAGTTTTTATTGCTTCTGTTGCTGTTTACATTACCAGTGATACTTATATCAATACCTAAATGAGTATTTATTTGATACTGACTTCCCTTCTTTCATTGAGGTGAACAGGAAAAATATACACCTTAGTTAAACAGAGGATGAACAGATGTGAAAATCGTGGGCCGCCAGTTGTTTCTGAGGAGGGATATGAATTTTACTCATTGAAATGGGATGCTGTTAAGGACATGCTATAAATCTGAAAACAGCTTGACCTCTGAGAACCACAGTGTTTGAGGTGGAATTTTGCGTGTAAAGCAAAGAACTGACAACAAAAGCAGTGATGGTATTGCTTTTCACAGTGTACTAGAAAAGATGTTTTCTTTAGAAAGCTAAAGACAAAACCCTTCGTCTTCACAGCATATATATGCCTAGATTTAGAAATACCTGCATTTCAAACATTGTCAGAGGAAGCAAGTATCGTTAAACAGATAATATAGTTTGATTACAGCAAACAATTGATCAGAATATGAAAGATTAAAAGGGGTAGCTTTTAGAAATAGTGCTTGTTGTATTTGAAAATTGAGTAGTTTGAGCTCATCTTGCATGAGACAAAAGCTCAGAATGAAAGCTTAGAGCAGATCCACTTATCAGGCATTCTTGATACAGTATTGTGTGGCATTTTCAGGAGAGCTGTAAAGATAAAGCTTATTTCAGAAGTTCATCCTGAAGGTGAGAGCGAAGCAATGACCCTCAACCAGACAAGCTCACATCTTACTCTAGACTGAGAGGACGACCTCGGTTAGGAGACCTAACCAAGAGGGAAAAGAGGGCAAACCTCTCTGCCTGTACACATCAGAGGGCTGTAGAGCTGGTACTGCAGGTAGAAAGTAAAAGGATTCAGAGCTGGTTTTGCTGGGAAAAAACAGTTTCAGAAATGCATAAAATTAAGAAGAAAAAGGGAAGAGAACTAAAAGTAAAGCAAGGGTTGCCTTAACACAAAGGAATGTAGTATCCAGATGAGTAATTTTGCTGTCAGTGGCAGAGAAAGGAGGGAAGCACTGAAGAGAAGAGGGAGGGGGAATCCAATTAGCATGCTGGTTTTGACAAAACATTCCAGCATCCTGAAGAATGTCTCTAAGAAGTCTCTTCTTGCACAGCTTCACAACTGATGAATAAAATGAGGAGGAAAATAAAATACACACCAGTGAAAGAAAAAAATTAACAGGAAATACCAGCTAAAACTAAACTGCAAATACACAGGCTGCACTCAGGTTTGAATATTTTTAAAATAATCAATAGAATCAACAGTATTTTAATAGCCCCCATAACTACTAATCATGTAACTTAAGGAACTCTAGTAATTACACTGCTAGTAATTGCAGTAGCATTACAAATGATGGAGAGGATGTCTTTACTGATTCTATTGTAATGCAAAGTAACACCTGCCATTTCTGTCTGGCAGAAAATTTCATTGGAGAGCATTTGTTCCTCCTCACACAACATTACAGTCATATTCATTTTATAAACACTAAATAGCAAAACATATTAAAAACCCCACCAGTTTCTGCAAAACTACTGAAGATGTAGTCCAGAAAGGGTAAAAATAATACTATCCATTTGCCATCACATTACTAGATCAAGTTGTTCCATCTTGCATCATTTTAATGTTTTGATTATTTAAATACACCACAATTTTTTATGCAAAGAACAATTTCTTTTCCTCCGAATTTGGCAGTAATATTACTGTGACTTTTAAAATTTATCCCAAACAGTTATTTGGCTAAGTAATTGCTGCTTTGAAATACATGCAAACCCCAATATTGCACAGGAGAAGAATGACCCAATTATTTCTCTTCAGAACATACAAGCAAAGTTACACAGTCATTACTTTTTCAAGCTTTTATGGTTACCCCAGCCAACAATGTCATCAATGTATTTCTGCCCGACTGTTATTTCAGTTTTTCCCTTCCATCTAAAACAGTTTGAAAAAGTATTATTGGTCCACATTGAATGAAGAATGAGAATTTCTCATTGTTATGGTTATAAGAATCTAGGTGACCCAAAAGTAGCCAGAGAAAAAGGGAAGAGAGGCCTTCAAACAAATTTCATGCAACTAGACATAAAAATTCACCCAATTATCTTGAGTTCTTTTTTTGTTTTGTTTGCAATCTCTCTTCTTTTTTCTGTGCAAATACACCTGGCAATAAACAAACAATGGTACTGATGTACACTGGAACAGAAAAAACTACATGCAGAATCACAGAACGTCAGGGGTTGGAACGGACTTCTGGAGATCATCTAGTCCAATCCCGGTGCCAGAGCAGGATCACCTAGAGAAGGTCACTCAGGAAGGCGTCCAGGCAGCTTTTGAGTCTCCAGAGAAGGAGACTCCACAACCTCTCTGGGCAGCCTGTTCCAGTGCTCTGTCACCCTCAAAGTAAAGAAGTTCCTCCTCATGTTTAGATGGAACTTCCTACATTCAAGTTTGTGCCCGTTACCTCTTGTACATCACTGTGAACTACTGAAAAAACCTGGCCCCATCCTCCTGACACCCACCCTTTATTTATAAGATCCCCCTCAGCCTTCACCTCTCCAGACTAAAAAGCCACAAGGTCCCTCAGCCTTTTTTCCTAAGAGATATGTTCTAGCCCCCTAATCATCTCTGTAGCCCTTTTCTTTACTCTCTCCAGCAGTACCCTGTCCTCCTTGAACTGAGGACCTCAGAACTGGACACAGTACTCCAGATGCAGCCTCATTAGGGCGCAATAGAGGGGGAGGAGAACCTTCTTTGATCTGCTGGCCGCACTCCTCTTGACATGCGCCAGGATGCCATTGGCCTTGTTGCCCACAAGGGCATATTCCTGGCTGACAGTTGTCTTGTCCAGCAGGTCTTATTCCTCAGAGCTGCTTTCCAGCAGGTCAACCCCCAACCTGTACTGATAAATGTGGTTACTCCTCCCCAGGTGCAGTATCCTACACTTGCCCTTGGTGAATTTCATAAGGTTCCTGTCTGCCCAACTTTCCAGCCTGTCCAGGTCATGCTGGATGGCAGCACCACTTTCTCATGTCAGCCATTTCTCCCAGTTGTGTCAACAGCAAACTTGCTGAGGGTACACTCTATCCCTTCATTCAGGTCATTGATGAATCTATTGAACAGGGCCAGACCTAGTACTGACCCCTGGGAAATACCTCTTGTTACAGACCTCCAGCCAGACTGTGCACCACTAATCACAACACTCTGAGCTCTGCCTTTCAGCCAATTTTCAGACAACCCCGCTGTCCATTCACGTAACCCACACTTCCTAAGTTTGTCTATAAGGATGCTGTAGGAAAAGATGTCAAAGGCCTTGCTGAAATCAAGACAGACAACATCCACTGCCCTCCCCTCACCTATCCACCCAGTCATGCTATCACGGAAGGCTACTGGATTAGTTAGACATGATTCAACGCCGACTACTTGCAATAACCTTCTTTTCCTCCACATGTTTTGAGATGATGTCCAGAACAAGCATGTATTTCATATTTCTTAAAGAAATATATAGTTTAGATATGTTTGTTTCTTTAATTAATTTAAAACACTCTCAGTGGGTAAAAGATTCCCACTCTGCTGAAGAGCACAGAGACTGTACGTAACATCCATTATAAAATGTGAGAATCTAAAAATAATTAAAAACATTTAAACAATAAAATACTCATTGCTGCTCTGTTTTCACTTGCATGTTTCACTGGAAAAAATGCTACTAATTTTTTCAGTGCCTCACATTTCTGCATGCTGAGCCTGGCAAAAAGTACATCCATTAACCTGCTGACTAAGAATATTTGCAATTTCTTTTGTTTCTGTTGAAAAATGTTTCTGTCAACAGCTTCTTATCTGTTCTTCTGTCAGAGATTCTTTGCAAAGTACTGTTTGTTCTGCTCAATTTTGATTCCCCTTTTGAAGTCCAGTATTATTGCTTTCCTGACAGCCAATCTGCATTTCCCTTTAAGTGCAAGGATCCATCCATTTGCTGTCAGACAATTCTCTTCCACAGCTTGTTGCATCTTCCCATTTAGCATCTTCTAATATACACACCAAAATCTGAATTAGACTCTTTTAACTACTGCCTTCATCGGTGTTTGGGATGACTTGTTTTATAGACTGGTGTTCAAAAGCAAATGGGGGTGGATGTCTGGCTCACCCCCTGATCCATTGACTGTGTACCTAATGCATAGCCTGCAAACCAACGAGAGGAAGAAATGTCCTTTCATGCTCCAGAGGCAATCACCCAACAGTTCAGTGAGTAAATGCAGTCATACAGAACCACATTTTCACATTGCAGGCATATTCCCTGCCCTATGTGCAATCCAAAAAAATTTCTGAAAGACAACAAGAGCAGAACTGGGAACACAAACCAGATTTCTCGAACTCCAGTTCACTTTTCTAGCTGCCAACGAACATTTTTCCTTTTCCTCCTATGAAACTATTCAAGTACTCCTGTGCAGTCCCAAGAAATGTCTCACAAATGGCAACTGCTATCGTTTTGCTGCTCTGACAGAAGAATAGGCACAGAAAAAGAAGTTATTCTTGAAGAGATGAGACCACAACAACTGTTATTTGCATTCACCATGAAACAATACAATGTTAGGGATGTTCTTTCCGTAGCCCATCAGGGCATTTGCTGACTCTTGATTGTCTGTGTCTCTGTGCTTGTTAAAACCACAGCGCTGAGCAAAGTATACTGTGCTTTTGCCATCTGGCTCTATAGCAGGGAGGTTACACATCAGCATAACCCACCTTGTCATCGATTTTCAGTGGCATGCTGATTTCTCCAAAACAAATAACGTCTGTCTTTCATCAAGCATTCTACATCCCTATACTTTAATAGCACAGAAAGAAAAAGATGCTACCAACCATTTGTTGATATTTGATATCTATCTTTGGCAATATTTTCATCAATGCTAAACTCATGTTGTCTCATCATTGTAGCCAAAATAACAAATGACTGATCATAGATTTGCAGTTAATTTTTTTTGGCCAGTTATACATGAAGACAATGATGCTGATGGCTTATTCAGTAAAACTATACAGTTTGCTTAAAGTTATTCTGCCATTTAATAACAACTTCCTAGTTTTAAAGACATTTCCTTTACTTGTATCTCAAACAATTATTTCATTACACACCTGTTAATGCAAGAATAAACGTACAATAATAACATTAACAAACACTTTGAGCTGAAGTTTCCATAGTAACCTCTCTCCATTGCCTTGTGCACTTATGTGCTCTAATTTATGCATTCTTAACATCTTTTCTGCTATTTTATCTACCAACAGAAAGTAAATAAAGCCAGAGAAAATATTATTTCTATATTTAGGCACTCAAAAATGTGGTAGAAAAGCTGAATACACATATACACGTAATCTTGAGATAAACAGAGTATCTCTATTACAATCATACCTACCCAACATACAAAAATAAACTAAATTATGTTGTTGAATTCCAGGAACAAGAGTTTCTGTTGTTGTTGGCATGATGTCTTATTGCATTCTTAAAAGAGCAGAGACTATTTCCTCTTATCATCCTTGAGCAGAAGTGTTGTACTGCAGAGGACGTGCCACAATCTCTTTTTTCTCCAAGAAATAGGAGGGTGAAAAGACAAGAAGATATGGGTCCATATGCACAAAGGCATGGGCAAAGCTTCTTGAGGCTTTTAAACTGCTTTGGTATCCAGGGAAGGGCCAGCAAGGTTTTATCCCACATGAGTATCCAAGACTCCAGACATGCAGAACTGTTTGTTAGGTCCTGGTCAAAAGCAAACTTATGCAAATGGATAACTTCAGTGAGATTAGAAGCCTTGGTATTTCAGTGTTTTATGCACCTTAACTTTAATGTAAGGAAAGAACTATTTGAGCACACTCTTAGGCAGGGATAATATAGTCAGACTCCAATCCTTATTTTCTGGTGGCTCCCACCACAAAAATTGCTATAACATTTCTATTATTTAATCAGCTAGCACCCAACTGACTTACACAGTATTTAAGAAATGACAAAGATTTATCTGTTTGCTAAAATCTAGATCTATGTATCTTGAGATACAGATGACCTTGAAGGAATTTTTAAGTGACTGATCCTCTGATGATACAGCATCTGCTAGTTAATATATCCACCTTGTTAGTCTTGTGTGGTCATTAACAAAAGAGAAAGAAAAACAGGCATGTAAGAAAAAAAAGGAGTGAACACAAAAACCAAGAAAGATTAGCCTGGCAGAATATGGGGTACTCATTTCTAAGTCCACTCAACCACTGAAAGGCAGACGAAACAGAAAGAATAAGAAAATACAGGGTAATCAATAGCCCTTCTGTATTTGCATAAGCGTTGAGTTAATATGAGGAGAGGCTGAGGGAACTGGGACTGTTTAGTCTGGCAAAGAAGAGGCTGAGGGGAGACCTTATCGCTCTCTACAACTACCTGAAAGGAGGTTCTAAGTGAGGTGGGAGTTTGTCTCTTCTCCCATGTAACAAGTGACAGGACAAGAGGAAACAGCCTCAAGTTGTGCCAGGGGAGGTTTAGATTAGACATTAGGAAAAATTTCATTACAGAAAGAGTGGTGAAGCATTGGAACAGGCTGCCCAGGAAGTGGTGGAGTCACTGCCTCTGGAGGTATTTAAGAGACATGTAGATGTGGCACTTCAGGACATGGTTTAGTGGTCATGGTGGTTCTGGATTGATAGTTGGTCAAGATGGCTTTTAGGGGTCTTTTCCAACCTTAATGATTCTATGAATATTCTACTGAAATAAATAACATTCTTTTCTGATTTTGGAAATGAAAGTCTTTTCCGTTGTTGAATTTTTATACACACTAATAAAAAAAAAAAAAAAAACGCAAGCTGATGAAAAACATCTGAAGGAAATACAGAAAATTCTGAACAAAGACAAGTTTTCAGTACCACAGGCTGAGCAGTCTAGGACACATGGAAGCAAGTATGCCACACTCCTGGTTTTCCCCGAGGTCAAAACCACCACTGACCTGAAGCAGCTCTGCTTAGCAGATGAGACCTGATGAGATGGCTGTTCACAAAAAAACCCCTGCAACCCTGTTGAGTTCTTGTTGCTGAGGTTAGTGAACCCCTAGAGGAGAAAAAAGTAGGAACTAAAACAACTCACCCACAAGGGAATATAAGAATTTAAACCTCTCAGAGTTCATAAGCCACTAAGTGCAATTTTTCGCAACAATACCTTTCAACGTTTGGACAACGAGACAAAACTTAACAGTGATCATATTCAGGTATGGAAAACATCGGCCAGTCCTGATGCGAGTTTTGCAATTACAATAGTTCTAGAGGTATAACAAGTCTTTCTGCGTTACTTAAAGCACCACCGTTTCACTGCATCAAAGTCAATTATGTTTTACAGCATTTGTGTCATTATTCAGCCACTCGGGTTAGCGTCTAAGTACCAGCCACTCTTCAAAATCTATGCATTCCTCATGTGCCAATTAGTCTGTTCTGAGAGATGAGGCAAACAGCAATGGTTAACTTTCAAAGCAAGTCTTCTCATTACCTATATATGCAAATTATTTGATGTATGATTTCAGTTAGGTTCTAAGAATAAAACATAAATCCATATTCCAGTACTGACTTAACATAGATTTGGGTATATAATCAAAACTAGGCAAATCTCATGTAACTTGTCTGAATTAATTCTGCATCACTGAAACAGAGCTATAATTGTCTGAATTTAATGTGAGAAGATTAACTGATTTCTGAAGTGGTTTATTTTCTGCTTTCTGGGCTTCCCAGTGTATCCCATGATCTTTGTATCCACCTTACAGACAGGTTCTCTTTAGCTTGTAAAACACCCTAAATACTATCACTACTCAATAAAGAGGAATCATTAATAAAATGCATTTACTCATCGTGGTTATGATCACATCAGTGAAGCCTGTTCTTTCCATACGAATCTACACAGGACAAGTAATGAAAGAGAAGCTCTCTTTAAAAAGTACTTCTCTTTCCTATCTTCCCTCTTCTCTCATACTGGACAAAAGCAGATTTTTTTTTTTCCTCTTATTGGCCAGTATTAATTTAAAAATCTAAAGCAGAAGCAGCTGAGAGACAGCATCAATAAGACTGTAACAATATATGCAAAGGAGTGGGTAAGTTAGAAATGAGAGAGAAAAATCAAACGATTCAACAGTAAAAGGTGAAAGGGTTTAATAATTATATTATTGGAAGGAAAATTATCAGTTTGATAGGGAAAAGAAGAAAGGTCATACACTAATAAGTGATGCATTTGTTAAAAATCATTTGGATTTCTGCTAAAGACAAAAAAGTATTAACATTGCTAAGACATCTCCCAAAACACTCCCAACTATCTTCATTCCACTAACTGCCAGAAAAGAAATGGAGAGGCCAATATTTTTTTTTCTAGTTACCATCATGGTAGTAAACCACCAAATTGTTAGAAGGGCTATTTAAACAAAAAGGCAAAGGTCATGACCATATGGTTATAATCATAAGGCTGAGCTCAAAACTAGAAAAAATTTTTTGAGAGTGAGGTTGTGGAACCAGATTTTAAAATGAGCCCTTGTTGCTTTACGTGATTTCATTGCACAATAAGCAATATTTACTGATTCCTACTACTTCAAAAAAAAAAAAAAAAGGCTGTAATTTAAAAAAGAAACCAACACCTTTACTGAGAGAGGTTGAAATGTTTACCAAATGAGAAAAAAAAACTAGTCCAACAGCTGTTTGAAAATTAAGACATTTCCTTTATTTTAGCAAGAACACCACTTAAAATTGCTTAAATCTAATCCATTGACTAATTGATTAATTACACTTTTTCCTTAGTTCATTAAGAGTGGCTGAACTTTCAAAACATTTTAGGCACATAACTAACTATCACAAAGGAATGAATGATTCTCCTCAGAACGAAATACCTCAAAGGGAAAGGAGAGCATCTCAGTAACAGGATACCATATTCCACTGGTGTGGCTCGTAAACGGATATTAAGGACTACTACTGCAGTTTGGGGAAATTAATTCAGAAGTCTCTGGAGTCATAAGAAACTTAAGCTACTGACTACATGTCCTGATCTGCATTGATAGAAAACTTGATGTTGAACAGCACTCATTTTCTCATACTGTTATAAGATTTCATAACACATCAGAGGTGAGGCAGATTATGGAACAGTAGGTCTATAAAAAAAAAAAATTAAAAAACCCCACAAACCAACACACCAATACCAGTTATGTTCCCAAATGATACGCTAGAATAACAGTGCATTGAATAGACATAGTCAAAATATGCCAAGTCTCTGAAAATGTGGGATAATCTTATACCAGGTCCACAAGCAGATTAAGAAACATTACCTTAACCCTTATTCCACACTATTAGATCTGTTCTAGGAAACGTCTGGGAGGTCCTGTGCAAGAGGAAAATCAAATACCATTTGTATTCCTTCTTGTTCCCAGCCGATAGTTATTGCATACTTGCTTCTGAGAAAAGTGGTCATGATAGTACATGTCCAGTTTTGGGCCCCTCACTACAAGAGGGACATTGAGGTGCTGGAGAGGGTAGAGAGGTGGGTTGCCAAGCTGGTAAAGGGCTTAGAACATAAGTCTTATGAGGAAAATCTGAGGGATCCGGGGTTGTTTAGCCTGGAGAAGAGGAGATTGAGGGGAGACCTCACTGCTCTCTACAACTACTTGAAAGGAGGTTGTAGCGAGGTGGGAGTTGTTCTGTTCTCCCTAGTGGTGAGTGATAAGACAAGGGGAAATGGCCTTAAGTTGTGCCAGGGGAGGTTCAGGTTGGATATTAGGAAGAATTTCTTTACTGAAAGGGTTGCCAGGCATTGGAACAGGCTTCCCAGGGAGTTGGCTGAGTCTCCATCCCTGGATATGTTTTAGAGACAGGTAGATGTGCTGAGGGACATAGTTTAGTGGTGTTGAGAGGGTTAGGACAAAGGTTGGACTTGATCTTGAACATCTCTTTCAACCCAAACTGCTCTATGAGTCTATGATTCCATGATTACAATATTGTGAATGTAATTATCATAGACTAGAATGATAAAAGTCCTACTAACTTTTGGATATGCATGAGCATGTCCAAAACTTTATTAATTTTTCATTACCACAGATACTAAAAGATCTGCTCAAACACTGTCTTTACTTTGTAGACTTTCATGAATATATTACATTTGAGGGTCTTATCCTGCATCCTTTTAAGTCAGCTAGGAAGCCTTTATCTATCTCAGTGCCATGCACTGTGAACATCTCCATGCTAATCAGAGCACAAGAGGTGCATTTTTCAGGGGGAATTAAGTGATTTTTGCCTCTCAGTGAAAATTTAATTTTCAAAGTAACTTTAAGGAGTTGAGGAGGGGAGGGAAAAGAGTATTGAAAATTTCAAGCACATTGGGCTCATTTGTTATATCAGAATGGTCCTCTTAAGCAAATATTTAGAAAAGCAAAAAAATTTGAGTTTTCAGAAAGTTATAGTAATGGTCAGTACCACAGTTCACCATGCTTTAAGGTACCACCCATTTCCAGTCACTATATTGAAAACTGATTTCTGCCTTTCATAGTACAGTAATTACAGGAGCACATTTTATGATTGCTTGGTACAAAAGATTTGCCTCTTCAAGAGTACTAGTGAACTAAATTTAGTCAACATTCCAATATATTGATATTTCTTTCATGACAATGTTTCATTAGTGAAGTTACAGTGTTACAGCATAAACAGAAACAATGTTACAGTGTGACATATGTGCTCATGTTTTTGACTCCAACTTGGTTTATTTCCACCAAGGTACATTTAAACGGCCTGTTCTTTTGTAATAAATTGTTGGAAGTCACAAGATTGGATCTTCTGGATCTGAACTGTTACTTGCACTTCTCTAGAAAAATTACAAGGGGAACAGCAACAGATTTATTTTTAATGGTATAATCAAGATCTGCAACAAAAAAAACAAACATGCTCCTTCATACCGTTTTGAATTGCATAGTTGATATACAGCCAAATCTTCTTCAATCAAAAGGATGTTGATTTTTGTAGAGGGGCACACAGATGAGTTCATAAGCAAGAGTTATCATACACCATTTTCAATCAAGTGATGATGAGAGCTATCAACCCTGTAAAGTTTCTATTACAAACCTTCTATAACTTTTTAGCCTGTTTTCTGAAAAAAAAATACCACATTATTACAGATGTGCTTTATAGCAGGCACATTATGAGCAGGGAAGTATGTTTCTAGTTCAGAGTATGGCAGGTATGATGACACACACAGCTGAATGTCACTGATGAAGGAAAAGTAGCAATGTCCAGATAAAGAAAAGCCCTTAGATGAAGCACAAGTGCATCATTTAACATCAATCTCAAATTTCTTCTGTCAGGAAGTTTGGTTCAAATAAAGAACCTTAAAAAGTAGTTGTAAATTGTTGAGTTTATACCTCCTTTCAACAAATTGATACAAAATGAATTTGAAAAGACTATAGTTCAGGAGAACTTTCAGTTAAAAAGATTATCTCTAAGTTTTCACATTTTACAATTTAATGTTAATGAAATAAAATTGCATTTTCTTAAGAAAAAGTCATCTGTTTATGGCATGACATGGGGATTCATTGCTTAACCTGATATCATTTTCAAAGTATTTCTTGAACAAAAGTTTTTGAAAGGACCTTCTGTTTAGAAAAGCATCTCCTGTCACAAATCACTGCAGCAAGAGAGCTTCTCAAAGATACTTATTTAGCAAATATATGGATCTTTTAGGAAATGCTTAAGTGTTGAATTTGCACAGAAAAAAAATGTTGATATTAATTTGCCTTTTGTTTAGTTCCAGACTGTCATACATGGCATGACAAGGAAACAGAGAGGAAAAAAAATTATCACATTTTCCATTTTCCTTCTCAGAAAACAAGAGAGGGGAAGAAATGAAGTATCTTCCCTGCCACTTTCACGAGCTGTATACATTTTTGTGTAATACCAATCATTATCTCCCAGACTGCTGATCACATGAAAGCATCTTTCCTCCTGTCAAGTGTTTTCATCTTTCAGAACTGTCACCTAGTTCTGTTCTCCAAAACGTTTAACAATTATTTACTGAACTTCCCCACAACTTTCTGCCTCTACATCCATCATACAACAATCATTTTCTCCCAATAAGCCTACAGACACAGCCATCATCAAGTCCCTAAATGTCACCATAGTGAACAAATTCTAGTCTTTTCCACCTGGTAATGCAACAGCTGGCATACCAAGTATTCACAGCAAAGCACCAGAGACCATAAAATGAGCTCTGCTGATACAAAAGCTACTTCATATTAAGTCTCCTTTAAAAATATTTAATAAATCTCTCTTGGAGATCTATTGCATGCAAAGTGCAATATTTACAGACAAAATACAAAACATTCAGTTGGAGACCTACTAGTATTTACTTACTGCTGACAGAGTACTTGTGAACATATTTTCATTTTTTTTACCTAATTAAAAGAGTTATGTTGGGCACATGAAGTATGATGTAATCATAAACCAGAATGTTTTAACTTCAGATTCATGGCCTTGTATGCATGCCATGCAAAACAATTTGCAAACTCTAATACTGTAATACAAATACAGAACGCAAATGGTAGGAGATACCTGATTACGTATCATTTGCATGGTTCCAGAGTCGCCTGTCCCACAAGGCAAGATGATGATAGTAACAGTGATAATGCACGTGTGAATGATAGTGCAATCTCAGAAAAGAGGAAGAGTAGGTTATATAGTTTTTCCACAGGTGTTATTATTTCTAGGCCCTCCTTGCTATTCAACTCAGACTTGAAGTTAGGTATATGTAATCTGCTGAATGACATTCACGCCATATACTCATTTGAATTCACTTGTACTTTATTTCATGGACATAAAGTGGTCAGAAGAATTTGTCATGTTTGTCCAGAATTTGATTTGAAGAAGCATTTATAAAGCTTATAGAAGTTTAATGAAGCTTTAATCCCTGAAAGTTAAAACACTACGGATTGTTGCATAATCTATTATGTCAATAGGTTGTTTGCAATCAGAGGTATTTTTGTAAAAGGACAATCAGTATATCATTACAGAACATAAGTTTGATACTCATTAGATGCTCTTTCGGTATAAAATTAATCCTGCTTGTTTCTTGTAGTCATGCAACTCTTCTGTGCGAATATGATATAGCCAGACAGGCAATAATTTAATCTGTAAAGAGATTTCAATATAGCGCAAAGTATAATCCCGCAGAAAGATCCAAACTTCAGAAGATCTGCATAGCTACATTAGCTTGGCATTCTGCCTGGGTTTGTCAGCAATATAAGCAGCCCTGGAGAAATGCTGCTACACTGTTACTATCACTCAAATGATTCATTCTAAGGGTTGCCCACTAACCTTTTTTAAGAATTTTACAAGTGTACTCCTACCATAAAGCAGCAATGACAGACCTGATAACTGTTTAATACCACCACACTTTTGAATGACCGGTGCAGAGACAGGTAAGAAACCAATATGCTATACAGTGTCATTTGTTGTTTTACTTTGTGTTGTTCCTTCACCTGACACCAATAGCTTCCTAAAAATACTGAGACATTGATGCTTTCAGTCTATGAAAGGTCACAGGCCTATCAATATATTATCTTTCACAAATGCAACATATGCCACGCAATATAAAGAAAACCTATCTGCAGCTCTGTCAGAAAGTACCCATTAGGACAAGACAAACAGTCTTAATATTCACTGTGTCTTTTGTTTTGATTGGTTGGTTTTTAAGCAGTATCCTTTATAGGTTACCTAGCGCAGATGTGCATGTGGGAGGGAAGTCTTTGCTTTCTTTGTTTAGAGGCACAGTTCAGCTCATCCTGAACTGCACGAAGAGCAGGTCTGAGGCATTCCTCACCCAAAGCATGTGTTCCATCTGTAAACTGCAACGCTGGGATTTCAAGAAATTCAGGTCCACAGCAGATTGCCCAGTAAATGCTGAGAACAATGCACAGGTGGAAAGCTTTTATCACAGTAGCAAGGGAAGGCTTGTATGTTTTCAGGTAGAAGAAAAAAAATAATCTAACTTACATTCAAAAAAAATCTAGGTTGATTCTTGAAATGAGAGGTCTCAGAAAACTTACTAGGATACTTTCAATCTTTTAACCTTCTTCATAGCACACAAACGTGTAAGAAGTACAAATTATGTTCATAAGCTAGTGAGACAATGAAATAAGACAATGAAAGGGTGTTAGAAAATTCTTTTGGCAACAAGCTGACTCCTTCAGAGCTCTCTTTTGTGCTACACTGTGTCTGAAGAGAAAACCTGTTGATTTGTGGTGAGATTTTTCTCTGTGTACACTGGGGTTTCATGCACTTTTAGAGATCCCCAGGGGAAAGTTATCTGCCAATTCTGAAAGCATTTTTAATGAATTAAAAAGCTTTTGGTTTTATGTTCCTATTGCATTTTCATGCTGAGGCTTCTTGAATTATATTTAAAAGCCATTAACCATAACAAACTTTGATGGGGATTTTCAACACAAGACATCCAAGTTTAGGTGCTGTCATCCTCCTTTAGACAGATAAACCACTAGCTTAATTCTAAAGAAGCGCTGAGCATCAAAAAGTTTCAAATTACTTCTAAGAACTATCTTACTATGGGTCCATCTAACCACACAATCTGTTGTCCACAGCAACAAGTAGCAGATGCTGAAGAAAGCATGAGTGAAGCACAGCACAGGTCCACAGGGACACAGCCTCCTGAATGCCCTCCAGATATTCAGTAGATGCAGCTCAAAGCATTTCAGGCAGCAAACTCCCCTGAGGACTGGAACAGTGAAGATCCTATTTTACTGTATCTCAAAGGGATGAGAGAAAGAAATCTTTTCTAGATAGACTGCATCAATCCCTTTCATGTATGCATCTCCTCTGACACCACACTAATATCCTCTTTTCTCAGCTCTCAGAGATTCAGTTTCAGTTTATAACCACTGCACCAAATCTTGTCACTTATTACACAGACTGAAGAACACATCTTTAACCACCTCCATAACATTTCAGCCCTGCCTAACCTATGAAACAGCATGAACAAAGTCCCATCAAATTATGATCATGAAAATTTCATTACATAAAATACTGAGAATGAACAGTCCATAGACAAAGGTGTAGGCACATTTTGATGTGAACAATGAATCCACCTGAGCATCAACTTACTCCAATACTAAAAAAAGATCTTAAGGAATGAACTTTTTTTTTTTAATTACAAAAATAAGAGGGTACAGCCATGCCAGAAATAAAATGTCAGCCTTTGCTGTCTGTCAATATAAACACTACTATCTAAGAGGAAAGATTGCTCCAAGACGAGAATATTACAAGACTGATCTGACAGACAAGGAGCAAGGATGCATACTTCATGTTTCTGCTCATATAACTTCCAGAACAGTATATGTTGCAGAAAAAAATAATAAAAAGAGGAAGCAGCAGATTGTTTTTCAGTCTATCTTTTCTGTAGTAACATTTCTCTTTCACTCCCCTTCACTGTCTCCTCCAAAATGATCTGGTATCTTCAGTGGCAAAGAGGGACTAAAATGCTAAAACTAAAAACAAAAATTCCTGCAGCTTTCCAGAGCTATTCCCTGACTACATGCATTTTCATTTACTGCAATGAAAAGATAAAATAATTCCTATTATATTTCACAGATTATTATGTGCAACAATGTGAATCAAGAAGAACAAATCTTTGTAGTTCCACTTCATGATTCAAAATCATTGTGGCTTGAAACACATTCACAAATCTCATGGGTATTTTTACAATGTTGTAAAGATTAAAATACGGTTCAGAATGAAGGCAGATGAACACCGAACCTGTATTTGTGAACCTAAGGAGGGACGACATAGCACATATCACTGTGGCACACATGTAAGGCCTAGTTCTAGAAAAGCCCCCTGGATTACTCTCAGTAAATTGTCTTCTGTGCTAACAAAATTTGTTTTCTAAAAACAGACCTAAAGTAATTTCATCGAGCATATTTCAACCACTGAAAAAGAAATCTAGTTTCACAAGTGCAATATAAATACAATCACATCAAGAGAGTAGGTAGAAATTCAAGCTAACACAGCTTGTTTTGTTTCTTATGGCAGTATCCATCCAACAGCACTGTATGATAGTTTCTATTTTGAAGAAGCGAGCTCTCAAACGACGCTTTCATATCCTCGTCCAGATTAACAATCAAAGGGAATATTTTCACTTTTTATGAACAAGTTTGGTCACTAAGCCTGAAGAGAGCTATACTTGTCACTTGAGAAAAAGTCTGGGTAGTTGATGTTATTGTTTTAGACAATCTAATTGGCCTTCTCAGTTTAATTGTGTGTGCATAAAAGTGTACAGTAATAGAGATGCTAGAAGAGCTGAGTTCATGTCTGTAGTAAACATTTTGTTTTAAAATCATAGAACCATAGAACAGTTTGGGTTGGAAGAGACCTTTGAGATCCAGTCCAACCTTTGTCCTAGCCCTCTCAACACAACTAAACTATGTCCCTCAGCACAACATCTACTCGTCTCTTAAACACCTTCAGGGATGGAGACTCGACCACCTCCCTGGGCAGCCTGTTCCAATGGCTGACAACCCTTTTAGTACAGAAAATCTTCCTAATATCCAACCTGAACCTCCCCTGGCACAACTTAAGGCCATTTCCCCTTGTCTTATCACTCACCACTAGGGAGAACAGAACAACTCCCACCTCGCTACAACCTCCTTTCAAGTAGTTGTAGAGAGCAATAAGGTCTCCCCTCAATCTCCTCTTCTCCAGGCTGAACAGCCCCAGATCCCTCAGCCAATCCTTGTACAACACATGCTCCAAATCCTTTACTAGCTTGATAGCCCGCCTCTGTACCCTCTCCAGCATCTACCTAGCTTTAACTTATCCAGCTTTAATCTATCAAATAAAACAACACTATCAAGTAAATGCAAAAATAGCTCATTCAAAACCTAAAATTCCAGTTCTGGAAGCGACATCATATTGCCTCATTATAAAAGTATAATATTTCAGGCTTCTAGATGCGACTTTCATGAAGCAACCTATGTTCAAACATCAGAATGCCCTCCTCTTGACGGGTCATACGGTAACATGCATACAAGTTCATGGTTGCAGAATTTTAAATGAGAGGAGATCCACTGAGTGGAGCTTGTTCCTTCAAAGACAGCAAGAATATTTAAAACTAATACTATTTTTATGAGACACTTGGATGTTATATCTGAATAAAATATTTTCAGCTAGCAAGCTTTTGTTTATCTGAGAACCAGTGTATTTCCAACACGTGCAATACACTTTGAAAGGGACTTCTGCAGACAGAAACTGTTTTCTGGGGAAAAAGATCTTTGAGAAACCACTTCCGGCGCACCTACCTTAGAGTTACATTTGACTATAGGGAACATTTTAGCACAGTGATCAAGGCTGCACAGCCAAAACACAAACTTCTTTGATTTTCATTACAACCATTTAAGCAGTTCAGCCTTCATAGAACAAAGTGACCAAAATTCCACACATTCATTTTAAATTAAAACCAAGACATGTGACTAGGAGATATCTAGCACAGATTTCTTACCTTTTTTTTGCAAGTAAATTAGATTTATTGGAATCAGGCTTTTTCTAAGGAACCATTGTTGAGAAACTAAATTCTTAATTTTTTTTTTTTAAAAAAATTTAAAATTACACCACAGAAAAGTTCTCCATTGTCTCTATAGCTAGAGACACACATGCTAAATTCTGCCGTGACACAAATCCGGCAACATAGCACAAATATGTGATCCCTTCTTCTATTTCTGTACTATTCTGTCTTTTTCAGCTTTACCTGAAGTCCAGAGGATTTCAGTCAGGATGGAGAAGAGAAGAGGTGACCTGGCTTACTTTTCAATTAATCTATTTGTCCAGAAGTCTTAAAATACATTCCTAAGGAACATGCAACTTATACATAATGTAAGGCAAGCAGGTATCAGTATCTCTATTAAAAATTAAGGAAGCTAAGGGGAGATATCTAAAGAGACTTTCTCAAGGTTACCTATGGTCAGAAACAGCCTGCCGGTAGACTGCCTAGACAGAAAGACAGACAATACACAGACATATACACATATTCATCCATCTATAAGTTTTCAAAACATCTTAAATATATCTTTTAATTCCAGAACAATCTAATATTTGCAGCTATAATGCTAAAGATAACCAGTCTGTTTGCAGGCTGACAATTGAGCTGGGTTTGAATGATGAACTCATTAAGGACTCAGGAGAAGCACATAAACAACCTTATGTAAGTGGTCTGTCACTAAAATTTTTAGCCTGGTGCACTGCATAGCATGATCCATAGGCATTTAGACTGATACAGGAAGAATATTTTGCCTCAAATGCCATCTCTCAAATGGCTAAATAATCAGAGATAATATCTTTAACTATTTCTGACATTCAACAGCTTTGGAGGACAGTATCATGAGAACTTCCTAAGTATTTTATTTGCCTTTTACAAAAAACAAGGAAGCAGCAAATATAACTCTTTAAATGTAGGACATAGTGCAAGGTAATTTTAATTGATTAATATAAAAGTATATTTTTAAGACAAGATATGATTGAGGTCATACATCACAATGATCAATGACTGCTTTCCAGAAAGCATCCACTGTGCTTGTAAAATTACTTTCATCTAAGAATTAATCTAAATGCTTCACAAAAACCATAAAAGGACAATAATCAGGAAATCTGGTTAGCAGTTTGCTCTAATTTGTAAAAAAAAAAAAGTAATAATTGTATAACTGATTAGTCTGAGAGCAATTACAGAGCTGGCAAAGCCTTCAAACAAGAACTTAAGAATATCATATTCATAATTGGTTTATACTCATCCTTTCTAGCACACTTATTTGCAAAATAACAGCCAAAACTGCTGTTTCTGTTTCATTTCTGGTATACAAAAGAAACAATATTCTGCATGTGCAAAAATGCATACTCTGAACACACCCTACTATGTCTAGGCTGTCTGCAGCTAATGCTAAGAGACAACTTTAACCACATCAGTTAAACAGATGTGCATTCCAAGTTTGGTTTAGAGGAAGTCTGAAAAAAGCCTCAGACAATATTCTGCATCAAACTTTTTATGTTTCAGATGACACCTACCTTTTTATTCTGTGATCTTCAGCAGAGAAATCATGCAGTGGGGATTTGGGTGGTGTTTTTTCCCTCCAAAAGTTGCAGCGATGATCAGATATTGTCACCGGAATGTAGGCTTGGGAGGAGCAAGCCTGCTACATCATCTTCAATTGAACTCAAAATGATATTGCCTTCCGCAGGCGGAAGACTGGAAAAAATTTACCTGTAATACTACATAAAATACTTGACCGACCACATCTGGCTCACAGAATCTCAAACATGAATTTACCCAGCAACACAGGATTTGGAGCAGCATGTGAGGAGAACATTACAGCAAGTTTTGCTGCTTTAACATTTTATTTGGCCACAGAAGCATGAGGCCACCACTTCATGTAACTTCACCACAGCTACTCATTTCTCTTTCTATTCTATTGAAGTGGGAAAATCCCCCTTGTTCTGACCTGCTAAGCAGTCTTGAAATAGCAGTGTCTTAGCCACACAACAAATTGAATCTCGGTAATTAATACCATCCAGCAACTACCTATACTCACTCCTCACATCTCAGTCCCTCCATTTTACATAGGCCCTGGCATTTCTGAAACTAGATCTGACACACCGCTTCCCTGATGTATGCATGAGGTTAGTATGCTGTAAATCACTAAAATGGAAAGCAAAGCAAACATGATGACCCCCAGATCTCTCTAGACCCTCATAATAGACAGCTGAAATTTACATCCAAGACATTTACATCCAAGACTGTGGAAGTCAACCGGATTCTCCTTCGCAACACTGGCACAGAACTGTCATGTTGCTCTGGACAGAGGCAATTTGTAATTGAGAGCATTTGTAACAGTGACTGCTGCTTAGCGATAAGTGGTTATTTGTGTCACAGAAAGAACTACAGATCATCAAAACCAGTGAGTGAGATTTTTTGGATGACACTAAAGTGAAAAACTTGGAAAATATCATAATTCAAGACATGCTGTTTATCTGAGGTTAGTACTATGACAGAGCACCAAATCTACTATAGCAGAAAATTCAGATTATCAAATGCACTGAAGGCAGAGGTGTTCACATATAGTCTATGAATATTAAATCCTTTTGCATCAGCAAACTTCATAACTGAAAATGACACAGGACATACATAAGCTATGTGACTTCTGACCAGCAACATAAGAATATTACTATTTAAGAACTTGCTGAATCAGGTAAGTCCAGAATTAGCTCTGAAGACATGCTTCAATTTCTTTTGGTTTTCAGTACACACTTAAACTTAATCTTGTATATGCAGAGTTTTTCCTCGACCAGGAGTTAGTACAATATATCAATAGCAAGCAGATGTAGGTGAAGAAAATTAAAAAAAAAAAATACTAGGGGGAATACTAGGAGCAATTTGGAGTAAACATGGAGTGTTTTCTCTCCAGACAAATGAATAACCTACGGAAAACAAATCAATTGTAAGATTTTTCAGAGAGATGCAATATAATACATCGGCACTAAAATACCTACAGAATTTTTATCACCCCGAAGGAAAATTGCAGGAGAAAGCTAACTGTCAGACTTTAATAAGCTGGTGCATATGTAGAGTAAACCTTACAAGCATAAAGCAAAGTCTTCAGAAGGAGGAGCTTTTAAAGATAAAGCTGAAGTCTTTTACTATGTTGTCTTGTCCTGTTAAGTGTAGTAAGATACTATACTATATAAAAATATTTAAAGATGGAGAAATAAAAGCTTGCAATACCTCAGCAATTCTTCTACCTACTGCTTAAACAAACCCAGGATTGTAACTCAGCAGGCTCCATAAACAAGGATCAGTAGTGAAAGACTCCCATACAGAATCAGTACAAATAAATACATTAAGGACTTAGGCAAGTCCTGGATATAACATGTCCCACGTTCTTGTACAAGAGTCTGTATTTTTTATTAATTTCTAGCTTCCTAGGGAGAAGCTGGAACATTTCTCTTCAGTTCTCAACCCAGACAACACTGAACTAGAGTCAGCCTGGGAGAGAGGAACGTGCTATTGCTTCCACATAGTTACCCAGGCACCCATGAAAGCAGCCCTGCATGGAAAACCAGGTCATATCTGCAAATGGGGTTTTGTGTCAATCTGTCAGTTCTATGTAGGACAATTGTTTATGAAAGGCAGGTAAGGACTTACTAGTCAACATTCTCAGTGCAAAATTGGCTTATTTTGATACATTCTTATAAGAACATAAAATACAGGTGCTGTTGGCCCCACCAGTTGCACAAGGAAGCAGCACAATATAATCCACAAAAGTTCATAACAGTATTGGTCTATCACAGTGGACATTCTTGAACAGATCCAAATTAGATCACCAATTGTTCTCTAAATAGAGTGAATATCCTCACATTTAAAACCAGTTACTTCTTCTGTTTTCATATCATTTATGTCTCCATTTTTTACAAGTAGCCTGAGCTCAATATGAAAATGCAGGCACGAAGGAAAATGCAGGAGATGAAATATAGATTTGACAAACACAAAGGAATGCATAATAAACAAAGTAATATGAACTATTGAGTCGTACTGCTTGAATTTAAATGTACTACATCAAACTCAGGAAAAAAAACAACCGAGTCTTTGGTGTAGACAACTGAGAAGTGTGTCAAGTTCAATGTCAACAAAGTCAAAGACTGGAAACAGTCACAGTTAATGAAAAAAACATCAGTATGTTGGGAGGTCTTTATTATACGCATTCAGATGAAGCATTATTCTGGTCAGTTTATCTGAGAATGAATTTTACAAGCAAGAAAATCATTCAGAGATAAAGACAAAGCCCAAAAAATACGCTTTGTTACTTTAAGAACATGGGCATATAAGCAAATCCCAAACTCCAAGGAAAACAAGAAAAAAAAGAAAAAAGAACACCACCTTGGGTCACTTTTCTTAACTGTTCATGGCTTTGTCATTATCCAGAATAAAGTATTCATAGAAGCGCACATCTAATTTTTCCAGACCTTAAGTTTAACCCAACTGCCTGGGCTTTGGTCTAACCATTCCTGTCAACACAGCATTGCAGTTGCTCAAATTCAGACAAAAATTTCACCCACCATATTTAGAATTGCTTTATAACCACTTGTAAAAAAAAAAAAAAAAAAACCACACCCAAAAAAATCACAACCTGTAAGTAATGTTGTAAGTCATATTCTATGTCCAGATATACGTGGATACCAAAATTAAGAACATGAGATCAGAATACACTGATGTCAACAGCCTCCCCTTTTGGGGTTTGTTTTTTTATGTTAGAGTGATGAGAATCAGGAAAACATTGCCTTAAAGACAACCTTAGGGATTCCAATCTTTTAAGGAATTGATGTCAATGTTCTTTCAGCTTACTGTCCTAAATTTGAGACATGGGTTACCTGTTGTTTACCCCTAGTCAGTTTCATAAATAAATCACTACAATATTGAGACTTTTCAACCTGATAACTTCCTCATATTGCCTTTCTTATACAGTGTGTTATCAGATTCCAGTTTATACCTAAAGTCTAATTCTTATTAATTACTTCCCTGTATAGCTTCATGAGCACACAAAAGCTCAAGTTACTGCTTTTCTAGATCATTTCCTACATCAGTTCATTTCCTATCATAGTTTACTCAGAGTATTTCCCAGAAACCTTGGCTACTCTTTCATGTTTGAAAAAAAAACAAGCCATGAATAGAAAAATACTTTCAGGATTTTTCAGAACAATTTTCTCAACTGAAACTACAATTAGTCTTCATTAGAGCTGGTGGAAAATGAAAAGATTTGGCATTTGAGAAAAATACAGTTGCAAGAAAAAGTATGTGAAACTTTTGGAATTTCATGGTGTTCTGCATTAATTTGTCATAAAATGGGATCTAACCATCATCTAAGTCAGGAGTATTGACAAATGTGCCTAAAATAATACACAAAACCAATTCTGATCCTTCATGTTTTAATTGAACACCTTCATTTAATATCCAAAATGCCAGTGGAAAAAGTAAGTGAACCCTTGGAATCCACAACTGGTAACCTCCCTCCTCCCTTGGCAGCAGTAACCTCAACCAGGCACTTCCTGTAGCTGTGGATCAGAGCTGCCCATCGCTCAGGAGGGATTTTAGCCCATTCTCCCTGGCAGAAATGCTTTAGCTCTGTCCTATTCTCTGGACGTCTCGTGTGAATGGCTCTCTTCAAGTCATTCCATAGTATCTCTGCTGGGCTGAGGTCTGGACTCTGGCTCGGCCACTCCAAAAGGTGGATTTTGTTTTTCCAAAGCCATTCTGTTGTGGACTTGCTCTGGTGTTTTGGGTCATTGTCCTGTTGCATCATCCAACATCTACAGAGTTTCAGCTGATGTACAGACATTCTCACAGTACCCTGGAAGAATTTTTTGATTCATTTGGGAATTCCTTTTTCCCCTCAATGACTACAAGCTGGCCTGGCACTGATGCAGCAAAGCAGGCCCAGATCATGATGTTTCCTCCACCATACTTTATGGTTGGGATGATGTTTTCATGATGATGTGCAGTCCCCTTTTTACTCCAGAAGTAGTGCTGCATGTTCTTTCCAAGTAGTTCAGTCTTTGTTTCATCAGTCCACAAAATATTTTGCCAATACCACTGCAGAGTGTCAACAGGCTCTTTCGCAAACTTCAGGCGTGCAGCGATGTTCCTTGTAGTGAGCAGCAGCTTCCTTCATGATGTCCTGCCACAGACACCCTGCTTGGCCAATGTCTTACATACTGTACACTCATGAACATGGATGTTAGCCAGTTCCAGTGATGCCTTCAACTCTCTGGCTGTCACTTACCTCACTGATGAGGCTTCGTTGTGCTCTTGGGGTCATTTTGACTGGGCACCCACTTCTTGCTAGAGTAGCCACAGGCCCAAAGCGTCTCCATCTGTAGATCGTTTGCCTAACTGTAGACTGGTGAATTTCTAAGGTCTTTGGAATCACTTTGCAACCCTTTCCAGCTCTATGTCAATCAACAATTCTTGATGGTAGATCCTCTGAAAGCTCTTTTTGGCGAGGCACAACTCACATAAGCATACATCCCCTGCGGGGAAAACTCAAAAAGTTTGAATGGTTTTTATCAGTCAGCGTAGCTCTAGTCCAGACCTCCAAATCCATTTTCTTAAAAAGATGCCAGGTTAACCTGACTCCAGTTAGCTTTTCTGAGGTCAACTCAAGGGTTCCACTAGCATCTTGAATGTTGAATGAGTGTGTTCAATAAAGACATGGAGGATCAGAATTTGTTTTGTGTTATTTTAGGCACATTATATTTGTTGATACTCTTGACTTGATGATGGTTAGAACACATTTTATGACAAATTAATGCAAAACACCATGAAATTCTAAAAGTTTCACATACGTTTTCTTGCAAATGTATCCACTAATTACAGGCATAAATATACAATTTCATTTTAAAATTTCCATTCCTTGTGCTCATTCATTTTGCAAACAAATCAGTGCTAAAGAAAAAAAAAACCAACAATATAGTGGCTCTAAACTACATACGTACTCCTAGAATTTTGACATTTCTATGGCAGTCTTCCTAGGAAATATTTTCTACACAGATCAACTATAATTTAAGAACTGAATTTTGTCAATCAACATTTTAAATTAACAGTGGGCAAGATGGTGAGAGGAGAGGTAATCTATCTGCCAAGAGAACTGGTGCCAGAGTAACTATGCAACACCAGATGGCATAAAGGGAAACAAACTATCAAAGAACTGAAACCTGAAAAAAAAAAGAAAAGAAAAGAAGGATGATTTATCCATTATTTTTACAAATGCATGACATGTTTTAACTCAACACAGACAATTGCACTGAACACATTTACAGTCAGTAACAGAACAGGAGGTATAGCAGAGCCTGAAGATGCTGAATAATATTCTGGATGATTCATTCATTGACATCTCATTCATTATTAATAATAAAAACAAAATTAAATTCCGGAGCAGCACCAGCCTATTCACTGGGGTTGAAAACACATGCTGTGATCCGGACAAGCTTTAGTACCACTGTACTGGTTCTGACTCATTTTTGCAGAATCCCCAAATTCAAGGAAAAACATTACATAAGTTTACAAGTAAACTCAAAGCTTTTTTATTTTTCTTTTGCTTACAGCTCTGCAACTCATTCCACTTTGTGGCAGATCTTGCTGATTGTTTGTGGCAATATATACATTGGTTCTTTTATCATTAAAGTCTGTACAAGTTTTATGGAAAGAAGATGAAGTCACACTTGTTTCATACCTCATTTACTGTACTAGCAAATGTATTTAGTATCTGACAAAATATGGAACAAATTCTAGTAGTTTTTTTAAAAAGAAAATCTATTTATTCATTCACTGTATTTAGTCAAATTGAATTTGTAGAAACATTCTTCCATTTGAGATAAGTTATGTAAATCCATGTAATTCTGAACAACACATTAAGATCAGAGATATGAAACAATTTTTTATATTAAACACACCAGATCTCAATGCGTAGCTTTTGTGCTCTACTTTACTTATCACTCTTTTGAAACACTCCATACATATTAGAGCATGTATTTTCAGATATCCACCATGAAAGATAGATGCAGGTCCATTGTTGCACAGATAGGAAAATCAAGGTAGATATGGTTTACAGACAAGACTTTCTCAGCAGAAGTTTTCTGACAGAATGCAAAGAACTTAACTACTGAATTATAGTTGCTTAACTGTAAAACTATTAATCTGTCTGGTTCTGTTCTGAAGAGTCATTCTAAACATTGCATTTGACTAGGCATTTTTTTATGTCAGAATCCACTAAACAAATTCTATCAGGTTTCCATAGATGAAAGAGACTGAGATGAAACAGCTTCTCACACACAGTTTGGTCTCTTTGATTACATTTACAAACCCTTCAGTCACTCCAAAACCCCTCCAGCCTTTTACTACAGCTTTCAAGCTGTGACAATTTAGATAAGTGAAATGTTAAATAGCTCATTATAAGTCCACTTCTGCACCATAGGAATTGATGGCAGCACTGCCATAGACTTCGACAGGAGCTGGATTACAGTTGGAAATGCATCACATAAACATTCACCAGAAAAATTTAAAATTCAGAGACTTTCAAAACTTCTTCAAATCAGTTTATACTGAACCAGCCTTACTATAAATCAGGAAGAGATGGCAGGCCAGTTTTGTAGAATAGTACAAAAAGCTACTGAAAGGCAGCTTTTCTCGGTCTGCCATTTTCATCCAAATCTCTTGTTATGACTTATGTGACAAGCAATCATCAGGGAGTGAAAAGCCATTTCCAACAAACATAACATAATAGAATAAAAAGAGAAAGGGACAAACAACTTTAAGCTGTCTTCTGAGACAGAAAAATATTTATCTGCTAGAAATTGATCCTACTATGAAGTAGCAACCAGAATGCAAATAATTTAAAGATCCAGCTTATAAGAAATCACAGATGCAAAGAGCTTTGTTAATTTAATGCACAATAAAATAGTCCTGTGTAGCTGGAATAATGTATATTCTAAGCAGGTATGCATTTCATTCTCTCTTACACAAAACCAAAGAGGCAAAGTATAATGGGCCTCCCAAATTATGTATTCTGCAGACTGTTCCTGTTGTCATGGCAACAAGAAACTACTAACAAATCTCCCTGTAATAGAGAATTAAATACTAGTAATACTGAATATCTACAAAAATGTTCAGAGATGAGATTACTTTCCATCTTAATTCACTGTCTATGACATACACACATCAAACTACCCACTGAGCACAGTGTCTGTTAGGCAGGGAGGGAAAGTCCAAAGTTTAGTAACCTTTCCACAAGTCTTGCTGACGTTATTTGTGTCATTCATTACATTGAAAGCCCCTTTTAAAAGCTAGGAATAAAATAACACACTGGTGAAATAGGAATATAGCTCCTTTTCTCAGCATTCCCACAGGGCATGGTGCAGTGCAGATGCAATACAAGCCAACAGATAATTTCTCAGCAATGCAAGTAATAATTGATGGCTCTCTTGAAAATCCTGGCCTGAACAGAAAGGAGAAAAGTATTCAGGAAATTCCCAGCAGAGAATTAAATGAAGTCTGACTTTTAACTCTTCCTAAAAAACGCAGCAGTCATGACACAGACACTATATATGTGTGCATTTCTTTCCATATAGAAAAGTTTGTGCTTTAAGCTTCTTCCTTGTGCTTTAAGCTTCTTCCCTGTGCTGCTACAGATCTCTGTAGTGCTGACAGAGGGTGTGTCATGCTAGAAAAGGTTACCATCTTCTAGATGACCATCTCTTACACTTTATTAGTGTAACTCGGTCATCTTCACACTACAAGGTAGTTGGAAGGTCAGGAATTAGTATTTTGGGACTATAATATTTCTTCCTTTTTCTATTATTCTATTTTCTGTATCCACCAAGTTTTTCACTTTTCTAGATAAGACTTTCAGGAGGTTAGTTTACTACATTCAGCAGGTTGTCTCCATTTACCACTCCTCTGGTGATGGCTAGAGCTCAGTTACCATATCATCTTAGAGGTACAATTCTTACTAGATGATAAAAAGGAGCTACCTCAAAAATAACATGCCTGGAGTGCTGAATATCACAGCTACATCTTAATATCAGCTTGAGGACCAGTACAATATTTTAAAGAAACTGCATGTCAGCTGAGGTCTTTCTCTTGCTCTGCTTAAAATTATTCTCATTCAGATGAATGCTCTGCTTAAAATTATTCTCATTCAGAACTCTCATAACAGAGAGTTCTTTTAGTGATACATGATAGTGATTAAATGGTCACTTGAATTGTTGGCTTTCTTCTAAAATGTATAGCCTTAATGAATCAAACATCAGTTATTTCTTCACAATTATATCTTTGTAAGTCTCATATTAATAATACAACATTGCAGTCACTACACAGAGTGGATTTTACGTCGATCATATAAAATAGCATAGCAAATTCACATACATTGGTATCAGCAGCCATTGAATAAGCACCAAGTCTTACATAAACCTCTGAATCCAACACTGCAGTTGTATGGGAACAGTACCAAATGTTCCATGGAGGTTTGCAAATTACATCCAAAATACCTTATCAGATAGCACTGTACTTGCCCTTGTCACCTTGATTAGCTGAAAGGAATTAAGTTTGAACAATCAAGACCATAACTCCAGGTCTTCTCTTCACATTTATGTGTTATATTATTATATAGATCAATTTTTTGTCAATTGTGTGTTAGCCTGGCAAACAAAGTAGACTAAAAATACAAATACATTGTGCACTTAAAATTCTGATCAGTAAAATTCAAAATATTTCATTTCTGGGATGAAATACAGTCAAGGAGATCAGACTAACAGTATCTCCACTGTGTCAAGCCTTTAAGACAGACAATGGGTAGTAAAGCTTTGGTTCTTGGTTTCCAGCTGTTTCCATCCTGCTCAAGACCTCGAGCTGTGGTGTTGATAACTCTTCCTACAGCATTCCAGATACCAGAGCAGAAGCAGATATTTGTGATTGGATGGACAAAAATGTTCAAATATTATTTCAAAGGTCATTTGATTTCTGGGAAACTGAATCATGAAGATACCTAATTATTCTTTTTTTCCAGTTTTCATATTTTGAATATAGCAGACCTCCACTACACTGCTATCTATTTCATTTTAAATGTCCATATAATTATTCAGGGTATCATTTTATATTAGGTTTGTTTATGAAAGCTTTGCGCATAACAATATTTTCAGTGACTAGACCCTGAAGGTGGAGGGGAATTAAACCCACTCACAGCTGTCCACACTTATGGGGAAACAGAAGGTTTTACTTTATACAGATCAATATATTCTATTTTCCACAAACATTTGGCCTCCAATATGTTCTCTTTTTCAGAAGACTATTAAGCACACATTGCATTTCTTATCTGAGATGTAATTAGCTACTGTTCACAGTGACAGAACAGCTATTTTTTTTTCCCCTCAGGCCAAAAGCAAGTCTTATGGTTTCTCAAAACAAAATGTAGTATTTCCTTTAAGTCAAAATAGTGCTAGAACACCAAAACATGATTTTTTTTTCTATATACTAATCTAAATTAGCTTCAGAATATATTATTTCATTTAGAGACAGTTCCTTAAAAAAAAGTAAAAAATAATCAGTGAGCAGGTATGAAACTGACATTTGTTTTTCAGCTCTTGTCTGATGTGGGACTAACAAAGCAGCATTTGATTGGACTCATTGTCGTTATTCTAGGATGTCAATGAATGAGCAGCAATAGTCAACAACAGGAATTATTTTTCCTTTTCAGTTTTGTATCTTGAAAGTGATGGTAGGGCATTCCTTGGAACTGACTTTCAAAAAGTAACTAAAGCAGCCATCAAGTGAAAATATACATGTAAAGTGACTTCAGGTGTTAAAGAGTACAGGCATCCTCAACAGTAAGCTGGTGTCAGATATACTTTGTCATTCTCGGGTTTAAAACTGAAATTTAAGCTCTCAAACACAACACTTTCCAGTGATAATACATAGTCATTCTTCACGTCTCTGATGCGTCAGAACATGAGGGCATCGAAACGCTCCGACCTCGGTGTAACCTGGTTTCACCGTTTAATGTTATCGCCCTCTAGTGACTTGCCAATACTTTCAGACAAGGTTTCATGCTGCAATAAAATTAAGGGCCAAATCTTGACTTCGGGACAGTGGAAGCTGATGAACTAGATGTGCAGAAGACTTAACATCATTTGTTTTAAGCAATTCTGTAAAAATGTGTGTGTTTACACTACACTAAAGAATACATAACTTTAAAAAGCAGAAACCCAACAGACAAGTAGATTGTGCTAGCAAACGGGAGACTTGTAACAACTCTGGCCTCTCTGCTTACAAATGCCCTCAACAAAGGGGCACAGGGCCCATCCTACTCTAAAACCACTCATGGGGGTTAACCCATGTGCTAAATTCACTGTAAAAATCTTATTAACACTGTAATCATCGTGCCTCTGTTCCTTTACCTCTAGTCACACAAGTTAAGTACTGCAAAATGTTAACTTGTAAAACAGACTACATCTGAGAATAACCAAATTTCCACACCAATACTGAAACTTTTAAAGGTGACACTGCTGGCAGCATAAGCCTCACTGCAGCTCTAAAATTTGGCCTCTTGTGTCAGTTTGAAAAAAAAAAAAATGCAGCAGAATGTCCTCCACTGATTTGAGGCAGAATGATACCTCCTGGAATAATTTATGGAATTGATGACTATGAACTCACTTGAAAACAGTAAACTTCCTTAATCTTTCCCAGGAACCAAAAAGACACAACCACAATTGTTTCCACTGGGTTTGTCAGAAGCAATTTGCATCAACTCACACTTCTCCTTGTAACTGCAAACTTTGAAGGTAGGCTGCATGAGAACTTGGAGGTTTTGCAAGTCACTTTCACTTTTCATAAGAACTTAGCACCTCCGGCATTCTTCTCACAGACTTCTTTTACATTCTTTCACCTCACTGCTGTTTTCTCATTGCTGTTGCTTTCTCTCATCACCTGTCTTTATGTGAATGTGATCACTGCTACTTCCATGTTTAGGATCTTGTCTTAATCAGTGTAAAATATGAATATAATAGATAAACTGCTTCTAGGAAAAAAAAAATCTTCCAGAAAAAGGCTCTATAACTGTCACACACGTAACATCTCTTCTACCTGCCAAGAAGTTGGTTACTATATATGAGAAAAGCCTTAACTCCAGGTACCTTCCATTATACCCTAACACTACCATCCTACATTTGTAAGGAACCTATCTGTTAACTCATATTGGGGAAGGCATGTAATATTTTGTCATGGCCATTTACGAACCAAAAGCCACTGTAAAGTTGAGAATGAGGACTGAGCACCACCATTTCTCTCAAACCACCTAAAGCAAAGTCAGATAAACCCTCACTAGAGCACAAGCTGCATTTCGAACAGTTCAAAACTCAAACGGCAGCTGATGAAACGTAAGCTGGTTAACGACATGTACATAGCACAGGATTAAGCTTCTGACTTGATTATAGGCAAAAGTTCCAAAATCAGTTTCATTAAGAAAACAGACATCCTGAAAAACTGCAGAAGACATCTGGTTTTAACATGCTGAATGCTTCGCTTCTAAAACTTCTGGTTTAAAGTCTCATTTTGAAGTCAATTTAGTTCAACCAGTACTTTTGCTAAAGCAACGGACATACTTCTTATGGATGCTCAGGCAGCATACTTGACTGGAAGGATGAAAGTATATTACTAAGTATTATACCTTCTAAAACAAATCCCTCTCGGGTTGTACAAATGCCAATTCGTAACAACAGACAAAAATAAATGAAGTTTAGGTTTACATATTCGTGTGTGTATACACATCAAGAGACACATAAAAAAGACTGAATCAGTTTAGAGGCAAGCATTAAGGCACTTTGTTACATGCAAATGTCAGTTTACCACTTTCAAGGTTAAAGATTTTTCATGTATAATTTTCAAATAAGAACTTTTGCACAGGCTTGGTTGTACTTGAAGTGCTCCATGTATTAAAGTCGCAGTTAACTCTTACAGTGTGCCAGTGCCAGAAGGACAAAACATTCAGTTTAAGGTTAAACTCTGAGGCTGATGAAGCCGTTATAGTCATTTTAAGATGACGCAAGTTCACTAATTAACTCAGATGTCAATGGAAGCTGATTCAGGTACCCTGCACTGGAAAGGATGAGGCACTGTTGCAGGAATGCCATATTGCTGTTCCAGAATTGTCCCATTACGACAACTCTGTGAAGTCAAATCAATTAATAAAAAAAGCTTTTCATTGTTTGTCCTCCCACCAAATATGATAATTAACCTTATTTGACTATGTCTAATAGAGCATATGCCATTTGGCATACTGCTATAAATGGCAATGAACCGTGTCTTTTGAGATTCGTTCTTTCCAAAGTGCCCAAAATGCATTCAAAGCTTGACAGATAAGATGATGACAATAATAAACAATTTATCAAATTGAAATGCAGTCACCTCTGGGGTGAACTGCAATATTAATATTTTCTCCTATGAATGCATCCTTGTAACCCTTAGAGATGAGCATTATCTGACTGGAGCATGGCTATGAAATCACTTCAAGATCCCTTTCAGCAGCTGGAAGAATTTATCTTGATTTATGGTGGCTAAAAACAAACATATGAAATGTAGCTTTGAGTCTGAGTGTCTGCATTGGACATAATTTTCAGCATGGCATGCTACAGCATTAGGAATGTAACTTCGTGTCTGGAAGAGAAGGTCCTATCAGTCAATTACAATGCTAACACTACGAAAGCTGCTGACCAGTGTCATCAGATCTCATGGAAGCTTTTAGCCTGGTTAAATGAACTACTAAATTACATTGTCTCCTCTTCAAAACAAGAGGATGATTTTTCGCTTTAGAGACTTTGGCCAAGCTTTCCTTTGCTGCCTTCTCCCCTCCCACTCCCAATAGTCATGCTCATTGCATGCAGCTTTTTACCTTCTTGAGAGGTTTAAAGAAGTTCTGCAGGGAACTGGGAATACAAGTTTCATTGCTCAGTTTCTTACTATTTAAAAAAAGTCTAACATTTATTTCTTCTAGGAGTACCTCACAGTATAAAAATATTACTTCAAGAATATTACTTTGGAAAAAGACATGTACCCTACCACACACAAGGTCTGATAGCCAAATGAACTTTACACTATGTATAAAAAATATTAAATATTGATAGTAATGGTTTTACCTTTTGTAAAAAATATTAGTTTTTTGAAACTGATATTAAAGGAGACATGTCATTCTCTGCTTAAATACTCTATTACATAGTAAGAAATTGGAATGTTGAATACACAATGTTATGCTGTTAAAAAAAAAATTGTAAAAGCAATAAACGTTTCATTAATTCCTGAAAACCTAAATTGACTGTTCCCTCTTAAATCAAGGATACTAATAAGATAACGAGTCACTGTTTATTCTAAAAAAATATTTCAACAGGAATAAGTGTTTTAACTGTATTTTTATTTCTTTTGTTTAGAACAGAAAATTGAAAATAATCCAATAATACTGAAGTTGAGATTATTCTTTGACATAAGACCTAAATGCAGTAGAACAGTAAAGCCAGCAACACTTCACTGAAATGTTTGTGCACTTTGCTCATTATAGCTTACGACCACTCACCTCTACACTGGCTCTCAAACATGGGAGAACGAATTATGTGGATGAGAACGTCACTGCTGTCTCCCAGCAGACATCACTTAGCACATCCCTTTTGCCCCAGGAGTCCCATTAATAACTCAAGTTTTAAAATAATTCAAATACAAGACTGAGAATTAAGACATAACTTCTTTATTGCCTTACTACTATCAGCCACAGTCTATCGAATAGCAAAATTGCTTGCATAATGAGTGAAACCATTTAACATATGTGCCTCCAAGGCATGATTAGGGTGAGTGCTAGATGCTTGTAGTGGGTTGACCCTGGCCAGCCGCCAGGTACCCACACAGCCGCTCACTCACTCCCCCCTTCACTGCTGAACAGGGGGAGAAAATATCTCCAAAGGCTCAGGGTTTTGAGATAAGGACAGGGAGATCACCCTCATTTACCGTCCCGGGCAAAACAGACTCAGTTTTGGGGAAATTAGGTACATTTATTAAGAACTAATCAGAGAGGAGTAGTGAGAAGTAAGAAAGAGCAAACAAATCTTAAACAGAACACCTTCCCCCCATCCCTCCCTTCTTCCCGGGCTTAACATCAATCCCGGTTTCTCCACCTCCTCCCCCCGAGCGGCGCAGGGGGACAGGGAATGGGGGCTGCGGTCAGTTCATCCGACGTTGGTTTCACCGCTTCTTCACTCCGGGGGAGGACTCTTCACTCTTCCCCAGGGCCACTGTGGGGTCCCTCTCACGGGAGACAAGCTTCACGCTCTCTTCTCCGCGTGAGTCATCCCACGAAGGGCAATTCATCACAAACTGCCCGATGTGAGACACCTCACGAGGGGCAGCCCACCCCTCGTGAGTCTGAGGCGCAGTCCTTCGGGGGAAACTGCTCCAGCGTGGGCCACCCGCAGCGTCCCAAAAGTCCCACCAGCCAACCTGCTCCAGTGTGGGCATTCCTCTCTTCCACGGGCTACAGGTTCCGGCAGCGACTCGCTCTGATGCAGGCTTCCCACGGGCTACAGTCCCCTTCAGGCATCCACCCACACGGCGTGGAGTCCTCGTGGACATCTATGCGGTGATCCTCACGGTGGACTTCTGCACCTCGCCCATGGGCTGCAGGGGGACAACCCGCTTCACCATGGTCTTCACCACGGACCTGGGGGACTCCTTCTGCTCCGGCGCCTGGAGCTCATCCTCCCCCCCCTCCTTCTTCACTGACCTTGGTGTCTGTACAGATTCTCACTCCTCCATCTCTGTGCCAGCTGTTATGGCGCAGTTCTTTTTCCCATTCTTAAATATGTTTTTCACAGAGGCGTTCCTCTCCTATCACCTTACTGATAGGCTCAGCCTTGGCCAGCGGCGGGTCCTTCTTTGTAGCCGGCTGGCATTGGCTCTATCAATCTTGGGGAGCTTCTAGCAGCTTCTTACAGAAGCCACCCTGCAGCTCCCCCCCGCCGCTGAAATCTGGCCAGGCCAAACCAAAACAGAATGACTAGAATTATATGCTCCTTCCAATAAAGGCCATAAGTCTTTACTTATTTTTTTCTCCACTAACAAATTCTTACTATGAGTTATTAATAACCACATGCAATTAATTATACTCTTGCTATGCCCAAAACACCATCTGATATTTTGCATGTCTTAATGCCTTCTATGCATTGCAATTTTCCACAAACTAATACAGCAATACAAGCAAAATATGCCACACATACTGACACATCTCTGCACATCGAGTAGCAAGTGAAATAAAAAAATCCAACTCATCTCTCTCCTCAGACGTGCTATTCATTGCACAAAAGTAAGTAACTGCCAAATTCAGGTCTAGATTTTATCTGGATTGGATTCATTTGATCTATAAATAAAACCCATTTCCTGAAAGCATTCCAACTAGCTCAGACATTCCCTCAAACCCATAAAATTAGAATAGTATCGGCATCAGAAATACTAAAATATGAACATAAAAATGCAACACTGAAAGGATTTGGGTTGTTTGGTCTCAGGTTATAAACTCCACCAATTTAATTCCAACTGCTTTACCACAATATTACTGTAGTGGATAACCCTCCTTAGAAATAGCGTCCATTTTCATTTAGCTTTAGTGAGAACATTAATGCTGTGATTCCTTGCCACTTGGCAGTTTTGAAGGATGACAGAAGTGAAATACAGAGGTAATAATTTTAGCTTCTACTGGAACACCATTTTTTTATGTGCATTTTAAATAATCCATTCTGATATATCCAGAAGTTTCTTCTCAACTCTTCTTATACTGCCAAGGCTAACCACACGCTTCTTGGTGATGGCGTTTTATTGTGTGCAATTGATATGGTTTGCCTACTCTGCTGAAGCACCTACTGGAGTTGCAGTTTGCCTCTCCTCCCCATATAAGCTCTAAATTTCCTATTTCATTCCCATTCTCTTCTTGTCCATTCTAACCTTAAGAGTCACCCTATAACAGAGAGGAAGAGCTGTTTGGTGGTGAGAGCATGCACCTCAGACACTTCAGGTATGGGATTCCTTCCCTTCCACCAGCCTTCTCTGTTCCCTGGGGTGAATCTCCTTTACTTCATCTGTAATAGGGTAGTACAGATGGGAGACTAACATGTAGATTCGAGATACTGGGAAATACTCAGAAAACCCAGCCAGATAAAACTGACCAGGCAGAAGTCAGTCATGCCATAACAGTCTGCATGAGGGACTGTAAGATTCTACTTCTCCCAAAAATGCTCTTCACAAAGGCCCGTGTATCTATTCCAGTCTTCTCCCACAGTATTTTTCAACTTCTATACAATGCAATTTACACAGGTGATAGGTGCTAAAAAGCCAGTTCTGTAGGATTGCAGCCTGGCAACAAGCTCTATTTTGTGAAATACACATTGAGGGCTTCCAACATTTTCAGCTTAAATCATTATCTGAACCAAAAACATCTGAACAAAGCAGAAGAATAGTTCTATATGTGCTGATAGGAACCACAAAACTATGAAGTCCACTCATACTGCAGCCCATTGGTGCTGTGATATAGATAACCATGACTGTCAAGTATTTTTTGTGCTTTAGGCTTCTTCTGTCAAGCTACAATAGAAATAACTGCTCAAACCAGAAAAAAAAAAAAGTCCACCTCTGCATGCCATTAGCATAACAGTCAGTTTCACTGTAATGGATCCAGGATTACACAGGAAACAATTTACAGCATTAATTTTATCCCACCTCCACCTTCTCCCCCTCGCAAAAAAACCAAACTCACAAACAAACACTCAACAAAAAACACCATCCAGTCAGAAAATGTCATTATTTAATTTCTATTTAATTGCAACACTATACTAGTTTAGCAGCCAAGCCTTTTGGAAGTTGCTTTGCATACAAGCCAAAAGGAACCTAGATTAGAGAGGTATGTGAGTAATCCTTCCCTTCTCTTGCAAAGGAACAATTACCAAGTGACAGTATCTTCCTCTCATATAATGAAGAAGGCAGAATAAATAGGCTCTTCCCTGTGTAAGACACAAAAAGTCAACTTCAGAACTAAACAAAATCTTTTCTATACTTGGCATCCTACCCAGAGAAATCAGAGCAATTTTTTCCTTACCGGTAAGGACCTACAATTCATATAATGACATTTATTGAGGATGCTTTTTTTCATTATCTGTATATTGTCTACTATTCCCATTCTAAATTTCTGCACTGTTTTAATCTTATTACAGTTGGTAGGAAGTGATTCAGTGGCACATATCCTAAGCAGAAAAATAATCTGAGGGTTTGGTATGTTAATAGATATTACGTCAAAAAATGACCAGTTTTCCTGTTCCATTTCTACATTTTGCTGCTTTCCATTGTTTACTTCTCAGATTATGCATAATCAGTCTTATTTGGTGCTCTTTTGATATCTCATCACTTTAGCTTCTCACTAGCTACTCTTTTAAAAAAGCAGGTGATAATCACTATCATCCTAATTGCGTTTCCTCTCTTGTTAGACTTACTCCCGATTAATAGCATACTTTAGAAAAAGGTAAGTATTAGTTGAAGCATGGATGTGTTTGCACACAAGTAATGCAATTTCAAGGTGGGGAGGAGGGGAAATAAGTGGAGACATCTGCTCAGTCACCACAGATCTGCATAAACCAATCTGCCAGAAACACACGCCTCTCCCCCAGAAGGAACTGCACTGAACTACATATTTTTGAGCATCCCAAGCAACAAAATCTATTTCTGCCTTCCCTGGAAGAGTATGAAAAGCTTTTGGTACCAGCATTACCACAAGTGAAGGGTGTAAAGCAGTGGAGCACAGGGTACAGAAGTTGTATCTCTGAACAAGGACTCTCACACCACTGCTTTTGGTGCAAAGATGGAAAAGTCAAGTAGGACCAAGGCAGCTCAAGCCTCCCTGCCCCGAACTGGGGTGAACACAGAGGTGTCAATGTCCACACTTTGCTTGAGGAAGATGGAAGAAATGGAACAGGCCCTGCCTTCTCTGCTGCTTCCCCAGTGACTACTGCCCAGTCTGAAAAGCTGGGAACAGCTCCTCCAACACCTATTGTTTCATTTATTCATCAGGGTATTGTTGTGTTGCCTTAGAGAGATAATAAATAGGAAGGAGAAAAAAAATAATAGGCTTTGGGATTTGTTTGTTTTAATGGAGTGATAAAGTTCTCCCCAGCAACAGCAAGACAATATGGTCACATCAGCGTTACCTTGGTTCAGCTGCTGTGAGATAGACCTCCTTGCTTAACAGAGAGGAGGGCAAGGGTTGCAGCTCATTTATGAATTTTGTATATGGCTGTTGAATGCGCAAAAAGCTTCCAATTTATGAACATGTTCATATTCTTATCATGTCACTTTAATTGTTCCATTTTATTCACCATCCTCCCTCCTCTTATTTATGCCCTCTTTGCAATACCACACAGGACCTCCATCAGTGCAGCTTTTGCAGTTTCACTCAGTTTCCCCCCCTTCTCTTACTGCTGAATAGAATCGTGCTGTATCTTAGTTATAGCTTTTTAGTTCACTAACTCATTGTCTGTTACCCTCCACTGCCTTTCCCCATTTTATTTTAAGGCTATTAAGTTCAGATTTAATTTCTGTTGATTCCCTGGTTTTGTTTGATCTGTGGTGTTTATCAGCTCCAATCTTTTCTTCTCAGTATTTCTGCAATTGCCTTTTTAGATGGGGCAGGAATTACCTGAAGGATTCTGAGATGAAGAATGGCAAAGGAGAGCAAAGGAGATGAGCAGTTCATTTGGGACAGAGAGTGCACATCAGCAGACTGGTCAGAATGGAAAATGTAGAAAGAACAGTTCAAGTAATTTTGCCCTGGCTCATGAGCAGGGACAGATTAGAATGAGAAAAAGTTGTATGAGAATCTTTGTAACCATAGGCAATTTCCCACTGCTCAGTTCAAGGTACAGTGATAAAAAACAAGAGCTGCAGCTGGCTACATGTTTCTCTTCACATCTCACTGAAACAAGGAAGAATAAAGTAGGAAAACAGATGTGGTTGGTCTGGCTTGGCATGTAATACTGGTCTCTCTCCAAGACAAAGTATCAGTGTATCTGCATCTTTGGGTTTTGTTTTCTTATCTCATGAAGCAAGTAGTTCAAGAAGGTACATTCCCTTCATATCTCATCTTCTTGTTTGTTCTTCCTTTTCCTCTCCTTCCTAAGGAGGAAATAGTAAAGACAGGGAGCCACCTTGCCTCCGAGATGCCTCAAAAAATAAATTTGGCAGGAGAGCTGATGTGAAAAGATAAGCTGATCTAGAAGGAAGATTCTTCTGAAAAATCAGCTCCAGATAAGAATGAAACCTTCTAGTAAAACACCAATTTAACATTTAACAATTAACTTATTTAAAAAGTAATTTGTCATCTTCTGGGGAGGATATCCTTATTGCACATCACCACTATGTCTTCACAGGCTCAATTTAAACCACTGTGCAATATTTTGCATTGAATATGTTGCTTTTTGTCACTCATCTTTAAAGTTATATTCAGAAATTCAAGAAAACTTATTAGTTCCCTTACAGAAGGGGACCATCTCCTTTCAACATCTTTGAAGTATTTTTGGAATCCAAGCTTACATGCTGGAGCTGACATCTACCATATGCTAAAAAAATAAGATCATACCAAGTTTAAGGATTTTGCATGTTCTTGGAAGCATTAGAGTTAGTGATATACATCAGGAAGACTGAAATACCTAACTGAATCCCTTACACTAAACTGAAAGTTTGTTACACGGTACACCTAGAGAAGAGGATGACATTGTTCATGGCTACATCTGTGAAAAAGTTCAAAAGTTTTTAAACAAAAGCTCTTTTCTCAAAGTAGTATCCTCTAGATGTCCCCATAGGACCCATTTATGATATCCTTCCAGATACACATATACCAATGGACATACATGGGGAATTACAGAAGTAGCCTGATTATATCCAGCCCCCTGGAGACAGGACATCAGGTCCAGTAAATCACTAATTTGAACCACTGTGACAAGGATCTGTCTCCCCTATACCTATACAACTTCAAAATTACATTAATGTGCCCCTGTGGGGATGGCCAAATGGGATCCTAGGGTGCATCAAGAAAAGCGCATCCAGCAGGTCTAGGGAAGTTCTCCTTCCCCTCTACTCTACCCTGGTGAGACCACACCTGGAATACTGTGTCCAGTTTTGGGCTGCCCAATTCAAGAGACGGGGACCTACTGGAGAGAGTCCAAGGATGGAGAGAGCTACAAGGATGATTAAAGGACTTGAATATCTCTCCTATGAAGAGAGACTGAGAGAACTGGGGCTGCCTAGTCTTGAAAAAAAGAAGGCTGAGAGGGGATCTTACTAACATATGAGAGGTGGGGGTCAAGAGGAAGGTGCCAGTCTCTTTTCAGTGGTGCCCAGTAATAGAACAAGGAATAATGGGTATAAGCTATAACATAGGAAGTTCCACCTCAACATGAGGAGAAACCTCTTTCCTGTGAGGGTGATGAAGCACTGGAACAGGCTGCCCAGAGAGGTTGTGGAGCGTCCATCTCTGGAGACTTTCAAAACCCGCCTGGACGCATTCCTGTGTGGCTGCCCTAGAGGATCCTGCTCTGGTAGGGGGGTTGAACTAGATGATCTCTAGAAGTCCCTTCCAACTCCTAACATTCTATGATTCATCCTTTCTGGTCTTTCTTGTCCAAACCTATAAGCTAATTTTTTCTTTATGTTTTGGTGACAAGCGCTTTCCAAGTGCTCTGAAAAAACCTCCACAACACTGATTAAGTTTTCTGTAAGTAAAGTTATTTTAAATTGATTTAGAAAACTTTTTCTTACTATTTTCACCTTGCAGAAGGAATACACAGCCTTGAATATCATCTTTAAGATTTGGTGTTTCCGGTTGAGAAAGATCATAATATTGGAAAAAAAAAAATACTTTAATCATCACAATAGAATTTTCCTTAAGCATTAAAATCAGGTAGTTTTTCACCTGAATTTCATCTATCCAATTCTAACATGGACATATTTCCTACCTGCAGCACCTGTTCAAGTTTTGAAAAGGTGTGGGCCTTCTGGCATAAAGGCACCACTAAAATATTGTTATGGTAATGGAAGCTGTCAACTACAAATTTCCACTTAAAATTATTTTTTCAAGTTACATCACAGTTTTCACTTACAGTTAACTTATGGGAAAGGACCTCTAACATGAATGTTTGTGAAAATATTGGCCATAACAGAATAGTTCTGAAGTGTGCAATCACTGCATGTTTGAACATTTTCATAAATTTCAATAGAATAAACACTTAGAAAGTGTGTTTTTCTTTCTTCATTAGCTGAATTACCTGATCTAAGTGCTTCCTAGTCTTACTATATTTGAAGACATGAAGACATGTTTAAATAATACATTACAGAACCATAATTTGTTTTTAGGACAACTCTAGAGAACTTACTCAAGCAGAAACTTTTTTTTTCCTCCTAGATTTTAGATTGCATGTGTTCTCCCCTTTTTGGTTAGAAAACACTATAGCTGAATCTCTCAAATACAAGCTGTTTCAGGCTTGAAAGTCATAACCTACTCATTTGCTCTGGAATCACTCAGGAAGAACGAGTATCCTTCACACATTGAGTTTTCTTAGGGACCACATAACAGCTAAAAATAAAAAAAACTTCATTACTTACTTTTTTTTAAATAGATAATAAATAAAATAGTCTCACTTTCATTGCAGATATCAATGAAAAAATAAAAATAATAAACCTGAACACTACCCAAGATGACCTGCCAACGTTTCATCATCATTCAAGCTTCTTTAGGTTTCTATACACGAAGTCCTTTTCTTGTTAAAAGGTATGTTGCCACAGACATGATGTTGTCTTCTGTTCAATTCACCCATACTACTGACATTATGACACAGCATCATTTGCAGGAAACCGCAATATTACTATAAAACTATTAAAGTTAGCATCTATGTCCCTTTCCCGCACCTCCTAGGTGAACTATAGATTGTTATTTAAGCTGCTAAAACAAAAAAAACACCAAACAAAAAACCCCAACAAACCATTAGAAGACATGTTAAGTGTCATGCAGCAATAGTCACTAAGCACTAAGATGTAGGAATAAGTTTCTATTTCCTGAAGTTTAGCCAAAGGAATCTACCATTCAGTTGTCCTTCTGAAACTTTAAAGGGGATGGTACAACCAAACCACGTCTCTCAAGCACAGAGCCTTCAGGAACAGCTGCCAATCTAGGATATACAAATGGCAACTGATGGAACAGCACTGAGCAAGGTCTGATCGGATTCTACAGTTACTCTCTAAAACTCTAAAAGCTAATATCTGAAAACCAAAACATTTTAAAAAAGTAATAAAATCCCATTATATAAGAAAATCCCTACACTGCATTCATCTCTTGCCCCCAGCTAGACAGAATCATAGAATCACATAGACTACAGTGTTTGTACCTTGACAAGTTTATTGTGAGATTAATATAAGACCTGTGCATCCAACACCATTATTATGCTAATGATCACCCTAATGGTGAGCAGGATTTTAGGTCATATGGTTATTCTGTCCTCAAAGAAACTAGATTCACAATTGCTTTCTTCTGTGCTCTTTCTAGAATTCTCCAGCAGCAGACACTGACTGACCAGGAGAACTTAAACAACCCAGTTATCCTTCTTGAGGATCTAAATCTATTGTCTATTCACCAATCACATCTGAAGAGCTGCTAGGAGTTCAGCAGGGCCCACAATAGATCAAAACTAGAAGCAATGTCTGAATTCCTCTGACCTGGAAACACCCAAGCCAACAGCTGGGATCCACTCATAGTCATCTATTAACTATTCTCTGGTACTGGGCCAATTTAAATTTATAACTTGTTTAGGATCACTCACAATTGGGCCTTTCTTCAGGTTCATATCTCCTTGATACAACTGGCCTATGAACTAGCTACCATCTCCTACATCTGTGCCTAGAGACAAGTAAAGAAAAGCCACACATCACAGATGTGTCCCACAGGTCTCTCTCCAAGGGACCTCTCTCTCAGCTGACTGCAAGGCTCTCTGTTTTATGCTGCTCTTTGAAACTAAACAGAGGCTGAAATAATTCCCAGTGTGTTTGCACTTAAATGCTGTCTACTTCTAGATTGTCTTTTTACTTATGTTCAACTTTGTTGATTTCACCTCCTTGCACAATACCTTGGAGTTTAACTAAGATCAATAGAGTAAATTATAATGCACGTTGCAGTTATTCTGCAGAAAGTAAGTTGAAAAAGTTTGAGAAAGATACATAGAAAATAAAAAGCAGCTTGTTTCTTATTTCGGTTGTCTTGTTTTGACAGTACCTCTAGCATTTGCAGGTTTAATTTCTCTTTCAAGCTAGAGGCATAAAGCAAAATGTCAAAGAAAAACATTTTGTCCAGCCTCAGTTAGTAATTTTCAGGTAATTACAGTGCTGAACATTCAGCCTGAAGTTTTCCAGATAATTAGAGGTTTAGGTTAGATGCCTTTCTTTAGTAAGTATTTCAATTCCAACTCATCTCTGTTAAAATACCCCCCAAACCACACAGAGAATGACATTTCCTGGGTTAGAGTAAACAGATTTTGTCATATAGCCTAGTACACCTATAGCTTTCCTAGAAACCTAGATAAATAAACCAGTTACTCTGTGTTAAAGGACAGCTCTGTGTCATAGAGCAGAGAATTAAAGTATTTGAGACCATGGAAATCAGTTATGCTGTTTATTTTAAAACATGACACCAGCCCCAGAGAGGCAATCACAGTTCCTCTTAGCAGGTGCTTCTCTATTAAGAATCGGTGCAGTGGACAGAGAACAGCCAAGGTTCATTTTGTCATGTGTTAGTCCTAGGCTCTATCACATCACTGTTAACCAGCAGTCAGGTTTGCATCACCTGTCCACAGAATCATACAAACCTTTTTGACTACAAACAATGATGTTTAAATAGTGACAAAATATTTCAAATATTTAAGTTATTCAGGACTTAAAGCAATCCAGACAAGACATACGCAAGCTTGCAGACTACTTCAGACTACTAAAATGTAATCACCCTCCCCTCTTAAAATCTGCTAAAAATTTAACCCAGACCCAAATAAGAATGTCAAAAAGCGTATGGCTCACATCAGCTACCTATATACCCTCAAATTACACATTGTAAATAAATATAAATATTAACAAACTTTAGCATCTTTTTCATATATGTTGAACACCAAAACCACCAAAAATATCTTAAGCAACAACAATGGTTAAATCTATACTTCAGCTGTGGATTAATCCTGGAGTCAATCATGTAGCACTTAGAGCAACAAATATAGTTTAAAGGATTAAAGTTCCACACTTTTGTCACAATACTGACCTCACTATAAAATTATCAACATTGTGACCAGTAGAGGAGGCTAAAATCTATAAAATTTAAAATGCAGCAGTGCAGCAGCTACCTAGTTCTAAATATCTTTTCAACAAGTTAAGAGACCAGGGCTGTAACACTGATTTAATGAATACTTTCATCTTACATCAATGGTATCTTCTCAACTCCCTGAAGAAACAACACTATATTATTGATTCACAATCAAGCAAGGCATTGTGACTGCGAATTCCATTTCTTATATCCTTTTGTATATAATTAAGAATTAAATTCCTTGCACCATATTTGAGCTAGGAGCAACCCTCTGACGGATTTTAAATAAGCTTTAATGACCACTCCACATGAGTATTTTGAAAACTAGTATTATCAATAAAAACAGCTCTATGAAATACGCCAGCTACACAGATGTTTCTTACAATATCATGTTATTGGTATCATTGTGAAGAGCTACATCATCCTACAGGCAGAGGTAGGTAGGGTAGTAACCATTATGAAAAGCAAACATATTGAAAACAAAATTGCTAGGCTCACTATCATTTCTTGCTGATATACCACTAAGGCTAGAGTCCAGCAGCCCTTTTGTTTACTTTGTCTTAAAGACACTCACCCCAAGAGATGTATATTAAATACCACTGAACATCCAAGCAGCATTTTCATCACACTCTGGTCTGACCACACTCAGAGGCAACTATTCCCTTTCTACCTACTGGAGTATCCCCCACAAGAATTGTTCCCTAGAGTAGGAACACCCTGTACTCATTAGGCATCGGCATACAAAGTTCCTCACTGCTGAAGCTTCAGTAGCAGCGAACCCCCGCTCCAGAAAACCAAACCACTCCAAAAAACAACCCACAAAACAAAACTACAAACAATAGGCCAAAAGCCTTTCACAATGGCTATAACTTCACCAGCTATCTGAATACTTTACTCATTAGCTTTTATATATTCAGCCTATTTTAAAACCAGCAGCTTTAGAAGTCAAGGAAGATGAACACCCCCAGAAAGAGTTCGCCATTTGCCTTCAGCTTTGCAAACAAAATTTTAACCAGTTTTACTTTCAGTCAGTGCTGGCACTCTCCAGACACCAAGTAACAGGCTGGGCAGCAAGACAGTATTACTCAAGGAGCCACTGCTGCCACACTTCCTGCACACCAGAGGCAGGACTTGGATGTAGCACAGCATAGCAGCAGCCAGTTTTTGGGACTTCATTACACTGAAAACCCTGAAACACACTAATATCTGAAACTCTCTCCAAAATTATACGCTCTACCTCTAATTTCATACCTTTCTGTAACATTTACTCCTCTTTATAAAAAAAAAAAAAAAGATGTTTTCTTATGAGGGCACTTGCATCCAAACTGTAGTTCAATTCTCACATATGCAAACTGAAATGTAGAACATGCAGCACTCATGAAAACCAGTCACCAGGATGCTTAGCTTTACGTTGGGCTGAATGCGGTATGAGCTTGGCAAAAATGCAGTTCTTGCAAGTTTGAGGGAATATATGCATAAATCAGAGATTAATTAAGAACAGATATAATAAACTTGAGCATATTTAATAAAAGTAAAACTGTGTTTCTGTGTGATCTGCTGCAGGTGATCCTGCTCTGGCAGGGGGCTGGACTAGATGATCTTTTGAGGTCCTTTCCAGTCCCTGACATTCTGTGATTCTGTGCTTTGACTAAACCAGTACTAAATGCTGTACACAGCATCAGAAAGCATTCTTTATTTAGGTGATATGTTTTAAAGACTTGTCTTCACAATTTACATTATACTAAAATTAATGTATGCATCTTTGAACTATTTTTCCTCATTAGCAAGTGCATAGAGGCACTCTCCTGCTTTAGTTTATTCCAGAAAAAGTCTTCAAAGGCATTTGAATTTCCCAGTAAGTTATCTTACACAATCTCAGACACAGAATCCAAGCTCAAGGATCCAGTCCAGAAAACAATGTCTAGAGTCCTAATATTTGACCTTCTCTTCCCTCCCCACAATAATTTTCAATTTTCTACACTCAAACATACCGAAACTCTGGACTGTGTTCCCATTTGCTCCAGTAATGGAAAATCAAAGCAGCAGCTTCACTAGCATTCAAAGTGGTGACAAGATGATCTTCTAGATAATTAAACTGATGCCAGCCTCCTTTATACTCAGAATTGCTAGTATTCCCTGCATGGGCAGCTGGGTGCAACTTAAGTGAGAAATTAATGGGATTTACAAAATCTGCATTATGCAATATAGTGTTTCCTGCTAAGAAGTAGACAGAAAAATATACACAACTTCAAAAACAACAATAATGTGCTTTCCAGTCGTTGTCATCATACTTTTCTTCCCCCACCATTACACTTGACTTTTTTCTTTGTGACAATTGGATTAAAGTTAGAAATTTGTGATTAAAATCACTAATATATCACAAATGTGACACTATAACTACCAGTAGTAACATTACTAAATGTATATTTTCTGCAGAATATTGTTTCTGGCACAGAGGATACCAAAGTTAATTTCATTTTCCCATAGTGAGTGGGAGTTTATTTACACAAAGCATTGGATAAACAAGAATTTACAAATATTCCCTTAAATAGTATTACATTCTTTTTCTAAAGCCAAGTAGATCATGAAAGTGCTAGACCATTTCTACTAATGAAAAAAGACAAGAGGCCTCTTGGATCATGAGCATAACCCTGCTGCAGAAGCCAGTTATAACATACTCTCTAGATTTATGGTTTCCCTTCCAGAAACCATTTTTTTTTCCTCCCACTCCCACCAAGGTATGTACAATGATTACTCTTCTCTTGCAGCTAGACTCTGTCTCCTAATTTGTAGCCTTAAGTGAATCCATTGCCTGCTTATACAAATTTGTCCTCCCTGTCTACTTGCCTCTTTTCTTTTTACTTAAGCCCACTGGCATATTAACAAAGATCAATGAAACACCTGGACAAGCTCAATTTTGATAGGATAAACATAAATCAAAAATCACTAGGTCCTAAGTTTCATAAATGGGGGATGAAAAACAGCTTTGACTTCATAATTTCCAAAGCGTGCATATTGATGCAAAGACTATCTTTTGTGCTGGCACTAGTTTTTCAACCTTTCCTGCCAGATTTCTTAATTGACGCATTTTAGGATTATTTGCCTCTTCCACAATGTCTTCAACATTAGTAGTATGTACTTTTCTCACAATTTATCAATGCAACAAGGTGACAAACCACATCTCACACCAAAAGTCTCCTATAAATTCTTAAGTGAACAACCTTGCACTCTATGCTATTAGTTTTCACCTGGCTCTACTAATACAGTCCTTTTTCTAAACACCAGCGCTCTGTAAAAACAGCAGCTGTTCTAGAGACTTACAGCTTTGCTTCAGTTGTAAACGCCCTGCAATCTATCCAATTTTTCAGCCCAAGTCATCTATAAAGACTTATATAAAAGCGAGACCCAAACCCACTACAAGAACAGTGTGGCAGAACAAAAATATTTTAGACCTCCCTACAGTTTTTCAGTACTTCTCCATATTAGCTTATCTGAAGGATTTACTGTATTTGACAAAAGTTAGACTGAAGCATTAAATGTTTCCTAATGCTACTGATTTTTAGTTAGCAGTCCAAGAGTGAATTTTTTTTTTTTTGGTTACCCCTCACCCAAGTGGCTGTTCTAAATCCCTAGGGCAAAGTCTATTATCCCAAATGGATTTTTCACAGTAATGCTAAATTGAGCATCTCAAGTTTGTAGTACAGTAACTTAGCTCAAATTGATAAGTGCTTTTGATCAACAAGACTCAAAGTGCTTGAACAGGAGAAACACGGGGATATTCAACATGAATTCAACTCTGTAGACTTCATGTTTGAAAACAACACATGAGCTGGATTTTTTCCTGTAAGGCTTATTACACTCATGCAAGAAAGGACATCACTAACAGGAGCAAAGGGAACACAAAAGCTCATCCAGATCAAACTGCAAATACATCTGCTCTGGAATACTGGGGATGAGGAGGTTGCCAGCAAAAAGCCCCGAAGTTAATCTCTCAGACCTCTAACTTCCTCATTTGTCATGCTCCAAGAGCTTTAGAAAGCAAACAAGCAAACAAAAACACCCCAACGACCCAACAACCACCAAACTTCAAAAACACTACAACACTCAAGAACCATTGCTGTCCAGAGCAACTGCTCTCCCACGTTAGGAAATTTGTGTATTTAGTCCAAGTCTCCTACAATCAATAGCTTTAACTCCTAAACATTATTGCCCTCTACTGCTTTTTAAGGTGACCTGGTATTCCAGAAGGGTATTTTGAACATGAGGAGGTGCAACCCTTGTAAGCCTCTTAGGTGTCTCACCTGCCACCATTGCCATTTCAGAATCTGAGCCACCTGTTAGAAGCCACATTTTACTATTCACTTGCTGTGGTAGTTAGTCAAACAAAGAGCATGAAGTTAGGTCACAGGTTTTGCTTCAAATTCTTTCTAAAATTTTCAGTCTGAATCAACTAATGTCAATCTTTGAGAGGCTTTCCGTCTGTGCCAGCCACTAGGACTGGCTCCTGTATGTAAATTATCACCCTAGAAGCCTCCAAGAGCTCCTCCTTCACAGTGAGTATCACAGGTGGTACACAATGTGGTATCTCCTCTGCTGAACAGGTGATTTTGAGTGATTTGTTTTAAATATACAAATAAAGTACACAGTCTGTCTCACACCTAGACATGCACAGGCTTACATGCTGCACCTTCCAACCAAAAAAAATGGGCATTTTCCCCTCTATACATTGCTGTAGTCAATACTTTTCTCCATAACTCATCTTTGTGGAATAACAAATTCTTCCTTGACGTCTGACACGTGAGAAGAGCAAGTACATAACTATTAACATACAGGTATTACAAAAGAGCATCACAGTCCATCTGATGCTATCCTGGCTATTACTACTTCATACACTTTTAAAACAGCCCTACTTACCATGATGATTATACTGAGTGTAAGCGGAGAGTTGTGACAATGAGCAGTGCTGTGCCAGAGGGTTGTGCAACCCACCTAGTTCCTTTCAATTGCATTAAAATATATGCTTAGTAAAGTAAGCTTATTCTACAGTTACTCAGAGATGGTAGCAGTTTGAACTACATCCGCTCCTATCCCAAAACATATATGTGCAGAACAGTATATAACAAAGATGGACATTTATGCATAGCATAATGAAACATGGGAAGGCTTTTTATTTTTTGATGACACTACTCTTTATCACTTCCAGAAGTGTTAAGAGAGCAGTTTTCCAAGTCCTTGATGTGTCTTCATTGCCAAAAAGGATACCAAGTCTGAGGCCAGGGGGTTACTCAAAAGCAGTGAAGAGCTCAGGGATGGGAAACTGTTAAAGCCCCTGAATCCTGAGGACAGCTATGTCAGCCAACCTGCAAACCAGGCCTGTCGGTATTCATTATGCTGTTCCCACAGCAGAAAACAGCTTAAACACTCATTAAACCTGGAAGTCTTCCAGACATTAAAGTGGTATGCTGACTTGTCTAGCCTCTAGATACACCAGCATCAGACCACCCTCTGTTTTTCATGATTTTATTAACTCCTACACTGGAAAGCCCCTCATCTAGGCCTCTTAATTTTTCAAAAATAAATAACATCTGCTGCCCTGTTACTACTTATGGTTAGTCACACACAAAAACATGGAGCATATTATAAGAATTAATCTTTATGACAGTGCTGCTTGATCATTCAAACACAGATGTTCTTCAATGACAGTTCTTCGTACTGACTGATCTCACAATACTAGCTTGTAATAATTTCCAGCAGCTAAATTGCAAGGGAAGACAGATAAAACTCATTCAATAGTTTCTCAATATTCCTTAGTCATATAAACAATTGCTGTTTTACCCTAGCCACCCAGCACGACAGCAAACAAAAGGAGATTGCAGTCAGATTCTCCAATCTGCTCCTGCCGCGCTTCATCAACACGCCATAACTTCCCCTCAGCAGAGAGCCAAGGAAGGCTCCAGTCCCAACTAACATCACCCCTGCTCAGTTTAGAGGCTAGTTTTTCCTGAATGAATCCCTCCACTCTATAAAGAAAAACAATCTCTTGTATTTCATCTTATTCAAGGCTCATTTTCTTAGAATGGCACAACAAAATCAAGCGTTTTACAACTATAACACGCTTTCCTATGTTTTATGTTATTTTTTGATGGACATCATTTACAAATGAAAACACAGGCAACTGAAATCGAAGAGGAGACACAGGGCAACATTTCCTAAATTGGTATTTGGTTGCCAAATTGGAACAGCTTACAAAACTTACAGGAATCATAGGAGCAGCACTCAGTAACTTACTCTGAGCTATTAGTTGACATACACAGAAGGGCATTACAAAGCTTAAAGTGAAGCTTGTATGAGGAGAGGAATGCACAATTGGAGGAAATCACTGCAACATAACACAGACTGTGGAATAAAACTAAAATCCTTACCTACACAGCTCCTTTGTATCACAGGCACCATCGCATCAGCTAAAACAGCCACGAAAACAACCAAAAGAAAAAAGAAACCACTATATTTATTTTCTCCTAAAGTTGGCATAAAACTGTGAAGAGCTTTTTCTTCCTCACACCGTTAAATACAACTCAAACAAAAAAAACCAACAATAAAACAACTCCACTTCTCCCTCCTCACTCCCTTTATATATCTCAGAAAATATAACCACCTGCTAGTCAGTTGAGATAATTATTCCTATTGCCACCTCCTTATGCATTGCAATAGCTTCACCTGTTCCCTTTAACCTTCCCTGGAGCACCTGATAGGCCTAAATCTGTCCTGGAGATTAACTCTTTCCTTTCCAAGCTTTTGATTTGTGTTACTCGTGATCTTGAATTAGCACAGTTACATTCTAAGTCTGTAAAAGAAAATACAGCTATTTGAAAGTGAGGATTCCAAGTTCAAACTGGATAAGGACAACATCCTTAACTTGGGTAAGAATGTTGGACAAAATACGGTATAAGCATGTAATAAAGAACAGCAATAATATTCAGAGATCCTTGGTTTGGGGTTTCTTTGGTGGTGGTTTCATTGCACTCACAATCATCATAGAATGGCCTGAGCTGGAAGGGACCTTAGAGATCATTTTAATCCAACCTCCATGTTGTGGGCAAGGACGCCACCTCTCGACTAGGTCAGACAACACGTGAGAACCGAACGGGAATCGAACCCGTGACCTTTGCTGTTTGAAGAACCACGCTCAACCCACTGAGCTAAACCAGCCCTCTAATCAACCATGAACTTTTGAAAGTATACAGTACATCATAAACCAGTATTTTGAAGTCAGGTAATGCTGCTGATCACTGAGTCATGGCAGGTTCTGGCCATGTTCTCAATCTAGAGTGCATTTGCTGGGCAGGTGGCTGAGCTAGAAAGGAGCTTCATTAAGTCAGGTTAAAATATAATAGAAAACAAAACACCCCACTCAACCCTGACCCCCCAAATTAAGCTTGAAATCACAGAAATATCCATACATAGGTGCCAACACACGTTCAAAGTAATCCTCATAACTCTTTTTTAAAAACAAATGCCTATTTAAAAAATAAAGTTAGTGGAGAACATCAGTTTAATTAGTTGGCAGCAAACACAATTAGCTATGGAAGACTTGAGACTCCATCTTGAAATATGCAGAGTTGCCAACTAAAATAAATTTCTTTTTTAAAACACAGAAAACAGTACAATACATATTACACAGTCTTTTAAGAAGATTCCATACATCTTACAGGAACCATAAGACAAACAAAATATGAAATGGTGGCCAACAGAACTGATAGGCAAATGAAACAGTAAATTTCCAGTATTTATCTATCACAAACTACAGCAGCCTGTCGGAAGGTTGTCATAGGTATTCGTTGTTTCCCTCCTTACATTTGCCTACTAATTTCTTTACCTTTTACATCTCTTCAATAACTGATTAACAAATTTTACATGTGCTGGTTTCTCTGTCCTTAAAACTATGTTTCATTTGTGCAAACAGAACACAGATCAGTCAGACATCACGCAGCCTTCACTCATGCGGGTTAGAGAACAGAAAGCATGTGCCCTCGCACCATACAGCACACGCCTTTACAGAAGGGATTCCCTGTCACAAACTGGTAGACAAAGGTCCCAGAGCTGAGGGGCAGTCAGAGCCATGAGGCTGCCCTGTGGCATGCTGTACATTTTTCTGCAAGAATCACAGAGGTACAATACAGGCCTGTTTGAGAGTCAGCATCATAAAATTTTCAAGCGACAGGCACTCAGGAACAGTATGAATTCTCACAATGGTGTCTCAGAATATTCTCTTCCCAGTTATCTCCCACTCCTCAATACTCAGTATTTTATGTTATATAGTAGGTTTCACATGTGGCTAACCACATTTATGAAACCGTGTTTATGTAGTGCATAAGTCCATCTCCCTGCAAGTTTTTCCCAGTGATCAACTGACATACTGCTTTTTCCATTTGGTGACCTGCAACATATTTGTCAGCCTTGTCTTCATTAAGATCATTTCTTACCTTTTTCACTTTCAGAGTGAAAAATGAGGCTAAAGAATGCCATACTTGGGAACTGGATCCCTTTGCAAGCTACGAAATAAACACTGTGCCTTCCCCAGGCCACTGCAGAGGAGGGTGCTGGCCAGTTGAGCACTTAGACATCGTAAGTCCCATCAGTGTATATAGTCTCCTGGCTGCCCAAGAGCCAGAGCAAAGGCAGAAAAGTAGCCTCTCTCAGAGACATGGCTTCTCTTCATACAGCAGCAGTTTTGCTAGTGGCAAAATAACTTCCTACAACTATGCCTAGATCATTCGCAGACAACCCCTTTCATTTGAGCAATTCACGCAGAGGGAATGGGCAATTTTTAGGCAGAAGAAAATTGTAACCAATTCCTATGATGTTTTGGAGACTATTCCTCAGAAATAACAGGTCACAGGATGCAGCTAGAGACAGTGATGAGTTTCAGATATCTCTATAGCAACTACATTTTTAAAAAAAAGAAGTAAAATCTTTTTGCATCATATAAGTAGTGGTGTCTCGGTGAGTTTAGAAGGGATTTTTGTGTTGACTGCTGCACGCACATCACTGCTTCTTTAAAACCAGCATTTGCATATTCTCCTTACTAAGAAAAAAGGTGTTTGGCTACAGAGGCAAATTAAGTTTTTGCATCGGTCTCTAAAAATTAATAATGTTTCTACCAGGTGCAAAGGGAGAATGACATTTAAATGTAACTTTGTTTTATAATCTAGAAAACATGACTGTTTTCTAAACAGTCTTCACTGGTGAACAGCAGACATCTGCATAAACACAACAGCGCTCAGATGAATCAAACTCTGATTCTCTTCCTTCCCTATTTGACTGAATAGTCAAGTATTTCTTTTCTCACCTGAAATTTTATTTTTTGCAATGACTTTTTATTTTCTTTTGTCACTTGAAATTTTATTTTTTACAACCACTTCTTATTTTCCAGTTTAATAGTGCTGAATATTTCCTGATTCACACAGACCTAAATTTGTGCACTATTTCATGGAGGAAACTGGCAGGAAATTGCATCTATGCTAATATAAATAACATGAACGATATCCAGGTTTCATAGCTCCATACTGATGTAGACAGGATGCTTCCAGAGCTCAATCTCGCTTAAAGACCACCATATCAAGCAGCGACTCTAGAAACTGCAAATATGGAAGTTATAAAATGTAAGCTGAGCTGAGGGCTGAATTGTCTGGGAAGTGTTGCACCAGTGTTAAACAGGAACAAATACACTAACTCAACTGAGCAACACTCATGGCAGATCAATATACAATAGCAATCTGCAGATCAAAAACTATTTTCCCTCCATGTCAGCTTCTAGTAGAAACCTTTGATCAAAAACAGAAAAGAAACTACTACTGCTATTATAGCCCTGAGAGAAACAAAAGAGATTTCAATCATAGGAGATTTAGAGCCAGCTGTTCCAACCAGGCTGTGTATATGAGCACAGGTGGTTCACAGAAGGAGAGGGCACACTTAGAAAAAACAACATATTTTTAAAGAACTGTGGATCGTACAGCCATTTCTACTGCAGGCTGCTGAAGAGACTCAGCTCTTCCACGTGGGTTTGCTAAGCCCTGAAGCCGAACTGAGTGAAAGTAGAGGTTATTGCCGGTGACAGCAAGTAACTTCATGTCCTCTGACTCATATTTCTGATTTGGAGTGTAAAAGCGTTTTCAAAACTATCATTGATGAGGGAATTCACACACACTCCTCAACCCCTTTTTTTTCATTCACATATGATTTTAAAAGACATATTCACCTCAAATTTTTGCTTTCAGCTATTTTAATCATCGCTGAGCACCGTGCCATTTCACCGCAACAAACAATGAGGTATTTAATCCAGGACAAAAGATGATCTATTTCAAACAGTATTCATTATCAATAACTTTTATTAAATATTAGAAGTTAAAAAATAAATTTTAAAATCCAACATTTCCAGCATATATAATTACTTCATCTTCAATAGATATAAATAAATTTGCTTAGAGTTTAGCAATACATAAATATACAATAACTTAAGAACAGATTTCAAATAGATATATCCAGAGATTTAAACATGTTCAGGTACAGCTTGCAAAGTATCTGCATTATCCAAGGGCTCATAGCAGCCTCATAAGTCAAATATTTAAATCAGTTTTTGTGAGTTTGAAGTCTATGCTCAATTCTTTGCTTTTGTGATAACACTCCAGTGATATTTGCTGGTTAAAATAGATCTGTATGAGCCTAGCCTGGAAGGCATGTTTGCCTCGAACAGCCACTTCAGGGCTCTAACATAGCTGGAATAAAAAGCACAAGTAAATTTGCTGTGGTTCACTTGTATCGCTCTACCAGATTTCAGGGATATAGCTGCTTTTGAATGAACTACTGTGTAAGGAAACTAAATGACTTCTCAATTCATTGATCAAAGTCCCTCTAACTCACATTTTTAATCAAACAAATTAGTGAAATGGTAACTATTGAACAAACAAAGTTCTCCTGTCAGATTCTCAGGAATCACTTAGCAATTTAAGTTCCTGTAAAAAAAAATATTTTTAAATAAAAAGAAAGTTTAAAGAATTTGTCACCTTCAAATATGATTCTACACATCAGCATATTTTTGATGTGTTTTCAGAGCTGTAAGAAATATGGAAGGAACTCCAACAGCATCTTCACAGACCAAACATAAGATAAAAAGAAACTGTGAATGAATATCTGCAGACAAGTATGTTTTAACTTGCCAATAAAATGAAGAGTCTCAGGAAGTCTTGGTTGAAGGACAACTATTCTTACTTGTTTTCATCTCCCTCCTTTTAGGAGGTTGAGCATACCTCAAGAGGTTTTTTAGCTTTGGTGTGTTTTTTTCTTGAATTCTTTTGTTGTTGATTTTATTAGTATCTACACACTTTCATACATCATATGTTGCCTCTTAACATAAGAGATTTCTGTTTAGCAAGATGGAGTGTTTGTGAGAGGTAATCTATACTGATGTCTTAAACCATCCCAAATGCTGTTTTCAGACCTCAGATTGAAATTTCCACAGTGGAATACCTTTTTAGCATCGTTCCTTATGTAGCCCTGAAAGCTGTAAAGACAATAAAGCTGTAACAGACAAAAATTACCAGCACCAAAAATTAAGTGAAATTTAAACATTGGAAGTTGTAAGCCAATGAACACTGACCAGGAGTCCTGGGTATTTCTCAGGAGCATAATAGAACAGGAAACAACCAGTTAGATTGCTAAAGGCACTCCAATTTTCATTCCATTTATTCAAAAAATATGTGGGTTTATGGTCCAGCGCTTATTCCCTTTCACAGCTGATATTCCTGTTCTATGCATTCTCTTCAAATTGCTTCCTTCAAGGACTCCAAGCATAAAAATATTACAGGGAAATAGAAGTTCATATCCCAAGAAAAATTATGGGCAGGAAACTTAATTTATCTTTTCATCATCTAATAACTTGTACACCCATCTAGTTATTTTTAGCCAAAGTCACTAGCAATCTGCGGCTGCCAGGTTAGTTATTTTCCAAAAAGTTGTATTTGCTAAAAGAAATCTATTCACAATTCTTCAAGAAAAAATGTTACAGTTATTTGTTGAACCTACAGCATGTACTACCTCAGCAATGAGTTGTACGTTTACCATCTTCATCAGATTAATTTACCTACTGTCTTCAGTTTATTTAGTTTTTGTATACCTTGCAGCTCAAGATCAGAACTCAATATTTAATAGACCAAAGGAATCATAGAAAGGTTTGAAATGGAAAGGACCTTAAAGACCATCTATCTAGTTCCAATTCCCTTGCCATGGGTAGGGACACCTCCCACTAGACCAGGTTTCTCAAAAACTCCATCCAACCTGGCCTTGGACTCTTCCCCAGAACTTTCTCTTCGCCAGGCTCAACAGCCCAAACTCAGCCTGTCCTCACAGAAGATATGTTCCAGCCCTTTGATCATCTTTACCACCCTCCTCTGGACCTGCTCCAACATCGTGTGGTTTTTTTTTTGTCTGTGTGGTTTAGTCAGTCACCAGCTATTAAGCCAGACAAGATCATCGGTATGTTTTTCCAAAGAACTGGAGTAGCTGAAAGACACAAAACAAACTCGTTACACAAATTTAACCATTGCCTTTGCCTCACTTTGGTGAACTTTCTCTAAAAAAGACAGGAAATAATCCTCCTTTAAATTTTGGTGGTTTCCCAATGACTGTAACATTGACCCTACTTGAACCACATGGTTTGTCAAAGATAGGTCATGCAACACCTAACCCAAGTTACTTTTAGAGCTCCTGGGCACCACATTGTCCTGTGGTGCCTCTGGCCAGGACCCTGTCACTTCCAGAGCCTTCAGTATGATGCCTGAGATTTGCTGATTTTCAGGCCAGGATTAAGGTGAATTGAAACCAGAGACCCCACATTCATCCACAACAATGGGTCCTCTGGCTGACAATTGTGTGCCTCAGTTGTGCACTTAGTGCTCACATCAACCTGCCTCACAATAGAGAACAACTTGTGCAAACAGGCCTTGACATAGATAATTTTTGTGTGTTAGGAGAAGAAAGAGAGAGAGAAAAGGGAAGAGAGATATAACCCCATGTGCCAATATAGGTTGGGGACTGCCCTGCTGGAGAGCAGCGCAGGGGAAAGGGACCTGGAGGTTCTAGTGGACAGCAGGATGGCCATGAGCCAGCACTGTGCCCTCGTGGCCAAGAAGGCCAATGGCATCCTGGGGTGTATTAGAAGGGGAGTAGCAAGTAGGTCAAGAGAGGTCCTCCTGCCCCTCTACTCTGCCCTGGTGAGGCCGCATCTGGAATATTGTGTCCAGTTCTGGCCCCCTCAGTTCAAGAAGGACAGGGAGCTGCTTGAGAGAGTCCAGCGTAGAGCCACAAAGATGATTAAGGGAGTGGAACATCTCCCTTATGAGGAAAGGCTGAAGGAGCTGGGTCTCTTTAGCTTGGAGAAGAGGAGGCTGAGGGGTGACCTCATTAATGTTTATGACTATGTCAAGGGGGAATGTCAGGAGGACAGAGCCAGGCTCTTTTCAGCGACGTCCACTGACAGGACAAGGGGCAATGGGTGGAAGCTGGAACACAGGAGGTTCCATAAAAATATGAGGAAAAACTTTTTTACTGTGAGGGTGACAGAGCACTGGAACAGGCTGCCCAGGGAGGTTGTGGAATCTCCTTCTTTGGAGACATTCAAAACCCGCCTGGACATGTTCCTGGGCGCTCTACTGTAGGTGGTCGTGCTCTGGCGGGGGGGTTGGACTAGATGATCTTTGAGGTCCCTTCCAACCTCTAACATTCTGTGAATCTGTGATTACCACCTTTGATCCCTCAATGACGAACACAACAGTCCTCAGCATTGGGCAAACACACCCCTTAACTCTCAGGGTTATGGCCTTTTATATAGTCCAGTCCCTGCCCCATCAGGCTGTTTAGCCCTTGTGGAAAACTACAGAGACTGGTTCTGGGAGATGGTGGGGACCTCTGAAGGGGTTACCCCTCCCTCTGCCAATAACGACCTCTTTGTTTTTGCAGCTGTAGTTCCAAGCCCTACCTGCCCCAACCCCCCCCACCAAAGCAGTGACAGGGCACTTGGCTCAGGAAGGAGCAGAGTCAGCCCCGCACAAAGAGGGGCAAGCGCCAGCCTGGCGGCTGTGGTCAGTCTCAGTTCTGAAAAGGCCCAGACTGAGACATCAGTCTCGCACAGACCCAGCTTCCAGCTTCTCCTTCCCCAGGGCACATTTCCATATACACAGCTCTACTCACTGCTCATGAATCAGAGCCTCTTTTCCATTTCTCCACCACCTTGAAAACCATTTAATCACATGTCATAGCTTCTCTTGTCGTCTGAGCTCCACAGGTTTATGTTATTAACTGAAGCCTCCACTGATTTACCAATTACTAAAGAGTGTGAAACTAGTCCCTCCTTTAGCCTGGAGGGAAGAACCGCTGCTCCAAGGAGTTTAGACACAAACTATACCTGTAGGCAGCTTAGAAGTGATTCAGCTTTGTGAGTTTAGAAATAAAGATGGCAGGAAGCAGTAAATCATGTTGGTAAATAATACTGTTAATTTACTTGCACTACTGTTCCAGCACTCCACTCTCTTTCCCTTCCTCCTACACATACACACATTTGAAGTAAACTGAAAACAGGACGTATTGCAACCTTTTTTCAAAACCAAAATGTAACTGCATATGCACAACCGGTATGCACACTGGCAAAATATTCAAAGATGGAATGATCACATTCATCTCTCTCACAGGAACTGAAATTTATGATGTGATTTATGTAGCTCATCTGAGCTGCTTCACTTTAAAATATTCATGCAAATTCTCCACAGACAGTTAAAAATCTGGAAACATTTACAGAAATATTTTGCTAAGAACTCCCAAATACTAAAAATTTAAAGAGAGAAGAATTGCAAAATAATATATTGTTTACCAGCTACACTATCACATGTAATTTCAACCAAGATGGTCATGCAAGATCTGACCATTTTTTGTGTCCCTTATTCCCCTCAGTTTATTAGTCCTCCATCTCTCAGTGCTTCAGTGTTCCTGAAAGCAATACTCCACAAGGAAGATCTTAATGGTACTTCTAGAGTTGGATTTTTTTGTAGACTGTTCAGCTAATCCTTTCCTTCTGCCACTTGGAAAGTGGCAAGCAGTGTAATGGAAAAATGTACAGTCACAGATCCAAGTCATTTCAAAGATAGAGCTTTTTTAGTAATGACCACATGCAGCATATGTGCACATATATCAGAAAAAAAAAAATTATTAACCTATGTTCGAGTAACTATTGATCACAAGATATTTGTTTATGAAACTTTTTTATGTGCAAGAATATTTTATTTCAAATAAATGCTGAAAATACCTTACAAATGTATACAACATGAAGAAAAATCCCAATAAAAAATTACTATTGCCACCCATAATAATAGTAATAACTTGTGTGAATATATATGTTGCATATAAAACTATGTGCTTCAGTCTTACTACTTATTTAGGACAAGAATTTGCATCCTAAGCTGGTTGTTATATGGTATATGGTGACACTATTAAAATTCCTCATGATGCATACAATGTTTTCTATGATAAATCAAACATACATTTGTTTTAGATAGCTACAGGTAAGACAATAATAGTGTAATAATATGAGGTCATTTACTTATCTTTCAGAACTTTGGGTTAAGTAATCTTTCTGGTCAAGCTCTACATGTCAACAGCCCATTAGGAAAGAAAAGTATAAAGTATGCTCTTTTTTGGTCCTTTATTTTTCTTGCCTAATGCCAAGATCCTTCCAAGGAATAAACTTCAAGAGAACAGTGACAACTCATTTTATATCCTCTTCTTTCTCTGCTGTGTAATTTCATTAATATTTCATCCAATTAATTTCACTGTCTTTTTTGTATAGCAGTAGCTTCCTCCAAAAGATATCTTACAATATTTTCACTGCCAGAAATTTAAGACAGATGATATGCCTTTTCTAAAGAAATACCTGATGTCAGCTTTTCTTAAAAAAAAAAAATGGACGATGTTTGCCTACTATTCATAAATTCAATTACCTTTCCTTGATTTGAAACAGTCTTTCACATTATTTTATTCTGCAGTTTCAAGTTTTCTTCCTGCTGATTTTTGCTTTGCTAGCTTATTTTAGTCTGCCTGCCATCTTTTGATGATGTGTCAGCAGGTCTCATCATGGAGGAAAGAAACAGCCAAGTAAAAAGCAGCTTCAATTCACACTTTGAATCAAATTAAGGTGTAGACCTCTTGTTTTCCTGCCAAGATTAAATCCTTCTAGTAGCAGATGAAACAAAAGTGACTCACCCCTTCACTTTATGTTCCAACTGTAGGTGATTCTACATCTTCATCCTCATCAGCTGCTGTGGGAGAAAACAAGTCACAAAGACACATTTGGTCCATACTTTTATAAAATTTGGTATCCTGGCACCACATGAATGAATGTTTGCATCATTAAATGTACTTATATTACGCATTTTGGCCTGGCTGGTTCTTGGCACCTACTGCTCTTGCTGGTTTCAGTGAGAGCTGTCAGCACTTTACGTCCTTCCCTGAAGCACAGCTTCATCACGCTTGGCGGATTCTCACCACATCTTTAGCTGTGCACCCTTTGGGAAGTGCGATTTCCTGCACCCGCTCTCCCAAGCTCACACCCCTTACAGCCATATCCCTTCATGCCCCAGCATTAATCTGTTGGCCTCCAGTCACTGCCCTACTCTTCAGCAGCACTGGTGGTTGTGCATGTTTAGTGTTTTGGGGTGTTTTTGCAGAACAGCTTGGCATCACTAGAACATCTGGAACTTCATAATTCCTATATAGCACCAGTGTGTTGGGTTTGCCTGGCTAGATTACAGTGGCAGGGGAGATGTAGGGGTGGCTTCTGCAAGAAGATGCTAGAAGCTTCCTCTAGGTCTGATAGAGCCAATGCCAGCCGGCTCCAAAGATGGACCTGATGCTGGCCAAGGCTGAACCCATAAGTAATGACAGGATAGGAACGCCTCTGTGAAAACTTATTTAAGAAATAGGGGAAAAAGAACTGCGACACACAACAACTGGCAGAGAGAGAGACAGAGGAGTAAGAATATGTGAAGGCCAGTGAAGGGGGGGGAGGGGAGGATGTGCTCCAGGTGCTGGAGCTGAGATTCCCCTTACCTGTGGTGAAGCCCATGGTGAGGCAGGCTGTCCCCCTGCAGCCCATGGAGGTGATGGGGTGTAGATGTCCACCTGCAGCCTGTGGAGGACCCCACACCGGAGCAGGTGGATGTCTGAAGGGGGCTGTGACCCCGTGGGAAGCCCACGCTGGAGCAGGTCACTGCCAGAACCTGTAGCCTGTGGGGAGAGAAAAACCCACGCTGGAGCAGGTTGGATGGCAGGACTCTTGTGATACTGTGGGGGACTCATGCTGGAGCAGTTTCTCCTGAAGGACTGCATTCCATGGAGATACTCATGTTGGGGCAATTTGTCAAGAACTGTCTCTTGTGAGAGGACTCATATTGCAGAAAGTGTATGAAGACAGTCTCCTGTGAGAGGGACCCCACAATGTCCCAGGGGAAGAGTGAGGAGGTCTCCCACAAACAAAGCAGGAGTGGTGGAGACAACATCAGATGAACTGACCACAAACAACCCCCATTCCCTGTCCCCATGTGCCACTCGAGGGGAGGAGGTAGATAAATTGGGATTGATGTTAAGCCCAGGAAGAAGGGGGGGGGGGGGGGGGGGTGGAAGGTGCTACTTTAAGATCTGCTTTTATTTCTCATTACCCATCTCTGATTTTGACTGTTAAATAAATTTAATTAATTTCCCCAAAATCAAGTCTGTTTTGCCCAGGACAGTAGTGGCAGGTAACCTCCCCATCCTTAAATCATGGCCCCATCATTGTATTTTCTCCCCCATCTAGCTGAGAAGGGGGAGTGATAGAGTGGCTGTGGTGGACACCTGGCCACCAGTCAGGGTCAAACCACTACAATTCACTGCAAGGAAGGCTAGGAAGAGGCAGCTAAACAGAGTTTGTAAGTAAATAGTAGGTGACAAGCAGACACTGATGCACTCAGCTAGGTTCTATTAATAATACTCCAAAAGAAGATTAAGAATGTGAATATGCATATGCATAGATAGATGTCAGAGGTCATTAATTCAGCCAGTATCTACATTTGAATAAAAGATTCCACTCAGGAAATTGAAATACTCTTAAGCCACAAATTACTGTTATCCTAAGATAATATGAAATGACCAGTGTGAACAATCACTCATTTTTGCTACGGGTGTTTTTCATACTGTCTAAAAATAACACAACACTGACTTCATGTTTACAGCAGGCCTAAGCATTTCAGCCCCCAAGTAATTCACACGGTTTGCAGTTATATTTAGACCTGCTCTCAAAAACCCAAAGTGTACTCTTGCTCTCCATCACCACCTCAGATGTCAGACTCCCCTATCTCTCCCAGACAGATGACAAAAAACTGACTTCTACTGAAGTACAAATCCTTCTCTACAATCGCCATTTCCGCTGCACACATTTTGTCACAGCACAAGCTGCATTTCTCTCCTGTTTCTCATTTCCCAGGCTGGCCTCTTTCTACTCTCAGGTCTAGAAGAGGGTCCCTTCGGAGAGCCGGCCAAGTTAACGATCATCACACCAATATGGCTACAGATCGTCCTCCCTTTATTGCTCCGGACAGCTCAATATATACAGTTCAGCAGTGTCCCCGTGCCTGCCCCTTAACAGAGTTGGTCAGTTACAGGTTTACACGCGCCAGCGTTCTATTGGGTAGTGCCATTCCACTATGCAAGCGGCTCTCGCCCCCCCTTCTCCCCCCGGGCCCAGCACCTCCAGCCAAGCATCTCGCAAAGCTCTCACAAAACAGATAAAACCTCCTCCTCCCCGTGTTCCAAGGCAGCTTCAAGGACAGAGCCTTTGTTTAGGCCTAAGCTGGGTTGTCCACACTTTTAAAGTTATACCGCACCTCTGCTCCACAAGAAATTCCTCTACAAGGTCTCACCTTGCTTAGTAACAAAGACTTAGGAATACAGCTTTCAGAAACTGTTTGAAAAACAGAAAGGAAAGCACTGTCATTCTGTGCCTTGCTAAAAGAAATCAGCACTTTCACAGATGCTGTGGTCCACTAGGCACATGTCTCCCTCTGCTACTGCTTTGGGAGAGTTCAACAAAATGTGAATTTATTCTTTCCAAAGGCTGGTAGAGGACAAGAAAAACAGAAAATGGATCAATGAATAAAACAATGTGATGATAAAAGACCATCACAAATTATGTAGCAGCAATTTAGCAGAGCTGTTCCTGAGTAAGAATAGAAAGTGCTGTATTTGTGTAGTTAAATCCTGAGTGTAGATCACATCTTAAATTCTAAGAACTGTACGAGCTTTGCAATTCCATAACAAAATGGAAAGGCCAGGCCTTATGTTGAGATGCAGTGAGGCAAAGCCTTTGAGTCCTCACTTAGTCTGTCTCTGCAAAACTATTTGTAGATCTTAGGTGCTTAATTTTTTGTTACTTGCTATCACTGTTGCAAATCTAGGCTTCTTGCAGCCAAACTGGTGATTTTGGAAGAAGGCTGCACAGAGAAACCAACCAGAGAGAGACATCAAAATCCTGGACATTCATATAGGCAGAGAAATTTCTCCATGGAGGCAGTCACATCTGTAGCCTTGCACTGCTCATTACAATTTTCTTTTTCCACCTTTCAAGCGTCAGAAGTGATGGAAAATTAACATACTGTTTCCTTAGAGCAAAAAAAGTTTCATTAATGTCTCCTCCCTCCTGCCACCCTGGTTTCTAAGCCAATAACAGCTTATGTAAAGACCTTGTTTTAATGTGAATTCATACATGCAGGAAGGATGGTGTACCTGTGTTGCCCTGTAATAACAGGCTGTATGCTGCATTCTGGATTTGCAAGGCCTCAGGACTGGGGCTTGTCCAGCATGGTTTGTCTGACCTTTTCTTGACCTGCCTGCAACATCCTTTTGCTTTGGTTAATTCTAATAACTCATTTTTCTAATCGAGCAGGTTCTAGGGTAATTTGTTCTACCTGTGTTTATAAAGTACAATCAACTGGCACTATAAAAACGTTCAAGTTTGGGCTCTTATGGTAGTCTGTTTTCCATCTTTTATTAATTCAAAAGAATTAACTTCCTACAGCTGAAGATCTTGCATCCCACTGACCTCAAAGCAAACAAATTCAAAGGATATTTGACTGACGCTGATCAGAAAATGATGACAGTTTGTATGTTGAGATCTGTAATTGAAGATCTACACAGTTGGTAGAAAATCCCTAAACCTCTTCAATTCTATATACAGCTCTTCACCACTAGAGGCTTTAATCAAGACTTAAAATACAAGAACATATAAGCTAAGCAGGTCTTTAATGGGTATTCCCCTTTAACAACCTTTGCACTGGAGGATGGTCTGTAGATCTAGTTGCCACTTCAGCAGTACAGCATTGTTTTCACCTCACTTTTTATCAGTGTAACCTACACTAGTACGGTACACTTTAAAAATTTCAGGTGAAGAAACTATTTTCTGAAGCACTTAGATGACATTCCAAGCATTCAAGAGTTTCTTGCTTAACGGATTTATTTTCTCAGTTTATGTGCAGCTGTCTTGTCCATGACCTCAGAAGGTTAAGAGGTACTACCTGCCTGTATATATCTGTAAAATAAAAGCAGCCTAAACCATTTATTTTCTAAACTGTTAAATGCACTCCTGACATTGAGTAGCAATCTTCAAAATGATTCCTGGCCTGGACACAGTTCAGACATTAACACAGGATGAGGATCATTATGAAATCTGCAGTTTTCTAGTAGCTGGTAGCCCCCTATTTCAAAGGCTAAGAAAGGTTAAAAATAGCAGCACAGGCTATTTCTCATCAGTTAGTTGTCTTCTGTGCTCAGAAACATTCCTGGCCATGCTTAACTTACTTGTGTAAGTATACATACATACAGCCTAGGCATATAGCTACCAAAGAAATATTAAATTGCAGATTAAAAACTAGATGTAAACAGATCCCTTTAACCTTTAATAACACAGAACAAGAAATCAGTTTGTAATTCCTTATCTTCTCCTTTCCCCATCCTAGAAGTATATAGGGATTGAGAAGACTGCACTAGGAAGAATTATTTTGTGCCATATAAAGTTATAGGTCGAGCAAGTGGCCTCAGATGCTCTCCTCATCCATAGGCATGTGATCCCAGGAACTTATCCACGGGCAGAGGACCTTTTATTGTGTAAGCAATGTTTCTTTTTGCACCTTTAATTACCAGGAAGCCTGGTAATATACCAGAACATACACCAGAGGCCTGACACCTGGAGGCTTTAATAGCCTTGGCCATTTCTGCTCCTGGGGCCAGCTCCCACACCAGGGGCCCAAGAGTCCCCCATCTCAGCCCTGGGCGGCAGTCCGAGAGGAGAACCAGCCCCCAGTTCCATTCACACACCCCATGGGTCCAGACACCAACCTGTGGGCTGACTTCCCACCCTAATTCAGGCCTGCCCCATCACCACAAACCTGCTGGGAGGTCTCAACAGTTGCTTGAACTTGTCTGTGAGCTCTGGGTCAGTCCTGGGTCAGGTGGCAAGGGCCAGGGCCCTGGCCGGTTGCACCATTACGCTCGGCTTCCCGCCCCTCAGGGAGCAGCCAGCCCCTGCTGCATCCTGACAGCGTGCATCACTAATGAATCTCTTCATAAAAGAACAGATTTCACTTTTTTTTTTTTTTGCAATATTTCTTCTGAAGTTCTGTGACACACATGCTAGCCTTATTTGCTGCACAAGGTCACCGTGGCTACATCAGTCACATCAATCAGCTGAGCTGAAATGTAAATTGTCAGCCTAGAAAAATGTTGTTTCCTAGTGGGTTGGTTTAGTGTTACTTAATATTTCCACTCATGGCCTGGCTCAAGAAATAGATAGGTACTAAAGGAGTTGGCTAGGAATACAAATGAAAGCAGGAATCCACTGGGGAAAAATAAAAAAAGACAACCTGAAACACTGAAATAGTACAAACTGACTGAAATCGAACTCTACCAAACACAGGCATGGCGAGCTAGCAGCTTCCTACGTGACCTTCCATTATAAGCATAAATAACATCAGTAGAACATGACAAAGGAGAGACCTCAGTGGACTAGCTCAGTGTCTGGTGACTGCACACCAACTCCATGAGGTGACTCTGCAGAAGTAAAACATGATCCAAGCTAGAGCAGATGAAATACTGTCCGTAAAGACAAGAACTAAGACAAGTTATGTTGTGGAAGGACTTCCTGAGGTCTTATCCACTACACTGAGCTCTTCTCATTTCTCCATGCTGAAGAACATAATGGGAGGCAGGGAAGGGACCAGAGGAATGGCAACCCCTTTTTTGTTATGGAATACTACATTAATTTAGTTTAGTTAGCCCAGTAAAATGTTGGCTGAGACTGAAACATAAAAGGCACATATGAAGACCAGAAAAGGAGGCGGTTTTCTGAACACAAATTTGGTCCACACAGGCTGTGTATAAACAGAAAGAAGGTTTTCAAAGAGTAAACTTCTGGAAATGCACTTCATTAGAATCACAGGAGGAAAACCAACCTGTTCCAGCAAGACCAATCCTAATTCACGGAAAAAGACAACAGTTGGGTAGCTTCTGTCAAAATGCAAAAAGTATGGAGATACACCACGGTTAGAACCGCGTAACTTTACAGGGAGATAGTTGCCCAGGTTAGTGCACTTACCAGCCCTTCACCAAAGTCCATTGGATAATACTGATGAAGCGGAGTTAACTTCCCCTGTGAACTGAGGGACACAGGCAAGGCAGCCACTGACATCATGTGTTATGTGAACATCCTCACTGCCAGAGGGGTCTACATTAGCAAGCAGAGCAGCCCAACAGGATGAAATCTATCATGCCAAATAGTTGGTGCTGTCTTATTTGAGAAGAGGGAAGCTAGTCACTTTTCTATCCTGCCCTATGGTCATTAAATATAAGCTTAGGAAAGGAAGTTTCAATGCCATGCTGAATTCACTTGTGTTTTCTGGTCTGTTTTTCTTTTTTCCTCTTTTCCTTTAGACCATCAATAAAACATTAGTTGTGAATAGCTCATTTGTTCCAGTTCCAGCAGGTACACTCCAGGCTCACTGCAAGGCTTTTCATTTTGAAAATGTTTTTGACATAACATTGTTATGTTACCATCTGCCTGAGTGACAAATCCCAGATAAACAGCTTGATTGGGACAGTCTCTGTCCCTTAACACACAATCTATGCTAAACTTCCAGGGGCAGTTTTCTATATCTTAAGACCAAAATCAAACACTACAACTTACACTGTAGAATATATTGAAGAGTTATACAAGCATATACAGTATGAAAGGTCCATACAGGAAAAAGCAAGTGAAAAAGATACCGTATTTATTATTTATTAAGAACAAGGAAAAAAAAAATCAAACGGTCTACAATTCAAGCCATGCTGATTTTCCATCTCCTGATGGATGTCAATGGAAGGATCAGGAACAGGAGAGTCCCTTCCCTTGGAGGTGGTGTAGGAGTCTGAAAGCTTTCTCTGTTTCATAACATATGCTGAAAGAGCAAAGGTCCTTTACTGCCATCACCTGGAATAAGTGAAACCAGAAAAAAAGCCCTTCCTCTTCAAACAATACAGTCAAAATTCTTAAGTTATGTGCTGTTATGCAGATACAATGACAGCATAGGCTTAGTTTCTCATGAGAGTAGTCAGAGAAGCAGGGAAATTAGAAAACGGTATCTCTCAAGAGGGATGGGTATATCTTCATTCAACATCTGTACAATGAAACCAAGCACAATCTCTGCAAAACATAGATACCATTCTACATCCCAGCAGGGCCAGAGCTTTCACACCTGGTGTGCTCACAGAAGGACCTGAAGGATTAAACCTGCAGTTACCAAGGCGATAAGAAAACAGAATAAGACTCCAGAAGATTTAGGAGACAATGTAAGAATGTAAAGCAGAATCATCAAGTATATCAGACAGAACGGCAGTAGGGCACTCAAATCTCCGTTTGTCGATTATTATTGTCTTCCTTTTGTGTATCATGCTGACACCAAAATACATGCAGGTGACGTTGGGAGAGAAATAGACACAAAACAGTGTTCTAATTCACATATATAAGTAATTTGTCTGCTTTTCAGTACATCTCACATGGAAAAATATCTTGCAGCATGATGTGACAGATATTACTGCAGTTGAAACCCACAGAGGAACACAAAGATACTGATGACTGAATGCCCTTCATCCTTCACTGCATAATCATTCAGAAGTAGATCGGTCTGCTAAATATTGAAGACCTCTTACACTGAGAAACTAGTAGGAACTTCCCTCTTAAACAGGCCTCAAACAAACACCTCAAAGTATTTTTTTAATCAAAACCAAAGATGATTCCAGTAGCTTTGAATCACTTTTCAGATATTTTTGTATCCATTTTGTTAATTCACTGTGGTGATTTACCTCTAAAAAGTGTTCAGATTGTTGTGGAGCAGGTCTATGTTGTCTGCTGTTCACATGTATCATTAAGGATTTTTAAGACTCTCAAAATAATACAGGAAAAAGTATCCATAATGCTTTGAATGAATCCTGTGTTATCACAGGGAGAAGCCTTCCGTAGGCTTAATGTTTAATAGACTGACTTTTCTTATTCAGTAAACTGGAGAAAAGAAATGTGTCGCTAAAAATGCTGATGCTGCATCTCAAAGTCTGAAAGGATGAGATTTCAGAAATGCTGCAGATTCAATAAGTAGAAAAATCAAAATATGGTGTAACACATTTCTCCACTTCCCTAAATGTGTGTTAACTTAATGGGGAAAAGATGCACAATAACTGGCACTTTGATGGTTCGTGAACACCTGGCAAAAGCTGTCAGCTGTGACTTTGATTTGGATAAGCAGCAAACAGGTTAGTGATCTGTATTCACTTAGAGTGTTTATTTTGTTCAAGGTCCTGATGGACTAGCAAGATTAAATTCCAATTCCTGCCTTTGCCACATATATGCAGAAGCAAAGAGTCATGGAATAATGCAGGTTGGAAGATACCTTTGGAAATCATCTAGTCCAAGACACTGCTCAAAACAAGACCACTTCTGAAGTTAGAGTAGGTTTCTCAGGACCTCACCCAGACAAGTTCTGGGAAGCTCCAAGGATGAATATTCTACAAGTAACTTGGTTCACCTTTGGCAGATCAGTCAAACAATCTGACTCCCACCTGTGAAATGGGGTAAAGACAAAACCATCCTTCAAGCAGTTGTGTGGGAACAAATTCAATGTCTGTGACACATGTTCACTTTGATTAGGAGACTGATATGCACACATAATGTCTCTAATTCCCATGCATTTGAATATCCCTCTGCTAATATTTAAGGACTTGGGAATGTAATTTCAAAAGGTTATGGGTATCAAATACTTGCAGAAGGCAATCTGATTTAAAGATCCATTTCTGGAATATTTCTAAAGAGTGTAATATTCAAAGCTATAAGAGAAACTGGAATCATCTGCTTTATGAAGCTCTACAATACATTATTTTTTAAAAAGATAATAAAAGCTTCTTGAGAGGAATTGTCCACTACATTGTTTTTGCACAGCACACAGCACACAAAGGTTTGCAGAACAAACCTTTTCATTTTCCTGCCTTATGCCCTTTTTGTTCAGGCCTTTTAGAGCTGCTATAAACCAAAATTGTAATAGTACCTTTTAATAAACCAATTCAGACTTTATAGGTAATTGCCTTTCCCATAGAGTAACTCTCCCTCAATTCAGACACAGCTGCAGACTGCCAAGCAACAACAACTTCAGTCTAAAACATTTCCTGAGAAATTTTCTTTGGATGAAGTTAATAGCCCTGAGTCTTGCCTCAGGCCATCAACCCTCTCAATCAGTCATTAATCACCAAAATTACCCAGGGCCTCCATTGTTACTGCTTAAACACACTAAATAAGGTTTTGAACAAACAGAGCAAATGAAGGTCAGTATCAGGAAACTGAATTCAGTGAAAATTAAAGAAAATTCTGAGAGGTATATAATAGGTCTGAGACAGTTTAAGGGATACAATAACTTGATCACAAGGTCTTCTGTGGTTACTGAGGACAAGGCCAGAAAAGCAGGGAGTTTAACTTCAGTGGGCATTAGGTCAGACACTTAAGGCTTTAAACTCTCCCTTCTGGCACAGGCTCAGGCCAGAAAAGGTGCCCATGAGGTCAAAACATTGAAAATAAATTATAGTAACAGAATATTTTTAGTTATCCTGGGTAGACAATGCCTTTCAAATCCACTGTCACGGGACTCTGCAGATACTGGAAATACTCCTTTCTAGATTTTCCAAAGAGCAAAAGTGTTTGGGAGCTACCTTTATGACGGATTTTGTTTGGTCCCCTCCTCCTGCACACACACAAAAAGCACACTGCTCTTCAACATTACAAATTATATGCATGCCTCTTCATAAAATTATTTCCTTTTTCCTCTTCATTCCCCTAGCCGCACTACATTAGTCATTATTACTGCTAGGAAGCAGTTATAATCAGCTTCCCTAACCAAGAAAGAAGGGCTTTACTTGCCAGCTTCCTTTAGGTTAGTTTTCTTGTCTTATGCAGCATAATCAGCTAGCTACACCTGAACCATAAAGGACTTCTCCTGCAAAGGTGAATCTTGACTTCTACAAAAGCAGTTGAGGTTGCACCATAAACAATAACATCCCTCTCTGCTCCTGTGGAATCTATAGATGAGCGTACAAAGCACCAGCATATGGACTAACAAGGTTCAATGGACGGGAACCAGCTCAAATGCAGTGAAAGTATCTAAGAAGAAAGCAAAAGCAGTGCACAATATTCCTAAGCCGAAGTCAAGTAACACTCTTCTTGTTATAGACTTTACTTATACCTATGTAGCTCTAACAGACACTAACAGAGTAGAAATGCAGAAGCTGTAAACACTGATAATAAACTAACGTTGTAGAAGTACAAAACACATCATGTAGCAACTATAAAAAATGTCAATGTCATCATTTTATAGACCATCAAGTAATCAGTTAAACATGTAAGTGATTTAATGCCAAATAATTACATAAGCAGGAATTAACTGTGCCTTAAGTTGGTCAATTCAGTCCATATGAGGTGGCCTAACAAGACAAAGAGGAACAATTTTCACACAGATTCAGTATTTTCCATGTATTTTGGCAATGCTGGGGACATCATATACTTTGCTTAAAATGTATCAGTGTCTATTGAGTCTCTTATTAAGCTAATACTATGCACTTAGTAAGACACAGAAAACTATATTAAAACTATATATATAGCAACATATTTTAAACTGTTTTTACTACTGCCTTATTCAGGACAATATGCTCACAACCAAAATCTCCAGCAGTTTACAACTTTTTTTTTTTTTTAGCCTACAATAAATAAAGATTTGCAAAGGTATTTACTCTGCTATTACAGATCATTAATACAGATCTGATCAAACAACAGAGATCTAGGTATCCAGAGAAAACTTATGCCACCCTGAGCAAAAGCAAGCCAAACACAGCCAACTAGCAGCTCACCTATACCAAGAAAACAGAGATCAGCTGTTAGAGTACTACTTTCATCTGTACAGCCAAACCTGCCTCCCTGCTTCTGAAGTCTCTGGATGGGTGTCCGGAAGTTGTAACCAGAGTTAACTACTGTTTTGGGAAACAGTCTCCCACAGCAGCAATCCTCACAGCTCAATCCTGGCAGCACTGGAAGAAATCTGCCCAACGCCTCCTTTCTCACGGAAGGCTGCTCCCTTCCCAAGCAGCCACCTGAGAGACATAACGGCTGCTGCAGGGAGTTGCAAGCGTACTCCTATGGCAATGCAGAAGGTGGCTGGAAGTGCAGGCACAGTGGTCTTTTATCACTGGGGAGTGGGAGAGGAACAGGACGGCCTGAAAGTAAGAGAAGGAAATCTTTCCTCAGTCTTTGAAGATCCTATGAGCACTCCTGGCTCACCTTCCTTACTGAGAATCTCCCTTCACCAGCAATCTTCAGCAGTCCACCATGACCCACTGGCCAGTTCTTGCACCATTTTTGAGCTTCACTTCCTCGTGTTCTTCCCACAGACCTCAGAATTCCTACAAGGCTTTTCATAGTTCTCTGTGCCAGTCTCCTAAATCTTCCTCTGATACCCAGCCTCACATTTATAGAATCACAGAATTGTCCAGACTGGAAAAGACCATCCAGTCCAACACTGACAAGTCCTAGACTAAACCACATTCCTAGGCACCATGTCTAATCTTAAACACCTCCAGGGATGGTGATTCCACCACTGCCCTGGGCAATCTGTTCTAATGCCTGATAATCATTTCAGTAAATAAATTCTTCCTAATATCCAATCTAAACCTCCCTTGGAGCAACTTGAGACCATTTCCTCTTGCCCTATCACTTGTTACTTCATTGAGCAGACCAACCCCCACCTCTCCACAACCTCCTTTTAGGTAGTTGTAGCGAGCAGTAAGGGCTCCCCTCAGCCTCCTTTTCTCCAGGCTAAACAACCTCCGTTCTCTCAGCTGCTTCTCATAAGGCTTGTTCTTGAGACCTTTCACTAGATACATTGGCCCTTTTAGATGTGCTCCAGCACCTCAATGTTTTCAAAACTGAACACAGTACTCAAGATGCAGCCTCACCAGTGCTGAGTACATGGGTAAAATCAGTTTCCAGATCTCTGACTCCTGCCAGACCTAACTTCATCAAAATCTCCCAACACATCTATAGAAATATTACATGTTTCTGCAAAGTAGATGCACAAACTACTGAAATACACATATATGTATTTTTTCTTTTTTTTTCCTCTTTTAAGTGATCCATAATGATTGAATTAGGAAAAAAAAAAAAGCAGCAGATAAATATATGGAAAAAATACATAAAGAATTTACCAAGATAAAATCTGCCATATCCTTGGCCTACTTCTACACTCTTCTCCAAGCACTTACCACTGACATTCTCAGAGTCATAAAGCTGTCCTAGGTACACAATTGTTCTGACATGCTTTTACGGTCATGGTCAAAACAAACAGTTGTTTATGAAAATCTTTAAAGGCACTCACCTTTCATACACTATTTTTTCTTTGTTATTCTTTTGCTTGATGTTGTAAGAATTACTTATCCTGTATATTTGACCTCTAAAGCATTTGTCATGGAAATTAAGCTATCTCACAAACTGTAAACATGATTATAAGAGAACGTAGGGAGAGAAACAAGTGGCCTTGTTTAAAACTGCAGCAACAAATTCTGTTTGGAGCTAGACAGTCACATTTTACTCAATGGTTGACAGTAAGAGTCACAAGCCAGCAAAAGCCACCACATATCTACTGTAGAATTTATCCAAATTTACCTGGCTGACTCCATCCTCTCTCCCTCCCTGAATATTTTATAATAATCTTATATCAGTTTGGAGTTGCATCAGCAATTATTCAGACATGAATTTCTGCTTATTTCAAAAATGTTGTGGTAAATAAAAAAAGACCTAAACTCATCTGCCACATATTCCAAAACCACGGTGAGAAATGAAGAAATTCAGCATTAATCAAGTTAGAAGTAGGCAAGTGACAAAACAAATTAAAAAATTATTTATAACCCCCATGCAGACAGTTTCTGGCACAAACTGTCAATTAAAACAATGTTTTTCTCAGTAACGTACTTCAGTAAAATAGACTGGAGTACTTAGAGCGATTTTCACTCCTTCCTATGTGGCACACCCTTCTTCAATGTTTGCATAAAGCTGGATTTTATGAAGCTATAACACAACTACTTTGCTGTCTGGTTTCAACCACAGCACTTAAAATAATTCCTTTAAAAAACCCAACTACTCTTCTGCTTGCTCTCTGGAAGTTGCAAGGAGAAAATGTGCCCTTAACTCATGTTCCCCTTGCTAAGAGAAAGACAGGGCCACTCAACATCACCTCTTCAGAGGTAGGTTCTTTTCTCCATATCCCTAGTAACACCAAAAAACAAAGACACAGAATAGAGGCAGCTGCACAGCTGACATAGAATCATAGAATGTTAGGGATTAGAAGGGACCTCGAAAGATCATCAAGTCCAATCCCCCTGCCAGAGCAGGAATGCCTAGACTATGCTACATAGGAACGTGTCCAGGCAGGTCTTGAATGTCTCCAGAGAAGGAGACTCCACAACCTCTCTGGGCAGCCTGTTCCAGGGCTCCGTCACCCTCACTGAGAAGAAGTTTCTTCTCGAGTTTAAGCGGAACCTCTTATGTTCCAGTTTCAGCCCATTACCCCTTGTCCTATCAGTGGTTGTCACTGAGAAGAGCCTGGCTCCATCCTCGTGACACTCACCCTTGATATATTTGTAAACATTAATGAGGTCACCCCTCAGTCTCCTCTTCTCCAAACTAAAGAGCCCCAGCTCCCTCAGCCTTTCCTCATAAGGGAGATGCTCCACCCCCTTAATCATCCTAGTTGCCCTGTGCTGGACTCTCTCCAGCACTTCCCTGTCTTTCTTGAACTGAGGGGCCCAGAACTGGACACAATATTCCAGATGGGGTCTCACCAGGGCAGAGTAGAGGGGAAGGAGAACCTCTCTTGACCTACTAACCACCCCCCTTCGAATACACCCCAGGATGCCATTGGCCTTCCTGGCCACAAGGGCACAGTGCTGGCTCATGGTCATCCTGCTGTCCACCAAGACTCCCAGGTCCCTTTCCCCTACAATACTCTCTAATAAGTCATTCCCCAACTTATACTGGAACCTGGGGTTGTTCCTACCCAGATGCAAGACTCTACATTTACCCTTGTTATATTTCATTAAATTTTTCCCTGCCCAACCCTCCAGCCGGTCCAGGTCTCCCTGAATGGCAGCACAGCCTTCTGGTGTGTCAGCCACTCCTCCCAGCTTGGTGTCATCAGCAAACTTGCTGATAGTACTCTCTAGTCCCTCATCCAAGTCACTGATGAATAGATTGAATAATACTGGTCCCAGTACCGACCCTTGAGGGACTCCACTGGATACAGGCCTCCAACCAGACTCCGCACCATTGACCACAACTCTTTGGATTCTTCCCTTTAGCCAGTTCACAGTCCACCTCACTACCCGAGAGTCTAGACCACACTTCCTCAGTTTAGCAGCAAGGATGCTGTGGGAGACTGTGTCAAATGCTTTACTGAAGTCAAGGTAGACCACATCCACCGCTCTGCCATCATCTATCCACCTTGTTATATCCTCGTAAAAGGCTATGAGGTTAGTCAAGCATGACTTCCCTTTGGTGAAGCCATGTTGACTGTCACTAATGACCCTCTTATCCTTGATATGCCTTGAGATGGCACCAAGGATAAGTCGTTCCATCACTTTCCCAGGGATGTAGGTGAGGCTGACTGGTCTATAGTTTCCCAGGTCCTCCTTCTTGCCCTTTTTGAAGACTGGAGTGACATTTGCTTCCCTCCAGTCCTCAGGCACCTCTCCCGTCTCCCAAGACTTGGTAAAGATGATGGGGAGTGGTCTATCAATGACATCAGCCAGCTCCCTCAGCACCCGTGGATGCATCCCGTCTGGACCCATGGATTTATGGATGTCCAGATTGCTTAATTGGTCCCTAACCCAGTCCTCATCGACTAAAGCAAACTCCTCCACTGCCCTGACTTCTCTGGGGCCTCAGGGGAACGGGGCTCCTCAGGACAGCCTCTGGCAGAGTAGACAGAGACAAAGAGGGCATTCAGTAACTCTGCCTTCTCTGTATCTTCTGTCACCAAGGCACCCACCTCATTCATCAGTGGGCCTACATTGCCTCTGGTGTTAGTTTTATCTGCCACGTATTTGAAAAAGCTCTTCCTGTTGTCCTTGACCCCTCTCGCCAGGTTCAATTCTAGGGAGGCCTTTGCTTTCCTAGTTGCCTCCCTACATCCTCGGACAACAGCCTTATATTCTTCCCAAGTAGCCAGCCTCACCTTCCAAGAGCTTTAAATTCTCCTCTTGCACTTGAGCTTACCCAGCAGATCCCTGTTTAGCCACGCAGGTCTCCTGGCTCCCTTCCTTGACTTCCTACGTGTCGGGATGCTCTGATCTTGAGCACGGTAGAAGCAGTCCCTGAACGCTAACCAACTATCTTGGGCCCCTTTACCTTCAAACAGCCTTGCCCATGGCATTTTCTCGAGTAATTGTTTGAAAAATCCAAAGTTTGCCTTGGCGAAGTCCAGGGTTGCAATTCTGCTTGCTATTTGGTTTCTGCTACATGAGATCCTGAACTCCACCATTTCATGGTCACTGCAGCCAAGGCAGCCCTCAACCTTTACTGCTTCAACCAGATCCTCCTTGTTAGCGAGGATGAGGTCCAGCAGTGCTCCTCTCCTAGTCGGCTCCTCCACCATTTGCATCAGAAAATTATCATCGATGCACTGGAGGAACCTCCTGGACTGTGGCTGGCTGGCTGAGTTGTCCTTCCAGCAAATATCAGGGAAGTTAAAATCCCCCACGACAACCAGGGCCTGTGATTATGAGACCGCTCTCAGCTGCCTGTAGAAGGCCTCATCAACTTCCTCACCCTGATCTGGTGGCCTGTAATGGACACCCACAACAGTATCTCTCCTGCCAGCCTGCCCCTTAATTCTAACCCATACACTCTCAACTTGCTCCTCATCCATGCCTGGATGGTGTTCAAGACATTGTAGTTGCTCTTTCACGTAAAGAGCGACTCCACCACCTCACCTGGCTGGCCTGTCTTTCCTGAAAAGGACATAGCCACCCATGACCACATTCCAGTCATGTGAGCTGTCCCACCATGTCTCTGTAATTGCCACCAGATCATAATCTCCTGCCCGAACCCAGGTTTCTGGCTCCTCCTGCTTATTCCCCATGCTGCGTGCATTGGTGTATAAGCATTCCAGGGAGCAAGCTGAGCACACTGATCTCACCCTAGGGGGATGGAAGGCCACCCGGTCCTCATAATTTCTAGAACACTGCCCCGCTGCAATCCCAACTATAACCCCATCCCCCTTCATATCTAGTTTAAAGAACGCTCTATGAGTCCCGCCAGCTCCTGACCAAGGATCCTTTTTTCCCTTTGTGTCATTTGAACCCCAGCTTGTTTCAGTAGACCAGGTGCCCTGTAGATCTCCCCATGGTTAAAAAATCCAAAGCTAGACCGCTGGCACCACCCCTTTAGCCAAGTATTAATCTGCTGCACTTTGTCAAACCTTCCACTATTTTTCCTCATAATTGAAGGAATAGAGGCAAACACAACCTGTGCGCCTGATCCTTCTAGCATCCGCCCCAGTGCCCTAAAGTCCCTTTTGATTGCTTCTGGCTGTCTCTCTACTATCTCATCATTACCGATCTGCATAGCCAAAAGCGGGTAATAGTCCGTGGGTTTGACCAGACCAGGAAGCTTCTTGATAACATCCTTAACTCGGGCCCCAGGGAGGCAGCAGACTTCCCTGTGGGTCGGATCAGGGCGGCAGACAGGGCCCTCTGTTCCCCTCAAGAGCGAGTCTCCAATTACAATTACCCTCCTTTTTTTCTTAGATGAAGAAGTCCTAATGCGTGTATCCAAGCGACTCACCCTAGACAGCCCTATGAGTGAACCCTCCACTGACTCTTCCTTGGCCTGCCTCTCATTGTCTAGAGCCCCATACCTGTTTTGCAGGGGCAACCGGACAGGTGAGGGAGGCCGGGCAGGGATTTTCCTTCCTCTCCTGGCAGGCACCTGCTTCCACTCCTCCCTATCTTTTAGGTCCCCCCCTTTTGCTTGATGGCCAGAGGTGGGGGGATATTCTGCTCTTTGCGGAGCTTGCTGCTTGCCATTCAGGAACCGAGTCCACCGATCTGTCTCTCTCTCCCACTCCCTAATGCTCCTCAGCCTTTCTACTCCCTCCTTCAGTTCAGCCACCAGGCTGAGCAGATCGCTCACCTGGTCACATCGGACACAAGTGTTGCCTCCACTACCCTCCATGGCAAGTGCCAGGCTCCAGCATTCTCTGCAGCCCAAGGCCTGAACACCCACATGCTTACGTGGGGCTTCTGTCTGGGTGGCCACAATTTTTCTAACCAATTATCTGGTGGCAACCATAGTTGGCTCTACAATACAAAGACTCTCCGAAAGCTATGCACGGAATAGTTTACAAGTCTTTTAAGTACTTGCCTCTTAACAAAGACTTACCCCTCTGGGCCTTTTGTTCAGTGATCAGGGACTAGTCCCTGCCCTCCCAAAGGCTTCTTATACCCTGAGGGCAGAGTTAACAGCTGATCACCGTGTTTAAAATCGCCGCGCCGCTGAGGGTGACTCCGCCCACGCTATCTCGGGTGTCCGCCCTGGAGCTGCCGGTGCGGCCTCAGGTGTGGTTGCTGTAGACGGCTTAAAAAACCCCCAAAAGCATTTTGTCAGCCTTTTTTTTTGCTTAGATTCCTTCCCCAGTGCAGTCTTACCTGATCTGAAGCTGGTCTCGACAGCAAAATGGCCTTTACCTCCTGATCACCGTGTTTAAAATCGCCGCGCCGCTGAGGCATGTGCTGGGGATTGACAGTATTGCCATATTGATCCCTGGATAAATTTGATGCTAAACTACATTTCAGAGGAACGAGATAAGGAGCAAAAACCTGTGAAGGTTGTAGGCATTATTGTGTAGGCATTTAAACCATGATCAGAACTACATATGGAAAATTTAAATATTAACAAGGTTTAGCAGGAGCCTTGAATGCCCAAGAGTGCCCAACACCAAAGAAGTGTCCAGTTGAAGGTATGGGGCACATAGTGTGTAATATAAAAACGAGAAGTTTATATATGATATTCAGGTATTATAGATATATATGCTATATATGTAAACCAAAACTAACAGAATTCTGTGAAACTGAGTACTGAAATTAATCCTCAAATAAGAGGTGAAAGGTACAGTTCTGTAAGTGCTTACTTGAAGGAAATGGCTTTGAAATCTGTTTTTTCTTTAGGCTCAGATTTGTTACCATGGCAGAATCCTCAGAAAGAACCCCAGTGAAGTTAATTGTATGTGCGTGTCAACGTCGTCATCTTTCCCCATTTAATTATCTGTGGTAACATATTTGTCTTTTAAGAAGCTTATAGAAGAATGAGTCAAGTAAGGTGATTAGGAAGTTTTACCATTGTATCTTCAGAGTTGTGACAGAAGAATGCTGGGCAAGCTGAAGGATGTGTGCTGAGACACAACATAAGAGGTAATTAAGATTTCACAGTGAGGGGAGGAACTAATAACTGAACAGTAAACTTCTAGTATCCTTTGATTTCCCATTGTCTAGTCATTGCTTGGGGGGAAAAAAAACAAAACACCTTTACAGGGCTGAAAAGGAAGATCATGTTTTCCAGGCTGACTAAGAGCAGGATTCACAAACCTGTTTTTTTCTGCATTTCCTACACCCTGCCAGGTAAAGGGATGTTGGAGGATCAGTGGAAAGCGCTGTGGCAACAGAAGCAGGGAGGATGAGCCGAATTTCAGAGGTGATGTCAGCCCTAAGGTACAACTTAGGGTACAATTTTGGGTATCATCCTCCTGAAGAGGAAAACAGTGAGGCAAATAAAGAACAAATAAAAAATCCTAAAATAAAAATATGTGTTTGAAAAATACATTCTGAAATGTGATTGTGTGTGTCCTCTCCTTCCATACCCATTTTCATCACAGAAATGTTTTCATCCTTACATGAATAGGATACAATAAACCCATTCCTTCATGGTTAAACCTTGTCTAATAATATAATTTACTCCCAGTGATCTAATTAACAGACTATATGCCACTTCTGGAATAGCATTAGACATACTGGATTGCTGTTGGAGCATCCCACATCCAGATTAGGCAGAGGGCATACAAATTGTAACCCTTTCCCATGTAATCCTTGCCGTCAGCTCCCCATCACCTCCCAATCTGGCAGTTAGCTGCCCTACAAATTCAAGAACACAGCTGCACTTCTAAGCTGTCTGTATGCTGCTCACAGAGCTTTTCTACCTCAGCTCAAGACACCCAAACACATCAATCCAAACAGGGAGCCACAGCGATGCAAATGCCTGGCCGACGGCAAGTAACACTTGTTTTAAATTGTTGAAAAAATGCTCTTTTAACAAGAGAGAGGCGGAGAGCAAGGGAAGTTCACGCCAACACCAGTCAGTGCTATGCTAGTGTTCAGAATGCTTACTGCACTTCGAAGCAGAAGCATTACCCAACACAGGTATTCCTCCCACCAAGGCAAGTTAAGAGCTGTGCCAGACAGACATGGGTCTCTTCAACAGTGCCAGGCAAGCTGGGTATAAATTACATCCCTGGCTATAGACTACCTTCAGTGGTGTTTGTTTAAACTTTATTTTCCTCCTTTTGAAGTTCCAACACAATACAGATGCACGTCTAACATAAGTTCTTGAAAATCCCGTGAATCATTATTGAAAGATGAAAGATTGCTCAGATACTGATTACTTTTCTTAACGACCTGGCTTCAGCTGCACTATGAAAAAGAATTGCCTTCTCTACCTCCTGTCTGCAGCCTTCCTTACAAGGCAGCGGAAGTGACTCTGCTGAGCAGTTTAGAAATGTGAATGTGCTGAGAAGAAATACCTACTCAGAAGGCAGAATCAAGAGAACCGATGTTAGCCTGAAAAAATCATCAGCACTTTTTAAATCTTAGAGGAAAGTTAATGGATTGTCTATGACAGCAGGACTTCAGCAAACCCAATTTTCAATCAGCAGCTCGTTTCACAGAATTCCTAACAACTTCAGTTATTTTTTTTTTTATTATACATGTCAGGAGGAGTCAGAAGGAGCCATGGTGCCTAACACTAGCCTTAGGAAGATCGAATCCATTATGCTGGTAGGTAAGGACCAAATGTAAATCATTAAGATCAACATCATTTTTCTAATGGTTTACTCATGGGATTATTAACATTTGTGATGTCCTAAAACCCATCTTTGCCAGAATTAAAAATTTACAGGATTCACCAGGCAGTATCTAAAACTATTCAGAAATATCATAGCATAAAATGATGAGGAGGCTGTAACCCTAGTGCAGGACCCAGCACTTGGCCTTGTTGAACCTCATATTACTGGCCTTGGACCATTGATCTAGCCTGTCCAGATCACAATGTAGAGCCTTCCAGCCCTCAAGCAGATCAACACTCCTGCCCAGCTTCGTGTCATCTGCAAATTTACTCAGGGTGCACTTGATCCCCTCATCCACATCATTGATAAAGATATTAAAGAGAACTGGCGACAACAGTGAGCGCTGGAGAACATCACTTGTGACCAGCTGCCAACTGGATTTAACTCCATCCATCACCACTCTTCGGACCTGGCCTTCCAGCCAGTTTTTCATCCAACAATGCATATGCCCATCCAAGCCACGAGCAGCCAGTTTCCCCAGGAGAATGCTGTGGGAACTGCTGTCAAGTATGTTATTAAAGGCCAGCTAGACAACATCCTCAGCCTTTCCCTCTTCCACTAAGCAGGTCACCTTGTCATAGAAAGAGATCAGGTTGGTCAAGCAGTAGCACTCTGAATCCTCCTTTCAGCCCTTCTTGTAGATGGGTGTCACATTTGCTAACCTCTAGTCCACTGGGACTATCCCAGTTAACCAGGACTGCTGATAAATGATGGACAGTTTCTTGGTGAGGGCTTCGACCAGCTCCCTCAGTACCCATGAGTGGATCTCATTCGGCCCCATAGACTTCTGTGTGTCTAAGTGTTGTAGTAGGTCACTAACCATTTCCCCTTGGATTATAGGGACTTCATTCTGCTCCCCATCACTGGCTTCCAGCTCAAGGGGCTCAGAGAAAACTGGTTTTACCAGAGACAAAAAGGTATTAAGTACTTCAGCCTCTTCCTCATCCTTTGTCACTAAGTTTCCCCCACATTCAGTAAAGGATGGACATTCTTCTTAGCTCTCCTTTTGTTGCTCATGGATTTATAGAAACTTCTTTTTTTTACCTTCACAGCAGTAGCCAGATTAAGTTCCAGTTCAGCTTTGGCCCTTCCACCTCAACTTTCAGCATATGGGGATGGCCTACTCCTGCCTCTTTATTATTTTCTTCTTGAAGAATGTCCAGCTTTCCTGTACTCCTTTGTCCTTCAGGACTGCCTCCCAAGGGACTCTGTCAACCCATCTCCTAAACAGGCCAAAGTCATCCATCAGAGAGCATAAGGTAGCATTTCTGCAGACTCCTCTCCTTACTTCTCCAAGAAGTGCCCAAGACAGCCTCCAACCATTGAATCATCCATAAGTCCTCCTCTGTTCACAAACAATATGTCCAGAAGGGCACCTTTCCTAGTTGGTTCACTCATCAGCTGTGTGAAGAAGTTTTCTTCCACACACTCCAGGAACCTGTTTGGCTGTTTCCTCTCTGTTGTGTTTTATTTTCAGCAGAAATCTAGTACACCGAAGTCCTCCACGAGAACAAGGGCTAGTGGTTGTAAGACCACTCCTAGCTGCTTACAGAATATTTCATCTGCCTCTTCATCCTGATTGGGTGGTCTGTAACAGACTCCCACCATTATATCTACCTTGTTGGTCTTCCTCCTGATTCTTACCCATAAACTCAACCCTGTTGTCACCATCACTAAGCTCTAGACAATCAAAACACTGCCTAATACGGAGGGCTACTCCACTGCCTCTCCTTCCTTACCTATCCCTTCTGAAGAGCTTATAGCCAGCCACTGCCGCACTCCAGATGTGCGACTCATCCCACCATGTTTCCATGATGGCCATTATGTCATCATGATGCACATTGGCTTCCAGCTTCTCCCAACTGTTACCCATGCTGTTTGCATTGGTGTAGTTGTACTTCAGTTGTGCTATTGATCCTGTTACCTTTGGTGGGGGGAGAAGCACTAATTCCTACAGACCATTCTCAGGCACTTCCATGGCTTCTAACACATCAATAATTCTTAAGTCTTTGCTGCTGTATGGATCTCCATGCCATACCTCCACTGAGATAGCAGACAGAAGGACCTCACTAGCACACCATCCCTCAAACACTGGCATGCCACCATCAGACTTATCTCCAGTGAGCTTGGTTTTATCCCTTTTTCCCTTCAAATCTAGTTTAAAGCTCATTCAATAAGCCCTGCTAACACCTCTGCAAAGATTCCTTGTTTTTTTTCTTTATGGAAGCAGTTTTGAAGCAGAGTGTAGGACAACTTAACCTCAACACCTCCAAGCTAGATGAACCATCATCCTTATTGTTTTTCCTTTCACTTGCACAGCCTCATTAGCTGGGAAGGTAGCTAAGGCCGGCAGACTTATTCAAAGCCCTCACATAGCTCAAAATGTCACTCCTAGTCCTCATATGTTAGAGAAACACCCAAAACTAAGATGAGTATTAGCTTAGTTTTGTGTTTTAAAATCTAACAATTCTTATACCAGCTGAATGTTTCTGCTTCTGCTTGGTAGAACTGCAGCAGATTCATTCAGCCAATAACACTCCTGTGTTCCACGCTTGTTACTATCACCTTCAACATTAGCCACTGCCACAAGGGTGCAGAGGCTCACAGTCATCATCATCCTCATCACCAACTGGAATGTCTAATCTCACTGTACGGTGAAAAGCTGGAGTACTGGAATGACTAATCTCACTGTATGGTGAAAAGCAGGAGTATTCTTGAAGGATACCAAGACACTTGTCTGTGTCCTGCCTGGCTTTTGTACTTTGCCAAAGGAAGTTAATGTGTGACTCCTGCGTACGTTAGGGCCAAAGAAACATGGGAACATCTGTAATCAAAGTTTTGGATAGTTAAGATTCAAAGATAAATAGCTATCATGAGTGTAAACACAAACTGTATTCAAATTATAGCCTCCTCTGTAAAATCTTCAGTCAGTCAGTGATGAAGAAAATGTTAAGAGCACAGATATTGAATCAAAACTATAGACTACAGTATTGAAGGCAAATGACTGCTATGTTTGCATGAGTCATATGTGCAACATTTTGAAGCAGCATGTAATAGAATAGAGAAAAAAGCAGAACAGAGAAAAAAAGATTCACTGACTACAGTTTTGATGACAGATTTTGCAGAACTTGGACTGAATGCTACTGAAGATACTGACGGGAATATTAATTAGAGGTTTTGCAGCACGTCAACAAAAGGCAAAGACAGTGTCACTGGGTAGGTCTCTTATTGATAAACAAAAGGATCTGTGTATTAAAAAACGAACACAACAACTTAGAAGTGAGCATAAAGGAGTAACTATAAAATATTGATTAAATAGATCTGACAAATCAGTTTTTCCAGCGTCATGCAGTAATGTTTATTCTCTACGGAGATATATTCATTTCAGTACTTAAATACTGCAAGATCACGGAAGCTGTTTTGGTAAATGTAGTGAGCTTGAAAGAATAAGAAGGAAGTGTAATCCAAGTTGTGGAAGTTTCTTCATGACAAAAAATCTGTATGGTGGTCTATATCCTCAGGATTAGAAATGAGGACAACAAAAATTTTGTTTGGATGTACACACATTCTGTAGACTGGAGGCTACATTGCCTTTGAACGTGTGCGAAAATTAACAGTGATCTCACAATATGGAGATCAGACCAACCATAAGTGGAGTTTTTATTTGCCTCTCAACAATAAAAGAAACCGAACTCGTATCTTCCTTGCCATGGAGATATCGGAAATCAAGATGACACTGTTTATTTTCATCCTAATGTAGTCTTTCCTGCCTCCTGCTTTTTAAGTTATAGACTCACTGTAAGTTTATACTCGTGGGATAATATATTTGCTACAGGATAAAGCCATATCTGCATATGCTTTTCATGAAGAGCATCTAACTAACTTTTTGTAAAACATGTCATTATACCCATTTATACAGGAAAGATAGAGGCAGAGACAGGTAAGTTAAGTCTCCTGTGGGGCCTCAGCCCATTGATTGCATATTGAAGAACATGAACTATGCAGTAAAAAGTTTATTTTGGAGATTTATCAATCCTTCCTCACAATGCTGAAAATTATGGTCAAAATATAGAACCTCAAGTTATCACATAGAAGAGCCATGTTTAGGATGATTTTTTGGCCAACTTCGGAAAGTTTGGCTTATCCTATCGGCAATGTCTCTAAGCTCTCCTCCTTAGGCATAGTAGACATAAATAATTTTTTTTCTTCAGAAGAAAGTGCATATGCTCGTGCCAACCTTAGTCCAGTTACTAGGGCAACAAGCAGAACACACACATACACACAAAATGCACAAGCCAGATAAAATCAACTGCTGTTTATGCATGAGTTGTGACTATCAGCATTGGCAAAGATTTTTGAAAACAGCAGACTGATGCTAGGCTATTAAAGAGACAGCATTAATTTTACTCCTGCTGCATGCACCACATTTCACTTATGTCCTTTTGACTTCGCTCCCAAGCAGAAAATTTTTCTACCTTAAGTATGGAAGTTATTATCATTCCTTCCCTCAGATTCAGGCATCCAAATAAATGAAATTTCAACAGTGCTTAGTATCAAACAGTTTTTAGGCTCTAAGGCTAGTGATGCTGCACTGAATTAAAAGTGGTAAGAATAGGCTTAACTGTCTGGAATAATGTAGGCAAAATATCATGTCACTTTTATGTGAAGTAATTTGACAGTAAAGCAATAATATTGAGCCTTACATTGTACCTAATCAAGGCTAACTTATAGCATTAAATTGAACCTTTATTAAAGTCATTTTTGGAAAACAATTCTCACAGAAGTTGATTTACTCTGTCAATAACACTTCAGTCACAGCAGTTGCAGCTCTGCTGTAAACAAGTTGTTAATTGTATTTCCGTCTTTATGGTGGGACACGTGCTAACAGATTTAAGTATGCCATTACAACAGAAAAGTTCCTCACAAGAAACAAAAACTCACAAATAAGCTATGTTCTCCACATAAATTGTAGTTGCCCCATGTGCACACCCACAGCCACTTCGCTTCCTGCATGGGAGATGAGCAGCATCCATTACCACAACAAGCGTGCAGTAGAGAAATGTTCCATTCTCTGCAACACCAAGTGCTTGCATAATGGAAACAGAGCTGTAATTTGACAGGTTAGCATACAAGAAATCACACATCTGTTACGTTTTGCACAAACATCTGTCTAAATCAGTGGTCTATAACCATTGATTCGTTGTATGTGCTAGTTTTGGTATAACTTACAACACGTTATAAAGACTTATAATTTTTAAACTAGGCATCAATGTAGAAAGCTACTGCTACATCTTCCAAGCATAGCTGGGTTTAACAAATTGCCACACTCACAATATTTCATATTTTATTTATATACATTTCATTAAAAAGGTAATATTCTGCCTATGGGAGCACAGTGAGAATTTCATTGTATAAATAAAGTGATCCTTAAATGTTCTTCATAAAACATATCAAATCCTTGAAGTGCTTGCTGTAAATTCCGGATGTATAATTATCCGATTTATTTTGAAACTGTTTTCAGATAAATTACATGCCTGTATGATTTATTTGGCACGAAACTAATAAAGTTACTAATAAAATACTGTGGTAATCAGAGCCAAGTTCATCCTTATATAGCTGTATTTCCAGAGAACCATATTAGTTTTAAACTGGAGCACCACTGTATCAAGAATGCTATGAAACATAGCTGCCATCCACATGAATTAGTAGTGAAGAAATTTGGTGACTGTTTCCTTTCATTTTGCAATAATTTTTTTGGCAGCAGCTTTAGGAACCTTACTGCTGAGATAATTATGTAGTTCATGGCACCTTCCTGTTCGGTTTTTTCCTCTCAAATGGGTACTTTTTCCCTCTGTTATGGCTCTTTATCAAAAGCGGATTTTGTTGAAATTAATAAAACAAGGCATTTTTGAACACCATGCAAAACATCCAGGCAAATGTTTCAAGTCGTATTCAGAACAATTTTTCTTAAGCATAAGAAAACAACTCCTGGGAAACAACTCCTAGGAGAGCTCATTTCTACTCACCCACATTTCCACTACCTCACCAAGAAACTTCCTGAGTATATCACAGATCGGCTACATATGGCAAGTTTACATTTGCCAAGGGCATAAATTAATTCTCTCCACAAAGCATCCTAATTCTCCTGCCCAGCCACCTCTCAACTGCCAAGCATTCATTAAAAACAGTCAAAATGCTGAACTACTGCGCTTTTCTGTGTCAGCAGAAATCTGTCTTAGTTGATACAAATATTTCCTTCCCATGGTGAATATATTTAAAGCTTAGGTTTTTTCTTACAAATGCCAGTGTCTTCAGCCTTCTGAGCTATCAAAGAGAAATTACCAAAGAGAAATTGCTAAGAACATAACTCCTAGGGCAAAGTTAAAAGAAAGCGTTTTCATGGATTTTGACCCGGGTAACTATAGACCGGTCAGCCTCACCACCATCCCTGGGAAAGTGATGGAACGACTTATCCTTGGTGCCATCTCAAGGCATATCAGGGATAAGAGGGTCATTAGAGACAGTCAACATGGCTTCACCAAAGGGAAGTCGTGCTTGACTAACCTCATAGCCTTTTATGAGGATATAACAAGGTGGATAGATGATGGCAGAGCGGTGGATGTGGTCTACCTTGACTTCAGTAAAGCATTTGACACAGTCTCCCACAGCATCCTTGCTGCTAAACTGCAGAAGTGTGGTCTAGACTCTCGGGTAGTGAGGTGGACTGCGAACTGGCTAAGGGGAAGAAGACAAAGAGTTGTGGTCAATGGGGCGGAGTCTGGTTGGAGACCTGTATCCAGTGGAGTGCCTCAAGGGTCGGTACTGGGACCAGTATTGTTCAATATATTCATCGATGACTTGGATGAGGGACTAGAGAGTACTATCAGCAAGTTTGCTGATGACACCAAGCTGGGAGGAGTGGCTGACACACCAGAAGGCTGTGCTGCCATCCAGCGAGACCTGGACAGGCTGGAGTGTTGGGCGGGGAAAAATTTAATGAAATACAACAAGGGTAAATGTAGGGTCTTGCATCTGGGTAGGAACAACCCCAGGTTCCAGTATAAGTTGGGGAATGACTTATTAGAGAGTAGTGTAGGGGAAAGGGACCTGGGAGTCTTGGTGGACAGCAGGATGACCATGAGCCAGCACTGTGCCCTTGTGGCCAGGAAGGCCAATGGCATCCTGGGGTGTATTAGAAGGGGGGTGGTTAGTAGGTCGAGAGAGGTTCTCCTTCCCCTCTACTCTGCCCTGGTGAGACCCCATCTGGAATACTGTGTCCAGTTCTGGGCCCCTCAGTTCAAGAAAGACAGGGAACTGCTGGAGAGAGTCCAGCACAGGGCAACTAGGATGATTAAGGGAGTGGAGCATCTCCCTTATGAGAAAAGACTGAAGGAGCTGGGGCTCTTTAGTTTGGAGAAGAGGAGGCTGAGGGGTGACCTCATTAATGTTTACAAATATATCAAGGGCAAGTGTCACAAGGATGGAGCCAGGCTCTTCTCGGTGACAACCACTGATAGGACAAGGGGTAATGGGCTGAAACTGGAACATAAGAGGTTCCACTTAAACTCGAGAAGAAACTTCTTCTCAGTGAGGGTGACGGAGCCCTGGAACAGGCTGCCCAGAGAGGTTGTGGAGTCTCCTTCTCTGGAGACATTCAAGACCTGCCTGGACACGTTCCTATGTAGCATAGTCTAGGCATTCCTGCTCTGGTAGGGGGATTGGACTTGATGATCTTTCGAGGTCCCTTCCAATCCCTAACATTCTATGATTCTATGATTCTATGAAAGAAGCACAAACGATGCCTTTTTTTTGTGTGTGTATGGACCCTTGCAAGGGCTCATGCATCAAAGTACAGTTCTGTTTCCTAAACTTCTCATTAAATTCCTTTGCAAGTTTTCATCTGTTTTTTTTTTGTAACATCTTTCCTTTCAATTTCCATGGCAATTGTATTTTTGAGAACTTCATGTGTATTTTGCTGTTTACGTAAGTATACATGAAATGCATTTCAGAGAGATGCCACCACAGGACCGAAGTGTAGACACGTGCACGTCTACTCAATAGATAGCAGGGAAGCATTTGAACCACAGCTGGACAAGAAAAAGCACAAGAAAGGTGGGCACATCACCCAACACAGCGTGGCACAGAGATCCCCAACATAGCACTTACCCAAAGTGGGTATGTGTAACCACATATCCCAAAAGTAGAACAGAGCTGTTGGGGCTGTGTTCAGCCTGAGTTAATATGCCGTCTTACTCAGAGCAAATCAAAGCTAGTCTAGTTTACACCAACTTGATTATGTGGTATTTATGCCTGATCATTAGTCTCCCTCCCCTGAGATAGCCTTAACGGGATATACTTCAGTCAACACAGAATCACAGAATCACAGAATGTTAGGGATTGGAAGGGACCTCGAAAGATCATCAAGTCCAATCCCCCTGCCAGAGCAGGAATGCCTAGATTATGCTACATAGGAACGTGTTCAGGCAGGTCTTGAATGTCTCCAGAGAAGGAGACTCCACAACCTCCCTGGGTAGCCTGTTCCAGTGTTCCGTCACCCTCACTGAGAAGAAGTTTCCTCTCGAGTTTAAACGGAACCTCTTGTGTTCCAGTTTCAGCCCATTACCCCTTTCCTATCAGTGGTTGTCACCGAGAAGAGCCTGGCTCCATCCTCGTGACACTCACCCTTGATATATTTGTAAACATTAATGAGGTCACATCACCATGCAGAATTGTTTTCAGTAGACCAACATTTCTGAGAGTCTTCCTGTAAATCTGTGCTAACCCTAGGAGAGCAGTTTTATTAAAAATTCTGAAAGCCTGGACATCTGCTATCAGTTCTGCTACTGGCTACCTAGGTGACATCACACAAAATCACTTAATCGCTATTTCCTTCATTTGGAAATTACGGAAGTTGTAATAGTTTTGTGGGGACAGCATACTATAAATGAAAATGTTAAGCATAACCATGGAGTGTAAGGTGCTACAGATATGAATGGTTAGTAGATACTTCTCTGAAGCAAGACATTGACAAGAAAAGGGAATTACAAAGTTAACCACACAGTTTTTACTCAAGCATATGATCCTTTAGGCTTCACATTCAACAAAGCCTGAAGCTGATAAAAATTTCCTCAATTTTCACGATAATTTATTGAGCAGTGGCAAAATATGCAGAATGCAGCTCAGTATGAGATACAACCTGTAAATAACTATGGTTGTGAAAAGACCTTGCTTTTAATTTGCTCATTTGAATGCCTGTCCTTTTCACTCATTAATCTTTTGCTCAGTTTTACTGTAATCTTGGGAAACACAATAGTCGAGAGATAAACAAGGGAAACAGGATTAGACATAAACTGTCAAACAGAAACAACAACAAAAAGCCAACTTCCAAATAAAGGAATAATAAATTAGAGAAAGTAGAATGGCTTTATTACATATGCAACCTTTGAGGCAAGTAAGTGCTCTGCACTTAACAAATAATTTTGACAAATTTTGTTTAAAGTCATAACAATTCCAATGACATTTCCCTCCATCTGTATTGCACAGCTTCCCATGCTATCCATGACTAAACATTTTAACTTCTGTAAACAAAACCTCTCCTGTGAATAAGGATAAAATTCAGTTCAGTTTATATGTGAAATAATTCTTAATACCAATTACCAGTTGCCATAGTAACAATGGAAACTCAAGAAATATGTATTTTGCTTGTTTGGCATAGACTATCTTCCCAGAAAGGTGCACAAAGAGAAAGGTAACTGTAGGAAGACAGCACCAAGGTCAGACACTCCTTCTACTGGCATTTACACATTGCCATTGAAGTTCCATGCTAGCACTATTAATTATGCTTGGCTGCCGCCTTTTCCTTTTTTTAAAAGCAAATAATTCGGAAGTTTTATTATAGTGAAAAATTCCTTCCATGGTAGTTAGAGAAAAATATTTTTAGATAATGTGATTTTCATTGCAATATTAGGCTAGCTACTGTCATTGTAACTTTTTTTTTTTAAAGCATTCATTCCAACTTTATATTTAAACTGTGAAACTTTAGAAAACGCATCCATGGTGATACAAACGCAACCATTCCAAAAGTGTCAGAAGTTCATCCGAAATACTTTTATACAGCTTTAACAAGTTTTTAATGAAAAGTTTTTCTTGGCTGGAAATATACAGTTATTTTTCACTTAGCTACCAACCTGAATGTAAACATTGAGTCCTTCATTAACCCAGGTGTTAAAAATATCAATGTGTAGTTATGTTTGCTTTAATACTTTCTCAGGGCTCAGGAAAACTGTTATAGGAATTTCAGAAGCACATGTAAACTTGTCTGCAAAAGTGATGTCCAAAGAGTGAGAAATCTTCTTTAAAATGAATTCACAACTGCTTGCGTTCCTAAATACAAATTTGTAGAAACAATTTTCACACCCTTAAAAAACACAAAGTACCCACAAACACCATAAAATAAGTTTATAGGAGAATACAGCATGAAATTAGGAAAATGTATCTAAGTAATATATCTAAATAATACATAAAAATGACATATTCTTCCATGAAAAGAAGCCAGGACTTCCTGCTGAGAAGAGCGCGCTGCAAGCAGTTTCCCAAACCAAGCGATCAGAACCCTAGGAAACCAGGGGCACCTATCTGCCATCATTTTAAACATAATCTAAACAAGTAAAATATTAAAAGAGCTATAAAATGCTGTGGTTGTAATTGCAGTGGTAGAAAGAGTCTAGAGTGTAAGATAAAAACCACAAAAGAAATTTCCATATCCATCCCATTAAAAACTAAATCTCTATCCAGAAAACAGTCTAAAATTGCAAATACATTGCAAACTGTACATATCCATGCTCACCCTCCCTTGCCTAGCAGTATATTTAATGAAGCTTGCACTTTTGAGAGGGGCAGATGGAAAGAGAAATATTTTACTGTTTCTCATAGAAACAAATTATTTTGTGTGTGCATGAAATTTCTCTAAATTATTCTTCCTCATTAATTTTAGTACTTCCTCTTAAACAGGATCTGTGCTTTTGACATTCTGAAAGATTTTTCTTTCTTAGATGAATTATGTTTGTCCCAAGAGAAGTCACCTAGATTATCTCTGGGTTTACAGGTTATAAAAATGTGGAGTCTGTTTTCAGTTCCTTAAATGTTCCTTCAGATCCTTTTCCTTGCCAGCCTCACATGGCTAGTCATGTAATACCGCACAAAAACTTTTGTAGATGCAAAGGTCTGTCCAAAATAAAAAACACTGAACTTTCCAAAGTCTAACTTGTGAATTACTCGATATACTTCAGAGCCTCAGTCTACAAAAAAAGTTTAGCTACCCTCTTACCACTTTAGGCAGCTAAGTCCATGTGACATCAACATCTCTCAAATTCTTGTGGCCATGCCCAGCTTCCAGGTAGAAGCAAGCATTCTTATCACACCCCAGCTTCATAATGGAACAAAAACTGAGCAAGTTTTGCTCTTTCAGACCCTACATCTAGTTCAAATGTGTACCAACCCAAAATGGGTAATTAGGGACCAATATCACCAGACAGCCCATCTGCCCCAGAGAGTAAATATTGCCTTAGAAGCTGCTGGTGCAATCCCTAATTTCTTCCCAAAAAATCTTCCCTTGTAGCACATCACTTGAGATTCAAAGAAGAGCTCAACATACTTGTTGGCCTTATCTCTCTATTGGCACAGTAGACTGGGTAGAAGGAAAAAGGGAAAAGTTCTACTTGGACTTTTGTTTTCAGCAGCTCCCTCTGGGCTGCCAAAACCACGAATGGTGACTGCAATGGGGTTGACTCTACTCCATAGCTCAGGAGACTTACAGCCATCTCACAGCTTGTGGTTGTATGAAAGGATGTCATGAAATGTGCACTGTAGGACTTTATGATTTGTATTGTGGAAAAAAAATGCTTTTTTTTTTGTGGGGAATAGTAAGCACTTGGAGAAATTACAGGCAGGTGTTCTGCATTTCCTCCAGCTTCAAATAATCTATCAACTGATACTTAAAAATCAAGGCACTTCTGTTAGTGGTGAAGTTGGTAATTTGGAAGATTTGAGCTTTGCCACAAATGGATCGGTGTTTTAACTCTAAAAGTCGGACCCACCTCTGGCCAAGGCCAGTGCAGCCAGTGCCTCTGCAATCCATGCATTTAGGAGGGGAAACCTGGGGAGCTTTTCTGTTTGGAGGAGGGAAGGTAAGAGGAAAGCAAAAGGATGCCTTTGGTGAGGAAGGGAGCGGGAAAATGCATTGGAGCAGAGCATTTCCCTGTAGCCCCATGGTGAGCGAGATGGCAGGGAGGTGACTGCCTGCCAACTGAGATCGATGGTGGTGAAGCCTCCAAGATACAGCAGTACATGGAGGATTCTGTGCCGGGGGAGAAAGAAACCGCATAGGAGCGCAGAAAGCACCTGTAGCTACCGGCGACTTCAAGATCAGTCCCACGCTGGTGGGAAGGACTCCCATGGAGGGAGAAGATTGCCTCCAGTGAGATGGACACCATGTGGCAGCCCAAGGAGACTGCGAGGAGCACTTTTCTCCCAAGAAGGAAGGATTGCCATTGGCAATGCGTAATGGCCAGATGGACCGAATCCTCTGCCCCCTATTCATCCCACCCTCTACACTGATAGAGAGGAGGACGTAGCCAGGAAGAAGGGGAGGGGGGGAAGTTTAATTTTCAGTTGCATTTATTTATGTATTTCTCTCACTGCTCTACTCTGATCTAGTTGATGGTGGTGGTGGTAAATTAAATTTGTTTTCTCCTGCAATCTACTCCGTTCTTTTTTCCCCATGACCGTAAGTCGTGAATGAACCCTCCCTGTCCTAATCTCAATCCTTGAGCCTTTTTGTTAAATGTTATCACTCCCCATTCCCCGTGGCCAGAGGAGTGAGCAAGTGCCTGTGTGTTTCTTTGTTGCTGGCCTGGGCAGGCTCAAACCAAGACAATCACCAGATTATGCAATTCTAAATTCTAAACATTACACTCACTGAGTAATAATGCTTCTGCTGTGTCTAGAAAGCTACGCCCACTACACCTTTCATTATTCACTGTCTCATTCAAACCCTATTCTCTTCTTTAAAAGCCTCCATTGTTTCATGTGGTCAGCGTGCTGCTGCTGGCTACACCCCAAACAGCAGCTGGCAGTCGCCCTGCCAAGGCGCAGATCACCAGTGTCACAGTCCTCACAGTATTTGGTATTGCCTCCTGCGTGCACATACCATGTTCAGAGCTCTTCTCAGAAAGAGGGCAGAACTTGGCCCGGGGCAACCTTAAACGGAATTGACAGATAGATAAGTGCCTAAATTTCTTTTGTAATACAGATACAGACTTTGGAGTTGCAAAAGTTAAATCTGACTCATAAGTACTACAGTGATTCATTGCATTAAGGTATTTACCACCAAATACTTCATTTAATCACGGTGAGTAAGATTCTACATATGATTTTAAGCTCCTATAGTGAGTGTAATTCCCACTGCCACATTTTTCAAACACCCAAGATGGTTACTATTGTACTAGAGCTAGAGATTACCTTTCTACCACTTATGACCTCTGTCACGTGCTCATGCATTCTCTACCCTGGTAAGGGCTAGCAAGTCCACTGGCTTGAGTTGCACTCAGATTTTCTTCCCACCATATAAACCGTATGCACAGCAGCACAGAGTAAAAGGTGTCCTCTTTTTAATACATTACTGCTTGCCACTGCAGTAATATTGGACAAAAAGCCATCAGTACAAATGTGTTTGTTAGCATTCTCATTTTGATTATCTGAAAAGATTCCAGAGCAATACCTCATTATTACTATACCAATAACGTGAATTTTTGTTTTAATTTATGTGTAGCTGACATGCCAGAATTTTCAGAGAAAATAAATAGAAAAAAATCATATTAAATCATTTGTACTTCTCAATTTAAACCATTCTTTGTTTGAAGTATGTGGATGTCTAATTAAAAATTAACTATGTCTCATTAGTTTTACTCACAGTTCTCATTAGAACATGGAAATGATCAGTTGTAATGTCTAAGCCTAAGCACATCAATGAACAGGACAGGGAAAGTCTGAGGAAGAAGCTTTAACACAGGTGAGAATTTCCATTGTCTAGGAAGACTTGAGGAAGTGACCCCTCCCCACTTCTACAGAAAAGATTGAAGTTTCTCTGAAAAAGGAAGAACAGGTAAAGAAGTGAGAGAGGAAAAAACTAAGCAGGAACAGAAATAGGAAACTATTTAGCAAGACAGAGAAGAAGGAAAGCAACCAGGTACCCAGAAGACTAATAAAAATCTCGCCCCATAGCTAGGTGAAAACTGCAAAGATGAAATAGCGGGAGAAACAGAAAAAAAGCCTTTCATCTGTCTAGTCCACTGTAAACAGGACAAATTCTTCTTTTTATTTCCCCTTGCAACAGCTTCTATTTTCTTGAACAGTTAAGGTCTTCATTTTTCTTTAGTCTAAACAAAGCGTTTCCTGTCTTTTTGTATAAGTAATTATTTCTTCCCTCTTCTACAGTGTCTCCAAGTAGTCCATATTTTTTTAAAATATGAGATTGCCAAAACCTCTTGCAACACAACTTCTTTGGTTTTCCCCCAGAAGACAGGATAAGCTCCTTCCATAGATACGATCCACACCTCTGACCTACTGAGTCTTGAAGAAAATGTCAAGGTGAGATTAGGTTCAATATATTCATTCTGGTACCTGGATCTGTTTTGCTCAGCATTATGTGCATTTCCTTGTTTTAAGCCCTGCTTCTTGCCTTGAAGGGGAGGTGGCAGGGAAGGACAGCCAAAGGACACTGACAGGGAAAAGGAGGTTGAAACCTCTCCTTCTGTCGAACACCTTCTCTTCCATTTTCTCTAGATTCCTTTGCAGCTTTTTTTCAGGAAGATTCATTAAAATCGGAATCTAGTTCAGTCACCAGTGAAGTGCTTCCCTCACATTATATGGTACTATTTCACAGAGCAACAATTTTTGTCTACTTATTTACACCCTATGGTTCCTGACCACTGAAGGTTTTGACACAAGCAGACTAAAACATTATTGTAATCCTGTAAACTTAATCCATTTTGTGTTGTACTGAAGATTAACTGTATTACATTTTAATCACAGCAAGGAAATGCATGTAAAATTAGAGTCTGAAAAAGAGAGGCTTAAAATGTTCTTATTTTCTTATCACCGCTTTAAAATATGTATCGTCAGGAGACTGGATCCTACTCTAAGCACCACCTTCAGCACCTCATATTTGGCATCTTCCAACTGGACAGACCAGATTCTTTATGGACCACGGTGTAGAGTGGGTCTATAATCATCCTTGAAGAGCATTTGGGATACAGAGATTCAAGTAAGTGCTTGGTACAATTATAATAAAGAAAAATGTCTGCTACAGCCCTGATGGAAAAAGAGAAAGTCTGAAGCCCATTTTTCACATGTGTATGCTTCTCCGTGAAACTCTTCCAACTATTTCTGAGGACACAGATGTGGTCCTCACGCATAACACTGGCTGACATGCAAAAGCTCGTACTCAGATCAATACTGCTGAGTTCATACAAGCCCAGAGATAGTTTTAATGATTAGAAGAGTTGCTAAGATATTAAGCCTATGAAAACAGTATTTTTCAGATTCTTGCCAAGGTCTTCCTAAACCGTAAGAAAAAAAAATAATCCAGCTTTTAAAAAGTGTTGCAAAGCATGTGATGCATACATTAAGAAAACTAAGAAAATTTTCAGTAATTTAATTCAGATTTTGAGCTACTATTTCTGTCCAGCTATTGCAGTAAAATTACCTCTCTATACTGGTACCCAATCAAGATAATGGTAGTCTATGCTCTCCATTCAAGTTTTACTAGAGGATATACAGACTGATTCTGCACCTTTATTTCATATTCCTATTTTTTTGAGAAAACTTTGTATTTTTTCAATGTTTTACCACAATAATAATCATCATTAACAAAAAAAAAAAATACGTTATGAGCCATGAAAAACACGGGTTTACTCTCAGTTAGATATTTCCGATTCTGTATAAGTCTTCAAGTAGACCAATATTACAGAATTTTCGAGCAATTCTTCACAGGATTTTGCAAATTGTAATTTGAATGAAAAGACCCTCATCTACATGATTCCACTGAGGCCCAAGGATCTGCCCTCGTTACTCTGGGTAACACGTAAGGGTTTTAAAGCATCTTTCTATGTATGCCAGGTACAAATTGTTATTAGAAGAACTGATGAGCTGAGCGATTTCAGCACAAGGAAAAAAAGAATTAGACCAGATCCAATCTGAAAAGTAAAACATTAACACAGGCACTTCCTGTAGGTGAGCAATTCATTCTCTGGCTGGCTGAAATCTAGTTCTTAAAATCAACACAGTAGAACAGAGGGTGTAGTGCTAATGACTCTGTTTACTTATGTTATAATCATATTTATTCACGTATGATTAATGACTAAGTATATATTGAATCTATAAAACCTGAGGACATACAGTACAAAGCAGTGTTCCCACTTCATTGTTACCTTGGAGCCTAATGTACTTGGTGTTGGTTTGATTGGATGGTTTCTCTCAATTCTCCAGAACAGAATAAGACTTAACTCTAACAATTTAGTTTACCAAACTGTAAGTTATATTCTAGGAAAGCTACTGTTTTCACCTCAACAGAACCTGAAGACTTGCATCAAAATGTATTGTGGGGCTTATGTGAGTATAATGTTCTCTTTGAAATTTTTCAAAACTTTTCATTGCTCTTGAGTTGCTGTCAGACATGTTGGGATCCATTTACCTCAACTGGTAGAAATTAATTTTAGGTGAGGTTAATTTATTTGTTATTTTTGTTTAATTCTGGCTTTACTTACAGCATATAGGAAGTATCTAAAATGAAGGGTAAAATATAAAGAATTACCAGCTCCTGCCACATAATTTTCAACATTACAACACAAAAGAATTTCTCTTCTATCTCTTTGTCAGGCTTTTATTTGTGGGTTTTCTATACTTGCACTCAGCTGTTACACATGACATAAAATTGCATACTATCACCTAATTATATCAAAAATAAAAATGCAAGTTGTTCAGAAGACACCGATCCATAGCACTATTTTGATGGGTTTATAATTTCACAAGACAGTTTGTAAATGCATAAAGTAACTGTAAAGCTTCATAATTTTTGTTCACAATGTGAAAAATATTTTAAAGCAAATAAATGTTACCCTACAAGGGCCACAACACAGGAAAAGCTCTCAGTTATGGTTCCCCATCCATAAATTGTAGCAATATATTAAATGGTTTCATTAACACTCTTCAAGAAAATAAAAGTTCATACTGCAATTTTAAATCTCCATTCTGAAAGCTACTATAGTTATTATTTTATGACAGCAAAATATGAATTTGCTTTCTGCATCTGGCAAACTGATAATTATGTTCAATAAGGACTTTCATATTCTTTTAATTATTATTAATAGGAATAATGAGTCACAGAATCACAGAATCACAGAATGTTAAAGGTTGGAAGGGACCTCAAAGATCATCTAGTCCAACCCCCCTGCCAGAGCAGGATCACCTACACTAGAGCGCACAGGAACGCGTCCAGGCGGGTTTTGAATGTCTCAAGAGATGGAGATTCCACAACCTCCCTAGGCAGCCTGTTCCAGTGCTCAGTCACCCTCACAGTGAAAAAGTTTTTCCTCATATTTTTCTGGAACCTCCTGTGTTCCAGCTTCCACCCATTGCCCCTTGTCCTGTCAGTGGATGCCGCTGAAAAGAGCCTGGCTCCATCCTCCTGACATTCCCCCTTGACATATTTATAAACATTGATGAGGTCACCCCTCAGCCTCCTCTTCTCCAAGCTAAAGAGATCCAGCTCCTTCAGCCTTTCCTCATAAGGGAGATGCTCCACTCCCTTCACCATCTTTGTGGCTCTACGCTGGACTCTCTCAAGCAGCTCCCTGTCCTTCTTGAACTGAGGGGCCCAGAACTGGACACAATATTCCAGATGCGGCCTCACCAGGGCAGAGTAGAGGGGCAGGAGGACCTCTCTTGACCTACTTGCTACTCCCCTTCTAATACACCCCAGGATGCCATTGGCCTTCTTGGCCACGAGGGCACACTGCTGGCTCATGGTCATCCTGCTGTCCACTAGAACCCCCAGGTCCCTTTCCCCTGCACTGCTCTCCAGCAGGGCAGTCCCCAACCTATATTGGCACATGGGGTTATTTTTTCCCAAGTGCAAAACTCTACACTTGCCCTTATTAAACTTCATAAGATTTCTCCCCGCCCAGCCCTCCAGCCTGTCCAGGTCTCTCTGAATGGCTGCACAGCCTTCTGGTGTGTCAACCACTCCCCCCAACTTCGTATCATCAGCAAACTTGCTGACAACATTCTCTAATCCCTCATCCAGATCATTGATGAATATATTAAACAGCACCGGCCCAAGCACTGACCCCTGAGGGACCCCACTAGACACAGGCATCCAGCCAGACTCGGCCCCATTGACCACAACCCTCTGGCTTCTTCCCTTCAACCAGTTCTCGACCCACCTCACTACTTGGTCATCCAGACCACACTTCCTCAGTTTACCTATGAGGATGCTGTGGGAGACGGTGTCAAAGGCCTTGCTGATGTCCAGGTAGACCACGTCCACTGCATGGCCACCATCCATCCACCTGGTTATGTCTTCGTAAAAGGCTATCAGGTTGGTCAAACATGACTTCCCCTTGGCAAAGCCATGCTGACTGCCCCTAATAACCTTCTTATCCTTGATATGCCTAGAGTCATTCCTCTCAAATGCTTTTTACATGTGCATTCCCAATAAATTTATGGATCAACACAGAATTTTGTAAAGGATGAACATTTTTTTCCTTATTTATTTTATTTGATAGTATAATTGCACTAATTATTCCAAACTCATCAGTAAAGTATTTATTTCCATAAAATTATATTGCACATATTTGCTTTTCTGAAATAATAGGTCTTCCATGAGTTTTACTAATGTGTCTGGTTTTCTGCCATTTGGGATCTTGCATTCTTTAGTAGACAAGTTAAGAACTGAAGAGGGATTTTCTTCTTTGTTTCTTGTTTTCTCTCTTAATTACTATGTTTTTAATATATTTTCCTGATAATTAAAGGAAAGTAGGAAGAGGGACTCCATCTGACAAAGCTAGCAGATCCATGTCAGTTGGAGAAGTCAGGAAGTTCCGTTTCTTTTCTTCCAGTGATTTAATGAGACCAATTTTATTTAAATAATTTACACTGCATATAGAATGCTGCCTGAAATTAAGAGTAGTACCTTATAAAATAACTTATAAATTCTTTTGCTTTTAAGTCATTAAAATTGGTAATTATGGTATTTGTAACAATATTGCGATAGTTTGATAGATAGTATTTGAAAAAAAAATCTAACACATTACACATTAATTCCGTGGGAGATGTTCCACCAACTATTTTTGGCTTAATTTTTTATAATCCTTCTGCGGTAGTCTGTCTTTAGGACCACTTGAGTAGAGAGGGAACTTAAGTTGCTGATTTTGATCCTCTGAATTGCACAAAAATATTCCAAAATAAATGGTGTGAATACCATCTCTCTACTACTTCCTCTACTTCTGAAAATATGTAAATACGTTGATCAGCCCCGTTTTTTTTTTTGTAACTGCAAAACTGAGCAGAGAAGCAATTGCAGACAACAGGGTGCATACCCATCTCAGGAAAGACAACAAAACCTGATTACAGGCTTTCTCTGAAAAATATTGTGATGGATTCTTAGGTCGCGTAAATTTTTATTCTTTATTCCCATGCCCATGTATTGTGGGATGGCAAGGGAGAAAAATTAGGGGTTTTTAACAACTAGCTCACTAGGTCCTAACCAGTGGAGCTGACTTCCCTGCTGGGGCATCCAGACAGAATGGGGACGTGTAGAGAGGAACCCACACAAACATTCTCCCCTGGATGTCTGCTGGTTCCTCTAGGTAAAGTTGGTCATGGAGCAGTGACATTTTTCCCAGATGAGACTCAGTAACAAAACAGCAAAAAAAACACTCTTTTAGTAAATAATGATCAAGAAAGCAAGGCTTACACAGGACTGTGTGGTGAAACTGTCACATTAATTCCTTGTCGACCCTACCTAACCTTAGATTGAGAACAAGTTTCAAAAACATATGTTAGACTAAGGAATTCCTTTTTACGGAATCCCAAATCATTAATATACCGTTAATTCAGAAGCATAAGAAGCCTGAAGAAATAATTGGCAGTATTACTTTCAAATTTTATTTGGTTCTTTAAAATTATCTTCTTTATATTTTATGTTACATACATTAGTAATTACATATGTTACATATGAACAGCTGGATAGGATGAAGTCCCCCAAGATCGAGATGTAGAAAATGTTACCAGCAGCAGTTCTGCCAGATTCAACAATGCAGGGTGACATCCTTATCAGAGATTACATACAGAAAATAGCTCCCCACAGTACCACGGAGGTAAAACTACCAGAAATTAGATCAGATAACATCTGTGACCTCTTTAAAATATGTATACGGGGCAAGATGGGAGGCTTCGGTAAAAGAACTTCCTATATTTAAAAGTACGCCTTCCACTATTGTATCATGTATTATTCAAATCAAATGTAACACACACAATAAACTCACAGTAAATCAAAATGCTCATGAAATTTTTAATAAAGATGCACACAAAGGATATCTTTCCAAAAGTATGGCTAGCTCATAGCATGTAGTTAGCTAATAAAGCAAGCATTTTACTTCAGTAAATATTCCCTATAGGAAACATTCAGACTAAGGAGTCTGATTTTGTTATCAGCACAATGACTTACTGAACAAATATTATTAGAAGGTTGTTCATACTTTAGATTGCTTTTTCCATCACAAGACTGAATTGCCTGAACTTTACACATCACAACTTGATAAAAGGAGCCTCAGCTTTTACTGATACTTTTGTTAAACTGCTTATGGCTCTGGTCACAAAAAGCTGTAATTTCCTTGCTCTCACACAGAAGGAAGGTAGAATGCAAGTATAATTTTTCAAACTTATTACAAATTTTACAGTCCCTTTCCAATCTCTTTTGTTGTTTTGATTCCTTCCCCGAACACCACACAACCCCATTCTGTCTACACAGCTACTTTGGAAGCAGTTCTTTTCGAAAGAGTTAAATGCACATATACAAACACAAGATATATATATGTATAAAGCACCTAGCTGCGTGCATACAGATCTGTGGGTTTTTAAATGAGGGTATCTTGACATTAGAAAGAGGATTAAAATCCTTAAAGTCAAAAATCACTGAATCACCTCTGGAGATTTGCCTTTACCTTCAGGTGCTTGGACACTTTGTGGGGGAAAAAAAAAAGCAAAATATTGTTAATATTCTTCCTTCTGAATAATAGATACCCTTTTGGTCAAGATAATGCAGAAGAAAGACAGTTAAGAAACCCATTTCTCCATGCTCATATATGTCACCTGGTCTAAACTAATCCATAAAAAGGCCAGATTGCTCTGGGCAATATCTTTCCTTGGTGCCTCTTCGAAAGCGTTCTCTTTCTAAGTAAGCCCTGCCAGGCTGAATACTATCTTGTAGAGTGCTCCAGCATATGTGATGAGGGATGCTAAAATCTTGATATCAAAATTAAAACAGTCTTTTAAATCACAGAATTCTTCATGTTCTTTCAGTAAACATAGCAAGCATTTCCTCCCCTGATTTCTTCACAAAAAAATGGCAGCCTTTCTGTGTATTTGTCCAGCCATCTTTCTTTCACCAACACTCTTGCAGCCAAACTGAGTAGCTGAATGTGACATTGCTTGGCCAGCAAAACACTCATGTATGCACGTGTGAGGATGGATACTTCTGAGTGCAGACAATTTGAAGGAGAAGTTTAGTGTTGCTGTATCCTGTCCACTGTATCTAATGAATGTATCAAAAACATATGCAAATCTGGGAAGAGTCACAGAAGAACCCATGAGTTTTCACAAGGTTCACTATAAAAATCATGGGAACATGCAGGTTTTCAGTAATAAGGATATATGAAGAATATCTGGGTAAAATAGGAGGTGATTATGTAAATTTAACCATCATCCTGTGTAGAACAAAGCTTTACTGACTTGAACAAAGTTAGGTACATTTAAATCAACCAAGGACCTGGCCCATATTTCTTTTTCATGTTTTTTAGATCAGTATTTCCTTAAGGCAATATTTAGATATCCCTTCCTTTTTTTTTTTCTTTCCCCTCCAATGAATGACTATATATACCATGAAAGAGCTGAACAGTGAGCTGTCTGCACTGACTCTGATCTGGTTCCAGATGGTTTGGAAAGTTGCATCTACATTCAGATACTGGTGAAATACTGACCACGTTGTTTACTATGGGATCTGCCCTAGATTATTATAAATAAAACCCATTTAGGGAAGGAATTTTTTTATGTGATTGATATGATTCTTTGATTTCTGACTGGCAAAGATAAACTGGCTTGCTGTAGCTTCCACACAGATGTTATAGGTAGGGTCATTTAATATCCATAAACAGCAACTTTATTTTCTGTGCAAGTATCAAAGTCTGTCACTCCTAATAATCCAATCTCTTAGGATCCTTGCTCGTGATACATTCACTAATTACCCTTTTGAGGAATGAAAATGTGTAAATAAATTGCACATGCAGTTCATAGTGGTTCTATACCGACAATGTACAAAATTCTTACCAGCATGATAACTCAAATAGTCACATTATGTACAGCGGACATCAGTGATCACTGACACAAATTTCAAGTTTTGTGCCTCATCTTGCAAAAAGTTCAGAATTCTTCAAAGTATATGTCTGAAATTGGTGGACACCCTACAGGATTGACCCCCAGAGAAAGTTTCTTTCTCATTAGTCCCATGTCACTGAGACCAATGGGTGTTTGACAATGTTTACTTACTTTCAAAATGTTGTTGGAGAAATTCCTGTTAATTCTTGGCTTTCAAAAATAGACTGATCAGATTGCATGGCAGGCTGGTAGCTCATCAAGCCCAGCCTCCTTAAGAAAACAGGTTTAACACTGAATTCAGGCCAAGGCAGTTAGAGACTTGGCCAGTTCAGTTTCTAAAACCTCTGATGATGGAGACTCCACAACATTTTCAGGCAACTTCTTCTACTGCTTGGTTACCTTAACAGTAAAAAGCGTCTTTGTCACATCCAGATGGAACATTCCTTGCTTTGTTTTATGACTTTGTTTTATGACTTCGTTCATGCACCTCAGTAAAGAGCCTGGCTCCATGTTCTTGGTGATTTTCCCACAGGTACTGCAGAGCAGCTGTTGGGTCCCTCCAAAGCTGTCTCTTCTCCATGCTAAGTCCAATTCCCTCAGCTTCTCCTCACAGGGGAAGTTCTCCAGCCTTTTGACAAACTTGGAAGCCCTCCACTGTCCATCAACAAGCCCTCTTTGCTTTCCTCAGCAAGGTGTGAAACAGATTTGCTCGCTAAGTGCACAAACCAAAGCTGCCTGAAATCCCTAAAAAGACCTCCATTGGCACTAGCCATGAGATCTGGATAAAGTCCTAGTACTAAGAGTGTTAAGTGACCCAAAAATGTCTTTGCTCCTCTCAACTTCCAAAAAGATTTCTGTTACTTCTGAATCACAGTTTTGTTTACTTGTGTGAGTGGGCTGGAGAGCACTGTATTTAGAGAAATGATATTCAGTGAACGTACCCTTAACGCTTCTTCTGACATCACCAAGGCAACCACAACATAACTTTCACTGCTGTGGGTTTGGCTTTGCCATTAAATGCAACTTCTGCTCACAGCAAACAGCAACATAATGTTCATTTTAAGTGTGAAATTCAGGATCACAAAGACAATGTGACCATGAATCTGAGATCGTATATTGCCCCCCTTCAACTGTGTCTCACCATCTTCTTGACTTGAGCAGTTTTGTATTTCAGCACCTGTGTCAGTTATTTTGAACTCCAGCGAACCTCTGAATCACCTTTATTTGAGGAAGGCAGACACCGAGCATACTTGGTTTTTGTTTGGAGAGATACCTGTTTTGAATTTTAGTAATAAGTATACAGTAGCTGGTTACAGATAAATAATTAAAATTGGTCCTTCCTACAGAGGGATACTGAGGTACTTTAAGCCCAGGATCAGAGAAAGCAATGAGGGCCTGGTGTGCCCTCCTTCCAGACAGTGGAAATAGTACCTGACTTTTTAATATAAACTGCTGTGGGTTTTAAAAGAGCCTAATGATTAAGGGCCTACAAAAGAATATAGGTATTTTAGTAGATCTTTCTCTTTGAAAAAGCTTCATTGATAAAGCCATTTTCAGCAGACTAAAACCAAATTAACACTTAGAGTTCTGACAAGAAAAGTTTAACTTTAGAACAACCCATTTTCTAAAAATTAAAGAAACATTCACAGTCTGTAGATGAAAGGTTGGAATTTAATTTTTAACATATTAAATTATAACCTAGAAGTGCTGAACTACAATTAAAGAGTAATGACTTTAACTGTCAAACTATTTCTTCAGAAAGGGAAAGATGATGTCAGTATAATCCCTGCCTTCCTCCTAGCTTTAAGTCACTGTTCTGCTGTGCTGATCCTATTCTCCTGCATCCTTTTGTTTTTGTCCTACGGCAGTCTAATGCTCAAGGTGCACAACATGCTCTGTACTGATTTTTGTCACAGCTTACTACTGCTCTCGTTGGGCACATCAGTGGGACTTTTTAAAGTTATTTCTACCTAGGGTGACCTCTGATAAAAGCATAGATGGGGTGTGTGTCCCCGGTGTTTTGCTTGAGATGATCATGACAGTAATTCTTGATGCTCTGTCACATAGTTGCCACCCCATGTTTTCTATATTGCAGAGGAAGCTGTAGTGATTCTGCAGGTTTTTATTCACTTTGATTTATGATGTGCGTTCTGGTCCTGTAAAATATTTTCAACTCGTCTTCAGAAGGAGTTATTGTAATGTGATTGCTGCCTCAAAGCTGTTGGAATCTGATGGCGGTACCAGTGCTATGGCCCTCCTAGTAATTTATTCTGATCGATGGGGAGATGTTGCCTGAATTACTCAGAACCCTGTTAGACATTTTGTTCACTGGAGGGTGTTGAAATGTTTATTTCTTCTCTGTGTAGGTAGCTTGTTTTCTTCCACATGAATTTCATTTGATGTTCAGGATCTTCTGGTGGATATTTGGAAGAATTAAATGCATTTTTAAAATTAGACATTAAGTCAGAAAAATCTCAACAGAGGATTGACTACCATCCCTGCGGTGACCACCTTAAGGCATACGGAAGAAAAGTCATGCGATCACACCATTAATTTCCCTATGCTTTTCAGAGCTCAGGGGCGGCAAAAGATGTTATTTAAGCAAAACAGAAATGGCTGTAGACTGAAAACTGGTCATCCTGATGTCAGAGTCCAATGCTCTCTCATCAGGTTCTTTTAGATATTCCACCCATAGAGGTTGTAATGTATAATATTAAATCTATATATTTGAAGATAAGTGATTTTACACAGGATTTTCAATCTAGCAGAGTAATACAAAAATACACTGAAAACACAACACAAATGTAATACTGATGAGATCCCTGTTACTGGTCTCTATGATATGCTGGCCTTTACAATGTGACACTAGTCACTGGGAAGGAATAGGTGGGTTGAAGTTGTCTCGTGCCCACCACTCTCTTGCAAATTATTTTGCAAGTTGTGTTTGCTAATACCATTGCTAGCACTCTGTGTTGGGCTCAGACATGTATTCACTCCCTTCATGTCAGTCTGGCTGGGGGAGACATTCACACCCTTTTAATGAACACATTTACAACACCAGTTCATCCAGTCAGCTTATCTAAAACAAAGGCCCTGTTTGTGTTGAGGTGAAACCAGTTTTGTTCACAGTAGCTGTGGTCACTCACACCCCGCATTACTCCCTGAGCTTTGCAGGCACACTGCCCAGCTCCTCTGAGCCTTCTTCCATTACAGGGGTTTATTGGTCAGTCACAGCTAACTTCAGTGGAAATGAATGAAGTGAAATAGCAGCAACATATGTAACTACACTTAGGTGTTCAATCAACCCTAAAAACACCCTGCTTCCAAACAGGGCAGTAGAAATTCACTAACCAAAGATAATGGAAAGGAAAAGCCTACTCCCATGTAGTTACCTGTTCCCTGATCAAAATTCAGTGTATTGTAATTTCATTCAGTTCCCAAATGCCTCTACTGTTTTGTTCCCTCAGTTTGTGCAGTGATGAACACTGCTGCCAGGTATGCATTTCCTGGGCTCATTTATGTGTGCAAGCCCTGAATAATTTTGTTGGGAAATGTGATTTTTGCAACCTAGGCCCTAGGTTCTGGAAGCAGAGCCTTAGCTTTCCCAAGGTAAGTGTTGTTTTGACGTATTTCCTCATTTTCTTGAGTGAAAGAATGTTGTAACTACATATGTTTCTAAAATATTACAAGGTTGTAACAAATCTATGCAAAACAAAATGCCTGCCACAACCTCCAGGCTTATGTCTCAGTACAGGAGACGACTGTACGCATTGCATTCAGTCTCATTCAACAACTTAAAACTACGCCAGCTCTTTCAGTGCTTTCACTCTCCTCATAAAACTACATCAAAGTGCATTACAGCAGTCACTTGCTCAGGAAAGCAACCTTTTGGTTCTCTGTATCGCTTCTGAAACAAGTTTTTTCCTTCTCAACTGCTGCATAGCACCTTGTCACAACAGGACAGCTGTGCCACCTGCCATCACGGCACTAAGGCCCTGTCCTCTGTGACAGGTGTATGGACTGGCTGCACAGGATTTCCTTCAGAGAGGCACAGGCAGCACTGCAGTGGCCAAGAATCAATCTCTGTCTTCAATGAACTGTCTCCCAGTTTATTAGTAAATTTCTTTGTCTTCCACAATAAATATCACACAGCGTTCTCAAATTATTTACTACACAAGTGGCTACAGGATAAAACTGATGTAGTTTGTGATGGGATAAATATTCCTAAACATTAGACCGTGTAAACACGGCAGAGTAGCAGAGTACTTTCTTCAAGGTGCGTAACATTGCAACAGGACCTCTGTGAGCTATGCCAGCAGTAAAACATCAGCAGTTGTGCAGAAATTCCTTCCGAGGATCCTGATAGCATGTACGACGTAAATCCTAGGCCTCAGTTCAGAGAACTGTTATATATTGACAAAATGCTGAATTTGTTGAGAAACCACGGTTTTCAAATATGAGGTACACTGAAAATCCTCACAAAAAATAACACTACAGAACACATCTTCTGTGGGATGGAAGATGAAGCCAAGTACAATGTGCATGCTATAAGAAAACATTACATATTACTTTTTTTAAAATACAGGCTGAGAGTTCTTTCCCAAAAAGTATTGTGTTTTTTTTTTTTTAAAAAAATGTGTTTTACTGCATCCTCCAAAAGTTTTAACCTCAGCCTTCATATTTAATTTAGTTCTACTTAAAAGCATTGTGTTTCTAATTAGATCCTGGCTCAGAGATAGGCATTTACTAGACCAGGTTCAATCTACTGATAGCAAGCCTCAAATAATGAGATGGTGAATGCTTTATAAAGAAAGTGTTCCACAACTCTGCTGAACAAGGGAGAATTGTACACACTCAAAAATCTGTTATTTCACCCGAAAGATATATTAGCAAAGGCTGTGTCGAGTTTTTTGGTCAAAATTCTACAAGCCTGCTAATCTGTGTACTCGAAACAGTTTTTTTCTATGATCAAATTTTCCATATTTTTTTTCAAATATGCAAAAATGAGATAACCAATCTTAATGTGAATTGAACCTGTTCAAAGCTGATGCAGAGATGAAGAGCCAGCACAAATATTTTAAATAAGTTTCAAATAAGTATGCATGTCCTACATTTCCTTGCTTCCCTACCGCTACCCTTCTTACCAGCAAGGGTTGTGACAGGTTCAGAGAGCACTTAAGCTGAATGCCAGATATGCTTTCTATCTTTAGTTTAGGCCTGCATTAGTTTTGTTTTTCCTCTCCAGATCGATGAGCGTTTTTATGTCTCAGACTTTCTGGGAAGTAAAAATTACAGAGCCATAAAGCTAAGCTTTCTTTTTGCTAACTTATAGCATATATCAATATATGGTTTTGACTTTGTATTCTAACAGCACTTCTTTCCGTAGTGAGTTTCTGTATTAGTAAGCTTTGGGATCATTTGTCCAGCTGACCAGCCATACAGCTTAAGTATTTCTGTCTCCTGAGCTGTTAAGAATTACGATTGAACTACGGTCAGCATTATCTGACGTGCTAGCAAGGGCGGGGGTTGGAGGGAAATGGAGCCACATGTACTGTCTGGCCAAAGAGCACTCAAACTCCGCACTGCTGCAAATGGCACACGCCAAGGAAACTTCTGGTGAAAGACATTTGAAGAAATCTGCGTGCTGTCAGTAACTAGGACGTCATGAGGATATAAACTCTCCCTTTCTGGGCTAATATCTTCAGAGCCCTGCCCTAGAGATACATTAAGTGACAAGCGAGGCCCAGGGCACACAGACAACTCCCACACCGACCAAAGAAGATGGGATGGAGCATATTTTAAGGATGAGTCTGCAATTCGTTTTAGGTGTAACAACATATATATGAACCTGCTAAAACTGGCATGGCCTCATCATCTGCTACCTGGCCAGAATTCATCTCCGTATCTCCAAAAGTTTTCTTATTCTTCGTGATTGTTGAAAAAGTAGGACCTTGTGCTTAAACAATGAACAAACTGCAGAATGATACGTGTTTATTGGTATTTTCTTTTTTTGTGTGTAAAGGTATGTTGCCCCATTAGTGACTTTTAAAGTAACTCCTTTAAAAATCTTTAATTTCTGATCATACATCCTTTTCTTCACTTAGCCACTCACTATGTATTGTGTTTGCTTGGTGGGTCTAAATATTCATCAAACATATCAAGAAACAATGCCTTCCTTCTCATCTAAAATACCCACTTCTTGTTTGGTGCTTTTTAATTCCTTTTCTAAAGGTGTATGTGTAAATCTGTATGTGTATGCCATTATTACTGAAGGCACAACACATAAAAGGTCTTCAAGTCTATGTAAAGCAAACAAATTAATTAGCATAACTCCTGGCTCTAGGAGATATTAATAACAATACTCATTTGTATTTATAAAATATATCTCATTTTTCCTTGAAATGTAAATTTCAAGTTAAATGTCTTTTCAATCCCATGTATTGACTGAGACCAGGGATCATCCTAAAAGACAACCTTTAGACTTGGTACATCTGGAAAAGCAGGTGGAATCTTCAGAGGACCAAGAGGTTAACCAAGGTACAGAGCTGAGCAGCTGCCAACCTGTTATTTTCTTCTGTATACATACGGGTCTGGGATTCCACTAAAATGAGGACATCAGCTCCATTTACTCTTCACAGACTTCTTAAAAGGAAAACATACATGAACTAAAGTATCACTGAGAATGAACTGACCATAATTTAATCAACTACAAAGGAACGAGAATAATTGTTTTGCCTTGTATGTGGCATATCAGAAGGCTATCTCACACTTAACAGGAGCATCATTTCTTTGAAAACTCACTAGGTTTGTAAGCAACCCATGCATCTCACTCATCATTTTCTCACTACAGCTTTCAAATTAGAAACACCATGAAAAATAGACAGTGAAGACTATCAGGTATATAATGGATTAACTTTGAAAGATAAAATAATATTTTTAGAAGAAGTTTGGGAAGGAGATAAAACACAGTAACATGCTAATATTTTAATGCAAAAAAAATTCATTAGTATTAAAATCTTATTTTTTTCAGGCCTAACTCATGCTAGGGGCAACTTTCTTGAATATGGTCTGTCTTCCTAGGGCTTACTGGAAGTTTAAGTTCCATTTCATAAATTAAGTCCTGTTCCCCATGAAGCAAAGACAATTTAATATTGTAATTATTGGTTTTCAACAGAATTATATATGTAGTGTTATAGATGTAAACCACCTCAATTAAAAGCTGCTTTCTCATTTAGCAGACACAGGGGACAATTTTTCCTGCTCTGGATTTTAACCCTATTTTGGATGCCCAGTTGCTAGGAGGAGCCCTACAGGGAATTAGTGAGTATCTTGATTGATTCTAACACATCCTTCTTTTTTCAGAAAGCTGTCATAAAATAACAAGTATTAGGCTCATAAAGTTAAAAATGTTGTCACATATCTGTTGATTCTTCAAGGTATCACAATAAGACACTAGTGGTGTCCAAATAAATCATGTATTCGCATTTACAGGAACTAAGAGGTGATTAAGATTAATTTAAAATCTATACCAAACAGTTTTAAAAAAAGAACACTTTCCTTGAGAAAACAAACAAAAGAAAACAGAATTATGTGTTATGTCACTACAGTGAAGGCCAACAAAGGAAAGCTTTTTAATTGTAACTTCAATAATTAACTATTACCAGGATCTGTTAAGTCTTTTAATCAGTCTTCAAGAAATAAAAACAAATGGAAAGGAAAGTTTAAAGAATTTATCATCTTTCACTCAGGAGTAATTTTTGCTTTCAGTTCATGTACAAAATGAAAAGTTATTTTTCTCCATTCATTTTTTTGTGTTTTCCTGTTGAACATTGTTGGTATTGCTGAGGGTCAAAATATTGATTTTATTTTCTTTTACTACTGAATCATTTTCCTTACATTAAAATTGTTTCATGTATCAGAATTTTTATACCCTTTGGGCTTTTCACAAGGTTGTACAGCACCAAATCTTGCATTATGTTTTCAGTTACTTTAATGAAAATGTGAGGACAGAGACTTAATATCAAATGAAACACAATAAGTATTAGTCATCAAGGGGAAACCGAAGTATTGTTAACAAAGTTGGCTACAGATGAAAAGTATTAAACATTTTGCTAAACTTCAAACGGTACTTTTAATGCAATGTTTCTAACATAATGATGCAGAGATGATTCTCTTAGTTCAATACTATAAACACAAGTGCATTAACCTGAGTTTTAATCTACATATCAAAGTACTTGGAATAAAGTTCTAATTTCAAGGCCAATTGGCAAAATAAAAAGTTCAGCTTCAGAGGACTTTAAGTCTCCATATCCTTTACAAGCACTGACACCCTGACTCCGAAACTTGCACACAATGGTCATTCATGTGAGTAAATTCAGTCATCTATATTGTCCCACCATTACCAGTGGTACTACACAAATGAATAAAGTTATTTAGGTTTTTATCTATTTCCTGAATCCTTCTTTGTTTTTACTGTAGAGATAATCCAAGCTGTACAGATTCCTGGTGATAACTATTCTCTGAATAGTAAAAAGAAATTTTTATGCACAGTTTCAGTAATATTTCCATTTTGTGAGTTTCATGGAAATGAATGACACTGATGTTAAATCAGTGTCTTGATTAAAAGATGGTGTAATTGTACCTGGATGATCCAGAAGAAATAGAACTAAACCTGGTGTATAATATACAAATACAGACTTTTTCTGTCAACCTAAAAAAAAATGTATTCAATATCAAATTACATTTATGTTAAAATGGAACCTATCAGTTATAGATTATATGATAATATCCAACTCACAAAGCTGTAATAGGTACAGAATGTGTTTTTTAACATATATATATATGTTTATATATCAATGACTGCTAGAAACTTGAGACTACCCTACTCCATTCAGATGTTAGCTGATGCCCCTGCTTTCTAGCCTAATTCATCTTTGCTGCAAGTGTGATAAAATCAATTTACATGTGGAGATACTTTTATGCTGGAATTCATTAGAATGCTCTGCCATCTGAAATTACCAAGAGACAACTTTTGGCATGGAAAAAAAAAAAAAAAAGATAAAATAATTTTCAGAATATGTTAATCATTGTCCTTATCATAAGCCACAAATAGTAATTCATTATAGAAGTTTAGCAGTATGGTCTAGACATCAAGCAAAAGATCATAGGTACCCTTCAATAAAATGCCATTGAAAATTGGATAATATATTTTTTTAAATATCATATTTATATACTTCCTCTGAAAATGTGTATCTTTCAGTTTTTCAACAAATGGTCTGATCATATTTATCAACCTCATAAAAAACTTCCCTAATCCTGAAATGTCAATTTAATCAATATCAGTAGGGCACACAAGTATGACTTCCCAGCCTCAGCCACAAATTCTGCTAGAGTGCCAAGTTCTCAACAGATGAAAGCTTCTGTTTTACCAATGCTTTCAAATTCATTGAGCATAAGAGAGAGGGTAAAGCATCTGACTGATAATAACAGGCTCCTTCATTTTTTGGTGCTATAACACCAGCAAGTGAAAGGTACATAAGCATGGTAAATATAACTGATGGTAAATACCAGTGGGAAATTCATCTATGGATTTTTGTTTTTCAAGAAATTAGGTTAATGTTCTTGAACAAAACATGAACAATCCCAAATGTAAGTAATAAGACTTTGTTAATTTAGAGTTTGTGTCATGTTTCCTTTACAGGTTGTGAAAAAGATGTGTTGATTGATATCCTAACACAGCGTTGCAATTCACAGCGGCTTATGATTGCCGAGGCGTACAGAGACATGTACGGCCGGGTATGACAGAGCCATCTTGTCCTTTCGTTACTTCTGTCTCTCCTATCTCCAGCGCAGCTGTCCAGCCCTTCTCTCAGGCCAGTCACCAGAACCAAAAGCCTGGCAGACAGCTGGCTGGCACCAACAGATCGGCACACAGCTTGGCTCACGTAATGATCAGGACCCCTGACGGTTTCAAATTGTCATTTATGTAGCAGTAGAAGTACGTCTGCCACACATAAAGTTAAAAAAAGGGACATGGAAAATTTCATAGAATCATAGAATCTTGGAATGCGTTGGGTTGGAAGGGACATTTAGTCCAAGCCCTCTGCAATCAGCAGGGACACCTTTAACTAGATCAGGTTGCTCAGAGCCCCATCAAGCCTGACCTTGAATGTCTCCAGGGACGAAGCCACCATCACCTCTCTGGGCAACCTGTTCCAGTGCTTCACCACTCTCAATGTAAAAAATGTCCTCCTTATATCCAAACTAAATCTACCCTATTTCTTCTTTTATAGTTAATTCTTCTCCTTTATTGACCTAACCAGAAGTTCTGGGCAGACTTATTTCTTCCTCACCGTTTTTGTGGGTTTCTGCATTATTTTTTTTTCAAGTTTTTGGAATACATAATAAAATGGTGTTGTTTTGGATTGAAACACCAAAGAAAAACACCCTATCAACAAGTACATGTAGTTGTGTCTTACATGCCCATTAATGTTCTCATCTCAAGCACTGACATCTTCAGACCTCAAACCAAGTAAGCCTATCCATACACTAAGAACAATACTCATCTGAGATGCTTAATCTTAACTTTATGAATCTCTGAAAGGTGTTTCAAAACTTTTAAGATATAAAAAGCCCTTTTGTTTTCAAACGCATTTTTTCTGCATTTACTATATATAACAAGGTATTTTTTGTTACATGAGTTCTTAAACTGTGGCCACAGACCTAAAGATCTAGAAGAACTAAAAAAGAAACTCTCAGATGTCATTTTCAGATGTATCTAAAATCATGAATAATAGTAGAAGGGAAAGGCAAGCAAACTATATTTATGTTCCAGCAGTGACCTACAGAAAATTCTGAAACTCGTGGAACATCTTGCATATAGATCTGGACAGGCTGGAGAGTTGGGCGGGGAAAAATTTAATGAAATATAACAAGGGCAAGTGTAGAGTCTTGCATCTGGGTAGGAACAACCCCAGGTTCCATTATAAGTTGGGGAATGACTTATTAGAGAGCAGTGTAGGGGAAAGGGACCTGGGAGTCTTGGTGGACAGCAGGATGGCCATGAGCCAGCAATGTGCCCCTGTGGCCAGGAAGGCCAATGGCATCCTGGGGTGTATTCGAAGGGGGGTGGTTAGTAGGTCAAGAGAGGTTCTCCTTCCCCTCTACTCTGCCCTGGTGAGACCCCATCTGGAATATTGTGTCCAGTTCTGGGCCCCTCAGTTCAAGAAAGACAGGGAACTGCTGGAGAGAGTCCAGCACAGGGCAACTAGGATGATTAAGGGAGTGGAGCATCTCCCTTATGAGGAAAGACTGAGGGAGCTGGGGCTCTTTAGTTTGGAGGAGACTGAGGGGTGACCTCATTAATGTTTACAAATATATAAAGGGTGAGTGTCACGAGGATGGAGCCAGGCTCTTCTCGGTGACAACCAATGATAGGACAAGGGGTAATGGGCTGAAACTGGAACATAAGAGGTTCCGCTTAAACTCGAGAAGAAACTTCTTCTCAGTGAGGGTAACGGAACACTGGAACAGGCTGCCCAGGGAGGTTGTGGAGTATCCTTCTCTGGAGATATTCAAGACCTGCCTGGACACATTCCTATGCAGCATTATCTAGGCATTCCTGCTCTGGCAGGGGGATTGGAGTTGACGATCTTTCGAGGTCCCTTCCAATCCCTAACACTCTGTGATTCTGTGATGCTGTGATTTTAATGTAGATGAATCCATTAAGCACTTGGGTATCCTCTATAACACACGATATATCAAGATACTCTTTCAAGAAAAAAAACCCACCTAGTTCTACGTTTTGCCATGTGGAAACAGGAGTCAGTCCAAATTAGCTCTAATCTAGTTCAGAGATGAAAAAGGAATGCTGATTTTTACTGCCTTGCCTGTGACAGGAGAGACACTGAAATGCCTAATTCGGTTAGTGCTCCATGCAGTTTATTGGATTGATCCTGCAAAAGTTTGCTACCTTGGGCAGGAACTGCCGAGCAGGATGGGATGCACCTTGCCCCGAGCTGCTGCAGTCTACCCTTCAGACAACATCAGTGATAGCATTTCGCTGGCTGTAATCTGTATGAATGTTTATATTGCATTGGGCAAATGTGTCATTCATCAGTCCCAGCTTATGAGGGGTAAACTCTGCAGGACAAAGAAGACAGGTGGCTAGGCAGTAGCAGTTTTAGACTTCTCAGTTTAATCTACAGTAAACCTCAGTAAAGCTGTCAGTCCAATCCTGCACGCTCTTAATTTCAATTCAATCTGCTCAATATGGTAGCCAACATGCCCATTCGAGAAATTTAAAAGTGTGACACATTAGGAGAAAATATTAAAAAATAAAATGCCGAACTGGATGCATGATTCAGATGTACATGGAAGATTCAAGATTCCTTCTCACAATTAGCCTTCAATGATTTCCATAGAAGGGGTGATTAGGAAATGTTAATAATGACGCCTTAGAGTTGTCATTTCTTATTTTTCAATACTTCACTTCCCTGAGTTCTGATTAGAGGAGTAATTTTTAATTAGTATCCATTTGTATTATTAATCCATTTTCCCACAGGCATGTTGTCAGACGTGAAGTGCCTTAATGAACTAATTTCTATTCCATGTGTGATTTAGTGGTTGCCAGATGCATCTAATGTGCATTCACTGAAGATTGCGTATGTTTCTTCACCATAAATTTAATTTTTAATGTGTATATATCCTCCTTCATTGTTAGTCCAGCTACTAATTTAATTATATTCAGATATATATCAAAACCATAAAAAGATGCAGCTCTGAAAACACAACAGTGGATATCATGGGAACTGTTCCTGGTACTCCTTTAAGTTCAGACTTAGGTCAGAACATATCTGACAACTGCCTAGTGCTATACACAAAACAAAAAAAATGAGTGCACAAGTATCCTCTTAATGAGAAACAGCAATAATATAACTAACAAGCTGTTGGCATTTGCGGTGTTTTAAAGGATGCAACCACGAAAGGCAAGAACAGGGAGGAAACTCTCATCCATTACTCAGGTACCTGGCAAGGAAGTATGGCGACATGTCCCTTTTTCTTAATCCAGCATCTGTCAAAAGTAGTGAATTCCATTTGAATGTAATATATACATAAATTGAAGCACATAACATTTCAATAATCCAAGGCAGATGATTTTATGTACTAGGAGCAATATGGATGATTTTCTTTAATTATCCACACAGTGAATAACACTGAAAAAACCACAAGAATTGCCCCTGTTCTGCAGGATTTGAATTCCAAAGGTGTTTACCACCCACAGATTTGCACAGAGAATATGATAAGGGAAGCTGCTGTATTCAAGTTTTCAAGCCTTTAAGTAGTAGTTGCACTTAAACCTCTGAATATTCTTCTGTATTTTAATGAAACAAAAATCAACCATCCTATGTGGTCTACTGGCTTGTGCGTCTATTGTCATCTCATCCATACTGTAAGAAGCAGCAGGTACTATTTGCAAGAACATTTTTCTCACTTTTTTTCCACAAGTAATCTTTGGCAAGTTCATCTTTATTCACTTAAAGAGAAAACCACTAATACTTTTTTTAAGCTGACTTCATAAAGTGTGACTTTGGAAATAATCCTGTCTATGCATTTTGTTTTTTCTGTTCAAGGATCTGATAACAGACCTAAAAGAGAATCTCTCTCATCACTTCAAAGAAGTTATGGTTGGCTTGATGTATCCACCTGCCTCCTACGATGCCCACGAGCTCTGGCATGCCTTGAAGGTGCTTGTCAAATTCAGAATTGCGTAGAGTCACTGATTTCAGTACTGAAGATATGTTAAATTGATTTTTTTGACTTCTAAATGGTGGATAAACTGGTGGAAGTTAGTACACTGGAATAGTGTAGTACTGCATAGTGCACTAGGTCATCAGAAATACAGGGCTATATGAAGTTTATTCCTTCATATGCTAAACCAAGCATTAATAATAACTTTGTCACGTAACAAATACAACCCACTTAACATAGTAAATGAAGAAATATTTACACAGGAAAATGTAAGGCCCTGATACTGCAAGCATTAAGGTAGGTTATGAATCAAATTCAGTTGAACAGCCAGTACCATGCACTCCACCTCTGAAAAGACCAATACTTTCTCAGCAGAGGACATCTTTACTTGAACACTTACAAATTACTCTGTGACAAAGCAATGATCACTCCACTCAAATTGAACTGACTGTACATTTTGAAGAAAATATTTCCTTTTCTTCACAGCATCTGAGCCTTTGCTCCTTAAACACCTGAAGGTTTGAAGCAAACAAAAATATTTTTTCAAAGATCCGGTAATTAAATGGCATTTCCTGCAGGGCACTGTGGAGGTCAAAAGCACTAATGAGTTCATAAAGCAAGACTTAAGTAAATTCTTAGAAAACAGGTCCAGTGTTGTCTATTGAAAACACTAATCCATAGCAAATTTCTTCTCAGGAAACCCCACAAATTGCCAATTCTTGGAAGATGGGAAGGCATATCAGAGCTCAACATTGTTTTCCTTTTCTTTCCATGAATATTTGCTACTGTCCACTCTCACAGACAGACACAGATTATAAGACTCTGAGCAAGGAGAATATTTTGAGAAACGCCTCCAAAAAAAAGAAAGTACTGTTTTTTCATCTTTCAGAAACTTAAACCAATGCACTTTTTTAGAATTACTGATGTATTTTTAATTTTAGTTGACATTGAAGGAATTGTGAAATGCTGGAAGCATGAGTTTTATTAAAATGATTGAGACGACCACTAATGTTATATTTTTTTTTCTAAATGTGACTCAAAGTTAAACTTTCTCATAGTATTCTATCTCAATCTGGATTTATATGGCCAAAGTAAAAAATAAGCCTAAAGTGTCTCCAGGCTCAGGCTCAATGTCATGTTCCCCCATTATCCCAAATGCAGAATACTCATTAACACTACACATGTGCATATCAAAAGCAGCATATGAAGTGCATCTTGTGTCAATTCAAGTTTAAAAAATTAAATCAAATCCTGTGGGAAAATACAGTGATTTGCAGCACTGTATGCATGGCCACTATACTTCCCTTAAATATCAAATTCTATTGTAGACATTACAGACTGTAATACTCCAAAATACAATAAATAAAGTAAAATATGCTGAAAATCAGATTAAGTAGGAATATAATTGAAATACGGGGTTCTACTATTAAGTCATTTCCTATTTAAACAGGTACACTCTGCATTGCTCCAGCAGAGACTGCTATTCTTCTGTCATTTTTGCTAGTGCAGCATTGCTTTTTTCTAAAAGCTGTGGTTTCTACTAACCACATCTTTTCATGTTTACTTCTTTCCACACAGGGAGTAGACACAGAAGAAAGATGTCTAATTGATATATTAGCCTCAAGATCAAATATGGAGATCTTCCACATGAAAGAAGCCTACTTAATGCGTAATGTTTTTTTACAAGTGCACAGTAGCAACTGTACTATGTGTGCTCTGGATGTATTAGCACACATGAAGGAACTGAACTGCCAAAATGACTCCTCAAAACTAACTGGTTTCCTTCCCCCTCATAGTATTTTTGAGATGTATTGCTGCCTGTGACATTTGAAATAGCTGGAAGCCACATTTGGGGATTTTCAGAAACTCTTGCACACTTTATTCAAAAAAGTACATAAGCTGCTTGCCTTCCAAAAGTGCTTAATCAGGCTGGATGCTCCACTCGCCTGCCTTGATGGGGCATTTCCAAGCACCCCACTGGCTCACGGCAGCGGCAGTAGCAGCAGCGGTGCGGTGGTGCCTGGGGGTGGGGGGACAGGTGAGCCAGGGCAGTGGCTGAGGCCCCCCAGCAGGACAGAGCCCCCCTGGCAGGGCCCAGACAGACCTGCCAGACCCATGGCTAGGTCCATGTAGAACCCGCATGGAATTCCACCTACTGTAGAATAATCATCCTAGAAAGTGGACAGGTATTTGCAATTTATTTACCCTTTGCTCGCTAATCTTTGTAAGTACTACTCAGAGAGTGTTCATTTATGATTTAGACTATACATTTTTGGTTCAATCTAGAGTATAATAATGATCTTCAACAAGACATCGATTGTGAGACTTCAGGTCACTTCAGAGATACGCTCATGAACCTTGCTCAGGTACTGTAAAAACTACTAGTATGACTTCCATTTCTAAAAAATTCATAATAACTTTTGATACTATTTGAAAAGTCTTAAATTTTAAGATGGCTGTGGTTAAAGCTAGTTCAATAGGACTACACTTGTGAACGAGATGGGGGAAAAGCAGAGAGGAAGAGACCTCGAATTCCTTCATCTACTTTGACTTTGGCTTTCAGATGGAGGCAAAGGTCAGAAGACTCTTTTCTTGAGCAAGTCCCTGGACACTGAACTGCTGACCCTCTGCATAATCTGTCTCATCTCAAAAGGAGTCTACTTGCACGTACAAATGCAATTTTCATTTCTAAAGCTCTGCATGTGCTAAATCACAGTGTGTTTGCAGGCAAGCAAACAAATTGTTGCTATCACACACCAATTTTTGCAGTTTTATGGATCTGAAGTTTTATGCAGCAAAGTTGGGTCATCCTTCTCAGATCATGAGTTCCCATTCTCATTATAGTCACTGTGCTTATTATCTTAAAAATCTTTTGTAAACCACAGTGACAAATAGTGACAAAAGGACTACTGGGAGATAACAGCATGCGTATGGCATATCTGTATTTTTACAGATGCATGTCTGAGGAAAATGTTCTTACTAAGATTTGAAATAGCAGCAGGCTTCATGGAGATACAGAGTTAAAGAGCAGATGTTTCAAATGTGGAAGCTATAAACAGGACATATTTTTTTTAATCTTGGATGTTTTTTCCCCTTGACTATAAATGAAGAGCTACAGGTTAAGCAACCTCCGTTCTCATTTTTATTAAACCCATGGGACATATTTTACTTATTCAAAGAACAAATTTAAAATAAATTATCTGAGACTACATTATTAGACTCAATTTTCTTAAGCCACAGATATCAATAAAAAGGCCTGAAATCAGCAACTTCTTAGCTAACAAGATCTAACTGCTATTTTTCTCAAGACAAAAAAGCATTGCAGAAAATTCCAACTTTACTCAGTTATACTGTATGCTTCTGAAGATGGTTAGTTGAATCATCCCTTTTTGGATATGATCTTATATGATATTTCATTAAAATGTATCCTTTCTGGTTCTAGCACTGTGCAACTTACAGAAGATATACATATATAGCAACATCCTTTAATGTTTTTTTTTTCAGACACCTTTTGCTTTGATTTCTATTAAATGTTGGGACTGATGACACACACACAGCTGACCACAGACAGAAGTAAATGTGCTTCAGATATGAAGAGCAAACTATTCACCTGCTCTAGGGTGCTATTTATGGTTTTCATGTCCACACTGAAACAGAGTAGAGGTTATAGTCAGAGTTACAAATGCAAGATAACTAATATTCTAGTTCAAGACATATTTTTATTCTAATGCTCTGATATTTGAACATTTTCTACAATTTAAAAAACAATTAGACATATTGTGGTGTTCTCCAGCAAAGCTATGCCAAGAGTAGTTGCTGTTAAATGCTACTGGACAAAGTGAGTATTTGACTCATGTAGGGTATTATTTGACTTATTGAATAGTTCACTTCTCTGTCTTTTTTTGCTTATGTTTTCTTGCATATTAAATGTTATGCAGTCATTCCAGCCTAATTTCCATCAAGTAATTTATCTTGTTACTAAGAATTCCAGTTTGAATATTTTGCAATTTAATTAGAATATAAATTAACATTTTTAACAGGAGCTACAAATCAGTCACTCTACAAGTTGACAGCCAATACATAATTTTAATTCTCCCTTTCACATGTAGGGCAAAATGACTGTAAATTTTAAACTGAAGTAAATGGCTTCAAACATGTATCATTAAGGTGGTGATTACATGCAGCCTCAGACTGTTAAGAGTTCTGCAACTAAGGATGATTTGTATCCTTACAAGATGATTATGGTTAAAAAAGCAATTCCAGAAATTGTGTGCTCTTCTCTTTTCCTAAAAACTATATAGTTCAGATCATAACATGTTTACTAAAGCATATCAGCTTGATTTGTGTAACTGAAAAGCTACTACATGTCTGGGAAAATTAGAAGTATTCTTCTGTGGTTCACGTATCAAAGTTGTCAAACAATTTCCCAGTCTTGGATCTTAATTTTAAATAATGATTATGCGTGAGCAAAATCTCAGTTTATTTGCTGTGTTTGCTCCCACAGTTTGTGCGGGGGGAAAAAAAATTACAAAAGATTCTTCTGGTAATATGCATATTGATAAGAAATAATCAGCAAATGGCAAATGTTATTCTTATCCTTCTTTTCCCCTCACAATTACATATTATAAGCAATACACAGTTACATATTAGAAGCCATATAGCATCCATAATACTGGAAATGGTGGTGGGATGGTAGTGGTAAAGTAAAAGTTTATTTTCAGTGGGACTAAAGACAGGACAGATCTATCCGCTTCTCCCAATTTTCCTCTCACAAGACCATTTGTCATTCCAGAGCTCCTCTTCTTAGAGGAAATGAAGACATAATGTGGCCACTCGAAGACACTTTCTACAGTTGCAACCATTGAATACACCGATCCAATCTAAAGCCCCATATGTGTTATCTCAGGAAATGAAACATTATTTTATATAGGGACATCTTTATATTCCTACATCCTAAATCCTTTAAGGATTTAACTTCTTAAGAAAATGTATCTTCTTTCTTTTTTTTTTTTCTGCCAGGGAACAAGGATGGAAGGATATGTAGATCCTTCTACAGCTGCTCAGGATGCAATGGTAAATACAGTCAGATGTGAGCTTCTCAAACATTAAAAAAAAAAAAAAAGAACAAATACAAATATTGAAAAGTGATTTAAGATTTAATGAAAACATTTTTCCCTTTTTCTCTTATATTAGATTCTGTGGGAAGCATGTCAGCAGAAAACAGGAGAACACAAAAATATGCTGCAAATGATTCTCTGCAACAAGAGTTACCAGCAGCTGTGGATGGGTAATCCAGTGGTTCAGCTGTTTGAACACAAAGTAGAAAGGAAAAATCTAACTTGCTAATAAATCCATGGTTTACATACCAAGAAGCTCAGTGTGCAGCAGCGTATTAGCCTGAAACCTAAGCATGAACTGCTGGAGTTCTCAGACTCCCACTGATGTTAATGGGATTTGGAAAGTAATGCAAAACCGAACTTTGCCTGATGACTGCAGATGGCTGTAGATAGAGCAGGCATGAGGAGGTCTAATAACAGAGAGAAGAAAGGCATAGGCTATGTCTGCACTGACACAGCAGGATTTTTCTTAACTATTTTCTTCATTTTTTTCTAAGTAACTCTTTGCTATGAGTGGAATCACCTTGGGAGAGGCAGCTGGAGTACTTTGAAAAAATGTTTGTATGTAAAAACACACTGATGAGTTGAAGCTTTTCCCTGTAATTTTCAAAGCAGTTTTTGATGGGAGCACTGCAGGGTTCACATCCGCTCTCTCATAATGAACATACACACAGAAATAAAACACGACATTTTTACTTAAAATATGTAGTCAGATATAATTACAGCTTGCAAGACATTTTTATTAGATCATCCAGATCTGCTGTGGAAAAGAAACCTGTTATATCTGTTTGGTGACAAGTCTGAGCTGTCTTTTGCTCTGCAATGGAGAAACAGTCTGTTTGGTGACAAGTTTATCACTGTTCAGCCAAGTGTATTTCTTAAACCGACTTATAACAGTAGCATAGAACTACTCTGTTGTCACAGATCAACAAATTAATTCTTCTACCATGACTGCCATAAAGCTGGTGATGATAGGAGTAACATAATGTAACACACCTGCTCCACTCTTTTTTTTTCTTTCTTTCCCCATAACCAATATTTGAGGGCTCTGCCTGTAATGTAGTTCTCAGTAAGTTTTGTAGCGAGCAGTAACTTGAAAATTTTCCTCCTTCCCTAAAGGAGTAAGTACACCCTCTACAGTTGTGTGTCTAAGTCTGGACACCAGCATTACCCAGTGTCTGTGGCTGGATACTGACACATTGCCACAGTTTCTTGTCACAGGCTGGCAAGCTCCAGAAAATTTTGGCCAAGCTGAGGTATTGCCAGGATGCTGAGAATGTAGCTGTTTTAACAGCCTGACATTCTTACAAGTTTCGTAAGCAGAGATTGCTACATAGAGAATTTATGAAAGCTTCCAGTGAAACTGAGGTTTGGGCATGTGTTCATTTTATACTGTATACGGGAGAACCCAGAAAGGAAATGTTCCGGAAGCCAGGTTTCAGGTCACTCATTTCGATTTTCTTACCCGGGGGATGTAAATACAATGAAACACTGAGAATAAACAGAGGAAAAATAAACTCAATAGCTGCAGTACTGGTGAGAAGCAGGAAAAGAAAAGTCCAATCGATATTATTAATTGACTAAAATAAAGATTTTTTTTCTTTCAAGTTTTCCAGGAGTTCCAAAATATCTCTGGGCAAGACATAGTAGATGCCATTAATGAATGTTACGATGGATACTTTCAAGAATTACTAGTTGCAATAGGTAATGTAAAAATATTATTTTATACTAGCAGTAATCTCTTAATAAATATCTAGTACAGTATCTCTGATGCATCAAGAATATTATTTTTCTGATATTTTAATCCACTTTCCTATATTGCATAATTAAATTATCAGACATAATTAGAAAATACTATTTGAACTCCTTTTCCAAATTTGTGTAAATCTAAAAATTTATATATGCAGCATTAGATCTTCACTGAGCAGAATGAGTATCTGTTCTTTATTTGATAAGAAATTTTGTGTGATCAATGATAACTACATTACCGACTGACTCCACACATCTTAAATACCTGGCAAAGTTTTCAGGGCTTCATCGGTATGTTAATAAGTTCCAAATTATATGTGCCTTTATTTTCCACTTACAGAACAGGGATGATAATATTTCTATAAAGATGTCATGAGAGCATATGCACGGATATTTAATAAGCTATTTGATGCAACAGCAATGTCTACCCACCCAGAAAAAGTACCAGTCTTAAAAAAAAATTAATCTAGTTTTGTTTGTTAAAACTGGGAGCTTAATTTCAAGCTGCATAACGGGCAGCAGTACCCAGCTTTACATTTCAAGGAGCCCAAAGCCAACAGAAATTATTTTATAATAATTTCATATTGATCTGTCTTAACTCTTCTTTCCTAGTTCTCTGTGTTCGTGACAAGCCTTCCTACTTTGCTTACAGGCTTTATAATGCAATTCATGTAAGTAGTCCGTCTTCCTCACGTATCACAAAAAGTAGCTAAACAAGTACTTACAAATCAGTCCATTCAATCTTTAAAGTATGACTGCATGTTTTAAAACTGTTGGTATCTACATATACTTCAAAGCAGTAGTGCCCAAGCAACAGTTAGGATTTAACATTAACAGCAGAAGGTTAAATATTTTGATTCTTTAAAAAAAATCTGTCCAGTAACTTTGTCAAATTTGGGGGGTTTTAAATTGAAAATCTTTCTTTTCTATGGATTGTATCTCCCCCTGTTGTGCAAAACTCAATGTGCACTTTTCTTACTATGCATTTCTTGTCTCTAGAGATTTAATAAATATCACTAAAAATTAAATCACAAATTAATGCTGAATGAAAACAAATGGTCATATTTTCTTCTGGGGCTCAATGTGTATGTGCAGGCTCTTTCATCTTCATGTGTAAGTGCTAACATACTAAAACAAATAAGTGCCTGAAGAAAAGTGCGTAAATGCAAAGAAACACCTACAAATTCTTCCTACGAGAGGTTACCAAAGACACGTTCTTTTGCTTTTCATTCATTAGCAAAAATAAAGAGGCATTATGTTTTATAAAAAAATAAAGTATAATCTTTTAAGCTTAACCTTTTAAGTGCAATCTTTAGAAGTTGGTCATAAAACCTAGCCACGTGTAAAACGTGATGAATCATCTCAGAGCAGGAATGGCAAAGATAAATTCTAGCCAGAACCATCAAACCGAACTTTTCAGCGATGCTTCAACGGAGTCCCAGTGACTTCTTACAGCTGCTGAGGCTGCTGCTCTCCTCTGGTTCAGCTAAACCAGCAACAGTGGCAGCAAAGAACCAAGGAGAAGCCCAGGGGCTGAGAGGAAGAGGCACATTCTGTCTCAGTGCTCAAGAGGATTCTGGCCCACTTTTCAAGTTAAAACCTCATTCTTAGTGCTAAGAAATATCACATAGATAGTTTTCTTCTATTTTATTTTCAGACGATGTATTTGATTCAGCAAAAAGTTCTTCATGATTCAGAATAATCATTTGCAATTTGTTTTAATTAATATTTTACTCTGTAAAATGCTGCAGGATTTTAGTGCTTGAAATCATAGTCCAAAATAGTTTATAAAAAAGATTTTACCCTAGCCATCAAATGTATTAAATTCTCCATATGCAGCTTATTAACATATATTGTTACTTGTTCTTTGGAGAACAAAATTTCAGTATCAATGACTAGTCGGTAACATTACAATTTCACTTTAAACAATCTAAACTGCTCAGCAGTTGTCCCAACTCTAGATCTCTTTCAATTATTTTTATTGCCACTAGATGTCCCCATTCCCCATGCAATTACAATGGGAAAATTTATCTAGAAACAGTTAAAATAAAACACGTCTGAATATAAGCTACGTAAAATCCAAATGAACGGTTAAAAATCTTACTAAATTCACATTTGGCAGTAGTTTTTGTGGTATAGATTACTGGCTTCAGTATAGTTTGAATGGACTCCAGGAGAGTCACAACAGTTACCTACAAACCACCTAAGACTACCAACAGCAATTCAGCGAGATTTTCTTTTTCAAAGATTTAGTGCATGTTTAAAGCACTGATATGTGTGGAATCTGTTATTCAGTAACATTAATTCTATTATCTGAGCATGTGAAAAATCTGTAGGATAAAATCTTTGAATGCTTATACTCCTTTAAAATCTAGGATGTCTTTATGTGTAGCCTAATTAATTGGCTTATCTATTAAACATTAATGTGAGACAGGCAAACACATATTGTTCAATTGTCAAGTTTCCTCTCATATTCTTTTCTTTTAAGGACTTTGGGTTTCATAATAAAACAGTTACAAGGATTCTCATTGCCAGGAGCGAGATTGACTTGATGAGCATACGACAGCGATACAAAGAGCAATATGGGAAATCACTCTTTCACGACATTAAAGTAAGTTCTTACCCACTTCCACATATATTCAGCACCGGTAGACTGTGCCAAGCCCTGCCACAAAATGACAGGGGGTTAGTGGATCTTTTTAGTGCCTCAGGCTGACTGACCACAGTAAGGGAGCAGTGAATTCTCCCTCTCACTCTCTGTGATTTTGTCTCCCTCGCAACAGCCAGAGGAGGATATAAACGGGGCAGGACAGCGTATGCTGAGGATTAGTTTGCATGAATATTTCCTACACTAATTGGTGCCACATTCTTTCACACTGTCAAGCAAGGTTAGGCTGATATCACTTTAATGCAAAACTAAGATAGAAATATGGGTTTAGCTTTGTGCTCAGGTAATATCGAACTCTTGCTTTGTGTCTTAAAAAAACCTTCTGACATTGATTAATTGTAGAAAAATTACTCCTGCTAAGACACTTTACCTTTTTGATGTTGCTGTAATCCAGCCGTTAGATGTGCAGTAACTATGAAATTGCTCATGATTCTTTTTTTGTATTGAACTTAAGTATTAAACAGGTTTGACCCAACCTTTCAAAGGCAGATTGTTTCTAGCTGCCCAAGCAATCAAAGCCCAAACTATATGAAAATAAACAAACTTTGGCCTAGAAACCTTATGAAAACATTGTAACGTTTTACAAATCTTTACAACATCAGCCTAATCTTTTGTTATGCACCAAGATAAGAAAAATTAAGAAACGTACAATCACAGAAATGATGATTTTTTTTTTTCTCTTGCAGCATTTTGCTTCAGGGCATTATGAGAGTGCTTTACTTGCTATCTGTGCTGGTGATGCTGAAGATTATTAAGGAAGAAGATGAACTCTGAAGGCTGTATAAACCTTTTTTAAATAGAAACTGAAGCTATACACAATATGCTAACTGTTAAGAAATTCCTAGTCTACGTAAAAGAACAGAAAAATCAGTGCTATACATTGCTAATATTATATCTTTCTTGAGACAGCAAAAAATGTTGTCAGGAACATGATTTTAACCCTAGCTCTAATTAATTTTTCTTTTTCCATGATTAATGCAAATGAATTAAGCAAGTAGTAATATAACTCCATGTAAGGGTACGCTTTTCATTTAGTCTCTCAACATCCCAAACATTAGACAATAGGTTCTGGAATAACCTACTCACTTCCATACTAGAATGAAGAAACATTTGGCTTTTTGTACTTTAAGTAGCATGATTTCTTCCTACAAGTAATTGCTTCTGAGAGAATAAGAAAGTAGAGTGTCTTTACAAATAAGTGATAAAACCAGAAGAGGAGTGTGTGGGGTTTGTTCCATCACTAACAAGGAGAAAAAGAGGAGAGTGTCCTTCATGAGCGAGGGAGTCACAGAATGCAGCCTGCAGGAGAAGATAACAAGACACCTTGACCATTAGGGCTATTAATTAAGTCAACAGCAAGGATGCTCTAAACTTTTGAACTTTGAGAAAGAGTGCGCAGGCTTAATAGGCCTATGAATATTAACTTCTCCGCCCTGGGCGGCATAAAGTTGGAGTTAATGCAACATGCGATGTATGTTGTTAAGGGGGGTACATGTTAAGGGGGAACATGGCATAGGCGGATCGGGAAGTCTGTACCTCCTGAGTACCTCAGCCAATGGGGAAAGGGAGAGGGTTTCATGCAGCTGGGAAATTAGGATAAAAGGGGGCTGCGTCCTCCAGCAATTTGAGAGACCTCACTGGGACTTGGCAACCCCGGTGAACTCTCCCTTTATTCGAATAAAGTTAAGACTCCTCTGTCTTCTTTGTGAACACTGACCTCTGGCAACGTGATTTTCCGTACAAATGGGGGCTCGTCCGGGATCCTCCCACCTTCCAGGGACAGCAGATGGTGAACGGGACTGACGGCGTGCCTCACCAAGATTTCGGTGATCAGTTCCCTTTGGTGGCTGCTGGCACTGGACGACTGATTGGGTTCCCGAGACTGTTCAGAGACAGACGAGTAACGGACCGAGTTGGTCCGTGAAGAGGCCCGAAGGAAAGGGCCAGGGGTCCGACGGAAAGGACCCGAGGTACCTCAAGCGATCCGAAGGGAAGGACCGCGAAAACTCACCGGTGAGTATGGGAACTTCGGGGAGTAAAGGATGCCCAGGGAGGGCGGTAAAGGGACTGTCGGGAAGGGGCCCCGACGCTCGGGATGACGATTCCGAAATACCCCCGGAGTCTCCCTTGGGGAGGATGTTGAGGTTTTGGGATAGCCTGCACACTCCCCTAAAGGTAACCAAGGATATAATGGTAAAGTTTTGTTATTTTTCCTGGCCGGACTATATCCTGGAGCGAGGATATAGATGGGCCCCTCTGGGGACTGATGATATCCATCTCTGTCGACTTTTATATTCATATTTGCTTAGTAATGAGAAGCCTCACATTGAAATGGAATGTGGGAGAATGTGGTTAAGAGTGGCACGATTTGGAATCTATGTAGCTAGAGGGAAAGAGGTTAAAGGAGGGTTGGAATCTAGGGAGGGAGAAGGGGGGATAATGAGGATGAGGAGGATGTGTTCCAATATCTCCCTCCTCCTTATCTCCAAGCTCCTCCAGCTCCCCCTGGGGATGTAAGATCTTTGTATCCCCAACTCCCGGATCAGAGAGATCAGGGAGGAACTGCCCCTACTGCCCCCTTGAGAGAGGAGGACAGTCAAGGAGAAGAACGGCAGAATACTGTGTCCCCTTCTAGAACTAGAAGGGGGACACAGTACAGAGCATCAAAAGTGCTCGAAACTCAAAATACAGGGGTTCATCAAATGCCTTTGCGCCAGGTCCCGTTGGGCAGACAGGGTGGGGGTTTTGGGTTTGTAATTGTGCCACTTTACCACTCAGGATGTAAAAGGAAAATAGGGAAAAAGTGGGTTGGAGTACCCCCTTACTTGAGAGTTTTGCTGTTTTTCTGGGCTGGAAAATAACTGAAACAATGGAAAAGTTCGGTTATTTTTCTCGGCCAGAGTAACAATGCGAAAAGTGGGGAGGGAGGACCCTCTAAACTGGAAACAACTTACAGAATGGTGTACTAACTGGTGGCCAATGTATATTCTTGAACATCAGGGAAATTGTTGAAAGATGGAACTCTGAATTGTAATACAATATTGAAATTAATGATAGTTTGCTGGTGGGAAGGAAAATGGGATGAAATACTGTATGTAAATCTTTTCTTTACACTCAGAAATGATTAAAAATCCAGGAAGGACTGTGGGTTAATGGTTCAAGATAGCAATGTTTCGGTGTTAAAAGCAGAAAATAACATGGTGGTGCTCATCATGTAGCATTGGTAGGCAATGCAACAAATGTAAAAAGAAATATGAGGAAGGAGTAGAGGATGTTGATATGTTGTCTGGACTGAGGAGGAATAAGTAGGAAGCGGCTGCACAGGATGAAAGGGGGGGGGGCGAATGGAGGACAGAGAGAAAGAAGGAACAGTGATACGGAGAACTCTGGTGAGGGAGAAAGTTTACAAGTCCCTCTCAGACAGGCGGCAGGAGAGTTTGGAAACTGGTTTAGTTAAAGGTGCTGTTTTCGGTATCCGGTTTAAAGACTTGGAAAGATAGCAGGCACGCGTAGGGAGGACCCTGAATGGGTACTGAAGGTTACGGAATGTCTGGAATGACAATGTCTCAGTTGATTGAGATAGTATATATAATTTATAGTACCAGGGAGAAGGCTGGAAAGAAGAAAAGTAAAAAAAAAGAAAAAAAAGAAAAAAAAAGGAAAAAAAAGGGAAACGAAAACAAACAAATGTGCAGCAATACTGGCAGCTGCAATAGCCTGGGAAGTCATAAAATCAGAGGACAGGGCTATTAGGCCTCAGGGGGTAGGGAGGCAACTTCCTAGGAGAGCATCAAGGGTCGGAATATCATTGAGAAAAAGATGGGTGTGCTTTTTGTAAAAAGCAGCACTGGAGGACGGAATGCTCACAATTCAGTCGGTGGGGTTTGAAAGAATACTGAAGTATGATGTTAGATACAGACTGTGTGAGACAAGAGGATGAATCGGAATCCTCAGCACAACCCCTGGTAATAGTAAAGTTGGAGAATGAGCAGTACTTGACTTAAAGGATGCTTTCTGGGAATGTCCGTTTGCAGAGGATAGTAAACTTTTTTTTTTGTATTTTAGTGGGAACAAGAGGAAAAAGGGAGAATAATAAAACAACAATTGATATGAACGATCCTTCAGCAGGGATCCACAGGTTCTGTTTGGGCAAGCTTTGCAAGAGAATGCTAATTTACTCTGCCTCCATGGATTAGGTTACTGCAGTCTGGGGCGGGGCGGGGGGAGCACAGCTTTAACGTGTTAAAAAGCAGGTTAACCAAAGCTCTGGCCCCAGTGGGGAAGTGCAGATAAGTGATGTGTTTTTAAACAAGTATGTGGCCAGAATACTGTCTCTTGTAAAATCTCTTTGACAGGAAGCTCAGCTGGCACAGACCCTGCCTTTGGACTTTGCTGTCCATGGCATTCAACCAGGAAACTGGGTCCTAATTAAAGAGTGGAAGGAAACACCACTGATGGCAAGGTGGCATGGGCCCTACCAAGTACTGTTAACTCTGCAATCAGCAGTCAAGACAGCTGAACCTGGGTGGACTTATCATACCTGAGCCAAGATCTCCAAAGCCCCAGAAACTTGGACTTCTAAGCTGGAGGAAAAGGATGGGAGACTGCGGTTTACTCTTCACAGGAGTGAACCGGAGTAGTGGTCAGTGTGTCAACTTCGGGGGGAGCCCCAGGAGTTGACCCACAGATCATCTACTGAAGCGGTCTGAAAAGACCTCTCTTCTTTTGAATCTCCAGTGATGCGGGGGCTGATGCTAACAGCTGTGCTGTCACTGCTCGCTTTTTCTGCAGAATTGCTTCTGTGTATTTATTTGTCACACCTGGTGTAGAAGGTAACGTGGGAACTGGGAGGTTCTTAGCACCGAAGTTAGAAGGGAAAATGCCAACTTGTTAAACGAAATACAGAAGTGTGCTTGGAAAATGTATAACAACAGGAAGAAAGTGGAGGAGGAAAGCAGAGAAAAGAAAAACTCCGATACAAGCTGCTAGCAGTGGCTGTAGCCCAGGACAATAACAGGGCTGGAGGAGGGTGTTCTCAGGCTCCGAGAGGCAGGCAAGATCCTGGTGGAATGCCAAGGGCCAGAATGCTGTTAGAAAAAGATCAACGTGCCTTTTGCAAAGAGAAGAGGCACTGAAAAAGAGAATGCTTGCAACCAAATCAGCAGTGATTTGAAGGAATAATGGGGCAAACAGCTAACGTGATGGTGGTGGGTTCAGACTGAAGGAAACTGAGGGTTATGAACTGGAACCTTCCCCGACAAAGCCCCTGGTTATAATAAGGTTGGGGAATGAGAAAATAAATTTTCTAGTAGATACAGGGGTTACTTATTTAGTATTAAACCCATGTAAAGGTAATTCTAGTAAGCAAACTGAGTCAATTATTGGTGCCACAGGGTAAAGAGAAAAGCCAGAGGGTTTCTGGTTTTCTTTAGCCTTTGAAATTGAGAACTGGCAAAGGGGGTTGCCCCATCAATTCCTACCAGACTGTCCTGTGTCAGTATTGGAAAAAGGAAGAATTCAAGTTCATATTCTTGAAAATAAAGGTCTGGATGCCCAAGTTCTTATGTTACAGATGGAAGCTGTGCCGCAGGAGGTACTAGAGGGAGTAGAACACACCGTAATAATTCTGGTTTGGGCCTCAGAAACACCAGGAAGATCTTGAGCAGCGGAACTGGTAACCACCCAACTGAAGCCAGATGCCAGACTGGTAAGGTGAGAGGCACTTTTTCAGGCTGGCCAGAGGCTTTTCCTTGTTGCACCAATAAAGTAAGAGAGGTATCAAAAACATTACTTGGAGAAATAGCACCAAGGTTTGGGGTGTCTATAGGACTATCTTTAGATATGGGCCCCACATTTCATAGCAGAAAGAACTCAGAATATGTTAACACTAATTTCAGATAGCAGAAGCAGAAGTCTGGATGAGGAAAATATTAAATACTCTAGAGCTGATAAAGAATTAATAGAACAAATGAGAGGGCAGATTCCCTCCAAAGGATGGGCACACCTGAGCAATGGCAGAATTAGGGAAAACTGTCAAAGAGCACAATAAGGCACATGGAGGGGCGCACTCTCTGTATACATTTTTAAATCAGAAATAAGTAGGGATAAATTTATATGTTACAATTCGACAAGTGACTCGGCGATGGGAAAGGTAACTGAGTGCAATTAAGAGGAACGCAGCAGGGGACCACTGTCAAATTGATTTTTCTGAACTTCCAAGAAAAGGGGGATACAGCAATCAAAGTTGGGGAACATACCTCACCATACTAACGTGAAGAAACTATCAAAACAATTTGTTCTAGTTGACCACGAGCATTATTTTTTTGTGTGTGGACTATTTAATAGTTCATCTAGAGTGTTGTGAGCAACATGCAAGCAATTGCTGTGACTTCCCCTGACGGAGTAAAACAAGTTGGGTTTGTGAAACAGGCCAAGAGGGTAGCCATTAGCATTATATGGATTATAACTCTTGCTTCTTTATTTTCTTTCCTCCCCCTCTATAACAGAGTTAAGTTTCGGAGTGGAAAAATTAGTGGGCATACATAGAGTATTGTGAAAGATTTATTTTAACATTGGCCTTATTAAGTATATTAACTAAAAACATTTATTATGTATAAGGAATTAGCAACGTGACTAGTTCTTGTTTATTTACTCTTGCCTATATTTGGGATAGCAATTTCTAGACCATGCATGCGCTCTGGGCTAGGGGGCGTAGACCTTTGCAGACCCCCATTCTCTTGGCGAAGGCGCAGCGGCTGTAACGCAGTTACAAAAAGACAAATTATCATGGATAGCGAGGTGATTGCTCTGTATGTTTTGGCTGGGATAACACTTGTTGCGGCATTTGTTTTGATGGTTTTTACTTGTTTGTTGTGGCGTTGTGGTGATCATTTTGGAGAATGTTGCGAGTTATATTGTTCTGATGAACAACAACCACCTGCCCCGCCCCCTTCCCCAGTATTGGAAACAAACTTATAAACCTAGAATATTTGGTGTTGTTAAGACATGTTTTGATAGTTGTATTTGCTTGAGTTTTGATATGTTATGGTTAGAACATTTAATGGTTTTGCAGTTAAATAGTTGGTGTTGTTAATGTAGTAGTTAAATGTCAGAACAGCGTTTCAGGATTGGATCATGGAAAAGAATAGACTGAGCAATATACGAGAAGACACGTGCTAGAACGCAAGATGGAGGACACTCGGCAATGCTCGGCAAACAAGAATGAAGATGGAAGACCATTGGCATTAAAGAATGATGGACTGATAAGAGGACAAAGATGAAGAAAGTGGAAAGTGTGGACTTTTGGAAAGGATTTTTGGGTATATCAAAAGATAAGATACTGTTACTTGTAATACATTTTGGATTTTCTTATAAAGTCGATCGAAGCTTGCATTGTGCATGCGCGATTGCTTCTCTTTTGTTTTTCCTTTCTTTCCCCCTTCCTCTTCTGCCTCTGTCATTCATACCACCACTCACCACATAGAAGGAGCAGCAATGTCGAGCCACAGGGTACTGCCAGATTAGGAGTTCCCTGTCGTTGTGCACAAAGCAAACTCCCAGAAACCGAACCTGGCGTCCACGCATGCGCCCAGACCCGGGGTCTGCTCCGCAAGGCCCCCACAGTGACGGTATTGGGCATGCGTACCACCGCTGGTGGGAGGTGGACGTAAGCAAATGAGCTCTTGGAATAAGAAACGTAATATAAAAGTGGAAGAAAGGACTACTTTGTGCTTTTTCCCTCTACTTTATTTGGCTTGCTTTTTTTTTTTCGGCCCTTCCTTTTGGACTTCCCTCCAGCTCACCCTCAGCCTTTGCTTCCTTCCCTCTCTTCCTTTCTCTTTTCCTCCCTTTTCACACTGGTGCACTAGTTGTTAGACATTGGGTTTTTTTTGTAGGAAAAAAAAAGTAGTAGAATTACAAAAGATGCAAGATCAAATTTGGGAACAAATGATAATTCTAAGACCTAAGGTGGATCAGGAGGAGAAAATCAGGTTAATGATAACCGAACTTTGTAAAGACAAATATTGAAATAAGAAGAGGAGGGATTGAGAGAATAAGAAAGTAGAGTGTCTTTACAAATAAGTGATAAAACCAGAAGAGGAGTGTGTGGGGTTTTTCTCCTTGTTAGTGATGGAACAAAGAGGAGAGTGTCCTTCATGAGCGAGGGAGTCACAGAATGCAGCCTGCAGGAGAAGATAACAAGACACCTTGACCATTAGGGCTATTAATTAAGTCAACAGCAAGGATGCTCTAAACTTTTGAACTTTGAGAAAGAGTGCGCAGGCTTAATAGGCCTATGAATATTAACTTCTCCGCCCTGGGCGGCATAAAGTTTGAGTTAATGCAACATGCGATGTATGTTGTTAAGGGGGGTACATGTTAAGGGGGAACATGGCATAGGCGGATCGGGAAGTCTGTACCTCCTGAGTACCTCAGCCAATGGGGAAAGGGAGAGGGTTTCATGCGGCCGGGAAATTAGGATAAAAGGGGGCTGCGTCCTCCAGCAATTTGAGAGACCTCACTGGGACTTGGCAACCCCGGTGAACTCTCCCTTTATTCGAATAAAGTTAAGACTCCTCTGTCTTCTTTGTGAACACTGACCTCTGGCAACGTGATTTTCCGTACACTTCTCTTTTCTTTCCCACTTCTTTTACCTCATATTTTATGCTCTTGAACATTTTTTAGTTACTATCAGACTAAGCATCTGCCCCAGTCAATTATCAGTCACTCCCCAAAGAGTGCTTCTGTATTCTCTTTCATTTAGCCCACATACTTAATGAGGGCTCATTTTTTCCATTTGAAACTAAAGTATCAAGTATCCCAAACTACTCTTGATCTAGTGCCACACACCAGAAACCTCTGAAGATGAAGCATTACATAGCTTTGAGCAGAGAAGATCCAGAGGATTAAACCCTGTTTGCGCCTTTCTTATTCAAATCATTAATTGAATATGGACTTTCAGAGCACCGAGGTATTCCCAGGATGCCCTAGATGCTATAGTTCAGGAGCAGACCAGTGGTAAGTAACGCTGCACCTCCAAAAGGGGCTGAAGGATGCAGCGCTCCTCAGAACACGAGCAGAGGCAGCCTGACAACATCCAGTGACAACATGGAGTGACAACAACTCGTACCACAGTGAGGAACAGTGGCAGAGCCTGGCCTTGAGTCCTCATCCCACAGATAACCCAGCTCCGCTTTGAAATACCCCCGGTCTACTCAGTGCAGCCTGCCCATGACTTTCCAGCCTGCCCGTTTGTAGCTTGTCAGCATTTTACACAAACAGGCATAAGTAAGGGAAAATGAGGTAATATTCACTAAAACAACTGTCCTTTGTTTTCCTCCTGCTGCTACAAAGTCTCCAAGCTGACCACAGGCGTTTTATATCTTTTTAAAATAGGTACTTTCTGCATGTCTATGGCTGAATAAACACTGCTGCAAAAACACACAAACATTTGCACGGCTGGTCTTACACCGTTTGTATTTGGCCTTCCCTCAGCCTGTGAAAATATCATTCTCGGTGTACCCTGCTTTCTTGCAAATACTGACTTTGTGTTACAAATCGATCCATTTACAGTAAACCTAAAATTTCTGCTGAGTCCCTCGAGTTTTGGCGCATTTCAAAATATTCCAGGTGGATAATGTAATTATCAAGCCAGAACTTCAGCAGGCACGGCTCTAGCAGGAAAAGTAAACCAAGGAGGACACTGAGCTGAGCCCTACTCCAGTCTGTCTGCATCAGCGCAGGCCCAAGCTTAACTTATATTATGATTTTGCAAGTGCAGCTGGTGGTAGCTACTAACAGCCCTACCTCAGCGCTGTGGAGTTACTTCGCTTTAACCCTGCGTGCTCTGGACAGGAATCCTACGGAAGCTTCTCCCGCCTGCAAGCGCCTCCCTCAGGCCGAGGGCCCGAGGCCCGGCCCAAGGGGCACAGCGCCAACCGCCCAACCGCCCTTCGCAAAATGGCGATGCTGACCTACCAGGTAGCCCGAGCCGCCACCGCTCACACGCCGGACGCCAGACATCCCCAGCACACTCCACCCCACGCCCCCAGTGCGCGCCGCTGATAAGGCCACTGGTCACACCGGGACAGGCCCATCGCCCCGCCCCCGAGGCACTGCCTCACGCCTCTCTTCGGCTCTGATTGGAGAGCGACGGTGTCAATCTCGCCCCTTCCCCAATCGGCGGCGCTCCTCCTCTCGCCCATCCCCCCGCTGCCGGGTTCCACTTCCTGCGAAGTTGGCTGTTGGAAGTGATCGTTGGGGTTCGGAGCTTGTAGGGTCTTCGGCTCCCCCGCGGGGCTGCAGTTCCTCGGCGGCGGGGCTCGCTGACGCCGAACTGGAGGAAACGGGGCAGCAGGAAGAGCCGGGGGCGCCCAGCCGATCCGCTTGCGAGACGGACGCGGGGCAGCAGGACGAGCCGAGGACGCCGAGCCGGCCTGCCTGGGAGCTAGGCCCGGGGCAGCGGAACGAGCGGAGGACGCCGAGCCGGTCCGCCTGGGAGCCGGGCGCGGGGTAGCAGGAGCGGCGGCCCCGCCCGCCCACCTGCTTGTGGCAGATGGAGGCCAGCCTGACGTGCGCCGTGTGCCTGTCGCTCTTCGAGGAGCCGGTGACGCTGCCCCTCTGCTCGCACAACTTCTGCCGAGAGTGCGTGCTGGAGTGCCTCGCCTCGGCCGAGGCCGCCCGCCTGCAGGAGCAGCAACGGGGCCAGGGGCAGGCCCGCCTCTCCCGGGGCGGGCCGGAGCCCGGCGGCGCGGCCGGCGCCCGCGTGTCCTGCCCGCTGTGCAGGAAGCTGTGCCCGCTGCCCCGCGGCGGCGCCGCCGCTCTGCCCGTCAACACCACCCTGGCCGAGGTGGTCAAGCTCTACCGGACCGGCTCGGTGGGGGCCGCCAAGGCGGCAGAGGCAGAGCAGGGGCCCGGCCTGCTCACCCCGCTGGCCCTCGGGGGAACCTGCCAGAAGCACCCGAGCCGGTTGGTGCAGCTCTACTGCCGGATGTGCCGCCAGGCGGGCTGCGGGCAGTGCGTGTCCGAGGAGCACCAAGGCATCTTCCACTCCGTCAACCTCATCGACACCGTGTACCAGGAGGAAAAAGTAAGCGCGGCGCTTTTCCTCCGCGCCGGGGCTCCGGCTGGGCGGTCGGGCTGGCCCACGGGGGATCCCGCTGCGCCTGGGTAGTTGACTCCGAAACGCGGGGGGGAAACGCGGGGCGGGGGGCGGGGGGGCGGGCTGTGGGCTGCCTTGAACCGGGAGTCGGGCTTTGTTTGTGAACTGTCGGGGTGTGCCTTCCCCTACTGCCGTCAGACTTCATCCGCCACATGCAGGGGCCTTAAACGATAAGACAGTATCGACAGATCTGAACCCAGCTTACCAAAGCACCCGAGGAGTTGGGGTTTTTTATGTTTCTTTGGCTTTTGAAATATAGACACTTGAAGTCTTTTCAAAAATGCCCTGATGCTAACACATTCCTGAGCCTAGTTTTTCCAAGTTCAGGAAGATGCTAATCCTGCTAGCGAAGAAACCCTAACACTAGACCATCTGCAGATATTTTGCTTTTAGGCTCTCCGGGCAGGTGTGGTTAATTGGGGTCATAATTACATATTTAGAAATAGATGGTTTAGGTAAGTAATAACTTAATAAATATAAACTCAAAATGCAGTCCTGTTTGCAGGAAGAAAGCAACTACCTGGTCTAGTGGGTGTTTGACTGGTTGTAGCGGTTGTGATTTTTTTTTTTTTTTGTGAGAATAGGTACCATTTGGGAGCTTTTTGTGCTCTGTGCAAATTGAGTGCAAGGTAGCATGTCATACAGCAGTTCTGCTGTGTAGTAATTGAAACTGCAGGGCAATGATGAAGAATATGGGTATAAATGTTTAAATACAGCAGTGCTTATCCTTTAGCGCCAAGGCTGCTTTTCAGCTGATTTCACTCCTGCTTCTCCCATCACCAGTTGTGTGTCACTTGGGAAAATGACCTTTATACTAGACTTGCTACCTAAAACTTAATGACACTGTAGTCGGGTGAAGTTTATGTTATCAGTGTGAGGCGTTAAAAAAAGTTAATATCACACAGTTGCTTGTCAAACTGGAATAACAGCATTAAAACTTGGATTGTGATAGGTGTGTGTGCGAGGGGAGAGGTTAAAAAAGGGCTGAGAGAACGAATGTTTTAACTGTGAAGTAACCCTGTAACTGTTCTAGCAATACATGTTATAGGTGAGCCTAAGAATATTAGTCTTGAGAGAGAAAAGTCATAAAAGAAAGTTTCTGTACTGATCCAGGAAGGTGTTAAATATTAAGGGATGTTTTGAATCACAATTGTTGTTTAATGTATTGTACAGAACATCTGATTATGTGATTCTAGATAACCACTGAAAGGTATTTATTTTACAAAGTGGATAAAGTCATAAGTGTTTCCATTGTCTTGCAGTTAACCTTCTTCAGCAGCCTGAAAAAAATGAGGATAATAAATGAGAAGCTGATGAATGAAATCTCAAGTCAACCAAATGACACAGATGTGAGTTATAGATGCTGGATATTATGTGAATATATATGTATCTTTTTTTCTCATAAGTTAATCAGAGCATGGTGCATACTGGCACTTCTTGTGACATAGATGTGCTCTGAGTTTATTTAGAGAAGTGACTCCATGTAAGCATCACTTCTGCACTTTCATCTGCTTTTATGTTCTCGTGCTTCTAGATGGTGCTGAACAATGATGCAGAGATAATTGCACTGGAATTTGGAGAAATTTTCAAGACTCTGGAAATGAAGAAACGGCAATTGCTAGATGATGTTGAAAACCAAAGAAGTAAAAAAGAGAAAGAATTTCAGATTTGGAAGAAAATGAAGGAAGCTCACAAGAAGACCATTGAGAATTTCTTGAGGGATTGTGAAAAGCTTGTCCATGAGTGTGATCCTCAGCGTTTCCTGGAGGTGATGGCCTTTTTGTTATTTTTTGATATCAACTCTATAATGAACCTCAAATGTCATGTAGAGCGTGTTATATTGTAGATTATGATAATGACTGGATCAGAAAAACAAAATACAACAAAAAAAAATGCAGGCTAAAATCATTTAACAGCCCTTTTTTGTAAAACTGCTGTTCTTTTCTAAAAAGTTTGAAAAACTTTCTTTGCAGCTTATCAATGATATCTAGAGAATTCAGTAGCCGCTTATTTTCTTCAGTGAAAACTAGTGAAATTAATATTGACTCTATAGCTGTTGCTGTAACACTTGCTATGTTATGCTACCAGCTGTGAAAGTAAACTGTCTTGGTGCTGGGTAGGGAGATATTTACCAATACTGCCTTTAAATTTGGTTCAAGTTTGTTTGCTTTTTCATATTTATTTTCAAATGCTTTCTGTATTAAGCGCTTCCGTTGCATTTTTAAACTTGTAAGACATTGAAAATACTTTTGGGGGAAAGGTAGGAGCCAGAACCAGTAACTTGTCTGAGCTGCACAGTGGAGTACCGTGATGGGGCACCTGGGCTCAAGTGATGATACTGGTTTTTAAAACCCACTGTAACCTTTGCACTGAGATGTGCAGTGGAGGTAAATCAGCCTGTTCAAAGTTAGCTTAGGTGCTTTGGATGCACACTGTACCATGCAGCGTATACATTTCTGTAAACGGGTCCTTGAAAGTCTTCCTCATAGTATTAAAGGGAACTGCAGAGAAAAACACTGATTTAGAAGAACCCAAGACACAATTTCGTCTTCACTGTTACCTAAGCTGATGTGGACTTTTTCATCTCATTTACATCAAGCACCGTGGCTGCAGTTGTATGAAATTTAGGCAGATGGTATATATAGGGAAAAGTACTTAACCTGAAATTTAGTAATTCTTATTTTTCTTTAACTTCAAGGGAACTTATGCTTTCCTAAGAAACCATGGCCTATTGCTGCAATGGGTCTTTGCTGCTTTCAGAAAGTGAGAAGCTAAGCAATTAGTCCGACTAGGTTTCTGATAAGAACTTGTTAAAGTTTTTACCCAAAGTAAAAGTGACTCTGTTTTGGAAGAAATATTCTGACTCCAGTGATTAGTATGCTTTAAACTTAGCACCTTCCTTCCCTCCTGCCTGCCGTAACAGCACGCAACTCATTGCAGTGAGGTGGGGCTTTGTTGTTGTTTCAAGATTCAGTGCGGTGACGTCACCAGGTTTTTATAGGGAAGCTGCTAGTCTATAATCCAGTCAGTTTTTTACTTCTCATTACCCATTCTTTAGAAAGTGTCACTTGACTACAGCGCAGTGCCCTTCCTACTGCCATTATCTGGCTGACTTAAAACTAAGGCTTTTCTTAATCTCAGTGTAATAGCATCTAGAGAGCAGGGGCTTCCCTCACCAAGGAATGCAAAATAGTCTTCACTTGAATGTTTACAAGTACCCGAACATCTGAAATGGATTAGGTAACTGGATGGGTCATGATTCAGATGCCTTTGTTTTGCTCTGAAGGAGATCATTTTTTGTCTTTAATACAAAATATTACAAGATAAAGACAACTTTTTAATATTTGGATGCTTTTTAAAAATAAAAAGTTAATAGGTTATTTTCTATAGTTCTGTGAAATGAAGACTCCGAGTTCAGTCTCTGAAGAATTTTGATAAAGTAATAATCTCCTTTGAGGGTTGGAGGAAAGCTCATTAATATCTTACAAATTCTTGTTTTCTTTATAGGTGGCCTGTGGCTTGAATACAAGGTATATATATTTTTTTGTTTGTGCTTTTAATTCTGTAGTATAACTTTGAGATTAAAACCCAAGGAAATAGTTAACTTTGGATATGGTCAGATATAGCAACTTAAAGTATTTAGTAATTAAGACATCCTAATGCTTTTAGATTTTTTGGGATACTCTGTATTCCAAATTTTAGCAACTGTGTGAAGGATTTTAGGGATATACTGTCTGGCATTAGAGAGAACCAGTCTTCTGAATTGGCTCCTTGATAAAAACTGAGCATAGGAATTCATTGTTACATGGTGATTGGATATTTTTAGCTGCCTTATTTAAATTCAGGAACACCAAAGCATGCCTGGAGCTTTTACAGAAATCTTCATGTCTAAATACACCCTCTATATTTCTTTCTAAAGATTCTTAATTACATTTCTCATCGCTCTTTAAGCAAAGTTTAAGAAGGAATATTGGAAATGGAGTTATTTAAAATATGTTGTAGTTCAGACTGACATTAGAGTGCCCTCTGAAGAAAGGGTATAATTTAGATTCGGGATAGCACACTAAGTGGATTTTCTTTTTGATCTTTTTGCTGAACTATGGGCACTCTTTTTCTGGAAGTTTTCACTGTATGAAACCTAATTCAAGTGACTTTGTCAAGTAAAACATTTTAACAAAAAATCTAGGAAACTCGACATTTTATTGAAGACTTATTTTTCTGATGTTTTTCTCCCTCATCATGTCTTCTTTTAAAAATAATATTTTGTATTAGGCAGGGCAAATTTAGTTGTTGACATGTAAGCCTTAAGAGAAGTGTTTAAATTTGGTTGTGTTTTCTTTTTCTTTTCCAGAATGAAAACTCAGCTTGACCTGATGAATATAGCATCCAGCTATGAAAAACCACCAGAATATACTCAAAAGAAGATGGATATCAAGCCTGTAGTTAATGAAATCTTGGCTTTGAAGTTAATGCCCATTAATGTAGACATTGTTAAAGGTAGGGAAGAAGAACTTTATACAGGACAAGATTCAGAAAGTCACTCTAGGAACCTGCAACTTGTGGAACTAGTTGCTAATAAACAATCTGCTTTGCAAAAGCTTGCACAGAGCATCTGATCAAATTAATGGATGATAAATTAATTCATCCAGGGCTTTTAAATGCATTTTATGAACGTCTCTAGGCTGTATTTTTTGGAACCTGAGGGGATGAATCATTATAACTTTGCTGTACAACCAGTATCATCACTGTCAGAACTGTGTTGCTGAACCAGATGGGTGTCAGTTGTAGTGTGATACGAACATTAACTACGCTCTGATTAAATGCTTTGCCTCATTAGAGAAAATGTTAGGTTTTGCATCAGGACAGGAATCTGTGGGCATTTAGAAAACTTTTTATGCAGGCCTCTTCCTTTATATCACAGAAGTTTTGGCAAGTATTAGGTTCTTACTTAGAATCATAGGTTACCAGGTTGGAAGGGACCTCAAGGATCATCTTGCCCAACCCTTTAAGGTGCAATATACTTCTATTCTTGATTGGCAGCTGTTTAGATGCACAGGAGCCTTTCAGTATTTTCCATACTTCATATGCTCTCCATCAGTACTCTTGTGTTCTTTGTAATAGATCTACCTTCTGGAGGAAATGAGAACTCAACAAAAAATACTCTGTTTAAAAATAACATAAAGCAACGGCAGGACCAGACAAATATACTCAACACGTTTCTTGTAAGTTATTGACTATGGTGCTACACCGCTGTACTATTTTGTTTAATTTGTCTTACCAAAATGCACTATAATGTCTGCTGCAAAACGTTTTTCAGCCTGTAGCAGGACAAGAGGAAGCACAAGCAGACGGTAGCAGGATCTGTACTCGCTTAACGTCAATATCAGAAATGTCAGTGTTTCAAAACGTGAGTCACGAGGTATGATTGAACATCTGTTGTAAGTATGGCCAAGTTACTATATGTTACGACACGACTTTCTAAATAAGATTTTATAATTTTTTCAGTTTTCTTAGTAGAACTTTACCCTTCAAATTCGAAAATGTAAATCTGACTAGGTTATTAAAGCTGTCAGGATTTTACTTTTTCTTTGTTCAGAAAACTGAAACTTAATCTTGCTACTGACTTCAAATATTTTAGCTTGGCTTTGAGCCACATCTGTAGCTTTCAAATCTAAATAAGCTTCTCTCTTCTGTATTTGAAAAAGTCATCTACCCCATGTTCTGTTTTAAGATAATACAATTCAATCTTCTAAGACTTCTTTGGTTTCTGATACCTTGACATGAAACTGATTCCAATCTCTTTTTTTTTAATTTTGTTTTGAGTAATATAGTTAGACAGCCAAATATTTTTCACTTACTAGCAGTGCCAGGGGGGTGGCTGAGTAGTGTTCTGTACAGAGTGGTTCTAGCTACAGTTAGTGGGCCATGGCTGGCAGTGAATCACATAATGTGTGTTCTGAGAATACCGATAGCAGATGATTAAATGAAGAGGTTGCTTAAGTCCTTTATGGAGAATCTGTTTTCGATTACCATTGAGAATACAATTTATATAGTTATTGTATCTAGGCAGGGCGAGGCCCGAAAAAAAACCAAAACCCAACCACCTAAATTGGTTTCAGGTGGTTATTTTTCATGACAATTTCAGAATTTGTCACTTAATGTCACTTATGCTGGTATTTTTGGCTATTTCTTGTTCTCATGGTGACTTTAAATACAGGTTTCTGTAGTCTCCTATTTCAAAACCTACTTTGCCGTCAGGGTTACCTGTGTATTTTGTTCAGTTGTTTTTAAAGAACTTTTTTCCATAAGGACTTGTGTTCTGTTGTCTTTTAGCAGCAGTAGAAAAATATCTTACAAATGCTGTAGAATATACAAAAACTTAGCACTGTGTGTGAGTTTTGTAACCTTTGAATCCACAAATGCTGTTTTACTTAATAGGATTCTTTGCTGTACTTGTAGGAGTTACGTTACAAATACTATATGGAACATCAGAAGCTCACCAATGAGTTCAAGACACAAACTTTACCTGCAAATGAAAAGTATAGATTTGTAACTCCAGAGGCTTTGAAGGGTAGGTCTTCAGGAACTCCTTTTGTGTCTTCACCTGCCAAAGCAAATAACAGTGATAAAGTAAAAATGGGAACCCTGCAAAGGACAGATGGCTTTGAGAGAAGCTTTTCTGGAACCAGTAATCGCAGCATCCCAGCCACAAGTACCAACTTTTCTGAAACAAATGGTGACTTAAAATTGTTTCATGAGAGAAATTCCCAGGAAGTAACCGCTCCAGCCTTATCAGAAAATTCTAAAGACTTGGTAACTAAGGAACAATTGCCAATGCAGGCATCAACAGTTATTTCCAATGAAATGGACACAAATTCTAGCACTTCCTGCAGCTCAAAACTGGCAGCGTCAGCAGCTCTTACTGTTTCAGATTCAGGACTTGTAGATGTTTCTTCAGAGAGACCTTCTGTTTCAGCTTTTGCTTTCAGTGCATATAACAACTCATTGCCAAGATTTATTAAAGATACAGGAACATTTTCATCTAAAAAGAAAGGCAGGAAATACATTTTCCCTCAGTTTTATCTAGGAAAATGTGGTCATGTGGATAAAGTCAATAACCAGGATGAAAGCAAACTCAGAAACTGGGGTCCTGTAACCAAAATTACAGTTTGTGATGCCTCAACCAGTCCTAATTTAGACTTAGCAGACAGTGAGAAGCCAGCTTTTTTGTTTCCTTTTGGCTGTTCAGAAAGAAATTGTTTTTCAGGATTGGGAGGCAGCAATTCATTTAAGGTTTTGCCATTATCCTCATTTTTTAGCCAATCTGAGAAGCCATGTGACAAAAATACATCACCTCATGTGAGAGAGAAAACCCCTTCTGCAAGGGAAACTGCAGAATGTGGTCCACAGAAACAGTCTGTCTCGTGGGAACAAAAAGCTAATGCCTCAGAATCCCTCACAACTGTAGCTCACAGTACTTCAGAAACTAATGCTGCAGCTGGGGTGAATGATGTCTCTGAGTCCCGCCTTCGCCCCAGTAATTGTATGTTTTCCTTCAAAAATAATTGTTTTCGGTTTCCTTCACCAGAGTTTTTATTTGGAAGCACCGTCAGAAATACCTCTGATTCGCTGACTTCCGCCATGTTTCTGTCTGGAAATGGTACTGAAAAAATGGAAAAAGAGAAGATTCAATCTCGTGACAAAACACTTTTAAATCTAGGGCAGCCTGTGTCTTCAGAGTATGCAGAGCCTGTTTCTAGACATAGTCCTCCAAAATGTGAAGGTTTGGTCTTTCCTATGAACTCATCTAAGAAAACTGAAAGTGCAGAAATGGTTGCCGAGAGTAATTCTTATAGTCAGCCTTTGTGCTCTGTTGTCCTTCCTGTTAAATATGAAAGTGCATCTTCTGCTCAACTTGTTACAGCAACAAAACAAGAAACAAAGGTAAAGGAGGAAGAAAGTGAAACTGTTGCTGGAAACAACTCTTTCTGTCTTAGGAGGGAAGATGAACCCGAGTCTGTACAGTTTCAGAACACAGCTTGTTCTGTTCCTGGCATGTGCAATGATCCATCTTCAGGAGGTTCTGTGCTTACGGTACCTGAGGCAGGTGGAATGCGAACCGACAGCGATTCTGACACTGAAGAGTTAAGTCAAATATCTGCCTCTACCGATACCAGCAGTGCGTCAGAGTATTTTTCTGTTGCCGAAGACAAAATATGTACTAGAGGAAAATCGGAGATGTGAGGGAGTGAAATGGAAGATAACTATACTTAAATAAGTTAGAGATAAATAAATGCTTATTAACACGTTAAAAAGCGCAGATACCTGTGAATTCACAGCTGCTACTCTCCCCAATTCTTGCTGATTGAGATACCTCTGTGTTAGAAGCTTAACTGCTGATCAGCGAGTACAATGTATCGAACTGATTTTCATGGTACAAACCCAAACTGAAGAAGCAACCAAAAGTGTCATGTCTTGTTCAAGACTCCAGCATGACCGTATCTGCTGCGTTTTTAAGAAGGCAGACCTTCCAAGAAGTGCCCCTGGGCTATGTGTGGGTAGTGGGGGTCTGAGGTGTCCCTGAGAGGAGGGTGGGTGTGCTGCTGTCTCGGTGCAGCAGTGCTTGCCCAGGGTTACAGGAGGAGAGGGTGGTCCGGAGAACACTGTTCACCTCATTAACAGTGATGGAGGAGAGCCATGGAGAAAATAAAGGAGGCATTACTTGAAAATTGATTTGTGTATCTCCCTTTGACTGTTTTCTTTTTCTATGATGTATTTAATGTGTATTGAAGGTGCAACTTCTAGTGTAATTTCAATAATTAATGCTTTTGAAATTGAAACACCACATGAGCGTTCTTGTTACAGATTGCAGAAAGGTGTTAGCTACACTTCTGAAATGCTGCCTTCGTGAAAAGTAACTGTCACAGCTAATTTTCAGTTCCTTTTGACAACAGTTTGGAAAATAGATACTAACAGGCATTAACCTGCTGCCTTAATGAAAGCAGTAGAAGAATCCAGCTTTTAAAACACAAAAATCTCTTTAAAATTTATGTGATGACAGGAAAAAACGAGAAGGCACTTCTCGCTATAGGTGTTGATCCAGAATTCATTGAATTTTTATTCTGTGGAATATACAAAGTGAGGATAAGAGTTTTGCTGTGGCAGTGTATCCCTCTATTAAACGTGCTGAAAAGTAGTTTCTAGAATTTGTAAAACTTGCTGATCTTCCATTTGTATCTGCCTTTATAGTAAAGGAGGTGATCCAAATTGGTTTTATAGTTCTTTATGTTCATGTCAAGCCTTACTCAGGTTTTCTCCTAAGAATTGTTCTTCTTTCATCTCTAGACATTCTTGTCATGTTCTTCTGCATGTGTAGAAGTGCTAAAAAGGTATTAAGTTAAATTACTGGAAGACAAAGGCTGAGCATGATGGTAATGGCAGAGAATGTCATGGATGGAAGTTGATCTCATGATAATGAAAGCAAGAGAAATGGAAAAATTTTAGAGTGACAGATAACATACGTATAAAATTTGTTCCCAGAAGATTGTAAAAAATGTTTGTTTCCTGCTACAGTGACAAAAAAAAAAATCATAATGAGTTAGGGTTATTCAGGTTTCTTAAAATTGCTCATTTTCAATGTATCTTCTGTTCATTTCTGTGGCAATGTTTCATGAGAGTTTGATAAATTTTCAAGTAGATACTTCATCTTTTAATGAAAAGGCATCATTATAGAATCATAAAGCAAATAAAAAGTCTATGATACTCTGTTTTTGAAGCAGAAATCATTGAGGTGTGTGTTCTGTAGTGTTCTAAGGATGCTTTTCAAGCAGGGCTAATTCTTGTTCCAGGTGCATTATAGCTCGACATTAAGATTTTACAGGGGAGACAAATGATAAGTAGGATCTTCTATTTATGATAGGTCACAGTAAAATTACAGTCCACACACAAATTAGTAAAATTATAATTTTTATGATTTTTTCGCAAGTTGATTCACTGGTCAATACCGACTCCTTACTAAAAGCCATAACAGGACTGAGGTGCTTTTTATATACTTTTGTATGCTTGAAGAGACATTGCAGTCTTCAGCATATAAAATTCGCACCCTGTGATAGACCTATATATGAACTTGTGTGTGGCAATGAGGACTTGTCAAAGCCATTAGAATGTGTGTATGCATTTTTTTTCAAACTAGTGGACTAAAATATAGTGTTAAACTGAAGAATTTTCAGGAGTAGTACCAAAATACTGCTGAATACTTCACTTTTCCCAGGAAAAGCAATAAAATAGTTAAGAAATGTATTTTACTAAACAATAATTTGTATTGCAGGGAACTTTTTGACAAGTATGCTAGAGATTTACTGGATCTTTGAGTCTTATGGATACAAGAGGTGAAAAATGAAGCAATTCTAGATATGGCTGAAACATTTTATTCATCAAACTTCATTGTACTGCTATAAATTCACCTGTATGCTTAAAATTGTTTTAGACTAAAACTGCAGACCAGTTTAAAAACTCTTACAATGATTCAGGAATGTACTACTTCATTACTCGTTGTAAACCTTGGAAAACAATTAGAACCCTTTGATTATAATTGCCAAAGTAATTGCTGATCATCCTTTACAAATGGCCTGAAAATTTCCAATGCAATCCTGCTGAGAGGCTGATCTTACCCGCTGTCATAACTGGGACATGTATTCAGTACATTTCTGAGAGCTATCTTCACATATATATCACTGCCTGAAATTAAGGGAGAAAGCGCACTTGAAAGATGTATGCATCTGCCTAGCTTTGAAGTGTATTGGAAAAATTTAATTTACATTGGAGCTGCTAAAATGTCAGTGTGTAAAGGTTCATTTTCTAAAGTAAAATTTGTATTTCTACTGTTGGATATTGCTAAAGCTTTATTATGAAATGTGTTTGGTAACTCAGACCTAACTTAAAAGGCAGCTGATCCGTGTGGTGAGAATATGTACCGCTGCTTTTTTTTTCTTTCTTTTTGTCTTCATGTAGCACACTTCAGTTTCTCTGAATAGTTTTTGTCCAGTTGTTGAAATGCCAGTAGAACATTATCATTTGGATCATCACACAGCTCACTCAGTGATGTTCTGGGTTAAAAAAAGAAAAAGGCAGAAAAAGTGCATTGTTTCATTTTCAGTTGCTTTAAAAATGAAATATATATTGTATATTAAAAAGCAAAAGTTTATCATACCTAATAGACTTAATGAGGAGGGCAAAATCCTCGAGTGCGTTGTAAGCATCTCCTTCATTTAACCTAAAGAAAAAAAAATCAAATGGATGTGTGCTCTAGCATACCGCTTCACCTTTAATAAACTCTGTCCTTCACCTTTACTAAACTCTTGTCGTGTCAGTTGGGTTAGGCTCCAGAGAGCATAGGCTGTGGCTTCAAACACTGACATACTAGTTCATTAGGATTACTGTAGAATAACTAAACTTAAAAAATAATGCAGTAGACACAAGTTTCTGTAATTATACTAAACATTTAAAAGACTCATGAGTAATATTTGGAAATAATTTATTAATATTATCTTGGGAACATGGTTTCAACTGTTTGAATAACTAGCCTGTCACAAGCTAAACTAGAATGCTATACTTCAGACAAATCTGCTGGCTAAATTGTGCAGGAGCTAGCGCAAGCTTTCTAGAGATGAAGAAGATGCTGTATTCTGGAAAAAGGACTGCTGATTACTGAAAAGCCACCTAATAAGCTCACTTCTTGGTAATCAAGAACGAAAACTTACTAAAAGCTGCAATCAGTATTGTATTGAAAATAACAGGATTATAGAATGGTTTGGTCTAGAAGGGACCTTTAAAGATCATCTACTTCCAACTCGCATGTCATGGGCAGGGACACCTCCCACTAGATCAGCTTGATAAAATCAAAGAATGGGCTTCTATCATCAGAGTATTTCCTCCTCTTCATAATGTGACACTAGTGCTAGACTGCTGTTGTAACTACACCAGTGCATGGAATGTGCATCTAATTAGAATCTGCTTTGAAGAGCTTACAAAAAAGCAGATAATATTTGTTCTCAACAACACCCTCAAGGAGCAGAGTGAGGTGGTATTTTCTAAGTCATAAATAAAAGTTACTGGTTATGTGCATGAAGGCAAAATAAGAATATGTGACAGAGCAGTTGGGAGAGGGAGCTCATGGTTCAGCTTTAAAGAGAGATGATGACAGTATGATTGAATCACCAGGACCAGTTGTTAAATGCTTGGAAAAGGGGAAGCGTTGAAGTAATACTGGTACAAATACTGAATTACCGACAAATTTTTGCTTTGCTACCGTAGAAGTCAGGTTTCTATGACGACAATCTTCCTGTGCGAGAAAGGAGCTTGCGTTTTGGGTGCCTGTATATTTTTAACACTGACCATGAATTCCTCCTTTAATCTGTTGCTGTCTTTTATTATTTAAACAAGCTTTTGGCATCTCTCTGCTGCTGTGGCACTAACTACTGCATTGGGCTTACTCGTTTCAGGGACTTTCCTGATCTTTTTTATTGTGGAAAAAAAAAAATTAAATAAAAAATAATTCTGAAGAATGTGTTAAAATAACCTGTATCACTGAAATCGAGACTTCCCATTTACAGTACTGTCCTGAATACCCAGCTACTACTTTACGTCCATTGCCATTAGGTTTTTAATGTAGTATATGTTTCATTCTCATGAAAACATTCAACTAATCTGATCATATTTAACAGCTATTCCATCCCTAAGTTCTGTAGGGAGAAGGCTTTAAAAAGAACAAGATGTACATAGTGTTGTAAGCAATGCTGCTATTTAACCACATTAAGAATGGCAGTACATACCAGTTATCAGTTTTTAATGCAGTCAAGGAACCATGTTTGTAAAAGTCCAGTGCATATGCATTGAGTGGCTGCTTCCTTCCTTGACTGTCATACTTTTTCAAATAAATCAAGGGGCAGTTTGTGACATTAATTCCAAGGGAACGTAAGACAGCCTAAAAGAAAAAAAAAGACAAAAAACCCCAACTGTTGAATAGCTACTGTGGTTTTGTTTATATGCCTATTTTTTGAAACCCACTACCTTTAGACCCACAGCTGAAACATTCAACATTTCTAATCTTGTACCACTCAAAAAATCTGCACAAGTAAATGTAGGCTGGAGACACAGGACAGAGTTCGTAGTAGAGTGTCTTACAGGGCAGGTGCAGCTCTGGCATGTTCTCAGTGATTTATAGTTTTATTTAAAGTTTGACTCGGCCACTGGGTTTCTCTGGAGTTTTAGAAGAGGATTTTTCCATGTGTGTAGATCATACAGTCAGACTGTCGCTGATGCTCTGAATGTATTAATCAACCTTAGGCATGGAATATTTTAAGGACGAAGGTGAATTTCAAGTTTCCAGTTGTAGGAACTTGTTTTTTTCTGTTACAGAATTAATGAGTCATGTGATAATTCCCTAATGCTACAAAGCTCGTGTAGAAGCCTACAGGAAAATCACAGAATCACAGAATGTTAGAGGTTGGAAGGGACCTCAAAGATCATCTAGTCCAGCCCCCCCGCCAGAGCAGGACCACCTACAGCAGAGCGCACAGGAACATGTCCAGGCGGGTTTTGAATGTCTCCAAAGAAGGAGATTCCACAACCTCCCTGGGCAACCTGTTCCAGTGCTCTGTCACCCTCACAGTAAAAATGCAAGCTGACAGTAAACACGTTAATATAGATTACAGTTAAGCTAATTCTGATGCTAGCATAACCACCGAAATCTTGGTTGAGAAGCAAATGATCAATGCAATAATGCATCCTTTGGATAGGATCCTTGAGGTTACTGTGCAACTGATTTACAAAAATAAAGTAATTCCTGACATGGAGAAAGCAGACTCAAGACAGGGTTGGAATCTGAAATTTTGGAGTAACGTACACATCTTAGCATAGAAAGGAACAAAGGCCTTATGAGAAAGCCAAATGCAGATTTTTTTTTCCTACGTGCATCTGTTCTGTGTTTCTTGCACTATAATGTGGTGCTACTTGGTGATGATTTTTTTTTTTTTGGTGTCCTCTCAAATTGCTTCTCCTGAAGAGTGATACTTGAGCATAGGGCCATCGTAGTCTACAGAAGTGAGAAGGCTGTAATAAAAAACTATTTTTATTCAACTGTAATAAAATTCTGTCCCCCATGAAAAAATAACTTACTTTGTTAATGACGTCCCCATGAAATAGATCATCATCAACCACTCCAGATAAACATGCAAAAGGTGAGATGGCAGATATGCTTTTGGTTTTGTCCATCAAATAAGATGCTAGTTCAGAGCCGTGCCAATTTTTAGATATAAAATCTAGACAAGAAGTTTCAAATACAACGTAAGATATGCAGACACAAGCTCCTTTTCAGCAATCTATTTTAAAAGCAAGAAAATCTCAGTAGACAATGATATGAAATAGAATTAATCTTCTAAGCTTAAATCCTTCTTGGTAAATATTTGTTTCTAATGTTCCTAAGTACCTCTATACAACTGATTGTAGTACATAAGAAAGCTTTCTAGCGGTGAGAATAATTATGTCTCAATTCCCCCTCGCAACTTAAGCCTTTCTCCTTGGCTTATCTGTGGCCAGAACTGCTAACAGCGTGAGGGTGTGCCAAGAACAAAGGGAATGTTACCTTCATCTTTTATTGTGTCCTATGTTGAAAAAAACCATGGTTTTCAACCTGTATTTGTACGTGTTAATAGCTAATTATCTAATAATTTTTATCGCTATCCTCTAGACTCCCAGCACACATTTCTTTTTGAAGCATGGAGGTCTGAAGAATTAATACTCTTAACTGAGGCCTGGTTAGGGCTTAACTATGTGAAGGCTGTCACATACAAGTGCTCTGCGTTATGCAACGCAGTATGAGTTTCTGTTTTTACAATAGCATGGCATTTCAGTTGGCTTACAGTCTGCCTGTAACTTCAATCACTGTCTACTTGTTTCTAAATATATTTGTACTTTTTTCTTTTTCTAAACAGAAACTTACTGTTTCTCTCTAAATTATCACTGATGCTTTAAATCCTTATGCTGCACTTCTGCTTTGTGTTATAAGTATACTGTAGTTACACTATTTATATGGCATTCATAAAAAGCATCTGAGCAGTTTGACATTGTTTGGGGGTTTTTTTGTAGCCTTGCCCCAAGTTATAGTAAGTACGAAAGTCTCTGCCACCTTTTGAACTACAGGACGTAGTTTGGTCTTGCATTTCTTTTGCTGTAAATCTAATAGAAAATGTTCCCTTCAGAGTGAAACCGCTCCAGCAAAATGGGGAGAATGCAACCATGTCACACCATTTAAAAAAGAAACTTCACCATTCAAGTAGATTATACTATTGTGCAGCACTTTCCAGTGTTCTGTACTGGAAATAAGAAAACCTCTATTTGCCATCTCAAGCCATACATAGTATTCAGCCTTGTTTTGCATTCACCTTACCTGTGCCTCACTTTTGTATTAACTTGACATCCACTTTATACAAAACTTTCTATGATCTGGCTGTCACCATACTTGAAACTCAAAATAGATGAGAAAGCCACTTAAAAAGTGATTTGGGCTTTTAGTTTGGGTTTGTTTTTGTTTTTTTTTTTTACATGTGAGAGACTAAAATAACCACTGTACCAGCACAGGGAAAAAAAAAAAGATTAATAAATATATCTATCTGCTATAATTGTAGTGCTTCCTTATTGCAAAAATGCTATTTCTGAAGGCATGTTATTTTTAAAGAAGCTAGGCAATGGGATAGCAGTATATTACATTGTTTTTATCTCTCTCAGGAAATAAGATTATGTAGTAATCAAATATTTTTTCAGCCAATGGCAGTCTGTGTTGCTTGATAATTTTATAGTCATGCCTTTTTGTATTACTTTGGTGACTGGACGTAATTTATTTGCATAAGTAACTTAGTTGTTTTAACAAATGGTGCATTGTTCTTTAATTGTTACTTCAACCTTAAGGCTCTTCAGATGTTGAAAATCTAACCTTTTAAAGACTGAAAGTAATTCAAATATCACAGGCATTTGAAGATCTGCAGATGTGTAGATTATTAGATAAAAAGGCTTTTATTCAATGATTATACTTAGTATATTTTTCCCTTTTGTAAAAAGGTCCCTTAGATTTATATTTCTTCTACAAAATAATAAAAGAATAACAACTAAAACGATCCTTTTCTTCTATAAAACGTGTACCATATACAATATGATCTAATGCTTGTAGAATAAAAGTGACAGATAAATTATATTTCTTTATTAACATGTCTGAAGTCATCATTTTTCATTACAAAATAAGAATGAATCTAAATTTACCAAGACAATCAATTTCATGAATTACGAATATGCATTAATTTTTCACTTCCTACCTGTCTTTGACAGTGGAAGTCTGTATTCTTGTTCCGTATCTGCCAGCTTGGCAGTTGTCAGAAGAAAATGAGCAAAATTTTCCTCTTTGGTGCTTTTCAACTTTGGTGTTGTACTCATTTACAGCATCTGCAAAGTCTTTTGGCAGATCTTCTAGAAAGACCTGAAATAGTATGCCATTTATTACTTACTGCAGGTAACTTTTCCAAAAGCATCTTTCTGTTGGTGCATACATAAAATATTAGTGTATGCGTAACATATTAGGAGAAAGAAGGAGAGTATAGCTCCAAACTCTACCACACTTGTCAAACTGCCTGACCATTTAGAATTAATGGACCTTAATTATGAAGAAGAATTTCATGCAGAAAAAGTCATGGAAGAGAAACAATAAGTACAAAACTCCTAGATTTTTATTCACAGAGTACTTGGCCAACAGCTTTATTAAAGATGTTGCAGCTAGCTAAAAAGGGACTTTTGAAGGGCTGCCTTTCCCAGATCATGTTTTGCATATCCTGGTGTTCAAAAGGTTCTCTACCAATGTGACAGACTGATGTTTTGCTGCCCTTTGCCACAGCTGTCCTGTAATCCCTCTTAAATGACCAGCCACCAGTGAGGAAATTTTCCTCTTGGAATGCTTCCTGGAAACTGGCCACATGAACATCTTGATCTGAAAAAAAGTTGCCTCTGTTCCAAGCTGTGGATGTGTCCTCCAAATTTTTAAGGCTTTGCATAGAAGAGCCAACAGGAGCAGATTACAAATGTTTTGCTTTCTGCCTGGTGGGTTAACTTTTTGCACAACTATATGTTAATGCTCATCCTGGTAACCTCCCATTTTTGGAAAAAGCCCTAAGCCTACAGCATCCTGCACCACAAAGCATGGCTGGTGTCCTTCTGAGTCATTGGTATGTGTCACAAAAAGCTACCGCTCCTTGGATGGAGAAAAAATTCTAGCAGAGTGAGGAGAAGAAAGTAAATTGCCATTTGGGGAAGAGCTACTTGAGTTGTATTGTGTAAAGAAATGCTGTGTCATTTATCTTTTTACATTTTCCAATATCATGACAGTAACTGTATAACCATCTGTCATCACAAATGTACTTGAATAATCTGGTACTTTTCACTTAACCTGACACTCAGTTGCTACTTCTGTGGTTAAATCGAGGCTTCTTTATTTTAATCTGACAAGTACTTTATTCTAGCTATTTGTATTGCATGTAGGTGGCAAGGCATTGGCAGAGGGAGCAGGGGAGGAGGGTGGTTCAGGGCTGGCTTCTTTAAGAAGAGGCCAAGGGTGCAGCAGCTCTGGGAAAACTTATTTAAGAAAAGTCAGAAATACCACACGGACAGAGTGAGAGGCAGCAGTGCGAACACCAAGATCACAGGAGGAGAGGGAAGAGGTGCTGCACATGATGAAGCAGAGGTTTCCCTGCACCCGGCTCAGGAGAGAGGACCACGCCGGAGCAGCGATCCACACTGCAGCCTGGGAAGAACCCATACTGGATGTTTCTGGACAGAACTACAGCCCATGGAGGGCCCACACCAGAGCACATTCATCCTGAAGGACTGCAGCCCACACCTGGGAGGTGACCCACAGGAGCAGGGGGGACATGTGAGGAGGGAGGAGCAGCAGAAGGAGCAGTTAAGAACTTACTACAACAATTCATTTCTCATTTCCCATCAGCCCTGCACCACTTGGGGTGGGAGGAAGGTAAAGGAGTCAGGAATGAAGGAGTGAATCTGAGCTTGGGGAAAGGGGGAAGGTAGTGTTGGAATTTTTATATTTTGTTCCTCAGTATCAAAATCCATTTGAATTGGCAACAAATTAATTTAATTTTACACAAGTTGAGGCTGGTTTGCCCATGATCATAACAGGTAAGCAATTTATTTTTTTTTAATGTCTCAACCCACAGGCTTTTCTATCCTATTTTCTTCCCCATCCTGTTGAGAAGGAGAAGTAAGCAGTGGGGTGGGCAGCTACCTGCTGACGCACCAGGCTACTCTACATCCATAATGACACTGGTCTAACTGACAAAAGGAAACAAGTTCATTGAAGTGGTACACAACCTCAGTTACAGTAAAGACCAATGCTTTCTTTACCTTTGACTGGCAAAACTTATGTTTATATTTCATCGAGAGGGCTGGAAGGTATTTTCTCCCAAATAGGTTTACTAGAATAAGCACTAGCTTTTCCAGGACATCTTCTGAAAAAACAGTTGAGCCTATGTAAAAACAGAAAGTACTTGAGTTAAATATGAAAGTGTAAAAAAATTTTTTTTTTTTCCCCTTAAAATAAACAGCTCTTGTTCAGGAGTTTCCTCTCCATCTGCCACTGCCATGACAGAAATTACACAAAACTCTTAGCTAATATGCAAAACTCTCTTAGCTAAAGATCAGGTCATTACGTACAAAAAACTCTGGAAGATAATTAAACAACCTTAATACTGTATTCTTACGTGTTCACATGATGCAGCATATCTCAGGTCCCTTTGAATGGATTTGGCTCATGTAATGAGACACTACTATTAGTTCATTTTTTTAATTTGTTGATATTCAGAGTGGTCATCCGTCTTACTCGCTATTGTATAGGGTTTGCCTGACCTGATTTTGGTAGCAGGAGTGGCTGTAGGGTTGGCTTCTGCAAGAAACTGCTAGAAGCTTCCCCATGGTCTGATAGAGCCAATGCCAGCTGGCTCCAAAGATGGACCTGTTGCTGGCCAAGGCTGAGCCTATCAATAATGACAGGATAGGAACGCCTCTGTGAAAACTTATTTAAGAAACGGGGAAAAAAGGACTGTGCTACACAACAACTGGCAGAGAGATGGAGGAGTGAGAATATGTGAAGACACCAAGGTCAGTGACGAAGCAGGGGCGGAGGATGTGCTCCAGGCACCGGACCCGAGATTCCCCTGACCCATGGTAAGGCAGGCTGTCCCCCTGCAGCCCATGGAGGTGACGGGGTGTAGATGTCCACCTGCGGCCCGTCGAGGACCCCATGCTGGAGCGGGTGGATGCCTGAAGGGGGCTGTGACCCCGTGGGAAGCCCACACTGGAGCAGATCGCTGCCAGACCTGTAGCCCGTGGGGAGAGAGAAGCCCACGCTGGAGTAGGCTGGCTGGTAGGACTTTGTGGTGCCACAGAGGAGCTGTGCTGGAGCACTTTCCCCTGAAGGACTGCACTTCATGGAAAGACACTCATGTTGGGGCAATTTGTCAAGAACTGCCTCTTGTGAGAGGACTCACATTTGAGAAAGTGTGTGAAGATTGTCTCCCATGAGAGGGACCCCACCATGGTGCAGGGGAAGAGTGAGGATTCCTCCCCAGGAGAAAGAAGGAGCAGTGGAGACAACATTGGATGAACTGACTGCAACCACCACTCACTGACCCCCTGCGCTGCTCAGAGGAAGGAGGTGGATAAATTCAGAGTGATGTTAAGCCCAGGAGGTAGGGAGGGATGGAAGGAAGATGTTGTTATTTTAAGATCTGCTTTTATTTCTCATTACTCTACTCTTCTTTGATTGTTCATCAATTTTATTAATTTCCCCAAGTGGAGTCTGCTTTGTCTGGGATGGTAACTGCAAGTGATCTCCCTGTCCTTATCTCAAAACATAGGCCCTTTGTTATATTCCCCCCCCCTCCATCTAGTTGAGAAGGAGGAATGATAGAGAGGCTGTGTGTGCTCCTGGCCGCCAGCCAGGGTCAAAACGCTGCAGCTGTCTTCCTCTAGATTAAGAATTATTGATTTTTCTACTTCTAACATTCTTTTTTACCTCATCAGAATGTTTCACAAACAGTAAATTTAAGTTTCTGATACCAACATTGTCGTGTCCGTGCCTTGGCTTTCTCAGACAGAAGAAGAAGCATGTGCGGAGTTTGTAGAGGCAGAGGCCGAGGACATGAGGATTAAGGCTGGGCAAGCAACAGGTGGCAGCAGCAAGAAGGCACCCAGAAAATTTCAGAAATACTGAGATTGCAAAGTCTGCCATAGACTGCAATTCAAATGCATGAAGTCTTATTTACCTTTAATTGGCTGGCACAATTTGTGGAATAAACCTTTCACAAGAAAGCTCACTAAAACGAAATTTGAAGGTTCGTAGTAGTACAAGTGTGTCACAAGTCCAGCAAATCCTACAGGGTTACCTTCTTGATCCAAGTAGCCCTGTTTAATTTAAAAGCAAAAGAAGCTTGGTTGTTAAAGATGAACTTGGTTATGACAAATATAAAAAATGGTAGCATTCAAAAGAACAGTCCTTCAACCCAAGGCGTAGATACCTATTGAGACCATTCACTTCCACTGAAACACAAAAATTGGCCTCACAGAGAAACAAGTCACCAATTATTTAAGTATTTCCATGGGAGATCTTGATCTCCCCACACAACACATAGAACTTGAGTTCATAGTTTTAGCGCTGATTTGGATCATGTTGCACATGAAAAATGCATACAGTCGCCAAAGTAAGAATCGACACAACTTTCATTAAAAAAAACTATTAACCCAAACATTTGATGAGATAAAAGCCCAGCAAGCAGTGATCTGTCAAATATGTTGCTGCAAGATATTTGGTTGCTAGAAGCTTATCTAGTTTCCAAAAAAACAGGACAAGCTCATGGAATGAAACTCCATTAAAGGTTATAAATTTGAGGACACCTCTCTTTGTCAGAGGTCACTCTGCATGAAGCCCTGTAAAAAGTAAAGAGTATCCAGAGAATCATCATTATGCAGTTGTCTCCTTTATTTTTTTTCTTCATATGCAATTTCCTGGGAAAATTATTGGAGACAGGATACTAGATATGTCAGCCAGGTTTCGTCGAGTTCTTATGCTAACTGTAACTTTCTGAAAATGTTACTAATCTCTCTTGTATGCTGATCAGAGTTTTCTCTTCAATACAAGTATCAAGCTCCTGGTCTCACACACAAGGGACACGCAGCAGAGGAGGCAGAGAACTTGATTAGGGCTCCTACTGGGAGCAGGACTGTGAAATGTGGGCACAGATGATCTGTTAATGTAATCACATTACTACTGCCTGTAGTCCTGAGTTGTACAGAGCCAAAATGGAGCCATGCATAAAAAATTTCCAAAACGATGTCCATCAAATTGAAACTATTACTATGGAGAGATACACAGCTCATTTACAGTCTTCTCCAAGACCGACCTCCTAAATTTTTGTTAGAGAGATAATTTTTCCCAGCATTTTGGAAATCATGTCATCCTTAGCATGTTTTAAACCCCCATCATCTCCCATGCATACATCTTCATATATGAAGAGGGTCCCATCGGAGAGCCGGTCAAGACAACGACAAATCCCACCGATATGGCTACAAGTAGTTCTCTCTTTATTGCTCCGGACAGCTCAATCTATACAGTTCAGCAGCGTCCACGCGCCTGCCCCTTAACAGAGTTGGTCAGATACAGGTTTACACGCGCCAGTGTTTTATTGGGTAGTGCCCAATGCAGGCAGCTCTCGCCCCCCGCTTCTCCCCGCCCCCGGCAAGGCTCTTCACAAAACAGATAAAACCTCCTCCTCTCTGTGTTCCAAGGCAGCTTCAAGGACAGAGCCTTTGTTTAGGCCTAAGCTGGGTTGTCCACACTTTTAAAGTTATACAGCGCCTCTGCTCCACAAGAAATTCCTCTACACATATATAACACAAATGCACAACTCTAACTTCTCTAATCAATTTGTAATCATTTAGACCATACCATGAGACCTTTCCTGTTGAATTTATTCCACAACGTATGTAGCTCAGAATTAACTTTAAACTTAAAGCACTCTAATTTTATCTGTTTCCTTAAATTTCTAACAGAAAGAAATAGCCTATTGCTATGGAAAAAAAAAATATATGGTTCTCTAAATGAAAGCACTCTAGCACAAACAAATGAGAATCTGCAGATTTAGGAAGAACTAGCCTTTATGAAAATGAGTTAAAACGTACCTCTTTGATAAGAAATTGCAAGGAAAACATAAAATAGATTTTTATTATTTCAGCATATCTTTCTTTTCTGAATGACATCAGTGAGTGCTTCAACACTGACAATGCCTGATCAAGCAGAAAGGAAAAAAATGAAGAAATTAAAAATCCAAGGGAATGTTGATATTATAACAAGCAAAGAAATTTAGTAGCCACATTTTATGCTTTGTTTCAACAATTGGTTTTCAAGGTAAGAATCCTGCGTGGAGGTTATGTTGTATTTTTATGTAAACTAAATGCCTAATGCCTGCAAATGCTTGAGAAGAAGTTCATCCTCTATCAGATGTGTGCTCATTTTCTAAATTTATGCTGAAGGTTGTAAAACTAATTACATTAAATTCATACAGAGATCTAAAAACCAAGGATTTAAATATCACTGAACTAAAACCAGGAATTTTTTTAATTACTCCTTACACTTTAATGCCATTTTTATACTTTAATATTTAACACAGAAGTTTACCAATTTACTTTGTTATCTTAAGACTTCCGTCCATTCAGTGACCCCTTGAAAATAAACGTCTGTGTGCTGAAGTGGGTGTGAAAAACAAATCACCTGGAGGTAAGAGTTGCTTAATAATTGCAAGAGCAGCTCTCTGACCAATATGTAGTCATGGGCATGGGTTGTTTACTTAAATCACTGCATTAAATGGCAAGAGTAAGAATTCTTTGATTCTAAAGAGTTAGTATGCAGATCTAAACAAGTGAGTAACACACGGAATTTTCTCATTGTTTCAGCTGAGATATCATTTTACAGCTCCCCTCTTCCCTATAGAAATGTATGTTCTCATCTTTTTCTCAAATATAGCTGAAATTTTAAATAGTGGAAGACTTTCTGATTCTCCAAGTTAATATATTATTGCACAAGAGTCAGTAATAATACCTTCCTGACAGTAACATTCTTTCTGATAATATTTACTGCAAAGAATAAATGCATGAAGAAGGACAGTACAATACTGTGTAGAAGATGGCACAGGTGCTAAAAGCAGTACAGCAGATTACGCAGTTTCATTTGGAGGCAGGCTGCTTACTTCTGAAGGGCATAACTTTCTGCTCATGTTAAGGAGACATTAGAATTCAATTAGATTGCTATTAAGAAAAAAATATTAAACCTTTGCTTTGGCATCTGCTTTGTCATCAGCCTTTGCAGCCAACAACATGAGTCTCAAGGTAACAGTCAGAGGAAACTGGCCTTTCAACTGAGGTACGTTGGATCTGATAAGTCTTTCAACTTTGGGCAGTGGGATATCATAGAAGAACACATTTCCGATCATATCTTGTCCCCGTCTCCCAGCACGCCCTGACATCGAGAATGAAATATTTAATATGATATTATTTAAATAACAGCATTAATTTTTAAATAAAATATACCTTAGTTGTGTATACTGGTACCATCTATGCAGTCTTAACAAAGCATTTATGCCGGAGTAATAAATTAATCTGCACAAAATATGTTGTACCTCTAATACAGATAGTTTACAAATGTGGTGGGTTTATTTTTTAAAAATACAAACGTACAAATTTGATACAAGACCTAAACACTAGCCAGGATAGTTACATTCTCTCCCATCTCTTTTTGACATTTATAGTTCTTCAAAGTAAGTTCTAAAATATTATATACCAGCTTTGTTTTCAAGCAACATTTAAGTCTGAATTATTTCTCTGTAAATTGGGGACAAAGGTAGTCTCATTATGAATAAAGAGCAGAGAATATAAGTAAGGAGTATATTCCGTTGCTTGAATCATCTCTTCTTGGTCAGGTCCATTGTGGGGACTTGCTCCTTGTAGCAGATGATGTGACAAAGCTGGAGACATATTGTTATGTGCAGTAAAAAGGAGATGCACATAGGTCCAGCTCCTGCACAGATCAACTCACACTCTCACTCTGAGAGCTACCTGCCAGGTGATACCATCAGCTGTATCTGGCTTATATGGCCTAATGAACCAGAGGAAAACTGGTGGTACCTCATGAAAACACATTTGAAAAGTAGCACGAGAGCAGGAAACGGGCTAACGAAGAGGTCAGAGTCTTGCAGCCCACCCAGTAATTTGTGCCATGACTAGAGACATTCTGTTTTATTGCATTTGCAACTTCATCTACACACTGCTGTGTTGCATTGTGTGGAGTGCTACTTCCAAGGTGGCAAGAAGTCAGGGTCCCTATTAAGCCAGTCAGCAATCTTTCTTTTCCTTCTTACATCCCCACTATATGTTTTTATAGCATATTTTGCACACGCTTTTATAACCCTAGCTAGAAAAAAAGAGTTTTTGTCTTTCTAGCTCCCAAAACTGAAAGACAAATCTATGCCTTTAATTCACCGAGCAATTGTAATACTTCCATTGCTGAAGTAAATCTTTTGACTACATATATTATTTGTGGGCTGGCAGTTCTAAAACACCAGTAAAATCACCTTAGGTCAAACTATTACTGTCACCAAAATGAAAAGTGAAATTTAGAACATATCCAGAAGCATATGCAAAAGAAAAGGCATTTTTTTTCTGAGTTTGTGTGATGACATTTACATGTGTGTTGTTCTTGCAATAAAAAGTAAGTGTTCTACTTCCATACCTGTCTGTAATTTAGGGCATCTAAAAAGACAGAATCTTCAGCAAAGACAACAGATTTACATGACATGTTGATTCCTAGAGCAAGTGTTGAAGTAGCTGTGACTACCTACAAAATATCAAACATGAGTATATCTATTAGAAATGGCAATATCCAATTGAAAAAAAAAAACCCCACACCTGTAATAATGCACTTAAATCACAACAGGAATTTTGCTACCTCTTTTCATACAGCTAAACCTTAATCTGATAATTTAACAGAGCTGTGAACATACATGAGTTTCACTCTTCAGTGTAGTTCGTATAACCGTTACAGATGAATACTAAACCTCCGTACCCTGAAAGTTTATACCACATCTTCTATGGATGGCAAATTGATATAATATTGAAACACAAATTGAAATACTCTGTGAAGTCAGTAAAAATATCACAATCCTACAGGGCTCATTTAACTAAAACACATTCAGTGCTGCAGTGAAAGACAACAAAAAATGTTTTCATAAATACATTAACAACAAAAGGAGGGCTAAGGAGAATCTCCATCCTTTATTGGATGTGGGGGCAAACACAGTGGCAAAGGAGAAGTCTGCTGAGGCTGGCAAATCCTGGCCAGCACAAGTTTTTCATAGTGGGAATTTTTTGTCTAACTCTCGGAGCTAAGGTGAAAACTTAGCCAGCTTGTCTCGGGCTTGAGTTTTGTGAGCAGTGCAGGAGATTTAGTCTGTGCAAGCTAAGATCCTTAAGGAGAGGTGTGCTGAGGCTGGCAAATCCTGGCCAGCACAAGTATTTCATCGTGGGAATTTTTTCTTCATCTCCCGGAGCTAAGGTGAAAACTTAGCCAGCTTGTCTGGGGCTTGAGTTCTGTGAGCAGTGCAGGAGATTTCGTCTCTGCCAGCTAAGATCCTTCAGGAGAGGTCTGCTGAGGCTGGCAAATCCTGGCCAGCACAAGTTTTTCATCGTGGGAATTTTTTCTTCATCTCTCGGAGCTAAGGTGAAAACTTAGCCAGCTTGTCTCTGGCTTGAGTTTTGTGAGCAGTGCAGGAGATTTCGTCTCTGCCAGCTAAGATCCTTAAGGAGAAGTCTGCTGAGGCTGGCAAATCCTGGCCAGCACAAGTTTTTCTTGGTGGGAATTTTTTCTTACTCTCGGAGCTAAGGTGAAAACTTAGCCAGCTTGTCTCGGGCTTGAGTTTTGTGAGCAGTGCAGGAGATTTCGTCTCTGCCAGCTAAGATCCTTAAGGAGAGGTCTGCTGAGGCTGGCAAATCCTGGCCAGCACAAGTTTTTCTTCGTGGGAATTTTTTCTTCATCTCTCGGAGCTAAGGTGAAAACTTAGCCAGCTTGTCTCGGGCTTGAGTTTTGTGAGCAGTGCAGGAGATTTCGTCTCTGCCAGCTAAGATCCTTAAGGAGAGGTCTGCTGAGGCTGGCAAATCCTGGCCAGCACCAGTTTTTCTTGGTGGGAATTTTTTGTCTAACTCTCGGAGCTAAGGTGAAAACTTAGCCAGCTTGTCTCGGGCTTGAGTTTTGTGAGCAGTGCAGGAGATTTCATCTCTGCCAGCTAAGATCCTTAAGGAGAGATCTGCTGAGGCTGGCAAATCCGGGCCAGCACAAGTTTTTCTTCGTGGGAATTTTTTCTTCATCTCTCGTAGCTAAGGTGAAAACTTAGCCAGTTTGTCTCGGGCTTGAGTTTTGTGAGCAGTGCAGGAGATTTCGTCTCTGCCAGCTAAGATCCTTAAGGAGAGGTCTGCTGAGGCTGGCAAATCCTGGCCAGCACAAGTTTTTCTTCGTGGGAATTTTTTCTTCATCTCTCGGAGCTAAGGTGAAAACTCAGCCAGCTTGTCTCGGGCTTGAGTTTTGTGAGCAGTGCAGGAGATTTCGTCTCTGCCAGCTAAGATCCTTAAGGAGAGGTCTGCTGAGGCTGGCAAATCCTGGCCAGCACAAGTTTTTCATCGTGGGAATTTTTTGTCTAACTCTCGGAGCTAAGGTGAAAACTTAGCCAGCTTGTCTCAGGCTTGAGTTTTGTGAGCAGTGCAGGAGATTTCGTCTCTGCCAGCTAACATCCTTCAGGAGAGGTGTGATGAAGCTGGCAAACCCTGGTCAGCACAAGTTTTTCTTCGTGGGAATTTTTTTGTCTAACTCTCGGAGCTAAGGTGGAAACTTAGCCAGCTTGTGTCGGGCTTGAGTTTTGTGAGCAGTGCAGGAGATTTCGTGTCAGATAGTTCAGATCCTTAAGGACAGTGCCTCTAGGAAAGAGCAATCCAGATGTGGAGACCATCACCAGTTTGCTACCACCACTAGATGTCAGCAAAAGCTAACAATTCGCTCTTTTAAGGATGAGGGCTTAACAAAATTTTTCGGATTCAGTCAAGGACAGCTCAGCTCCTTCAGGTTAGTGGTGCTGTGGCAGGTCAATCAAAGAAATCTGAAGAAAACATGAGCTTTCCTTCCTGTCACCTCCACCCTGTGAGCTAAGACTAAAAGATTACTCTTCTGACAGTAGGCATCTAAAGGAGGTAGCAAAAAATTTATTACTTCATTGAAGCAGGTATCGTGTCAGCTTGCTAAGATCCTTAAGGAGAGGTCTGCTGAGGCTGGCAAATCCTGGCCAGCACAAGTTTTTCATGGTGGGAATTTTTTGTCTAACTCTCGGAGCTAAGGTGAAAACTTAGCCAGCTTGTCTCGGGCTTGAGTTTTGTGAGCAGTGCAGGAGATTTCGTCTCTGCCAGCTAAGATCCTTAAGGAGAGGTCTGCTGAGGCTGGCAAATCCTGGCCAGCACAAGTTTTTCATCGTGGGAATTTTTTGTCTATCTCTCGGAGCTAAGGTGAAAACTTAGCCAGCTTGTCTCGGGCTTGAGTTTTGTGAGCAGTGCAGGAGATTTCGTCTCTGCCAGCTAAGATCCTTAAGGAGAGGTCTGCTGAGGCTGGCAAATCCTGGCCAGCACCAGTTTTTCTTCGTGGGAATTCTTTGTCTAACTCTCGGAGCTAAGGTGAAAACTTAGCCAGCTTGTCTCGGGCTTGAGTTTTGTGAGCAGTGCAGGAGATTTCATCTCTGCCAGCTAAGATCCTTAAGGAGAGGTCTGCTGAGGCTGGCAAATCCTGGCCAGCACAAGTTTTTCTTCGTGGGAATTTTTTATCTAACTCTCGGAGCTAAGGTGAAAACTTAGCCAGCTTGTCTCGGGCTTGAGTTTTGTGAGCAGTGCAGGAGATTTCGTCTCTGCCAGCTAAGATCCTTAAGGAGAGGTCTGCTGAGGCTGGCAAATCCTGGCCAGCACAAGTTTTTCTTGGTGGGAATTTTTTCTTCATCTCTCGGAGCTAAGGTGAAAACTTAGCCAGCTTGTCTCGGGCTTGAGTTTTGTGAGCAGTGCAGGAGATTTCGTCTCTGCCAGCTAAGATCCTTAAGGAGAGGTCTGCTGAGGCTGGCAAATCCTGGCCAGCACAAGTTTTTCTTGGTGGGAATTTTTTGTCTAACTCTCGGAGCTAAGGTGAAAACTTAGCCAGCTTGTCTCGGGCTTGAGTTTTGTGAGCAGTGCAGGAGATTTCATCTCTGCCAGCTAAGATCCTTAAGGAGAGGTCTGCTGAGGCTGGCAAATCCTGGCCAGCACAAGTTTTTCTTCGTGGGAATTTTTTCATCATGTCTCGTAGCTAACGTGAAAACTTAGCCAGTTTGTCTCGGGTTTGAGTTTTGTGAGCAGTGCAGGAGATTTCGTCTCTGCCAGCTAAGATCCTTAAGGAGAAGTCTGCTGAGGCTGGCAAATCCTGGCCAGCACAAGTTTTTCATCGTGGGAATTTTTTCTTAATCTCTCGGAGCTAAGGTGAAAACTTAGCCAGCTTGTCTCGGGCTTGAGTTTTGTGAGCAGTGCAGGAGATTTCGTCTCTGCCAGCTAAGATCCTTAAGGAGAGGTCTGCTGAGGCTGGCAAATCCTGGCCAGCACAAGTTTTTCTTGGTGGGAATTTTTTGTCTAACTCTCGGAGCTAAGGTGAAAACTTAGCCAGCTTGTCTCGGGCTTGAGTTTTGTGAGCAGTGCAGGAGATTTCATCTCTGCCAGCTAAGATCCTTAAGGAGAGGTCTGCTGAGGCTGGCAAATCCGGGCCAGCACAAGTTTTTCTTGGTGGGAATTTTTTCTTCATCTCTCGGAGCTAAGGTGAAAACTTAGCCAGTTTGTCTCGGGCTTGAGTTTTGTGAGCAGTGCAGGAGATTTCGTCTCTGCCAGCTAAGATCCTTAAGGAGAGGTCTGCTGAGGCTGGCAAATCCTGGCCAGCACAAGTTTTTCTTCGTGGGAATTTTTTCTTCATCTCTCGGAGCTAAGGTGAAAACTCAGCCAGCTTGTCTCGGGCTTGAGTTTTGTGAGCAGTGCAGGAGATTTCGTCTCTGCCAGCTAAGATCCTTAAGGAGAGGTCTGCTGAGGCTGGCAAATCCTGGCCAGCACAAGTTTTTCATCGTGGGAATTTTTTCTTATCTCTCGGAGCTAAGGTGAAAACTTAGCCAGCTTGTCTCGGGCTTGAGTTTTGTGAGCAGTGCAGGAGATTTCGTCTCTGCCAGCTAAGATCCTTAAGGAGAGGTCTGCTGAGGCTGGCAAATCCTGGCCAGCACAAGTTTTTCTTCGTGGGAATTCTTTGTCTAACTCTCGGAGCTAAGGTGAAAACTTAGCCAGCTTGTCTCGGGCTTGAGTTTTGTGAGCAGTGCAGGAGATTTCATCTCTGCCAGCTAAGATCCTTCAGGAGAGGTCTGCTGAGGCTGGCAAATCCTGGCCAGCACAAGTTTTTCATCGTGGGAATTTTTTATCTAACTCTCGGAGCTAAGGTGAAAACTTAGCCAGCTTGTCTGGGGCTTGAGTTTTGTGAGCAGTGCAGGAGATTTCGTCTCTGCCAGCTAAGATCCTTAAGGAGAGGTCTGCTGAGGCTGGCAAATCCTGGCCAGCACAAGTTTTTCTTGGTGGGAATTTTTTCTTCATCTCTCGGAGCTAAGGTGAAAACTTAGCCAGCTTGTCTCGGGCTTGAGTTTTGTGAGCAGTGCAGGAGATTTCGTCTCTGCCAGCTAAGATCCTTAAGGAGAGGTCTGCTGAGGCTGGCAAATCCTGGCCAGCACAAGTTTTTCTTGGTGGGAATTTTTTGTCTAACTCTCGGAGCTAAGGTGAAAACTTAGCCAGCTTGTCTCGGGCTTGAGTTTTGTGAGCAGTGCAGGAGATTTCATCTCTGCCAGCTAAGATCCTTAAGGAGAGATCTGCTGAGGCTGGCAAATCCTGGCCAGCACAAGTTTTTCATCGTGGGAATTTTTTCTTCATCTCTCGTAGCTAAGGTGAAAACTTAGCCAGTTTGTCTCGGGCTTGAGTTTTGTGAGCAGTGCAGGAGATTTCGTCTCTGCCAGCTAAGATCCTTAAGGAGAGGTCTGCTGAGGCTGGCAAATCCTGGCCAGCACAAGTTTTTCATCGTGGGAATTTTTTGTGTAACTCGCGGAGCTAAGGTGAAAACTTAGCCAGCTTGTCTGGGGCTTGAGTTTTGTGAGCAGTGCAGGAGATTTCGTCTCTGCCAGCTAAGATCCTTAAGGAGAGGTCTGCTGAGGCTGGCAAATCCTGGCCAGCACAAGTTTTTCTTCGTGGGAATTTTTTCTTCATCTCTCGGAGCTAAGGTGAAAACTTAGCCAGCTTGTCTGGGCTTGAGTTTTGTGAGCAGTGCAGGAGATTTCGTCTCTGCCAGCTAAGATCCTTAAGGAGAGGTCTGCTGAGGCTGGCAAATCCTGGCCAGCATCAGTTTTTCTTGGTGGGAATTTTTTGTCTAACTCTCGGAGCTAAGGTGAAAACTTAGCCAGCTTGTCTCGGGCTTGAGTTTTGTGAGCAGTGCAGGAGATTTCGTCTCTGCCAGCTAAGATCCTTAAGGAAAGGTCTGCTGAGGCTGGCAAATCCTGGCCAGCACAAGTTTTTCTTCGTGGGAATTTTTTCTTCATCTCTCGGAGCTAAGGTGAAAACTTAGCCAGCTTGTCTCGGGCTTGAGTTTTGTGAGCAGTGCAGGAGATTTCGTCTCTGCCAGCTAAGATCCTTAAGGAGAGGTCTGCTGAGGCTGGCAAATCCTGGCCAGCACAAGTTTTTCATCGTGGGAATTTTTTGTCTAACTCTCGGAGCTAAGGTGAAAACTTAGCCAGCTTGTCTCGGGCATGAGTTTTGTGAGCAGTGCAGGAGATTTCGTCTCTGCCAGCTAAGATCCTTAAGGAGAGGTGTGCTGAGGCTGGCAAATCCTGGCCAGCACAAGTTTTTCATCGTGGGAATTTTTTCTTCATCTCTCGGAGCTAAGGTGAAAACTTAGCCAGCTTGTCTCGGGCTTGAGTTTTGTGAGCAGTGCAGGAGATTTCGTCTCTGCCAGCTAAGATCCTTAAGGAGAAGTCTGCTGAGGCTGGCAAATCCTGGCCAGCACAAGTTTTTCTTGGTGGGAATTTTTTGTCTAACTCTCGGAGCTAAGGTGAAAACTTAGCCAGCTTGTCTCGGGCTTGAGTTTTGTGAGCAGTGCAGGAGATTTCGTCTCTGCCAGCTAAGATCCTTAAGGAGAGGTCTGCTGAGGCTGGCAAATCCTGGCCAGCACAAGTTTTTCATCGTGGGAATTTTTTCTTCATCTCTCGGAGCTAAGGTGAAAACTTAGCCAGCTTGTCTCGGGCTTGAGTTTTGTGAGCAGTGCAGGAGATTTCGTCTCTGCCAGCTAAGATCCTTAAGGAGAGGTCTGCTGAGGCTGGCAAATCCTGGCCAGCACAAGTTTTTCATCGTGGGAATTCTTTGTCTAACTCGCAGAGCTAAGGTGAAAACTTAGCCAGCTTGTCTCGGGCTTGAGTTTTGTGAGCAGTGCAGGAGATTTCGTCTCTGCCAGCTAAGATCCTTAAGGAGAGGTCTGCTGAGGCTGGCAAATCCTGACCAGCACAAGTTTTTCATCGTGGGAATTTTTTGTCTAACTCTCGGAGCTAAGGTGAAAACTTAGCCAGCTTGTCTCTGGCTTGAGTTTTGTGAGCAGTGCAGGAGATTTCGTCTCTGCCAGCTAAGATCCTTAAGGAGAAGTCTGCTGAGGCTGGCAAATCCTGGCCAGCACAAGTTTTTCATCGTGGGAATTTTTTCTTCATCTCTCGGAGCTAAGGTGAAAACTTAGCCAGCTTGTCTCGGGCTTGAGTTTTGTGAGCAGTGCAGGAGATTTCGTCTCTGCCAGCTAAGATCCTTAAGGAGAGGTCTGCTGAGGCTGGCAAATCCTGGCCAGCACAAGTTTTTCTTGGTTGGAATTTTTTGTCTAACTCTCGGAGCTAAGGTGAAAACTTAGCCAGCTTGTCTCGGGCTTGCGTTTTGTGAGCAGTGCAGGAGATTTCATCTCTGCCAGCTAAGATCCTTAAGGAGAGGTCTGCTGAGGCTGGCAAATCCTGGCCAGCACAAGTTTTTCATCGTGGGAATTCTTTGTCTAACTCTCGGAGCTAAGGTGAAAACTTAGCCAGCTTGTCTCGGGCTTGAGTTTTGTGAGCAGTGCAGGAGATTTCGTCTCTGCCAGCTAAGATCCTTAAGGAGAGGTCTGCTGAGGCTGGCAAATCCTGGCCAGCACAAGTTTTTCTTGGTGGGAATTTTTTGTCTAACTCTCGGAGCTAAGGTGAAAACTTAGCCAGCTTGTCTCGGGATTGAGTTTTGTGAGCAGTGCAGGAGATTTCGTCTCTGCCAGCTAAGATCCTTAAGGAGAGGTCTGCTGAGGCTGGCAAATCCTGGCCAGCACAAGTTTTTCATGGTGGGAATTTTTTGTCTAACTCTCGGAGCTAAGGTGAAAACTTAGCCAGCTTGTCTGGGGCTTGAGTTTTGTGAGCAGTGCAGGAGATTTCGTCTCTGCCAGCTAAGATCCTTAAGGACAGTGCTTCTAGGGAAGAGCAATCCAGGAGATGTGGAGACCATCACCAGTTTGCTACCACCACTAGATGTCAGCAAAAGCTAACAATTCGCTCTTTTGAGGATGAGGGCTTAACAAAATTTTTCGGATTCAGTCAAGGACAGCTCAGCTCTTTCAGGTTAGTGGTGCTGTGGCAGGTCAATCAAAGAAATCTGAAGAAAACATGAGTTTTACTTCCTGTCACCTCCACCCTGTGAGCTAAGACTAAAAGATTACTCTTCTGACAGTAGGCATCTAAAGGAGGTAGCAAAAAATTTATTAGCATTGCAGGAGATTTCGTCTCTGCCAGCTAAGATCCTTAAGGAGAAGTCTGCTGAGGCTGGCAAATCCTGGCCAGCACAAGTTTTTCATCGTGGGAATTTTTTGTTCATCTCTCGGAGCTAAGGTGAAAACTTAGCCAGCTTGTCTCTGGCTTGAGTTTTGTGAGCAGTGCAGGAGATTTCGTCTCTGCCAGCTAAGATCCTTAAGGAGAAGTCTGCTGAGGCTGGCAAATCCTGGCCAGCACAAGTTTTTCATCGTGGGAATTTTTTCTTCATCTCTCGGAGCTAAGGTGAAAACTTAGCCAGCTTGTCTCGGGCTTGAGTTTTGTGAGCAGTGCAGGAGATTTCGTCTCTGCCAGCTAAGATCCTTAAGGAGAGGTGTGCTGAGGCTGGCAAATCCTGGCCAGCACAAGTTTTTCATCGTGGGAATTTTTTGTCTAACTCTCGGAGCTAAGGTGAAAACTTATCCAGCTTGTCTCGGGCTTGAGTTTTGTGAGCAGTGCAGGAGATTTCGTCTCTGCCAGCTAAGATCCTTCAGGAGAGGTCTGCTGAGGCTGGCAAATCCTGGCCAGCACAAGTTTTTCTTCGTGGGAATTTTTTGTCTAACTCTCGGAGCTAAGGTGAAAACTTAGCCAGCTTGTCTCGGGCTTGCGTTTTGTGAGCAGTGCAGGAGATTTCGTCTCTGCCAGCTAAGATCCTTCAGGAGAGGTCTGCTGAGGCTGGCAAATCCTGGCCAGCACAAGTTTTTCATCGTGGGAATTTTTTGTCTAACTCTCGGAGCTAAGGTGAAAACTTAGCCAGCTTGTCTGGGGCTTGAGTTTTGTGAGCAGTGCAGGAGATTTCATCTCTGCCAGCTAAGATCCTTAAGGAGAGGTCTGCTGAGACTGGCAAATCCTGGCCAGCACAAGTTTTTCTTCGTGGGAATTTTTTCTTCATCTCTCGGAGTTAAGGTGAAAACTTAGCCAGCTTGTCTCGGGCTTGAGTTTTGTGAGCAGTGCAGGAGATTTCGTCTCTGCCAGCTAAGATCCTTAAGGAGAGGTCTGCTGAGGCTGGCAAATCCTGGCCAGCACAAGTTTTTCATCGTGGGAATTTTTTCTTCATCTCTCGGAGCTAAGGTGAAAACTTAGCCAGCTTGTCTCGGGCTTGAGTTTTGTGAGCAGTGCAGGAGATTTCGTCTCTGCCAGCTAAGATCCTTAAGGAGAGGTCTGCTGAGGCTGGCAAATCCTGGCCAGCACAAGTTTTTCTTCGTGGGAATTTTTTGTCTAACTCTCGGAGCTAAGGTGAAAACTTAGCCAGCTTGTCTCGGGCTTGCGTTTTGTGAGCAGTGCAGGAGATTTCGTCTCTGCCAGCTAAGATCCTTAAGGAGAGGTCTGCTGAGGCTGGCAAATCCTGGCCAGCACAAGTTTTTCATCGTGGGAATTTTTTGTCTAACTCTCGGAGCTAAGGTGAAAACTTAGCCAGCTTGTCTGGGGCTTGAGTTTTGTGAGCAGTGCAGGAGATTTCATCTCTGCCAGCTAAGATCCTTAAGGAGAGGTCTGCTGAGGCTGGCAAATCCTGGCCAGCACAAGTTTTTCTTCGTGGGAATTTTTTCTTCATCTCTCGTAGCTAAGGTGAAAACTTAGCCAGTTTGTCTCGGGCTTGAGTTTTGTGAGCAGTGCAGGAGATTTCGTCTCTGCCAGCTAAGATCCTTAAGGAGAGGTCTGCTGAGGCTGGCAAATCCTGGCCAGCACAAGTTTTTCTTCGTGGGAATTTTTTGTCTACCTCGCGGAGCTAAGGTGAAAACTTAGCCAGCTTGTCTCGGGCTTGAGTTTTGTGAGCAGTGCAGGAGATTTCGTCTCTGCCAGCTAACATCCTTCAGGAGAGGTCTGCTGAGGCTGGCAAATCCTGGCCAGCACAAGTTTTTCTTCGTGGGAATTTTTTGTCTAACTCTCGGAGCTAAGGTGGAAACTTAGCCAGCTTGTCTCGGGCTTGAGTTTTGTGAGCAGTGCAGGAGATTTCGTGTCAGATAGTTCAGATCCTTAAGGACAGTGCTTCTAGGGAAGAGCAATCCAGGAGATGTGGAGACCATCACCAGTTTGCTACGACCACTAGATGTCAGCAAAAGCTAACAATTCGCTCTTCTAAGGATGACTGTTTAACAAAATTTTTGTGATTCAGTCAAGGACAGCTCAGCTCTTTCAGGTTAGTGGTGCTGTGGCAGGTCAATCAAAGAAATCTGAAGAAAACATGAGTTTTACTTCCTGTCACCTCCACCCTGTGAGCTAAGACTAAAAGATTACTCTTCTGACAGTAGGCATCTAAAGGAGGTAGCAAAAAATTTATTACTTCATTCAAGCAGGTATCGTGCCAGCTTGCTAAGATCCTTCAGGAGAGGTCTGCTGAGGCTGGAAAATCCTGGCCAGCACAAGTTTTTCATCGTGGGAATTTTTTGTCTAACTCTCGGAGCTAAGGTGAAAACTTAGCCAGCTTGTCTCGGGCTTGAGTTTTGTGAGCAGTGCAGGAGATTTCGTCTCTGCCAGCTAAGATCCTTCAGGAGAGGTCTGCTGAGGCTGGCAAATCCTGGCCAGCACAAGTTTTTCATCGTGGGAATTTTTTCTTCATCTCTCGGAGCTAAGGTGAAAACTTAGCCAGCTTGTCTCGGGCTTGAGTTTTGTGAGCAGTGCAGGAGATTTCGTCTCTGCCAGCTAAGATCCTTCAGGAGAGGTCTGCTGAGGCTGGCAAATCCTGACCAGCACAAGTTTTTCTTCGTGGGAATTCTTTGTCTAACTCTCGGAGCTAAGGTGAAAACTTAGCCAGCTTGTCTCGGGCTTGAGTTTTGTGAGCAGTGCAGGAGATTTCATCTCTGCCAGCTAAGATCCTTCAGGAGAGGTCTGCTGAGGCTGGCAAATCCTGGCCAGCACAAGTTTTTCTTCGTGGGAATTTTTTCTTCATCTCTCGGAGCTAAGGTGAAAACTTAGCCAGCTTGTCTCGGGCTTGAGTTTTGTGAGCAGTGCAGGAGATTTCGTCTCTGCCAGCTAAGATCCTTCAGGAGAGGTCTGCTGAGGCTGGCAAATCCTGGCCAGCACAAGTTTTTCTTCGTGGGAATTTTTTGTCTAACTCTCGGAGCTAAGGTGAAAACTTAGCCAGCTTGTCTCGGGCTTGAGTTTTGTGAGCAGTGCAGGAGATTTCATCTCTGCCAGCTAAGATCCTTAAGGAGAGATCTGCTGAGGCTGGCAAATCCTGGCCAGCACAAGTTTTTCATCGTGGGAATTTTTTCATCATGTCTCGTAGCTAAGGTGAAAACTTAGCCAGTTTGTCTCGGGCTTGAGTTTTGTGAGCAGTGCAGGAGATTTCGTCTCTGCCAGCTAAGATCCTTAAGGAGAGGTCTGCTGAGGCTGGCAAATCCTGGCCAGCACAAGTTTTTCATCGTGGGAATTTTTTCTTCACTCTCGGAGCTAAGGTGAAAACTTAGCCAGCTTGTCTGGGGCTTGAGTTTTGTGAGCAGTGCAGGAGATTTCGTCTCTGCCAGCTAAGATCCTTCAGGAGAGGTCTGCTGAGGCTGGCAAATCCTGGCCAGCACAAGTTTTTCATCGTGGGAATTTTTTTCTTCATCTCTCGGAGCTAAGGTGAAAACTTAGCCAGCTTGTCTGGGCTTGAGTTTTGTGAGCAGTGCAGGAGATTTAGTCTCTGCCAGCTAAGATCCTAAAGGAGAGGTCTGCTGAGCCTGGCAAATCCTGGCCAGCACAAGTTTTTCTTGGTGGGAATTTTTTGTCTAACTCTCGGAGCTAAGGTGAAAACTTAGCCAGCTTGTCTCGGGCTTGAGTTTTGTGAGCAGTGCAGGAGATTTCATCTCTGCCAGCTAAGATCCTTAAGGAAAGGTCTGCTGAGGCTGGCAAATCCTGGCCAGCACAAGTTTTTCTTCGTGGGAATTTTTGTCTACTCTCGGAGCTAAGGTGAAAACTTAGCCAGCTTGTCTCGGGCTTGAGTTTTGTGAGCAGTGCAGGAGATTTCGTCTCTGCCAGCTAAGATCCTTAAGGAGAGGTCTGCTGAGGATGGCAAATCCTGGCCAGCACAAGTTTTTCTTGGTGGGAATTTTTTGTCTAACTCTCGGAGCTAAGGTGAAAACTTAGCCAGCTTGTCTCGGGCTTGAGTTTTGTGAGCAGTGCAGGAGATTTCGTCTCTGCCAGCTAAGATCCTTAAGGAGAGGTGTGCTGAGGCTGGCAAATCCTGGCCAGCACAAGTTTTTCATCGTGGGAATTTTTTCTTCATCTCTCGGAGCTAAGGTGAAAACTTAGCCAGCTTGTCTCGGGCTTGAGTTTTGTGAGCAGTGCAGGAGATTTCGTCTCTGCCAGCTAAGATCCTTCAGGAGAGGTCTGCTGAGGCTGGCAAATCCTGGCCAGCACAAGTTTTTCATCGTGGGAATTCTTTGTCTAACTCTCGGAGCTAAGGTGAAAACTTAGCCAGCTTGTCTCGGGCTTGAGTTTTGTGAGCAGTGCAGGAGATTTCGTCTCTGCCAGCTAAGATCCTTCAGGAGAGGTCTGCTGAGGCTGGCAAATCCTGGCCAGCACAAGTTTTTCATGGTGGGAATTTTTGTCTAACTCTCTGAGCTAAGGTGAAAACTTAGCCAGCTTGTCTCGGGCTTGAGTTTTGTGAGCAGTGCAGGAGATTTCGTCTCTGCCAGCTAAGATCCTTCAGGAGAGGTCTGCTGAGGCTGGCAAATCCTGGCCAGCACAAGTTTTTCTTCGTGGGAATTTTTTGTCTAACTCTCGGAGCTAAGGTGAAAACTTAGCCAGCTTGTCTCGGGCTTGAGTTTTGTGAGCAGTGCAGGAGATTTCGTCTCTGACAGCTAAGATCCTTCAGGAGAGGTCTGCTGAGGCTGGCAAATCCTGGCCAGCACAAGTTTTTCATCGTGGGAATTTTTTCATCATGTCTCGTAGCTAAGGTGAAAACTTAGCCAGTTTGTCTCGGGCTTGAGTTTTGTGAGCAGTGCAGGAGATTTCGTCTCTGCCAGCTAAGATCCTTAAGGAGAGGTCTGCTGAGGCTGGCAAATCCTGGCCAGCACAAGTTTTTCTTCGTGGGAATTTTTTGTCTAACTCTCGGAGCTAAGGTGAAAACTTATCCAGCTTGTCTCGGGCTTGAGTTTTGTGAGCAGTGCAGGAGATTTCGTCTCTGCCAGCTAAGATCCTTCAGGAGAGGTGTGCTGAGGCTGGCAAATCCTGGCCAGCACAAGTTTTTCATCGTGGGAATTTTTTCTTCATCTCCCGGAGCTAAGGTGAAAACTTAGCCAGCTTGTCTGGGGCTTGAGTTTTGTGAGCAGTGCAGGAGATTTCGTCTCCGCCAGCTAAGATCCTTCAGGAGAGGTCTGCTGAGGCTGGCAAATCCTGGCCAGCACAAGTTTTTCATCGTGGGAATTTTTTCTTCATCTCTCGGAGCTAAGGTGAAAACTTAGCCAGCTTGTCTCGGGCTTGAGTTTTGTGAGCAGTGCAGGAGATTTCATCTCTGCCAGCTAAGATCCTTAAGGAGAGGTCTGCTGAGGCTGGCAAATCCTGGCCAGCACAAGTTTTTCTTGGTGGGAATTTTTTGTCTAACTCTCGGAGCTAAGGTGAAAACTTAGCCAGCTTGTCTCGGGCTTGCGTTTTGTGAGCAGTGCAGGAGATTTCATCTCTGCCAGCTAAGATCCTTCAGGAGAGGTCTGCTGAGGCTGGCAAATCCTGGCCAGCACAAGTTTTTCATCGTGGGAATTCTTTTCTAACTCTCGGAGCTAAGGTGAAAACTTAGCCAGCTTGTCTCGGGCTTGAGTTTTGTGAGCAGTGCAGGAGATTTCGTCTCTGCCAGCTAAGATCCTTCAGGAGAGGTCTGCTGAGGCTGGCAAATCCTGGCCAGCACAAGTTTTTCTTCGTGGGAATTTTTTGTCTAACTCTCGGAGCTAAGGTGAAAACTTAGCCAGCTTGTCTCGGGATTGAGTTTTGTGAGCAGTGCAGGAGATTTCGTCTCTGCCAGCTAAGATCCTTAAGGAGAGGTCTGCTGAGGCTGGCAAATCCTGGCCAGCACAAGTTTTTCTTCGTGGGAATTTTTTGTCTAACTCTCGGAGCTAAGGTGAAACTTAGCCAGCTTGTCTGGGGCTTGAGTTCTGTGAGCAGTGCAGGAGATTTCGTGTCAGATAGCTCAGATCCTTAAGCACAGTGCTTCTAGGGAAGAGCAATCCAGGAGATGTGGAGACCATCACCAGTTTGCTACCACCACTAGATGTCAGCAAAAGCTAACAATTCGCTCTTTTAAGGATGAGGGCTTAACAAAATTTTTGTGATTCAGTCAAGGACAGCTAAGATCCTTAAGGAGAGGTCTGCTGGCAGGTCAATCAAAGAAATCTGAAGAAAACATGAGTTTTACTTCCTGTCACCTCCACCCTGTGAGCTAAGACTAAAAGATTACTCTTCTGACAGTAGGCATCTAAAGGAGGTAGCAAAAAATTTATTAGCATTGCAGGAGATTTCGTCTCTGCCAGCTAAGATCCTTAAGGAGAGGTCTGCTGAGGCTGGCAAATCCTGGCCAGCACAAGTTTTTCTTGGTGGGAATTTTTTCTTCATCTCTCGGAGCTAAGGTGAAAACTTAGCCAGCTTGTCTCGGGCTTGAGTTTTGTGAGCAGTGCAGGAGATTTCGTCTCTGCCAGCTAAGATCCTTAAGGAGAGGTCTGCTGAGGCTGGCAAATCCTGGCCAGCACAAGTTTTTCATCGTGGGAATTTTTTGTCTAACTCTCGGAGCTAAGGTGAAAACTTAGCCAGCTTGTCTCGGGCTTGAGTTTTGTGAGCAGTGCAGGAGATTTCGTCTCTGACAGCTAAGATCCTTCAGGAGAGGTCTGCTGAGGCTGGCAAATCCTGGCCAGCACAAGTTTTTCATCGTGGGAATTTTTTGTCTAACTCTCGGAGCTAAGGTGAAAACTTATCCAGCTTGTCTCGGGCTTGAGTTTTGTGAGCAGTGCAGGAGATTTCGTCTCTGCCAGCTAAGATCCTTCAGGAGAGGTCTGCTGAGGCTGGCAAATCCTGGCCAGCACAAGTTTTTCATCGTGGGAATTTTTTGTCTAACTCTCGGAGCTAAGGTGAAAACTTAGCCAGCTTGTCTGGGGCTTGAGTTTTGTGAGCAGTGCAGGAGATTTCATCTCTGCCAGCTAAGATCCTTCAGGAGAGGTCTGCTGAGGCTGGCAAATCCTGGCCAGCACAAGTTTTTCTTGGTGGGAATTTTTTCTTCATCTCTCGTAGCTAAGGTGAAAACTTAGCCAGCTTGTCTGGGGCTTGAGTTTTGTGAGCAGTGCAGGAGATTTCGTCTCTGCCAGCTAAGATCCTTAAGGAGAGGTCTGCTGAGGCTGGCAAATCCTGGCCAGCACAAGTTTTTCTTGGTGGGAATTTTTTGTCTACCTCGGAGCTAAGGTGAAAACTTAGCCAGGTTGTCTCGGGCTTGAGTTTTGTGAGCTGTGCAGGAGATTTCGTCTCTGCCAGCTAAGATCCTTCAGGAGAGGTCTGCTGAGGCTGGCAAATCCTGGCCAGCACAAGTTTTTCTTCGTGGGAATTTTTTGTCTAACTCTCGGAGCTAAGGTGGAAAACTTAGCCAGCTTGTCTGGGGCTTGAGTTTTGTGAGCAGTGCAGGAGATTTCGTGTCAGATAGCTCAGATCCTTAAGGACAGTGCTTCTAGGGAAGAGCAATCCAGGAGATGTGGAGACCATCACCAGTTTGCTACCACCACTAGATGTCAGCAAAAGCTAACAATTCGCTCTTTTAAGGATGAGGGCTTAACAAAATTTTTGGGATTCAGTCAAGGACAGCTCAGCTCCTTCAGGTTAGTGGTGCTGTGGCAGGTCAATCAAAGAAATCTGAAGAAAACATGAGCTTTCCTTCCTGTCACCTCCACCCTGTGAGCTAAGACTAAAAGATTACTCTTCTGACAGTAGGCATCTAAAGGAGGTAGCAAAAAATTTATTACTTCATTCAAGCAGGTATCGTGTCAGCTTGCTAAGATCCTTAAGGAGAGGTCTGCCGAGGCTCGAAAATCCTGGCCAGCACAAGTTTTTCTTCGTGGGAATTTTTTTGTCTAACTCTTGGAGCTAAGGTGGAACCTTAGCCAGCTTGTCTCGGGCTTGAGTTCTGTGAGCAGTGCAGGAGATTTCGTGTCAGATAGCTCAGATCCTTAAGCACAGTGCTTGTAGGGAAGAGCAATCCAGGAGATGTGGAGACCGTCACCAGTTTGCTACCACCACTAGATGTCAGCAAAAGCTAACAATTCGCTCTTTTAAGGATGAGGGCTTAACAAAATTTTTGGGATTCAGTCAAGGACAGCTCAGCTCCTTCAGGTTAGTGGTGCTATGGCAGGTCAATCAAAGAAATCTGAAGAAAACATGAGCTTTACTTCCTGTCACCTCCACCCTGTGAGCTAAGACTAAAAGATTACTCTTCTGACAGTAGGCATCTAAAGGAGGTAGCAAAAAATTTATTACTTCATTCAAGCAGGTATCGTGCCAGCTTGCTAAGATCCTTAAGGAGAGGTCTGCCGAGGCTCGAAAATCCTGGCCAGCACAAGTTTTTCTTGGTGGGAATTTTTTGTCTAACTCTCGGAGCTAAGGTGAAAACTTAGCCAGCTTGTCTCGGGCTTGAGTTTTGTGAGCAGTGCAGGAGATTTCGTCTCCGACAGCTAAGATCCTTCAGGAGAGGTCTGCTGAGGCTGGCAAATCCTGGCCAGCACAAGTTTTTCATCGTGGGAATTTTTTCTTTATCTCTCGGAGCTAAGGTGAAAACTTAGCCAGCTTGTCTCGGGCTAGAGTTTTGTGAGCAGTGCAGGAGATTTCGTCTCTGCCAGCTAAGATCCTTCAGGAGAGGTCTGCTGAGGCTGGCAAATCCTGGCCAGCACAAGTTTTTCTTCGTGGGAATTCTTTGTCTAACTCTCGGAGCTAAGGTGAAAACTTAGCCAGCTTGTCTCGGGCTTGAGTTTTGTGAGCAGTGCAGGAGATTTCATCTCTGCCAGCTAAGATCCTTCAGGAGAGGTCTGCTGAGGCTGGCAAATCCTGGCCAGCACAAGTTTTTCATCGTGGGAATTTTTTATCTAACTCTCGGAGCTAAGGTGAAAACTTATCCAGCTTGTCTCGGGCTTGAGTTTTGTGAGCAGTGCAGGAGATTTCGTCTCTGCCAGCTAAGATCCTTCAGGAGAGGTCTGCTGAGGCTGGCAAATCCTGGCCAGCACAAGTTTTTCTTGGTGGGAATATTTTCTTCATCTCTCGGAGCTAAGGTGAAAACTTAGCCAGCTTGTCTCGGGCTTGAGTTCTTGTGAGCAGTGCAGGAGATTTCGTCTCTGCCAGCTAAGATCCTTCAGGAGAGGTCTGCTGAGGCTGGCAAATCCTGGCCAGCACAAGTTTTTCTTGGTGGGAATTTTTTGTCTAACTCTCGGAGCTAAGGTGAAAACTTAGCCAGCTTGTCTCGGGCTTGAGTTTTGTGAGCAGTGCAGGAGATTTCGTCTCTGCCAGCTAAGATCCTTCAGGAGAGGTCTGCTGAGGCTGGCAAATCCTGGCCAGCACAAGTTTTTCATCGTGGGAATTTTTTGTCTAACTCTCGGAGCTAAGGTGAAAACTTAGCCAGCTTGTCTGGGGCTTGAGTTTTGTGAGCAGTGCAGGAGATTTCATCTCTGCCAGCTAAGATCCTTCAGGAGAGGTCTGCTGAGGCTGGCAAATCCTGGCCAGCACAAGTTTTTCATCGTGGGAATTTTTTCTTCATCTCTCGGAGCTAAGGTGAAAACTTAGCCAGCTTGTCTCGGGCTTGAGTTTTGTGAGCAGTGCAGGAGATTTCGTCTCTGCCAGCTAAGATCCTTAAGGAAAGGTCGGCTGAGGCTGGCAAATCCTGGCCAGCACAAGTTTTTCTTGGTGGGATTTTTTTGACTACCTCGTGGAGCTAAGGTGAAAACTTAGCCAGCTTGTCTCGGGCTTGAGTTTTGTGAGCAGTGCAGGAGATTTCGTCTCTGCCAGCTAAGATCCTTCAGGAGAGGTCTGCTGAGGCTGGCAAATCCTGGCCAGCACAAGTTTTTCATCGTGGGAATTTTTTGTCTAACTCTCGGAGCTAAGGTGGAAACTTAGCCAGCTTGTCTCGGGCTTGAGTTTTGTGAGCAGTGCAGGAGATTTCGTGTCAGATAGTTCAGATCCTTAAGGACAGTGCTTCTAGGGAAGAGCAATCCAGGAGATGTGGAGACCATCACCAGTTTGCTACGACCACTAGATGTCAGCAAAAGCTAACAATTCGCTCTTCTAAGGATGACTGTTTAACAAAATTTTTGTGATTCAGTCAAGGACAGCTCAGCTCTTTCAGGTTAGTGGTGCTGTGGCAGGTCAATCAAAGAAATCTGAAGAAAACATGAGCTTTCCTTCCTGTCACCTCCACCCTGTGAGCTAAGACTAAAAGATTACTCTTCTGACAGTAGGCATCTAAAGGAGGTAGCAAAAAATTTATTACTTCAATCAAGCAGGTATCGTGTCAGCTTGCTAAGATCCTTCAGGAGAGGTCTGCCGAGGCTCGAAAATCCTGGCCAGCACAAGTTTTTCTTCGTGGGAATTTTTTTGTCTAACTCTTGGAGCTAAGGTGGAACCTTAGCCAGCTTGTCTGGGGCTTGAGTTTTGTGAGCAGTGCAGGAGATTTCGTGTCAGATAGCTCAGATCCTTAAGCACAGTGCTTCTAGGGAAGAGCAATCCAGGAGATGTGGAGACCATCACCAGTTTGCTACCACCACTAGATGTCAGCAAAAGCTAACAATTCGCTCTTTTAAGGATGAGGGCTTAACAAAATTTTTCGGATTCAGTCAAGGACAGCTCAGCTCCTTCAGGTTAGTGGTGCTGTGGCAGGTCAATCAAAGAAATCTGAAGAAAACATGAGTTTTACTTCCTGTCACCTCCACCCTGTGAGCTAAGACTAAAAGATTACTCTTCTGACAGTAGGCATCTAAAGGAGGTAGCAAAAAATTTATTACTTCATTCAAGCAGGTATCGTGCCAGCTTGCTAAGATCCTTCAGGAGAGGTCTGCCGAGGCTCGAAAATCCTGGCCAGCACAAGTTTTTCTTGGTGGGAATTTTTTGTCTAACTCTCGGAGCTAAGGTGAAAACTTAGCCAGCTTGTCTCGGGCTTGAGTTTTGTGAGCAGTGCAGGAGATTTCGTCTCCGACAGCTAAGATCCTTCAGGAGAGGTCTGCTGAGGCTGGCAAATCCTGGCCAGCACAAGTTTTTCTTCGTGGGAATTTTTTCTTTATCTCTCGGAGCTAAGGTGAAAACTTAGCCAGCTTGTCTCGGGCTAGAGTTTTGTGAGCAGTGCAGGAGATTTCGTCTCTGCCAGCTAAGATCCTTCAGGAGAGGTCTGCTGAGGCTGGCAAATCCTGGCCAGCACAAGTTTTTCTTCGTGGGAATTCTTTGTCTAACTCTCGGAGCTAAGGTGAAAACTTAGCCAGCTTGTCTCGGGCTTGAGTTTTGTGAGCAGTGCAGGAGATTTCATCTCTGCCAGCTAAGATCCTTCAGGAGAGGTCTGCTGAGGCTGGCAAATCCTGGCCAGCACAAGTTTTTCTTCGTGGGAATTTTTTTCTAACTCTCGGAGCTAAGGTGAAAACTTAGCCAGCTTGTCTGGGGCTTGAGTTTTGTGAGCAGTGCAGGAGATTTCGTCTCTGCCAGCTAAGATCCTTCAGGAGAGGTCTGCTGAGGCTGGCAAATCCTGGCCAGCACAAGTTTTTCTTGGTGGGAATTTTTTCTTCATGTCTCGGAGCTAAGGTGAAAACTTAGCCAGCTTGTCTCGGGCTTGAGTTTTGTGAGCAGTGCAGGAGATTTCGTCTCTGCCAGCTAAGATCCTTCAGGAGAGGTCTGCTGAGGCTGGCAAATCCTGGCCAGCACAAGTTTTTCTTGGTGGGAATTTTTTGTCTAACTCTCGGAGCTAAGGTGAAAACTTAGCCAGCTTGTCTCGGGCTTGAGTTTTGTGAGCAGTGCAGGAGATTTCATCTCTGCCAGCTAAGATCCTTAAGGAGAGATCTGCTGAGGCTGGCAAATCCTGGCCAGCACAAGTTTTTCTTCGTGGGAATTTTTTCTTCATCTCTCGTAGCTAAGGTGAAAACTTAGCCAGTTTGTCTCGGGCTTGAGTTTTGTGAGCAGTGCAGGAGATTTCGTCTCTGCCAGCTAAGATCCTTCAGGAGAGGTCTGCTGAGGCTGGCAAATCCTGGCCAGCACAAGTTTTTCATCGTGGGAATTTTTTGTCTAACTCGCGGAGCTAAGGTGAAAACTTAGCCAGCTTGTCTCGGGCTTGAGTTTTGTGAGCAGTGCAGGAGATTTCGTCTCTGCCAGCTAAGATCCTTCAGGAGAGGTCTGCTGAGGCTGGCAAATCCTGGCCAGCACAAGTTTTTCTTCGTGGGAATTCTTTGTCTAACTCTCGGAGCTAAGGTGAAAACTTAGCCAGCTTGTCTCGGGCTTGAGTTTTGTGAGCAGTGCAGGAGATTTCGTCTCTGCCAGCTAAGATCCTTAAGGAAAGGTCTGCTGAGGCTGGCAAATCCTGGCCAGCACAAGTTTTTCTTCGTGGGAATTTTTTGACTACATCTCGGAGCTAAGGTGAAAACTTAGCCAGCTTGTCTCGGGCTTGAGTTTTGTGAGCAGTGCAGGAGATTTCGTCTCTGCCAGCTAAGATCCTTCAGGAGAGGTCTGCTGAGGCTGGCAAATCCTGGCCAGCACAAGTTTTTCATCGTGGGAATTTTTTGTCTAACTCTCGGAGCTAAGGTGAAAACTTAGCCAGCTTGTCTCGGGCTTGAGTTTTGTGAGCAGTGCAGGAGATTTCATCTCTGCCAGCTAAGATCCTTAAGGAGAGATCTGCTGAGGCTGGCAAATCCTGGCCAGCACAAGTTTTTCATCGTGGGAATTTTTTCTTCATCTCTCGTAGCTAAGGTGAAAACTTAGCCAGTTTGTCTCGGGCTTGAGTTTTGTGAGCAGTGCAGGAGATTTCGTCTCTGCCAGCTAAGATCCTTCAGGAGAGGTCTGCTGAGGCTGGCAAATCCTGGCCAGCACAAGTTTTTCATCGTGGGAATTTTTTGTGTAACTCGCGGAGCTAAGGTGAAAACTTAGCCAGCTTGTCTGGGCTTGAGTTTTGTGAGCAGTGCAGGAGATTTCGTCTCTGCCAGCTAAGATCCTTCAGGAGAGGTCTGCTGAGGCTGGCAAATCCTGGCCAGCATAAGTTTTTCTTGGTGGGAATTTTTTGTCTAACTCTCGGAGCTAAGGTGAAAACTTAGCCAGCTTGTCTCAGGCTTGAGTTTTGTGAGCAGTGCAGGAGATTTCGTCTCTGCCAGCTAAGATCCTTAAGGAAAGGTCTGCTGAGGCTGGCAAATCCTGGCCAGCACAAGTTTTTCTTCGTGGGAATTTTTTCTTCATCTCTCGGAGCTAAGGTGAAAACTTAGCCAGCTTGTCTCGGGCTTGAGTTTTGTGAGCAGTGCAGGAGATTTCGTCTCTGCCAGCTAAGATCCTTAAGGAGAGGTCTGCTGAGGATGGCAAATCCTGGCCAGCACAAGTTTTTCATCGTGGGAATTTTTTGTCTAACTCTCGGAGCTAAGGTGAAAACTTAGCCAGCTTGTCTCGGGCTTGAGTTTTGTGAGCAGTGCAGGAGATTTCGTCTCTGCCAGCTAAGATCCTTCAGGAGAGGTGTGCTGAGGCTGGCAAATCCTGGCCAGCACAAGTTTTTCATCGTGGGAATTTTTTCTTCATGTCTCGGAGCTAAGGTGAAAACTTAGCCAGCTTGTCTCGGGCTTGAGTTTTGTGAGCAGTGCAGGAGATTTCGTCTCTGCCAGCTAAGATCCTTCAGGAGAGGTCTGCTGAGGCTGGCAAATCCTGGCCAGCACAAGTTTTTCATTGTGGGAATTTTTTCTTCATCTCTCGGAGCTAAGGTGAAAACTTAGCCAGCTTGTCTCGGGCTTGAGTTTTGTGAGCAGTGCAGGAGATTTCGTCTCTGCCAGCTAAGATCCTTAAGGAGAGGTCTGCTGAGGCTGGCAAATCCTGGCCAGCACAAGTTTTTCTTCGTGGGAATTTTTTGACTACCTCGTGGAGCTAAGGTGAAAACTTATCCAGCTTGTCTCGGTCTTGAGTTTTGTGAGCAGTGCAGGAGATTTCGTCTCTGCCAGCTAAGATCCTTAAGGAGAGGTCTGCTGAGGCTGGCAAATCCTGGCCAGCACAAGTTTTTCATCGTGGGAATTTTTTCTTCATCTCCCGGAGCTAAGGTGAAAACTTAGCCAGCTTGTCTGGGGCTTGAGTTTTGTGAGCAGTGCAGGAGATTTCGTCTCCGACAGCTAAGATCCTTCAGGAGAGGTCTGCTGAGGCTGGCAAATCCTGGCCAGCACAAGTTTTTCATCGTGGGAATTTTTTCTTAATCTCTCGGAGCTAAGGTGAAAACTTAGCCAGCTTGTCTCGGGCTTGAGTTTTGTGAGCAGTGCAGGAGATTTCGTGTCAGATAGCTCAGATCCTTAAGCACAGTGCTTCTAGGGAAGAGCAATCCAGGAGATGTGGAGACCATCACCAGTTTGCTACCACCACTAGATGTCAGCAAAAGCTAACAATTCGCTCTTTTAAGGATGAGGGCTTAACAAAATTTTTGGGATTCAGTCAAGGACAGCTCAGCTCCTTCAGGTTAGTGGTGCTGTGGCAGGTCAATCAAAGAAATCTGAAGAAAACATGAGTTTTACTTCCTGTCACCTCCACCCTGTGAGCTAAGACTAAAAGATTACTCTTCTGACAGTAGGCATCTAAAGGAGGTAGCAAAAAATTTATTACTTCATTCAAGCAGGTATCGTGCCAGCTTGCTAAGATCCTTCAGGAGAGGTCTGCCGAGGCTCGAAAATCCTGGCCAGCACAAGTTTTTCTTGGTGGGAATTTTTTGTCTAACTCTCGGAGCTAAGGTGAAAACTTAGCCAGCTTGTCTCGGGCTTGAGTTTTGTGAGCAGTGCAGGAGATTTCATCTCTGCCAGCTAAGATCCTTCAGGAGAGGTCTGCTGAGGCTGGCAAATCCTGGCCAGCACAAGTTTTTCTTCGTGGGAATTTTTTTCTAACTCTCGGAGCTAAGGTGAAAACTTAGCCAGCTTGTCTGGGGCTTGAGTTTTGTGAGCAGTGCAGGAGATTTCGTCTCTGCCAGCTAAGATCCTTCAGGAGAGGTCTGCTGAGGCTGGCAAATCCTGGCCAGCACAAGTTTTTCATCGTGGGAATTTTTTCTTCATCTCTCGGAGCTAAGGTGAAAACTTAGCCAGCTTGTCTCGGGCTTGAGTTTTGTGAGCAGTGCAGGAGATTTCGTCTCTGCCAGCTAAGATCCTTCAGGAGAGGTCTGCTGAGGCTGGCAAATCCTGGCCAGCACAAGTTTTTCTTCGTGGGAATTCTTTGTCTAACTCTCGGAGCTAAGGTGAAAACTTAGCCAGCTTGTCTCGGGCTTGAGTTTTGTGAGCAGTGCAGGAGATTTCGTCTCTGCCAGCTAAGATCCTTCAGGAGAGGTCTGCTGAGGCTGGCAAATCCTGGCCAGCACAAGTTTTTCTTCGTGGGAATTCTTTGTCTAACTCTCGGAGCTAAGGTGAAAACTTAGCCAGCTTGTCTCGGGCTTGAGTTTTGTGAGCAGTGCAGGAGATTTCGTCTCTGCCAGCTAAGATCCTTCAGGAGAGGTCTGCTGAGGCTGGCAAATCCTGGCCAGCACAAGTTTTTCATCGTGGGAATTTTTTCATCATGTCTCGTAGCTAACGTGAAAACTTAGCCAGTTTGTCTCGGGTTTGAGTTTTGTGAGCAGTGCAGGAGATTTCGTCTCTTCCAGCTAAGATCCTTAAGGAAAGTCGGCTGAGGCTGGAAAATCCTGGCCAGCACAAGTTTTTCTTGGTGGGAATTTTTTTGACTACCTCGTGGAGCTAAGGTGAAAACTTAGCCAGGTTGTCTCGGGCTTGAGTTTTGTGAGCAGTGCAGGAGATTTCGTCTCCAACAGCTAACATCCTTCAGGAGAGGTCTGCTGAGGCTGGCAAATCCTGGCCAGCACAAGTTTTTCTTCGTGGGAATTTTTTTGTCTAACTCTCGGAGCTAAGGTGAAAACTTAGCCAGCTTGTCTGGGGCTTGAGTTTTGTGAGCAGTGCAGGAGATTTCGTGTCAGATAGCTCAGATCCTTAAGGACAGTGCTTCTAGGGAAGAGCAATCCAGGAGATGTGGAGACCATCACCAGTTTGCTACCACCACTAGATGTCAGCAAAAGCTAACAATTCGCTCTTTTAAGGATGAGGGTTTAACAAAATTTTTGTGATTCAGTCAAGGACAGCTCAGCTCCTTCAGGTTAGTGGTGCTGTGGCAGGTCAATCAAAGAAATCTGAAGAAAACATGAGCTTTCCTTCCTGTCACCTCCACCCTGTGAGCTAAGACTAAAAGATTACTCTTCTGACAGTAGGCATCTAAAGGAGGTAGCAAAAAATTTATTACTTCAATCAAGCAGGTATCGTGTCACCTTGCTAAGATCCTTCAGGAGAGGTCTGCCGAGGCTCGAAAATCCTGGCCAGCACAAGTTTTTCTTCGTGGGAATTTTTTTGTCTAACTCTCGGAGCTAAGGTGGAACCTTAGCCAGCTTGTCTGGGGCTTGAGTTTTGTGAGCAGTGCAGGAGATTTCGTGTCAGATAGCTCAGATCCTTAAGCACAGTGCTTCTAGGGAAGAGCAATCCAGGAGATGTGGAGACCATCACCAGTTTGCTACCACCACTAGATGTCAGCAAAAGCTAACAATTCGCTCTTTTAAGGATGAGGGCTTAACAAAATTTTTGGGATTCAGTCAAGGACAGCTCAGCTCCTTCAGGTTAGTGGTGCTGTGGCAGGTCAATCAAAGAAATCTGAAGAAAACATGAGTTTTACTTCCTGTCACCTCCACCCTGTGAGCTAAGACTAAAAGATTACTCTTCTGACAGTAGGCATCTAAAGGAGGTAGCAAAAAATTTATTACTTCATTCAAGCAGGTATCGTGCCAGCTTGCTAAGATCCTTAAGGAGAGGTCTGCCGAGGCTCGAAAATCCTGGCCAGCACAAGTTTTTCTTGGTGGGAATTTTTTGTCTAACTCTCGGAGCTAAGGTGAAAACTTAGCCAGCTTGTCTCGGGCTTGAGTTTTGTGAGCAGTGCAGGAGATTTCGTCTCCGCCAGCTAAGATCCTTCAGGAGAGGTCTGCTGAGGCTTGCAAATCCTGGCCAGCACAAGTTTTTCTTCGTGGGAATTTTTTCTTTATCTCTCGGAGCTAAGGTGAAAACTTAGCCAGCTTGTCTCGGGCTTGAGTTTTGTGAGCAGTGCAGGAGATTTCATCTCTGCCAGCTAAGATCCTTAAGGAGAGGTCTGCTGAGGCTGGCAAATCCTGGCCAGCACAAGTTTTTCTTGGTGGGAATTTTTTGTCTAACTCTCGGAGCTAAGGTGAAAACTTAGCCAGCTTGTCTGGGGCTTGAGTTTTGTGAGCAGTGCAGGAGATTTCGTCTCTGCCAGCTAAGATCCTTAAGGAGAGGTCTGCTGAGGCTGGCAAATCCTGACCAGCACAAGTTTTTCTTGGTGGGAATATTTTCTTCATCTCTCGGAGCTAAGGTGAAAACTTAGCCAGCTTGTCTCGGGCTTGAGTTTTGTGAGCAGTGCAGGAGATTTCGTCTCTGCCAGCTAAGATCCTTAAGGAGAGGTCTGCTGAGGCTGGCAAATCCTGGCCAGCACAAGTTTTTCTTGGTGGGAATTTTTTGTCTAACTCTCGGAGCTAAGGTGAAAACTTAGCCAGCTTGTCTCGGGCTTGAGTTTTGTGAGCAGTGCAGGAGATTTCGTCTCTGCCAGCTAAGATCCTTAAGGAGAGGTCTGCTGAGGCTGGCAAATCCTGGCCAGCACAAGTTTTTCATCGTGGGAATTTTTTGTCTAACTCTCGGAGCTAAGGTGAAAACTTAGCCAGCTTGTCTGGGGCTTGAGTTTTGTGAGCAGTGCAGGAGATTTCGTCTCTGCCAGCTAAGATCCTTAAGGAGAGGTCTGCTGAGGCTGGCAAATCCTGGCCAGCACAAGTTTTTCATCGTGGGAATTTTTTCATCATGTCTCGTAGCTAACGTGAAAACTTAGCCAGTTTGTCTCGGGTTTGAGTTTTGTGAGCAGTGCAGGAGATTTCGTCTCTGCCAGCTAAGATCCTTAAGGAAAGGTCTGCTGAGGCTGGCAAATCCTGGCCAGCACAATTTTTTCTTCGTGGGAATTTTTTGACTACCTCGTGGAGCTAAGGTGAAAACTTAGCCAGCTTGTCTCGGGCTTGAGTTTTGTGAGCAGTGCAGGAGATTTCGTCTCTGCCAGCTAAGATCCTTCAGGAGAGGTCTGCTGAGGCTGGCAAATCCTGGCCAGCACAAGTTTTTCTTCGTGGGAATTTTTTGTCTAACTCTCGGAGCTAAGGTGAAAACTTAGCCAGCTTGTCTCGGGCTTGAGTTTTGTGAGCAGTGCAGGAGATTTCGTGTCAGATAGCTCAGATCCTTAAGGACAGTGCTTCTAGGGAAGAGCAATCCAGGAGATGTGCAGACCATCACCAGTTTGCTACCACCACTAGATGTCAGCAAAAGCTAACAATTCGCTCTTTTAAGGATGAGGGCTTAACAAAATTTTTGTGATTCAGTCAAGGACAGCTCAGCTCCTTCAGGTTAGTGGTGCTGTGGCAGGTCAATCAAAGAATTTGAAGAAAAGCATGAGTTTTACTTCATGTCACCTCCACCCTGTGAGCTAAGAATAAAAGATTACTCTTCTGACAGTAGGCATCTAAAGGAGGTAGCAAAAAATTTATTACTTCAGTCGAGCAGGTATCGTGTCAGCCAGCTAAGATCCTTAAGGAGAGGTCTGCTGAGGCTGGCAAATCCTGGCCAGCACAAGTTTTTCATCGTGGGAATTTTTTGTCTAACTCTCGGAGCTAAGGTGAAAACTTAGCCAGCTTGTCTGGGGCTTGAGTTTTGTGAGCAGTGCAGGAGATTTCGTCTCTGCCAGCTAAGATCCTTAAGGAGAGGTCTGCTGAGGCTGGCAAATCCTGGCCAGCACAAGTTTTTCTTCGTGGGAATTCTTTGTCTAACTCTCGGAGCTAAGGTGAAAACTTAGCCAGCTTGTCTGGGGCTTGAGTTTTGTGAGCAGTGCAGGAGATTTCGTCTCTGCCAGCTAAGATCCTTCAGGAGAGGTCTGCTGAGGCTGGCAAATCCTGGCCAGCACAAGTTTTTCTTGGTGGGAATTTTTTCTTCATCTCTCGGAGCTAAGGTGAAAACTTAGCCAGCTTGTCTCGGGCTTGAGTTTTGTGAGCAGTGCAGGAGATTTCGTCTCTGCCAGCTAAGATCCTTAAGGAGAGGTCTGCTGAGGCTGGCAAATCCTGGCCAGCACAAGTTTTTCTTCGTGGGAATTTTTTGTCTAACTCTCGGAGCTAAGGTGAAAACTTAGCCAGCTTGTCTCGGGCATGAGTTTTGTGAGCAGTGCAGGAGATTTCATCTCTGCCAGCTAAGATCCTTAAGGAGAGGTCTGCTGAGGCTGGCAAATCCTGGCCAGCACAAGTTTTTCATCGTGGGAATTTTTTCTTCATCTCTCGGAGCTAAGGTGAAAACTTAGCCAGTTTGTCTCGGGCTTGAGTTTTGTGAGCAGTGCAGGAGATTTCGTCTCTGCCAGCTAAGATCCTTAAGGAGAGGTCTGCTGAGGCTGGCAAATCCTGGCCAGCACAAGTTTTTCATCGTGGGAATTTTTTGTGTAACTCGCGGAGCTAAGGTGAAAACTTAGCCAGCTTGTCTGGGGCTTGAGTTTTGTGAGCAGTGCAGGAGATTTCGTCTCTGCCAGCTAAGATCCTTAAGGAGAGGTCTGCTGAGGCTGGCAAATCCTGGCCAGCACAAGTTTTTCATCGTGGGAATTTTTTGTCTAACTCTCGGAGCTAAGGTGAAAACTTAGCCAGCTTGTCTCGGGCTTGAGTTTTGTGAGCAGTGCAGGAGATTTCGTCTCTGCCAGCTAAGATCCTTAAGGAAAGGTCTGCTGAGGCTGGCAAATCCTGGCCAGCACAAGTTTTTCTTCGTGGGAATTTTTTGTCTATCTCTCGGAGCTAAGGTGAAAACTTAGCCAGCTTGTCTCGGGCTTGAGTTTTGTGAGCAGTGCAGGAGATTTCGTCTCTGCCAGCTAAGATCCTTAAGGAGAGGTCTGCTGAGGATGGCAAATCCTGGCCAGCACAAGTTTTTCATCGTGGGAATTTTTTGTCTAACTCTCGGAGCTAAGGTGAAAACTTAGCCAGCTTGTCTCGGGCTTGAGTTTTGTGAGCAGTGCAGGAGATTTCATCTCTGCCAGCTAAGATCCTTAAGGAGAGATCTGCTGAGGCTGGCAAATCCTGGCCAGCACAAGTTTTTCATCGTGGGAATTTTTTCATCATGTCTCGTAGCTAAGGTGAAAACTTAGCCAGTTTGTCTGGGCTTGAGTTTTGTGAGCAGTGCAGGAGATTTCGTCTCTGCCAGCTAAGATCCTTAAGGAGAGGTCTGCTGAGGCTGGCAAATCCTGGCCAGCACAAGTTTTTCATCGTGGGAATTTTTTGTGTAACTCGCGGAGCTAAGGTGAAAACTTAGCCAGCTTGTCTGGGCTTGAGTTTTGTGAGCAGTGCAGGAGATTTCGTCTCTGCCAGCTAAGATCCTTCAGGAGAGGTCTGCTGAGGCTGGCAAATCCTGGCCAGCACCAGTTTTTCTTGGTGGGAATTTTTTGTCTAACTCTCGGAGCTAAGGTGAAAACTTAGCCAGCTTGTCTCGGGCTTGAGTTTTGTGAGCAGTGCAGGAGATTTCGTCTCTGCCAGCTAAGATCCTTAAGGAAAGGTCTGCTGAGGCTGGCAAATCCTGGCCAGCACAAGTTTTTCTTCGTGGGAATTTTTTGTCTAACTCTCGGACCTAAGGTGAAAACTTAGCCAGCTTGTCTCGGGCTTGAGTTTTGTGAGCAGTGCAGGAGATTTCGTCTCTGCCAGCTAAGATCCTTAAGGAGAGGTCTGCTGAGGATGGCAAATCCTGGCCAGCACAAGTTTTTCATCGTGGGAATTTTTTGTCTAACTCTCGGAGCTAAGGTGAAAACTTAGCCAGCTTGTCTCGGGCTTGAGTTTTGTGAGCAGTGCAGGAGATTTCGACTCTGCCAGCTAAGATCCTTCAGGAGAGGTGTGCTGAGGCTGGCAAATCCTGGCCAGCACAAGTTTTTCATCGTGGGAATTTTTTCTTCATCTCTCGGAGCTAAGGTGAAAACTTAGCCAGCTTGTCTCGGGCTTGAGTTTTGTGAGCAGTGCAGGAGATTTCGTCTCTGCCAGCTAAGATCCTTCAGGAGAGGTCTGCTGAGGCTGGCAAATCCTGGCCAGCACAAGTTTTTCTTTGTGGGAATTTTTTCTTCATCTCTCGGAGCTAAGGTGAAAACTTAGCCAGCTTGTCTCGGGCTTGAGTTTTGTGAGCAGTGCAGGAGATTTCGTCTCTGCCAGCTAAGATCCTTAAGGAGAGGTCTGCTGAGGCTGGCAAATCCTGGCCAGCACAAGTTTTTCTTCGTGGGAATTTTTTGACTACCTCGTGGAGCTAAGGTGAAAACTTAGCCAGCTTGTCTCGGGCTTGAGTTTTGTGAGCAGTGCAGGAGATTTCGTCTCTGCCAGCTAAGATCCTTCAGGAGAGGTCTGCTGAGGCTGGCAAATCCTGGCCAGCACAAGTTTTTCATCGTGGGAATTTTTTCTTCATCTCCCGGAGCTAAGGTGAAAACTTAGCCAGCTTGTCTGGGGCTTGAGTTTTGTGAGCAGTGCAGGAGATTTCGTCTCTGCCAGCTAAGATCCTTAAGGAGAGGTCTGCTGAGGCTGGCAAATCCTGGCCAGCACAAGTTTTTCATCGTGGGAATTTTTTCTTCATCTCTCGGAGCTAAGGTGAAAACTTAGCCAGCTTGTCTGGGGCTTGAGTTTTGTGAGCAGTGCAGGAGATTTCGTGTCAGATAGCTCAGATCCTTAAGGACAGTGCTTCTAGGGAAGAGCAATCCAGGAGATGTGCAGACCATCACCAGTTTGCTACCACCACTAGATGTCAGCAAAAGCTAACAATTCGCTCTTTTAAGGATGAGGGCTTAACAAAATTTTTGTGATTCAGTCAAGGACAGCTCAGCTCCTTCAGCTTAGTGGTGCTGTGGCAGGTCAATCAAAGAATTTTGAAGAAAAGCATGAGTTTTACTTCATGTCACCTCCACCCTGTGAGCTAAGAATAAAAGATTACTCTTCTGACAGTAGGCATCTAAAGGAGGTAGCAAAAAATTTATTACTTCAATCGAGCAGGTATCGTGTCAGCCAGCTAAGATCCTTAAGGAGAGGTCTGCTGAGGCTGGCAAATCCTGGCCAGCACCAGTTTTTCTTGGTGGGAATTTTTTGTCTAACTCGCGGAGCTAAGGTGAAAACTTAGCCAGCTTGTCTCGGGCTTGAGTTTTGTGAGCAGTGCAGGAGATTTCATCTCTGCCAGCTAAGATCCTTAAGGAGAGGTCTGCTGAGGCTGGCAAATCCTGGCCAGCACAAGTTTTTCTTCGTGGGAATTTTTTTCTAACTCTCGGAGCTAAGGTGAAAACTTAGCCAGCTTGTCTGGGGCTTGAGTTTTGTGAGCAGTGCAGGAGATTTCGTCTCTGCCAGCTAAGATCCTTAAGGAGAGGTCTGCTGAGGCTGGCAAATCCTGGCCAGCACAAGTTTTTCTTCGTGGGAATTTTTTCTTCATCTCTCGGAGCTAAGGTGAAAACTTAGCCAGCTTGTCTCGGGCTTGAGTTTTGTGAGCAGTGCAGGAGATTTCGTCTCTGCCAGCTAAGATCCTTAAGGAGAGGTCTGCTGAGGCTGGCAAATCCTGGCCAGCACAAGTTTTTCTTGGTGGGAATTTTTTGTCTAACTCTCGGAGCTAAGGTGAAAACTTAGCCAGCTTGTCTCGGGCTTGAGTTTTGTGAGCAGTGCAGGAGATTTCGTCTCTGCCAGCTAAGATCCTTAAGGAGAGGTCTGCTGAGGCTGGCAAATCCTGGCCAGCACAAGTTTTTCATCGTGGGAATTTTTTGTCTAACTCTCGGAGCTAAGGTGAAAACTTAGCCAGCTTGTCTGGGGCTTGAGTTTTGTGAGCAGTGCAGGAGATTTCATCTCTGCCAGCTAAGATCCTTAAGGAGAGGTCTGCTGAGGCTGGCAAATCCTGGCCAGCACAAGTTTTTCTTCGTGGGAATTTTTTCTTCATCTCTCGTAGCTAAGGTGAAAACTTAGCCAGTTTGTCTCGGGCTTGAGTTTTGTGAGCAGTGCAGGAGATTTCGTGTCTGCCAGCTAAGATCCTTAAGGAGAGGTCTGCTGAGGCTGGCAAATCCTGGCCAGCACAAGTTTTTCTTGGTGGGAATTTTTTGTCTAACTCGTGGAGCTAAGGTGAAAACTTAGCCAGCTTGTCTCGGGCTTGAGTTTTGTGAGCAGTGCAGGAGATTTCGTCTCTGCCAGCTAAGATCCTTCAGGAGAGGTCTGCTGAGGCTGGCAAATCCTGGCCAGCACAAGTTTTTCTTCGTGGGAATTTTTTGTCTAACTCTCGGAGCTAAGGTGAAAACTTAGCCAGCTTGTCTGGGGCTTGAGTTTTGTGAGCAGTGCAGGAGATTTCGTGTCAGATAGCTCAGATCCTTAAGGGACAGTGCTTCTAGGGAAGAGCAATCCAGGAGATGTGGAGACCATCACCAGTTTGCTACCACCACTAGATGTCAGCAAAAGCTAACAATTCGCTCTTTTAAGGATGAGGGTTTAACAAAATTTTTGTGATTCAGTCAAGGACAGCTCAGCTCTTTCAGGTTAGTGGTGCTGTGGCAGGTCAATCAAAGAAATCTGAAGAAAACATGAGTTTTACTTCCTGTCACCTCCACCTTGTGAGCTAAGACTAAAAGATTACTCTTCTGACAGTAGGCATCTAAAGGAGGTAGCAAAAAATTTATTACTTCAATCAAGCAGGTATCGTGTCAGCTTGCTAAGATTCTTAAGGAGAGGTCTGCCGAGGTTCGAAAATCCTGGCCAGCACAAGTTTTTCTTCGTGGGAATTTTTTGTCTAACTCTCGGAGCTAAGGTGAAACTTAGCCAGCTTGTCTCGGGCTTGAGTTTTGTGAGCAGTGCAGGAGATTTCGTGTCAGATAGTTCAGATCCTTAAGGACAGTGCTTCTAGGGAAGAGCAATCCAGGAGATGTGGAGACCATCACCAGTTTGCTACCACCACTAGATGTCAGCAAAAGCTAACAATTCGCTCTTCTAAGGATGAGGGCTTAACAAAATTTTTGTGATTCAGTCAAGGACAGCTCAGCTCTTTCAGGTTAGTGGTGCTGTGGCAGGTCAATCAAAGAAATCTGAAGAAAACATGAGTTTTACTTCCTGTCACCTCCACCCTGTGAGCTAAGACTAAAAGATTACTCTTCTGACAGTAGGCATCTAAAGGAGGTAGCAAAAAATTTATTACTTCAATCAAGCAGGTATCGTGTCAGCTTGCTAAGATCCTTAAGGAGAGGTCTGCCGAGGCTCGAAAATCCTGGCCAGCACAAGTTTTTCTTCGTGGGAATTTTTTGTCTAACTCTCGGAGCTAAGGTGAAAACTTAGCCAGCTTGTCTCGGGCTTGAGTTTTGTGAGCAGTGCAGGAGATTTCGTCTCTGCCAGCTAAGATCCTTCAGGAGAGGTCTGCTGAGGCTGGCAAATCCTGGCCAGCACAAGTTTTTCATCGTGGGAATTTTTTCTTCATCTCTCGGAGCTAAGGTGAAAACTTAGCCAGCTTGTCTCGGGCTTGAGTTTTGTGAGCAGTGCAGGAGATTTCATCTCTGCCAGCTAAGATCCTTAAGGAGAGGTCTGCTGAGGCTGGCAAATCCTGGCCAGCACCAGTTTTTCTTGGTGGGAATTTTTTGTCTAACTCTCGGAGCTAAGGTGAAAACTTAGCCAGCTTGTCTGGGGCTTGAGTTTTGTGAGCAGTGCAGGAGATTTCGTCTCTGCCAGCTAAGATCCTTAAGGAGAGGTCTGCTGAGGCTGGCAAATCCTGGCCAGCACAAGTTTTTCTTGGTGGGAATTTTTTGTTCATCTCTCGGAGCTAAGGTGAAAACTTAGCCAGCTTGTCTCGGGCTTGAGTTTTGTGAGCAGTGCAGGAGATTTCGTCTCTGCCAGCTAAGATCCTTAAGGAGAGGTCTGCTGAGGCTGGCAAATCCTGGCCAGCACAAGTTTTTCTTCGTGGGAATTTTTGTCTAACTCTCGGAGCTAAGGTGAAA